>JBBGZY010001813.1:0-1200000 GCA_037952925.1 Lithobates clamitans | reverse complement strand
CTGGAGATCCCCATGGGATGCTGCTTCCCTTGAGGGAGGGATGTATCTAGCAAGGAGGTAACTACAGAGAGCACAGTCCTGCAAGTACTAATGACCCCGGGGTAGAGGAGAGACTAAAAGGGAGATGGTTGCTAAAGAAGCTACATATGCTTTCACTTGTAAATACTGCAGACCGTCCACTAAATGTAATTGACTATGTTTTGTCAAGTGACTCCGGAATGTATGTCCTTGTGATGTGACTGTAATGCTGTTTCCTGAACACCACCAGTAAAGTGCAGCAAAACAACTTTTATGTTTGCACATTCCTTCCTTGGGGATACAAAGATATATGGCCAGGAATGTTGTTTGGAGGCCTATGGTAAGGAGCAGGGCACAAGAAGGCGGAGGGTTTGGCCTTAGCAGGAGAGACAGTGTTGTAGCAGGGCTGAAGCGGGGGTAGAGAGACTTGTCTTTTTAGAACCTTTTCACACTGAGGCGCTTTACAGGCACTATAGTGCTAAAATTAGCTCCTGCAAAGTGCCTGTAAAGCGCCTCTCCTGTCACTCCAATGTGAAAGTCCGAGTGCTTTCACACTGGAGCGGTGCGCAGGCAGGACGTCAAAAAAAGTCCTGCAAGCAGCATCTTTGAGGCGCTTTAGGAGTAGTGTATACACCGCTCCTAAAGTGCCCCTGCCCATTTAAATTAATGGGCAGCGGCGCTTTTAACCCTTTTTCGCCTAAGGGCACTTTCACACTGGGGCGTTGGCGGTAAAGCGGCGTTATTTTTAGCGGCACTTTACCGTTGTCTTAGCGACACTTTTCGGCTGATAACGGGGCGCTTTTAACCCCCGTTAGTGGGCAAAAAAGGGTTAAAAGCGCCCCGTTAGCGGCCGAAAAGTGCCGCTAAAACGACGGTAAAGTGCCGCTAAAAATAACGCAGCTTTACCGCCAACGCCCCAGTGTGAAAGTGCCCTAAGTGCCACATTCAGCCAACCACAAAGCCCCTCTTACAAACTTTACTTTTAAAAGCTCCTTGTTGAGAATGACCGGCATTGACGGTTTGAATCCTAACTTGCCACCTCTGCTATAACCTTAGCTGCTAACAGTTACATCCACAAATATTTGTTCTGTAAATTACCTGCTGGAAATCTCATATTTTAGTGAATCCACCTTGCAGGCGATGTTAGCGACAGATACATGGTCCACAATATCCTCCAGTTTCTGACCCAGGTTGGAGCCGGTTATGGTGATCCTGGTGCCACCGTCTACTGGGCCAGACAAAGGCTCAATCTGGAACAGATCACATGATTCCAACCAGTTACTATACTGAGTCATGACTCCATCATAACATAACATGGTATTCATTACAAACCTGGATCAGCAAAAGAGAAAGAAAACAGATCCGGACCTCAGGGATATGAAGATATAAGATGACCTGACTCTAATGAATGGAAGGTTTCCCACCAGTCACTTCAGTGGATAAAACTTTATTCAGCCACAGCCAGCAGCCACAACCACCTCTGTAATTAGGTCCATTGGGGTGAAAGGCACCAGAGGGGGTTGTTCCTGGCTGGTTGTGGTTGAATAAAGTTGTATCCAGTGACTTCATTGGTGTGCGACCTTCCATTCATCACAGTTACGGCACTAGGAGTGAGGACAGGCTCCCTGGTAGCCACCCTATACAGCCAAGGAGGACAAGGAGAGTCCAGCCTCTATGGTGTGCTTTGTGCTTTTCCCATATCGTCTAACAATGACCCTAACTCCATTACAGTACAGCCTGTGCCCTCAAGATGTTATTTTCTCCAAATACTATTTAGAGGACCGCGGGGAACTATGGAACCCGTAAACCCACTTTTCTCAACTGTTAAGCTCCGTACACACGATCGGACTTTCTGACAACAAAACCGTGGAATTTTGTTAGAAGGGTGTTGGCTCAAACTTGTCTTGCATACACACGGTCACACAAATGTTGGCCAACAATTACGAACGTAGCGACGTACTAGTCGTTCTACGTGGGTTTTCAGCTCTTTAGCGCCACCGTTTGGACTCCTTCTGCTAATTTGCGTGTTAGTAGAAGTTTGGGGAGTGTTGATTTGCACTTTTCTTTTCGCGTTTTTCATTTCATGCTTTTCAGTTCGTTTCTGAACGGCAGTTCGTCAAACAGACATGTTGCAGAATCGGAGAAGATAACGTGTTATTATTGGCCTTGGAGTTATTGCTTTGACATATTTTTTTTGGTTGAATAATGATTTGATTTGGTATATTTTCTATATTTTTGGATGCATAGAATGCACTTTTTGGTTAAAGCGGGGGTCCACCTAAACCACCAAAAAAAAAAAATATTAAAAGCCAGCAGCTACAAATACTGCAGCTGCTGACTTTTAATAAATGGACACTTACCTTTCCCAGGGTCCAGCGATGTCGGCAGGTGACGCCGAGAACCCGCTCGGTTCTCGGCAGCTGCCGCCGCCATCCTAGGTGAGGGAATCAGGAAGTGAAGCGTTGCGGCTTCACTTCCCGGTTCCCTACTGCGCATGCGCATCGTAACTGGTCCCCGCTATCTCCTGGGAGCTGTATGTTTCCCAGGAGACAGCGCGGACTGACAGGAAGAGGCATAGACTCCCATGGGAGTCTATGCCGGAAGTGGGTGCAAATACCTGTCTTAGACAGGTATCTGCACCCCCCTCCCCCCTGAAAGGAGCCAAATGTGACACCGGAGGGGGGGAGGGTTCTGAAAAGCGGAAGTTCCATTTTTGTGTGGAACTCCGCTTTAAGTTCTATTGGCAGATAGCATGTCTATTTTTTTTTTTTAATGCACAAAAAAACAAAACATAATAATATTATTCTTGATATCATTAGAAAAAAAAAGCCTTTGAAAATGTGTTTACAATAACTCCATCAGTATCACCAGCAAAGCAGCTTCATTATTATCCCACTAAAGAAGAAGAGAATTGTGCGCTGCATTTGAAGATTTCATAATTTGCTGCGTCACGAATGTTAATTCTCCATTACAAACGCTCGTTTACAAAACCGACCGCTTCTGCTTCCGAGCATGCCTGTTTGTACTTTGGACTTTTGTCCGACGGACTTGTGTACACACGCTCGGGAAATCCGACAACACACATTTGTTGGTGTAAAATTTGAGAACATGCTAGCCAACATTTGTTGGTGAAAGTATGACAACAATTGTCCGACGGAGCGTACACACGGTCGGACTTACCGCCAACAAGCTCACATCCAACTTTTCCCATCTGAAAGTCCGATCGTGTGTATGGGGCATTAGAATAATTTTGAGGCCACAGAGAACCCCTGCTACAAATATTCCATTTACTATTTATGGTAAATTATCATCATTAGTAAGTTTTCAATTTTTTTTAAAATGAAAGGATAAAGAGAAATAAAGAGAAAAGCCTCATTCACATGTGTACTCTCTATGGCGGTGGATCGCTTTTCAGAGAGAGGTGGTGCAGCATCTGCCAGGCATTCAGGAGGTGATACTGCTGCCACTTGAATGCCTGTTTTTTCTTTCAGCCAAGCAAAGATTTACAATTTTAATCCCACACCACAATCGTGGTATGGCTTGCAATTGCGGTGCAGCCCCATTCACTTGCATGGCTTGCATTTGTCGATGGTACTGCCAGCCAAACTAAGCATGCTGTACCATTTTTGCCCAGCCATGAAGCAAAATATTGTGTCTACCGCACTATGTACTGCCCTCTCTGTCCATGTAAACAAAGTCAACAGAATATGGCATACCTAGAATATTTGACACCTTGAGCCAATTATTTTACGACACTCCCATGCTCTATACCAGTGTTTCTCAACTCCAGTCCTCAAGGCGCCTCAACAGGTCATGTTTTCAGGCTTCCCATTATTTTCCACAGGTGATTTGATCAGTTTCACTGCCATAGTAATTACCACAGCCGTTTCATCTGAGGGAATTCTTGAAAACATGACCTGTTGGGGGGCCTTTAGGACTGGAGTTGAGAAACACTGCTCTATACACTAATAATAATCATGAATATGATTAATAATGGCCGGAAAAAAAAAACACAGACTGTGACAATTGCAGGATTCCCTTACACTATTTAGTGGAAAAGTGTCCCCTTTGTTAGTGGTTAATGGAAAAATGCCACTTAACACTGGTGGCCAGTGGAAATACGCCTCCCTTAAATTGGTGGTCAATGGAAAAATGACACTTTACATTGGTAGAAAGTGGAAAAATACCAAACGCCCCCTGATTTTGGAAGTAAATGGAAAAATGTCCCTTCACATTAGTGGTCAAAAGAAAAAATGTAACCTTACATTGGTGGTCAGTGTAGAAAAGCCCCTTTACATTGGTGATTAGTGTGGAAGTGACACCTTACATTGGATGTCAGTGGGAAATTTCCACCTTACATTAGTTGTCATTGTAGTCGAAAGATCAATCTGTCATTGCTCCACACTTAACCCTACAGGAGAAAATCAGGTCACCAACCAGGCTGTAAATCTCTGGATTGGAACCCCTATCAACCTCTAGAGCAGTGGTTCTCAACTCCTGTCCTCAGGACCCACTAACAGGCCAGGTTTGCAAGATAACTGAAATACATCACAGGTGATATAATTTGCTGCTCAGTGATTGCAGGATTCTAATCTGCATCTCCCCAAGGTAATACTTAAATTCTGGCCTGTTGGTGGGTCCTGAGGACCGGAGTTGAGAACCACTGGTCTAAAGGAACCAAGGTTGAGAAAGCCTGCTGTAAACAGTGCTTGGTGCTGGGCAAGCCACGGTAGTGAGAAACTAATGATGTCTACAGCCATTGCAACCGATCACATTGCAGTTTACTGGACCCAAGTCAAAGAGAGGTGATTTACTATTGGTTGCTATGGGATTATTCTCCTAACACATTAGTTGAGGGGTCTGGAGCACTTTTATGAAAGCTCTACGAGGAAGTGCTAGGAGCCAATCAGGTGTGCTCTATGCAAATGTACTGTCCAGGAGCATGCTGACAGCAGGAGGGAGCAGTCTGCTGAGCTCATTTGACTGCTGCTGCACCATCACTGTCCAATCACAGGCTGGGGGCGGGGAAGTGACCAAGCTTTATTCCTTAACCTTAGAAGAGAAAAATCAGGTCACCGACCAGGCTGTGCAATCTTGTAACTCTCAGGACTGGAAACCCCTAGCAACCTCTGGAAGAACCCTGGTTGGGAAAGCCTGCTGTAAGCTGTGCCTGGTGCTGGGCAAGCCAAGGTATTGAGAAAATGATGATGTCTACAGCCACTGCAACCAATCACATGTCAGTTCATTGGGGTGAAGTGAAAGAGAGATGATTCTGATTCCTTGCAAAGAGAATCTGCTTCTTGTACATCGCCACTGCCCAGTGCCTGATGATAGAGTCAGTCAATTTGCAGTTTATTCCAACTAATTCTAAGAAAAGGGGAATATTACAAACTTCAAAATATTCTGTGGGATGTATTTACAACAAAAAAAAAAATTGCATAGCAGATTGCCAAGTGAAAGTGCATGTACATTTGTTCTGTGTGAATGGGGACCTGTGCTGGTCCATAGTATTTTATTGCTTTAAAAAGGAAAATACCACATGTGACCACTAGATGGCGCAAAGTGTCATATTCCTTTTTCTATGATACTTAGCGCCATCGAGTGGCCAAATGAAGTTAACAAAAAACATTCAACCTGCACAGGATAGACCCATTCATTTTTTTTGTGCCATTTGCACAGGTCAAATGTGCGTGCACTTTCACTAGGCAAATTGCTATACGCATTTTTTTATAAATACATGCCAACGTGTACTCAATGGATAAGTGTTGTCACATCTGCTTAATTGACCTACGTACCGAGTGAATGAGTGGCGCGGGGCAGGTGCCCTCCACCTCCTCTGTGCAGGATTGCTGGTACATACAGCTGGGATGTTCCCCTCCGCACCACACACAATTATATTTAGTATCAGCAGTCTGGCAGCGGCTACAGTCGGAGTGCCCCACGGAGCAGTTATACAACGTAACTGTGAAGAGAAGAGGACAACATAAGACTTGGGACAAATCAGAGATAGCGGAACCTCCCCGTCTACACCACAAGCGGCTCACGTACCATGGAGGTCCTCATAGCTGTCCACCCACATCTCCGGCTCCCTCTGCAC
This sequence comes from Lithobates clamitans, assembly GCA_037952925.1. Taxonomy (NCBI): domain Eukaryota; kingdom Metazoa; phylum Chordata; class Amphibia; order Anura; family Ranidae; genus Lithobates; species Lithobates clamitans. The sequence continues at coordinate 1,193,885 of JBBGZY010001813.1, read as the reverse complement.
ATAGATCAGGGCATTGAACTCTGGTTGCTCAGCTGAGTATCTATACTACAACAAGAAAAGAGCGTGGAGGGACAAAATGCAAATGTTATATAAGAAAATTAATCAATTAATTGTGTTTTTATACGATTCTTATTCTTTAAAGAGTAACTCCACTTTTGCTGAGAAAAAAACATTCCCCTCTGGGTGATCTATGTACATTGCAGGGATTTTTAACAAACTTTGTTGCAGATTTCTATCTTTTGTTATTCTAAAGAAATAGCTGTTTGTCTATTTGCTGAGTAAAACTTAAGCCCCGTACACACGATCGGATTGTTGGGCAACAAAACCGTGGAATTTTTGTCCGAAGGGCGTTGGCCCAAACTTGTCTTGCATACACAGTGTTCCGTACATCATCTGTGTACAGAACGCCTCCAGGTTTCCACATTGCATTGCGTTTTACAGAATATTACAGCACTGCAGATTGAAAAGGAAAGGTCATTAATAATAACATTCAATTATAATATGACTTGTGTAGCATTTGTATATGCTGTATTATTATTTTTTTTTATTTGCTATTTTTTTTTCTCACAAAAGTGGAGTTAACCTTTAAGGAAAAGAGCAAAACACAGGAGGCTACAAACAGTTCAATGACAGTTGTTGCAGTACATCCCAATGGCCTGATGATGGTGCTGTGGACTGTGCATACTCCAGCTTATTTAGGGAACTGGAATACTCAGAACTACACAAACTCCATGCAAACTCCAAACTTATGCAATCTGAACGCACTCCAAGGGAAGGGGGGGAAGTACTTGGAGCCAATCAGTTGTGCTTTATCCAAATACTGTATACGGTACTAACAAGAACCCCGTGGACAGGAGGAGGAGGGCAGTCTGCTCCTTAACTGTCCAATCACAGCCTAGGGGTGGGGAAGTGACCAAGCTTTATTGCTTAACTCCAGAAATAGAAATTCAGGTCGCCGACCAGTTTGTGATGTCTAGTGGGCACAACAGACAGTTCTTATTTCAGTCTGAAAACAGGGGCCCTTTATGTCTGATACCGATCCGCCGTACTGCATCTTCTGCCCTGACCTCTCCTTTACTCATCATCTCTTCTTACCTGGTGCAGCTGGCATGTAATATAATAAGTGGATTGGTCCTCGGGGTCCATTTCCACAAAGGCATCCGTGATCACCGTCCTGCCCTCCAGGATCAGAACACACTCATAATCCCACTGCGGGTCCTGCAATATAATCGCATCAATAATGGTTATCAATAAGAGTCACAAAACATACATTAATTAGAAGTGACCATATGCCATCCCGACAAGAGGGAGTCAGTTTGCCCTTAACCACTCGCCTACCGGGTACTTCCACCCCCCTTCCTGCCCAGGCCAATTTTCAGCTTACAGCGCTCTCACAATTTGAATGACAACTGCGCAGTCGTGCTACACTGTACCAAAATCATTTTTTTAATCATTATTTTCCACACAAATAGCTTTCTTTTGGTGGTATTTAATCACTGCTGGGTTTTTTTTTTGCTAAAAAAAACAATAAAAGTCTGAACATTTAAAAAAAAAAAAGGTGTTCTTAGTTTCTGTCAGAAAATTTTGTAAATAAGTAATTTTTCTCTTTCCCTGATGTGTGCTAAGGAGGCTGCACTGATGGGTACTGATGAGGTGGCACTAATATGCAGCACTGATGGGCACTGATAGGTGGCATTGATATGCAGCACTGATGAACACTGATATGCAGCACTGATGAACACTGATATGCAGCACTGATGGGCACTGAGAGGCGGCACTAATGGGCACAGATAGTTGGCACTGATGGGCACTTATGGGCGGCACTGACTGGCATCACTGATGGGCACAGAATGGCCTCACTGATGGGCACAAATTGGCATCATTGATGGGCACAGATTGATGTCACTGATGGGCATATCACGGTGTCACTGATGGGCACAGACTGGCATCACTGATGGGCACTGTTGGGGTTGCACTGATGATCAGGGCACTGATTATCTGTACAGGTCTCCCCTGTGAGGAGATGCAGCTGATCGGCTCTCCTCTCCTCACACTCTGTCAATGTGAGGCGAGGAGAGCTGATTACCGGCACTTCCGTGTTTACATGTGATTTTCTGTGATTGGACACAGCCGATTACATGGGTAAAGAGTCACGTCATTGGCTCTTTACCGAGATCAGGGTTGCGCCATGTCCCACGGACACAGCTTGCCCTTGACGTGCATGCGATCTTGGTGCGACTGGGCGACATCATATGAAGTCGGGGCAGAACGAGAGGGGATCCCGCCCACTGTCATTTGTCCATACGGTGGGAGGGAGGCAGTTAAAGTGACAACAAACCCTGATTTAACCCTTTCACTGCCAGGCCCTGTGCTTCATTTTTACACTCAGGTGGCCAGGCTATTCCCTTACAGCTTTTAGAGTTTGTTAAAGATCCCCCCCAAAGCATATAATTTTCTGAAAGCACATGACCAGTAGAATACAAATAGGGTGCTACTGATTTTTAGGGCACAATGATATTTGCGCAAATGTTTATCAAAAACAATTTTTTTTTTTATTAAAAATACGCTAAAATCATTATTAACAGGAAAAAACACGGTACATTTTACAAAATTTCTACTAAATATAAAAGCTTGACCTGTATTGATTTAATAAATAACAAATATTTGTAATTTTTAAATTACTTCTTTTTGCAAAATGGTGAAGACTGAACGTACACAAAAGTGTAAATAACTGCATTTCTCAAAAAATCTGAGGGTTTTCATTGTTCCCTTAGGCTCTGATCACATCTCCGCGTTCCGAATTGTGGGCGCGATTCTGCCTGTGATTTGCTATAACAGCAATTCGCGGGGCGCATTGCACCCCGAGCCCACCCACTTGTGACAATAGCGAATGAATATTCGCTATTGTCTTCTGGCTTTTCCTCCTGGCCAATCAGGATGGATCGGGTTGGCTGGTAGGAGAAGCTGAGGAAGCCGTGGAGTGGGTGAGTGTGGAGGGGGCGATGGGGGGCCATCACCGCGGAGAGTGCGGGCGGACCTGGGGTGATCTTACTATGTTTGTGTTTTTTTTTTTTATTCTTTTTTACTTTTTACATTTTTTTACAGTTATCTTTTCATTTCTTTATTTTTCTTTCTTTATTTTTTTTTGGAGGAGGGGGGGGGGGGATATCTCTTTTTATGAGACAGAGAAACGGAATGAAGATAGTCCCTTTTCTCTGAAGTGCTTTACTTGAATGAATGAGGAATTTGTATAGAGATTTCTCATTCATTCATAAAATGACAGTCTGATACATAGTAACTCTTGCGGTTTACTATGTATCAGCTGTCAGTGGATATAAGAGCGATCGCTGCCTATGTCTACTGTACTACACGTGTTTACCAAGCTCCCCCAAGCCCCAACTTTACCCCCACCCGCACCGCTCCCCCCCCCCCCTCCAGGGAGAAGCTGCAGGCGGAGGGGAGGGAAGCCGCTCGGAGCAAGCATAGATCGGGGGTGCGGGGGCAGTACGGGGGGGGGAATCTGACTGGCAGGGGGGACACATCTGTCCCAAACCCCCCAACCAACCTCCCAAGCTCCATGCAGCACCTGAAGCCGGCGGGAGTGGAAGAGGAGGGATGCCCGCTAATGGGGGTAGCTGCGGGGATCCGGTTTCTGGGGAGGGGAGTTGGATCAGGCGCGCGGGTGGGGCGGTGTAATCAGTACTGGGGGGAAGAAGGGGAGTGAAAGGGATAGGAAAGGAGAGTGGGGGGGGGGGTAGTTTTAGGTGGAAGGGAGCGGTGCGAGTCGGAGAAGCACACACATTCGGTCACATTTGAGGTTAATAAAATATCCGCTGATCAGGGTTATAGAATTATTATTATGTGAATGACAGAAACATATGCAAATTTTTTTTTTTTTTTTTAAATAAACATAAATAAACCCCATAATGTCGTGCCAGCCTCTAACAGGGCTTACTGGAACATATGCATTCTAAAAAGCAGAAGATGGACAAAGCCGCCGTGCCGGCGTATTACATTACTAATCCCATCACCAGAACAAAACACATGAATACCTGATAATGATGAAAGTTCTTCCCAATTAATGTTATCTTTCTTTCCACATTGACAGGCAGTAAGGATGGGCTGTGAATGCTGTGCACACAAGGACAAGCTTCGGGGCCCACATAGGGTCCTCCATTGTTCTGCAATGGAAAAGAAAAAAAAATCACATGTGAAAGTTTACCAAACCCATTTTAGAGGGACCTAAAAAATATTTCATTATTATCTACCCAGACTCTGTCAATTATCATTCATTATTTTTAGTGTGTTATTAAAGTGAAACTACAGAAGTATTGGGTAAATTGCAATTTTCTTTGTAGGTTTCCCTAAATGTCTTTATATGTTTACTCTCTCCTAGATGCCTTTCCTCCTGGCAGCAGCATTTTGGTAGAAAAAACGGTTGCCGTTTGCAAAAATTTTAGGCACGTTTTGGCACGTCAAGTGTTTTTTCTGCCAAAAAAGCTGCTGCTCCTGGAAACGCTCGCAGTGTTTTTCTTTTTTCTGCCTCGAAACACCTATGTGTGCATGGGCACATATGCAGGGGCTTTAAGAGGCAGAACAAAAAAAAAATCTTTATTTGCCAGGGTTGTTGGAGCCATCTAGTGACAATAATGCAGTATTTTCCTGATTGAGGTAGTTTTTGAAAAACTACTGCATTATGGCCACTAGACAGAGGTGACTATACAAAAAAATAAATATATTACGCCAATTATGGTGAGGATTCATGACAGGTGCATGGATGATTAACACAAATGCACTGTGAATTCTTATAAAATAGACCCATGTAATGTTGTGCCTGCGTCTTTGCTATGGATAGAGTGAAGAAGGGTTAGAAAATGTTTATATGACTCCTGGGATGTGTTCATTCTTTGTATATAGGGTCTTACTGTTCTGAGTGGCAGAGGCTGCTCCTGTACACTCTAGAACCACCTAACCCCAGTGTTGAAGCTCCTGTAAATGCTAGAACCACCCAATTCCGGTGCTGTAGCTTCTGTAAACTCTGGAACCACCTAATCCCAGTGCCGAAGCTCCTGTAAATGCTAGAACCACCTGATCCTGGTGCTGAAGCTCCTGTAAACTCTAGAACCACCAAATTGGTGCAGAAGCTCCTCTACATTCAAGAACCACCAAATCCTGGCGCTGAAGCTCCTGTAAACTCTGGAACCACCTAATCCTGGTGCTGAGGCTCCTGTAAACTCTGGAACCACCTAATCCTGGTGCTGAAGCTCATGTAAAAACTAGAACTACCTATTCCCGGTGCTGAAGCTCCTGTAAACTCTGGAACCACCTAATCCCGGTGCTGAAGCTCCTGTAAAAACTAGAAACACCTAATCCCGGTGCTGAAGCTCCTGTAGATCCTAGAACCACCTAATCCCGGTGCTGAAGCTCTTGTAAACTCTGGAACCACCTAATCCTGGTGCTGAGGCTCCTGTAAACTCTGGAACCACCTAATCCCGGTGCTGAAGCTCCTGTAAACTCTGGAACCACCCAATCCCAACGCTGAAGCTCTTGTAAATTGTTCAACCACCTAATCCCAGTCCTGAAGCTCCTGTAAACTCTACAACCACCTAATCCCGATGCTGAAGCTCTTGTAAACTCTGGAACCACCAAATCCTGGTGCAGAAGCGCCTTTAAACTCTAGAACCACCAAATTGGCGCAGAAGCTCCTCTACATTCCAGAGCCACCAAATCCCGGTGCTGAAGCTCGTGTAAATGCTAGAACTACCTAATCCCGATGCTGAAGCAACTGTAAATGCTAGAACCATTTAATCCCGGTGCAGAAGCTCCTGTAAACGTTCAAACCAACAAGCCCCAGTGCTGAGACTCCTGTAAACTCAAGAACCACCTAATCCTGGTGCAGAAGCTCCTGTAAACTCTAGAGCAACCAAATCTTGATGCAGAAGCTTCTGTAAACTCTAGAACTACCTAATCCTGGTATGGCTGTCTGCTGGAGACATTTTCCATCACCCTTCTCTTCTATGGCTCTTAGCATTGATAGGGTCTTCCAATAATATTGTTGCAGTTCCTAACTTTAACCCAGAAACTGACTTCCTAATTCACCACAATCCCTGACTACAACCTCACTAACATTGTCCTTGAGCACTGTCTCTCATCAGTGCCGCGCCAACTGGCACCGCTTAAGTTCAGAGCTTCACAGCAGTGGGACGTGCATGCCAGAGAGATCTCAAATAATGTGTCCCGGCTGATAATTGTACCCAGCGTGAGCCAGCTGGCTTCCCCGCAAAGACCTCAATATGTTAACGATTCTTCACAGAGACGCTGCCAAGCTGGAGACAGACCTTTGTACGCGCTGGTATTATCAATTAAACGCTCGTTCTTACAAGAGAAAAAAACTTCAACTAAACTTGTCCCATAAATCTAGAGTTCTCAACCTTGATACTTGCTGTAGAGGGCTCTCGGTATAATTTTGCAGCAGTTAAAGGAAGCTTTTATTGAAATTAGAACTTTTAAAGGTCAGTGAATGCACACTCCGGACAAAATGACAAATGGTGTAATTATAACGAGGGAATGGACACAACCTAACAAATGATTTATTAATTCTATTATTGATCATGCCCTGTTGTGTGCCCTATTATTGATATCTCAAGATTGGTGTACTAACTGCGCAGTAATAGTAGAAAACTTTTTAATCCAGTCATAATGAAAACCAAAGGAAACACTTTGGGGTTGATTTACTAAAGGCAAATAGACTGTGCACTTTGCAAGGGAATTTGCTCTAGAGCAGTGGTCTCCAAACTGCGGCCCGGAGGCAAAATGCGGCCCTTTGCTTGCTTTTATCCAGCCCTTGGGGCAGTATTTTATTCACTGACACCAACCAAGGGGCACAGTTCCACCCAATGACACCAACAATGGGGCCCAATAATACCAAAGATGGGGGACCATTCCTTCCAAGGACGCCAACAACGAGGCCCAATGACACCAATGATGGGGGACCATTCCTCCCAACGACACCAATGAAGGGGCACAGTTCCTCCCAATGACACCAAAGATCGGGCAATATTCCTCCTAACGGCACCAACGATAGGGCACAGTCCCCCCCCCCAATGACCTCAACAATGGGGCACTATTGCTCTCACTGACACCAGAAATGGGGCATTGTTTACTCCAACTGATGCTGGGACAATTTCTACTCAAGATGGCCACAGTCCAGCCAACCTAAAGTCTGAAGGACAGTAAACTGGCCCTTTGTTTAGAAAGTTTGGAGACCTCGGCTCTAGAGATTCGTTTTTTTTTTTTTTTCATCAAACAGGTTCTTTACTGAACTTTAGATGAACAGATACAAACATGTAACATTAGTTCACATTGTACCACACCTATACACATGTCAACAGCTTACAATACTTAGAGAAAAGGGAATTCCAGACAAGAAAACACAAGAACAATAGAAGTGTATATATATATATATCACAACCGTCGATGAATAATAAAACTTGTCAAACATCCAAATCGTACTCAACCTCCAATTTTATGTCAGCTATGACTATCAAAAGTTAAGAAGTTCAAGCAGGGCATTGCAGGACCAGCATCTGAACAAGTTCACGCAGGCCAAGCCCAGGGGTATCCAGCCATGGTGCCCACATCCTATCAAACTTTCCCAAGCACTCTCTATGTTGGTAGTCATATTTCCCAAATATAAGGGTATTGCCCATGTGGGTCACCCAGATTCGGAGGGAAGGAGAGTCGGGTGATTTCTAGAGCAGGAGAAGAAGCTTACGGGCCTGGAAGAGCGCTTGATTAAATGCTACTCTCATGGGCTCTTCTGCTATAAAGACAGATATGATGCCTAGCAGACAATATCTAGGGTCTAGTGGTACTTTAGATTGAAATACCCTATTAAGGGTATCCAGAACGTCCAATATCGGTGGAGTTTAGGACGCCTCCAGAGAAGATGAAAAAGATCACCTTTATCTTGTTTGCATTTACAGCACATCTGTGAGTGTTCCCATATTGTGGAGCCTAACAGGAGTGTAGTGTGATCTGCTTTAAAGATTAGTAAATGAGGTAAAGCTTCACTTTGCAAAGAATACCCAATCACATGCAAGAAAAATAAAAAAAAATGCATTTTGGCTTGCACATGATTGGGTGATGGAAGTCCGCAGAGCTTACCCTCATTTATTAAGCTCTGAAGCAACTGCACTTGCATAATGCACAGTCTATTTGTCTTTAGTAAATAAACTCCTTTGAGTGGAATAATTCTTCAGGGAGCCACATTATGTCTACTGAGGGTTAAGGGGCGGCAAGACCACCCGGTTGAGACACTTTTTTTGCTGCACCTCAACTGCTCCTCCTTTAGTGGAAAAGACAGTGGTCGGGGTGTACTCATGTCGCGCCAGGAATTATACCCCCTGATGTGTTTGACAGGGTAATACCACCCATCGTACACGACCCATTCAAGTGAATAGAGGCCTTGCAACCACGTACAACGTATACAAGCACAGTACAGTAGTCCACCATTTTTAGAGGTTTAAACAGGAGGTGAGAAGGCAAAATACAGATCACTCTTCAGAGAAGCAAAATAAGGGTAAACAAGGCCTATGCCAGAAAAAAAGCTATAGCATCTTGGTAATCACCATTATAAGAACCATACAACATTTAATCCCTGAAAAATAATCATGTCCTGAAGTATTCAGCTTCAAAATCATATAAGGGAAGTGTATTCTGCATCTACAACAGCGGGCCCTAACCTCAGTACTCAAGTATTCCTAACATGACATGTTTTGGGAATTTACCTAAGAGAGAAGAGCTATCATAAATACACTATCATGCCAAAAGTATTGGGACGCCTGCCTTTACACACCTGTGAACTTTAATGGCATCCCAGTCTTAGTCCGTAGGTTTCAATATTGAGTTGGCCCACCCTTTGCAGCTATAACAGCTTCAACTCTTCTGGGAAGGCCGTCCACAAGCTTTAGGATTGTGTCTATGGGAATGTTTGACCATACTTCTAGAAGCACATTTATGATGTCAGGCACTGATGGACGAGAAGGCCTGGCTTGCAGTCTCCGCTCTAATTTATCCCAAAGCTGTTCTATCGGGTTGAGGTCAGGACAGTCAAGTTCCTCCAACCCAAACTCACTCATCCATGTCTTTAGGGACCTTGATTTGTGCAGTCATGTTGGGACAGGAAGGGGACATCACCAAACTCTTCCCACAAATTTGGGAGCATGAAATTGTCCAAAATGTCTTGGTATGCTGACGCCTTAAGAATTCCCTTCACTGGAACTAAGGGGCCAAGCCCAACCCCTGAAAGCAACCCCACACCATAATCCCCCCTTCACCATGACGCACAATGATTTGGAGGGGTGGCCCAATACTTTTGGCAATATAGTGTGGATGAGTGAGTTTAGGGTGGAGGAACTTGACTGGCCTGCACAGAGTCTTGACTTCAACACCTTTGGCATGACGTAGAGCAGAGACTGCAAGCCAGGCATTCTTGTCCAACATCAGTGCCTGACCTCACAAATGCCCTTCTGGAAGAATGGTCAAACATTCCCATAGGCACACTCCTAAATCTTGTGGACAGCCTTCCCAGAAGAGTTGAAGCTGTTATAGCTGCAAAGGGTGGGCCAACTCAATATTGAACCCTACAGACTAAGACTGGGATGCCATTAAATTTCATGTGTGTTTAAAGGTAGGCATCCCAATACTTTTGGCAATATAGTGTACCAAGCCAATTGGTTTAAAGCACCTGTGCAAATTGAAGGAAATCCTGAAAACATGATCTGTTTGGGGTAATTGAGGACTGAAGTTGAGAACCATCGATCAACAAGAAAACAGTGATGGCTTTGTTCAATTAAAATCCTTAAAATGTCATTAAACCCGGACTATGAAAAACTCTCATTACATGATATATAACAGAGTGTTCATACTCACAAAGCCACTAAAGCATTCATGTTTTTGTAGAGTGAAATATACCTGGTTGATCCTGCCTTCAGCTGTCTCTCCCATCTTTTCTGTGTCCCCACTGCAGCCTAAGATTTTGTAGACCAGCTGGTGTCCTCTACAGAGCATGCTCTAATTTCAGTTCCCTTCTAAGCTCTTAATTTCCTCCTTTTTCTTATCTGTGCAGCCCGCATGACTATAGAGTCACACATCAGGGTGTATATAGAGTGGTAAATGTAAAAGAAAATAAAGTCCAGCGTGACGTGGGGCCTACATGCTGACATCACATCGTCGCCTCTGGTTTCCGGTTCGGCGCTAACTTATTGCTTTATTTTTTGGTATTATATATTGACAGTGGTATATTACACTCCCTCAATAGGAGGACACATGTCCTCCTATTACTAAACACTATGGGGGAGGGATATAATATACAGATTGAATACATTTAATCACAAAAAAACTTAGTTTTAATACAAAATCGGTATTATCACATATCACACCATATTAAAGCACAAAAAACACACATTTCATGTGCAATAAAGATATATAGGGAGCTGTAAAATAGTTTTTGATATATGTAATTTAATTTTAATTGCTCTTCTGAAACAGTTTTTTTTTTGTAGTCATGTGACTGGCACAGCACCAATCAGGGCTGGACAGACACTGTAGAGAACGTACATTGGCAGAGAAATATAAGCTCCCCCCCAAAGATCTTGACCTGCAGATGCCAAAGAACAGGGAGAGATCATGTGACCACACAACAACGCTGCAGGAATAAGATACTATGATCGCCTCTATGGCCTTGGGGGACCGAAACGACGTCATGACATCACTTCCGGTCCAGGGTGGAAGTAAACTTTTTTTTTTTAAAAAGCTAAAGATCCAAAAAAAAATATTTTTGACCTTTTGCTTTTACAGGTGAAGGAGAGATCTGGGGTCTTTTTAACCCCATGTCTCTCAATAAAAAGGACCTGTCATCCTTATTTCTATTACAAGGGATGTTTACATTCCTTGTAATAGGAATAAAAGTGATTGAAAACTAAAAAATTAAAGGGACAGTTTAAAAGTAAAAAATAAAAAGTAAAACAAATAAGAAAAAAAAAAATTGAAAGCTTCCCCATTCCTTTCCTCCTCAGGCAGAAGCCCACGCATATGTAAACAGTGTTCGCACCACGCATGTGAGGTATCGCACGAACGTTGCACCACACATGTGAGGTATCGCACGAACGTTAGAGCGAGAGCAATAGTTCTAGTGCTAGACTTTCTCTGTAACTCTAAACAGGTAGCCTGTAAAAATTTTTAAAGTGTCGCCTATGGAGATTTTTAAGTACCGTGGTTTGTCACCATTCCATGAGTCTGCGCAATTTTAAAGTGTGACATGTTAGGTATCTATTTTCATTAAACTGTATTTTTTTCCCAAAAAATTGCATTTGCAAAACCGCTGTGGAAATATCGTGTGACACAAAAAATTGCAACGATCGCCATTTTTTCCCCTAAGATCTCTGCTAAAAAAAAAAAAAAAAAAAAAAAGGTATAATGTTTGGAGGTTATAAGTAATTTTCTAGCAAAGAAATACTGAATAAAGTGCCAGAAAAAGCTTTGTCTTAAAGTGGTTAAAGCAAACCTGTGCCCAGACAATTTTGCCAACCATTTCAAAATGTCTAACAGAAAGGGACAAGTATCTGTGGGATGTTACACTGTGGAAATAGCCCGGGTACAGTAAGTAAAAAGAAAACAACTCAAGTATGAGTGGAACCCTAAACTGTCTACTATTGCTTAGTACAACCCGATTCTTCCATGTAGAGCAACAGATTAGACGCAACTGCAGTTAATGTGATTAAAATACCAAAGAGCGAAATAATGTAAACAAACAACACGATTATTTGTACTTTTTGTATATAATCAGATAATCAGATAGTCTTTTAGAATTCTTCATTAATTACCTGTGTGTTTATCATAAGTTCAGCAAATCCTAAAGAATCAGCCTGATAATCCATATCTGGTTCTATTATAGAAGGAAACTGGGGCGAGACACCGTCCACATCTCCATCCCCAGAGAGGATAGTGGATGCTGAAAAGGAAGATGTATCATTATCCATGTTGACCAAGTCCACCCAGTCTTCTGCCTCTGTGTGATCCAAGCTCTCTTTGGTACTGCCCACCATAACTACTGTGGGTGGCTCTTCTGAATACGGAGCCTCAGTTTTCAAGTCGTCAGGAAAATCTGGCAAAGATGGCACAACCGATGTTTCATTGGTGGCTGAATGAGGTGACAGAGTAGACGTAAAATCTTCTGATGACGGAGGGAGTGTGGTGGGAGCGAATGTAGTATCTCTTTCATTATTAGAAGCGGTAGGAACCGGAATCAGTGGTGAAACTGTAAATTCGCTGGGTGTGGTGGGACTTTCAGTTGTCCAAATCTCCTCAGCTTTACCAGAGTCGGGAGTGGCAGGAAGGACTTCATCATCGGTAACAATTGGACTTGTAAAGATATCCACAGGCAAGGTGGTTGGAATTGTTGTAGGGACACTGGTTGGCTCTTCTGTTGGAGGTTGAGTGGTCAACTCTGGAGTCAACTCCTCAGTTGTAGGCTTCAGTGTGGTTGGTTCTGGTGTTGTTGGCTCTGGAGTAGTCATTATGGTTGTAATGACAATGGTGGTTGGCACGGTGGTGGGGATTGGTGTGGTTGTGGTTACAATGACAGGGAGTGTTGTACTTTCAGTGGTGGTTGTAGTAGAAGCCTCTGGGGTTGGACTAGGCGTCCTTATTTTTACCGTTGTAGCTGGAGTGGGAGTGGTTGGAATAACTTCAGGTGTTGGCTCTGGTTCTGGCACAATTACAGGAGTGAAAACATCTGGTGCTGGATTCTTCTCCTACGGCAGAAATAACAAGAAAAATTACATATTACAAGATTAAAGGAAGATGTTACAATATGTTGCACAATTGAATTCATCCATGATCTGGATCTAGACCAATTTAAGGCTGTCTATAGATACAAGAAGGAAATAGGATACTCAGGTGCTATCAGATCATTCTTGGGCAAGGAAACCAAAAGAGGACTCCTTGGGCTTGCAATGTTGGTTTTGCAGATCTAGCATGTTTTTTATCAATGCAGATGGAAGGTGGTGACGGGAGCAGGCAGATGCTGCCAACACCATTTAGCTCAGGGACGAAAAACTGAGATCAGAGTGGGTTTCCTAAGCTGTGTTTAGATCAATGTCTCCCCTGAGTGTTATAGGCAAGAGGGTGCCTGCCAGCATAACCATCAGATTGTCATGGGAGATATCTATTGGCTTGTGACAACAATGGTCCAGCTTATTTAAGGTGGACCTTTCCACAGGTTGAAGGTAAGAATATTTCTTAATTTATGGCCAGTTTTATTGCTTTCCCTCTTTCTCCAAAGAAAATAGACTAAAAATCGCTGTTACTGATATACAAATTTTGACTCTAACCCCTTCCTCTGGCTGCAGATATGTTCAGAGAACTGTGAACCGGCAAAGGAAGTGCAAAAGGGTATATGACATGCAAACTTTGCCTGTCAGACTGACTTTACCTTCTAACACTTTTTTATTTAGTTTTGGACAGGGTGTAGAATAATTACAACCCTTGTTAAATATTTATTACTGTCTATGTGCCTGCTAGGCAGGGAGCCAAAATAAAACTGGCCGGGGTTTCGTCTATTCTCTACTCTGTCCAAAATGGAAAAAAAAAAGTTTTGGCTTTGGTTATGCTTTAAATTAGATAAATATATTGCAGGTATATCAAAATAAAAGGTGTGCAAACTCTTACAGATAGTTTTCCTTAGAAACCAGCCACAGCCTGAGTAGAAGAGCCTGTCTCCAGCCTGCAGAGAAGGACCTTTGTTCACTGTCTAGAAGCACTGGTCTCTTTGCAGAGGTCCGTCATGCCTCCTGCTCAGTCAGAGCCATCCCAGATAGCAAGCAATTGTGCTGCAAGTTTGAAAATGACTTGCTAAGCTATTGCTAGATTGGCCAGGCTTCACAAGTTTGTTGCACCCTTGAAGCAAGTCCACATTGCATGATTCCAGATCAACTTTCTTTGCAAACATTTTGCAAGTCTGCTGCAAGTTCTGGTTCAGTTATGTTGTGAAATAGTCATCCCACCACAGGGGTCACTGTGACTGTGAGTTCTTGCTGTAGACTTGCAGAGCTCTTGCTGTGGACTACTGGTCTACAAACTGCAGCCCTGGGGGCCAGATGTGGCCCTTTGCTTGCTTTTATCCGACCCTTGGGGCACTATTTCATCCACGGATACCAACAATGGGGCTTAATAACTCCCACTGACACCAATGATGGAGCACAATTCCTACCACTGACACCAATGATGGGGCACAATTCCTCCCAATGACACCAATGATGGGGCATAATTCCTCCCAGTGACTACAATTACCGTATATACTCGAGTATAAGTCGAATTTTTCAGCACTTTTTTTGTGCTGAAAGTGCCCCCTTCGACTTATACTTGAGTCAAGCACTTTTCTGCAGCAAAAAATTTCATTTTCCGAACCGAATTTGGGGCCCCGTATCTCAGGGCCACTTGGTGCTAGGAACCCCAAATTTGGTGTGCAAACCCAGTGGAACTGGTACCACAACATATCCAAAGATGAAGTTCCTAGCACTAAGTGGCCTCGAGATACGGGGCCCCAAAATCGGTTCGGAAAATGTCATTCTCTTGAAGAAAAGTGCTTGACATTTTCTGAACCGATTTTGGGGCCCCATATCTCAGGGCCACTTGGTGCTAAGAACCCCAAATTTGGTGTGCAAATCCAGTGGAACTGGTACCATAACATATCCAAAGCTGGGGTTCCTAGCACCAATTGGCCCTGAGATACGGGGCCCCAAAACCGGTTCGGAAAATGTCATTCTCTGCTGCAGAAAAGTCAGTGAACTGATTTTTGGGGCCCTGTTTCTCAGGACCACTTAGTGCTAGAAACCCCAGCTTTGGAAATTTTATGGAGCTAGTTCCACTGGGTTTGCACACCAAATTTGGGGTTCCTAGCACTAAGTGGCCCCGAGATAGAGGGCCGCAAATTCGGTCAAATGTGTCCATCTGCAGCAATGTCATTTCAGGACCCTTTGGGTTCAGAGACCCCAAATTTTGGCTTCAGCTAGGGGGCATCTAGGAACCCTTAACTACCGAGTTTGAAGTTCAGGGGACCTATGGCTGCAAATGGGCACAGTGATGCTGCAAATGGGCATTGTTGACCCTCTTTTCCACTTACAGTAGCTGTGCATTTCTCACTCTCGTCTTATACTCGGGTCAATAAGTTTTTCCCATTTTTTTGTAGTAAATTAGGGCCTCGACTTATACTCGGAACGACTTATACTCGAGTATATACGGTATGGGGCACAATTTCCCTCAATTACGCCTTTAATGGGGCTCAATGACATCAGTGAAGGGGCACAATTCCTCAACCTGACACACAATTCCTCCCAATGACACCAACTATGGGGCATAATTATTCTCAATGACACCAACAATGGGGCTCAATGACACCAGTCATAGGGGACAATTACTTCTACTAAAACAGTGGGGTATTATTTATTCCCACTGATGTCGGGGCCTTTTCGACTTCCACTCACCACAATCCAGCCCCCCGTAACCCTGAAGGACAGTAAACTGGCTCTTTGTTTAGAAAGTTTGGAGACCCCTGCTATAGACTCACCACTGAAACTTTGCTCTTGCTAGACATTGATCACGCAAATTGGCTACAAATTGGAAAGGTGTCAACTAGAACTTGTGCTTCAAGTGCTCTGCAAGTGTACAACTGTGAAAATGTGCAGCAAGTTAACAGACTTCAACAATTCAACACTGCCACAAATTTGTGGCAAGTTGTCCTTGCTATCTGGGATATCTCTCCAATCAGCTGGGAACAAGAGCTTTGCTGATTGCAGAGCTACAGGTCTGACTCAGTAAGGGAAATGTCAGACCTCTGCAATGATGCTACTGCTTCCCCCAAAAATGAAAGGCCCCCACTCTGCAGCATGCTGGCAGGGGACAGGCTTTTCTTCTTGCTGCTTTAAAAAAAAAAAACCTTTTGATGTACCTAGAATGTATTTAGCTGGTTCTGAGATGAAGACTGACTATAGCAAAGTGTTCTGATCCTACCCTCGAAGTATAGTAAAATCTGATTTGAGTTGATATCCAGGCTATTGTACCTTGCAATATGCACTATGGTGTCCCCCTGTCTTCTAAACGATATATGGATATGTATTTATGTCTAACTGTACAATTGCCATCTTTTGTACTCTGCATTTTGCAAAAGAAACAACTACTAAAAGTTATTGGAAAAGAAAAAAGTTAAGAAAGAATGGCAAGCTGGATAATATACCTATTACAATAAGCATTGCAAACTTACCAGTTTATTACGGATGATGGTACCTTCTTCACATGTGCCTTTATGAGTGCAGACATGTTGATGGATACACCAATTACACCCCCACTCACTGCTCACACAGCCACGGCACCTGAAAGTATTCAACAAATAGTAACAGTCCTTTAGGTTGGACATAAATCTAGTTTTATCTAAATAAAATGATATAACCAGGGCTTTTTTTCAGCAGGAACGTGGGGGAACGCAATTTCGGCACCTCCTGGACTGACTGTATGTAATGGCAAGGGGTGCTGGGGTGTGCTGCAGGGTATTAATGCTCACTGCTGGGGGATCTATTCTAGCTGGAGGGGATCTATTTTTGCAGGGGGGTCTATTGTTGCTGAGGAGGTCTATTGTTGCTGGTGGGGGACCTATTGTTGCTAGGGGTGGGTCTTATGTTGCTGGGGGGGTCAGTTGTTGCTGATGGAGATCTACTGCTGGGGGAGGGATCTATTGTTGATGGCCGCCAGAAAGTCTATTAATGCTGGCTGTGTGGAGATCTGTTGATGCTGCCGGGTGTCTATTGTTGCTGGGGGGGATTTTGTTGTGTAGAGTAGATTCCCTTTTACAGTAGACTCCCTTTTACATCAGAATCCCCATCAGACTCCCCAACCACATTAGAGTCCTACTTCAGGGTCCCCATCAGATTCCCCCCTTACATCCAGGTCCTTATCACAGTCTCTCTGTACACCAGGGTCCCCATCATAGTCCCCCTTACATCAGGTCCTCATCAGTGTCCCCATCAGAGTCCCCCCTTACAGAGCCCAGGTGTGGAAAAGGAAGGGAGTAGTGTTGAAAAGGATGTTTGAAGTAGAGGCCATAGGTCTCTACTGAGTGGTAGTAAACCGCTGACTATTTTTTTTTTTTTAAGCAAAGGCAAAGCCATGATGTGCTAGTATGCGTCGCATACTAGCACATTATGTGAAACTTACCTTAGAGCGAAGGCCTTCCAATGGCGCTCTGTCGCTGCTGACACGGCCTGGCCGGAGCCGTGATGACGTCACTCCCGTGCATGCGCGCAGGATCCGCCGTTTACGGCACAGGACTCTAAAGGAACGGCCCTGATGGCCGTTCCTTCAGAGCGCATGCGCCGGTGATTTTACCGGCTGCATGTATCATAAATATCTCCTAAACGGTGCATATTTAGGAGATATTTACAGTACCTATAGGTAAGCCTTATTATAGGCTTACCTGTAAGTAAAAGTCATGTATGGGGGATTACTCCCACTTTAATTCTCAATCTGTGTACATTGAGGATACCCCACTGACCCTAGCTGGGGGTTGGATAAATCTCATAGAAAGCTGGATGTGGCCCACGGCCATAGTTTGGAGACCCCTGTTTTAGGATAAGAAAGCACACAAAATACGACCATCAATCACGAATGATTTTTCGCCATCTAGAGGAGGGAAGGGTTAAGAATATTATTTTTTCTGACTGTGTACTATTGAAAAGAAGAGCCCTCCAATTAGGACACATACAGTAAAAAAAAAAAAAACTTGACAGGGTCTTCCCTAGCTTTTCTCAACCCTTTGACCCCAGAGGAACCCCTAAAATAATTTTTAGTTCTTAGGGAATCCTTACTAAAACCAATTTATCAGGAGTCAATGGGGAAATAGCCCTTACATTGGTGGTCAGTAACAAGGATGCAACACACGGTCGGACATTGATCGGACATTCCGACAACAAAATCCTAGGATTTGTTCCGACGGATGTTGGCTCAAACTTGTCTTGCGTACACACAGTCACACAAAGTTGTCGGAAAATCCGATCATTCTGAACGCGGTGACGTAAAACACGTACGTCGGGACTATAAACGGGGCAGTAGCCAATAGCTTTCATCTCTTTATTTATTCTGAGCATGCGTGGCACTTTGTGCGTCGGATTTGTGTACACACGGTCGGAATTTCTGACAAGAAGGTCCTATCACACATATTCCATCGGAAAATCCGACCGTGTGTACGGGGCATTACAGTGGTGGTCAGAATTCCACCCATACAGACAGCTATAAAGATCACTTGGTCATGCTGCTGGTTTTGCCAAGTAGCGTTTGTCCTGGAACTTTGCAAGCACCATCAGATGGAGGGGCCAATCAACTCAAGGAACCCCTAGCAATCTTGGAAGGAACCCTTGTTGAGAATGGCTGCTCTAACCTTTCCCCACTCTACCCAAAACTAGAAAAAAAAGTGATAAACTATACAAAAACTAGAAATCTGATTGATAGCTATGTGTTAATGTACCTTGCACTAACCTGGTGCAGCCCTGTACAACCTGGGCCAATCCTAACAAGCCAGGCGGTGTGTCAGCTGCACATGCTCATCACCCCCCCCCCCTCCCTCCCCCCCATTCATTCCTATGCATGGAGCCATACACTTATTGATGTCTGTGCATCTCGTGAGTACAGCCCCCTTTATAGGAACCAGTGGGGTGATCTGTACAAGTGCCTGATAAGCATTATTTACAACTAAAGGCTGTGCAATCGGGCAAAGGTCGCACAGTGAAGATCTCTGGAGCAGTGAGAAATCTCTCCAGTGGGACTAAGATGGCAAAAAAACTAACAGGGGGTATAACCCTACAAACAGAGAAAGCTGGAAGACTGCATACTGATATTAAATAAAAAGCATTTTCTTTATTCAAAGTCTTAAAAGCATTATAATGGTAGACCACATCACTAAAAACCCAGGGACGCTAACTGACGCGTTTCACATCTCCAGGGTGTGAAATGCATCCTTTTTGCGATGTAGTCTAACATTGTAATGCTTTTAACAGTTTGAATAAGGAAGATACACATTGGTGTGCGGTCATCTGACTTTCTCTCTTTGTATGTACAGCTGAACCTGCACCCCTGGGGTATTGGGCTTTAAAGACAGACCAACATGGAGCAGTGCTTCCTTTTTTTTTTTTTTTTGCAGGGGTTATAACCCTCCCTTACTGTATCCAAGATTTGAATGAAAGTTTTACCATTAGTTCTAGGTTTAGGCAATATGCACATGGGCACATTTGTCTGTGCAGTATAAAAACACTGCATATTGCTGGTGCCCAGGATGTCCTAGAACTGCCCATAGACATGAACAGGTGAAGGCGAACGTGGACGAAACAGGGATCAATGGCTAACGCATTTCACATAGTTTGATGCTTACTCATAGCTCATTAGCTATGAGTAAGCATCAAATGATGTGAAACGCGTTAGCCATTGATCCCTGTTTCGTACACATTTGATTTGACTGTATGTTGGATTTTATCTTATGTTTCACAATAAAGATGCCTTTTCTACGGAGTGCAGCAGTCCAGGACCTTCTTCTTTCTACAGACTTGTGCAGAGCCAGCAACCTGAGAGTCCGCAGTAGGGCGGGAGCACCTGTTCAGGTGCGGAGGCTTAGTGAGCGGCATTCCTCTCTCACTTATACAACATGATGGAGGCTCACAATAATATTTTATTGTCCTTTAATACTCTTAGAATGGATGGTGGCGACATGACGGATAGCAGGGCCATGTAATACTCACGGGGCTGATTTATAGAGCTGGGCCACGGCCATACAGTCGTAGAAGGTAAACTCAGCGGTGGAAATGACCACGTCTCCAAATCGAAGCAGCAGCTGCACGCGCACGTGATCTAAGGTGATGCAAGATATAAAGTTTACATGCTTATATAATAATATTAATACGACATAGGCTGCATATCTTATCATGCAAAACCATTTTTGTAGATACAGCAGCTAAAAAAAAGAACTAAATTCCCCTTTATCCTCCATTCTATCGAGGAACTACAACTCCCAGCCATCCTTTGGCACACTGACCTGTCCCTGGCTTGATCACAGGGGCCTTGCTAGGGTCCGGAGATGGACACATTACCCCAGACTGAGTCCTGACTGCGCGGCTCTCAAAATCCTCAAAGAAACAAGAGTAAGACTCATCCTGGTACAGCGGAGGCAAGTCGGGAATCGTTAGGAAAATCTGTGGATGCAAATGGGTTTATGAGATGTTAAATATTCTGCTAATAGCTATTTTGTAAGTACTTGGAGATATCGATTAACTAATATCGATGAACTAAAACTGATAATAGTACATGTGATTGATGTAGTGCAGAATGACACTTGACACGCAATAACAATG
Organism: Lithobates clamitans; assembly: GCA_037952925.1. Lineage (NCBI taxonomy): Eukaryota > Metazoa > Chordata > Amphibia > Anura > Ranidae > Lithobates > Lithobates clamitans. The sequence goes on along the minus strand of JBBGZY010001813.1, from coordinate 1,173,438 downwards.
ATTAAACACTAGAGGGAGGCAGAGCAATCTGTCATGTCATACAGGATTGCCATGGAATATACAGAACAAGCAGGCAACTGGCTTAAAGGGTATTTCCACTTTTGCAGTCAAACTTGAGAAGACTCCACTAGATCATTTATCATGTGTTTCCATTCACAGATCATTCCTACCTTTTTGTTTTTTTTTAATCATTTCTTACCTTTGAGGTGTTTCAAAGGGCTTTTTTCAGACTTGCAGTGCCCGCCGAAGAGTGATCAGTGTTCAGATCGCTTTTACCAGGAGGTATGGAGGTGTTATATTGCCTCCACACACCTTGATTTCACCTTTTATAATGCCGCACTACAATGCCACAATTGCACGCATTGTATGTGGTACGGCCCCATTGAACTCAATAGGAGAGTTTAACAAGCAGTGTCACTTGTCAAAGTCTTTACCCCGAGTTAGAAATGCCGCAAAACAAACGATCGAGGTCGTGACATGTGAACAGCCCCATCTGGCTGTTATTTTACAGTTCAGGTGGGTGGTTGAGGGATGGAAGAAACCAAGGCTCAGCTGCCTGTTTTTTCCTGCCCCCCTCCCCCAACTACCCATCTGAAAAAAAACCTAAAGAGAAGGTGTCATGGCTGATTTGAATCATTTCTGGACAGTTTCACAGTGTCTGTGTCCCCACACTGCACTGTCCCTCATTACCATACAACGCAGGAGGGCAGCTTCAAAATGTTTAACCCTTTGTTAGGACAGATAGCGTTAAGGTTTGCAGCTGATAAAGAAAAACTGCCAGCACAGTACGGACAGGGTTATTAAACATCACGACACGGCCCCCTCCTAAATACCACAAAGAAGGGAGAGCATGAAAGGATTTATAAGCAAGTAAAAAGCACCTAAAATAGTAACCAGCAATTCTTTTTTTTTTTTTTTAAGTTTTTATTGAATACATTTTGCTATGAACATATAACAAATATGAAGTGGATGTTCTCCCAATTATACTTCAAACATAGAAATACATTTTAAAGTGTCATGAGAGCTGTACAGGGCTGCCATTGTTAGTTCCTGCAAAATGCTAGCTGACCCTGCCACCGACCCCGAACAACTATGCAGCCTGCGGCATCAGTCAGGTTCCGAGTCTAAGCCTGCATAGTTATTGGGGTAGGTGACTCAATCAGATCCGCCTGGCAGCCAGGCAGCTGGCATTTTCAGAAGAGGCCAACGATGACAGCATTTTATGTCTGGGCACAAGTCTCCTTTAAAATGCACCTGTCACCACAGAATACATAAACTGCTTCTGGCCTCATTCTGTCATTTCTAGGTGTCCGGTGTGAGAAATGGAAACACCCGTTCTGTATTCAGACCAGGCAACTGGCATTTTCAGCAGTAATGGCCGCCCTAGTATTTATCTTGTGATGATACTCCTTAGAGGCCAATTTTCCACTTTCAGCGCTGTCGCACTTTGAATGACAATTGCGCGATCATGCTACACTGTACCTATATGACATTGTTATCATTTATTTCACACAAATAGAGCTTTCTTTTGGTGGAATTTAATCACAGCTGGGGTTTTTATTTTTGCTAAAAAAAGGCAAAAAGGCAGAAAAGTTTAAAAAATAAAAAAAAGGTTTTCTTAGTTTGTCAGAAAGTTTTGTAAATAAGTACTTTTTTTTCACTGATGGGCACTGATGAGGAGGCACTGAAGGCAGCAATGACTTGCAGCACCGATGAGCACAGATTGGCCTCACTGATGGGCACAGATTGGCCTCACCAATGGGTACAGATTGGCCTCACTGATGGGCACAGATTGGCCTCACCAATGGGTACAGATTGGCCTCACCAATGGGTACAGATTGGCCTCACCAATGGGTACAGATTGGCCTCACTGATGGGCACAGATTGGCCTCACCAATGGGCACAGATTGGCCTCACCAATGGGTACAGATTGGCCTAACCAATGGGTACAGATTGGCCTCACTGATGGGCACAGATTGGCCTCACTGATGGGCACAGATTGGCCTCACCAATGGGTACAGATTGGCCTAACCAATGGGTACAGATTGGCCTCACTGATGGGCACAGATTGGCCTCACTGATGGGCACAGATTGACCTCACCAATGGGTACAGATTGGCCTCACTGATGGGCACAGATTGGCCTCACTGATGGGCACAGATTGGCCTCACCAATGGGTACAGATTGGCCTCACTGATTGGCACAGATTGGCCTCACCAATGGGTACAGATTGGCCTCACCAATGGGTACAGTTTGGCCTCACTGATGGGCACAGATTGGCCTCACTGATGGGCACAGATTGGCCTCACCAATGGGTACAGATTGGCCTCACTGATTGGAACAGATTGGCCTCACCAATGGGTACAGATTGGCCTCACTGATGGGCACAGATTGGCCTCACTGATGGGAACAGATTGGCCTCACCAATGGGTACAGATTGGCCTCACTGATGGGCACAGATTGGCCTCACTGATGGGAACAGATTGGCCTCACCAATGGGTACAGATTGGCCTCACTGATGGGCACAAACTGGCATCACTGATGGGAACTGTTGGGGCTGCACTGATGATCAGTGCCCTGATTACATATACAGGTCTCCCCTGTGAGGAAATGCCACTGATCGTCTCTCCTCTCCTCACACTCTGTCAGTGTGAGGCGAGGAAAGCCGCTAAAAGGTATTTCCTTGTTAAGATGTGATTGGCTGTGATTGGACACAGCTGATCACATGGGTAAAGAGCCGCGTCATTGGGTCTTTACCAAGATCGTCAGTGAGCCCGCGATCGCCACGCTGCATACCCCCCCCCCATGAGACTGGGGTGACGTCATATGACATCGTCCCACAACAGAGGATCCCGCCCACCGTCATTTGTCTATACAGTGGGCAGGAGGTGGTAAAAGTGGTTGTAAACCTCAGACATGACATATGAACAAAGCATATCCCTCTATAGTAGAGCTGGACGATTAATCGTTAAGAATCCAGATCGTAATTTTTTTCACCCTTGTGATCTTAACAAAGCATTTTCCAGATTCTATGCAGAGTTCTTTGCGGCAGCTGTCAAAAAAAAAAAAAAAAACAGGCAGTCTGCCAAGTTTCACAACATTCCTCAGCCACAGAGCTAACTATAAACATTGTAACATTTTGTTCTTTAGATCAAAGGAATGAACTTTGGTCTGTAAATGAGGGAAGTTTAACTACTTAGGCCTCATGTACACTGCTGCTGGTAAACGGACGTTCAGAGGCAGTCTGATGCTTTTTTCAGCTGCCCCTGAATTCATCCAATGTTATCTTATGTGTACATGTACACAGGTTCCTTTAATGTCGTTTTTAGGCAGTTACGTTTAGAGGCTTTTCTTTGAAGGCAAAAAAGTGAGTTCAGACGCCAAAGTTTCCGACGTTTCAGACGCCAAACATGTCTAAACGCGGCCAAACGCGGTGCTTGCGTTTAGCCGTGTTTTCGTTTAGAAGCGTTTTTAAAGTTGCTCCTACATTATAAAACTTAAAAATGATAGCAAATGATGAAAAACCACTAAAAAAATATTTTAAAAACTTGTAATTGCTTGCATAGACCATTTATATACCCCTAATGAGCCCACAATTCAATCCAATCCACCACTAGCATTGCTGTTAGCCAAAGAAGAATTGGAATCTGACCTATATGTTGTTAGATTTCAACCAGATGACCCCCACCATTGAGCTTCACCCCCGACTTGGATCAAACATAGCTGCATGACATTTAATATCTGTCTTTTTTAATTTCCTCACATATGCTCATTATGGGATCCATAGTAAAAGCACCGAAATTGATGGTAGATACAAGTACACTACTGCTCTCTCAGCTGCTGCTCCTCACTCTGGTCTCACAGAATGGATGAAATAGTTAAATAATACAGTTTTTTGTGCTTTGGGAGGGTCTTATGATGTTATCTTAACCACATGCCGACCAGTGCACGACGATCTACATTGGCACAATGGCACGGCTGGGCAAATGGGCGTATAGGTACGTCCCTTTTAAATCACGACATTGTGGGCGCCCGCCCGCCGTGTACTCCGTGACCGCGGACTCGATGTCCACGTGGCTAAACAGGCATTTTTAAACGCCGTTTTCAAGCTGTCAAAAAAATCATTCAGAAGGAGTTGCCTCAGCGTCCCGTGTACATTAGGCCTTAAAGACTAAAACTTTTTCGAGAATAAAATGGTGGTTGTTGCAAAATTTTATGTCACACTGTTTTTGCTCAGTGGTCTATCAAATGCAATTTTTAGGAAAAAAAATACACTTCAATGAATTTAAAAAAAACAAAAAAAACTGTAAAGTTAACTCCATTTTATTGTAAAATATGAAAGATGATGTCACGCCGCGGGAATCGTGATCTTTATTCTAAGCAAAAAAAATTGTGATTCTCATTTTGGCCAGAATCGTGCAGCTCTACTCTATAGTGTATACTTGTCTCAATCCAGGGCACTAAGTATCACTTCTGTCCCCTGCTTCGTTCCTTTGCTATCAGCATGAGTCACCTCTGACAAGTTTTCCTGACACCAACAGAAAAAAGGTGACAGGCGAGGGAGCTCCAGCAGATTGATAGCTTTAGCTCTGATTCTGTGTGTTGTGTGGAGGGGGTGTGTCCCTTCCTACCAATCAGCTCTCAAAATTCTTTTCACTGAGCTCTGCAGAGTGTAACTTCAGCTGTCCACCCCCTTTTTTTTCTGACATCTCAGCCAAGCTTTATAAATTACAGACTTTGAATGGATGTCGAGAACAGAAGACTGCAGATAAACAGGTACAACCTATGTAGGAGGATTTGTTTCATCTCTGTGTATCACCTGAGGCCGGTCACTTCACTGGGTATATGGAAGGGTTTACAATCACTTTAAATGACTAAACAGTTTTGCTAACCAATAACAGCAAACAATGACAAATAATTTGAGCATCACTTGCGATGATTAGGCCAAAAGCGAGTAAAGCGATTTGCGATTTTCCAGGATTCTTCGACAGACAAGAATGGAATGAAGCTTTCACTGGGGTTGTGGCATATCCATCTGTCAGCCATATTGGAAGGAGGTTCTTGGCCTCTCCCATCGGCACACAAGTCGTTCGAGGACAGAGCGGAATTAGAACGAAATCTTCTTGCAGGATGGAGTTATCGTATAGGGCCTTTGTTTTTTGTCTCCATCCCCTAATCCTTTTATACCAATCCACAACCTTCCCGCTAATCTTATTCATGTGGGATAATCCTATTAGACTCCAAATATATACAGGCCTGGGCCTGGCAGCAGTATATTTCACATGTGTGTGTGACAAGCTACATACAAACATCTTACTCCTTCCTAATCCACATGGATTATACAGAGTTACAGGTCTCAACTTTTTAAAGAGCAACTCCGACCAAAAGTGATATTTAAGTTCTGGGTGGCTGCTGGCAAGCTGAAACATAAACTGTCTTTTTATTTGCCGGGTGTCGGGACGCTAACCAGCCTATTTAACCACTTGTCGACCGGACCATTGCCGAAAGACGGCAACAGTGCGGTCGGCTAGTTCTGGGTGGACGTCCATGGACCCCCCTGGGGCGCACAACCGGGAACATCCGTGACCGCCGAGTCCTCTGGTAAATCGCGGCCGTTTACCACGTGATCGTTCCGTCAAATGACGGAGCGATCACTTGTAAACAAACCGGCGTCACGTCATGACGCCGGTTCCTCCCTCCCCTCTCTGTACCGATCGGTACAGTGCGAGGGGAGAGATGGCAGCAGCGCTGTGGGCTGGATGTTTAGTGCCCACAGCGCTGCTCAATGTAAATAATGGCAATAATCTGCAATACTGTGCAATACTCTGCAACACTCTGCAATACTCTCTGCAACATTGTGCAATACTCTGCCAATACTCTGCAACACTGCAAAACTCTGCCAATACTTGCCAATACTCTACCAATACTCGCCAATACTCTGCCAAAACTCTGCCAATACTCGCCAATACTCTACCAATACTCGCCAATACTCTGCCAAAACTCTGTCAATACTCGCCAATACTCTACCAATACTCGCCAACACTCTACCAATACTCGCCAATACTCTGCCAAAACTCTGCCAATACTCGCCAATACTCTACCAATACTCGCCAATACTCTACCAATACTCGCCAATACTCCGCCAATACTCGCCAATACTCTGCTAATACTCTGCCAATACTCGCCAATACTCGCCAATACTCTGCTAATACTCTGCCAATACTCGCCAATACTCGCCAATACTCGCCAATACTCTGCAATAAATTTTAACAGAAACGAAGATTTTTTTTTTTTTTTTATCGAATTTTCAGTCTTTTTTGATGTTGCATGACTGAGTAATTGTCATTCAAAATGTGAGAGCACCAAAAGCTGAAAATTGGTCTGGTTAGGAAGGGGGTTTAAGTGCCCAGTTGTCAAGTGGTTAAAGTGGTTGTAAATTTCAGACATGAAATATAAACAAAGCGTATCCCTCTAGTCCAGTGGTCTCCAAACTGTGGCCCAGGGGCTGAATGTGGCACTTTGCAGGCCTTTGTCCGGCCCTTGGGGGACTATTCTTCACTCTGATATAAGACACCGTTCCTCCCACTGACACCAACAATGAGGCACCATTCTTTCTACTGACACCAGCAGTGGGGCAAAATTCCTCCTGTAGTGCTTACTGATCAGTGGCACCCGGCTACACTCCCACTGACACCAGTGATGAGGGACCATTCCTTCCACTGACACCAGTGATGAGGGACCATTCCTTCCACTGACACCAGTGATGAGGGACCGTTCCTTCCACTGACACCAGTGATGAGGGACCATTCCTTCCACTGACACCAGTGATGAGGGACCATTCCTTCCACTGACACCAGTGATGAGGGACCGTTCCTTCCACTGACACCAGTGATGAGGGACCATTCCTTCCACTGACACCAGTGATGAGGGACCTTTCCTTCCACTGACACCAGTGATGAGGGACCATTCCTTCCACTGACACCAGTGATGAGGGACCTTTCCTTCCACTGACACCAGTGATGAGGGACCATTCCTTCCACTGACACCAGTGATGAGGGACCGTTCCTTCCACTGACAACAGTAATCCTCTATTTTTCCCATTAAAGGGGATCTTCACTGCATCTGAGCACCAGAAACCAAAAACTTTATATAATTAATTTTTAAAGCGGAATTCCACCCATTTAAAAGTCAGCAGCTACAAAAAGTTTAGCTGCTGACTTTTAATAATTAGACAATCACCTGTCCCATGGTCCAGCTTTGCGGGTGCAGGAAGCCTCGCTCCTCTCCTCCTCCTCTCCGCAGGCCAGGCAATCTTCTGGGACTTGTGACGTGTCCCAGAAGATTGCAGGGAGGGAGGAGAGGAGATCTTCCTTCTGGTGCCGCAGCACCAGGGGAGGAAGTGGGAGCTGGGTGCCTCTAAAAACAGGGTACCTGCTCCCCCCCCAAAAAATGGCATGTCAGGGGGTCACCAGCACTTAAAGCGAAAGTTCCATTTTTGGATGGAACTCCGTTTTAATGTTCAAAGCAAACTCCCCCATCAATCCATGTCTCCATGCTTTATTTAACTGGGAAAATCACTTTGAAAGAATCCTCCCTAGCATTTCTGGCTGTGGCCATCTTGAGTAAGGGCAGCATTTACTTCCTGGAATCCATTTGCCCTTAGCTCAAGAATGCATGCAGCAGGGTGTGCTTAGCTGGGAAAACCCCTCCTCCTCTCCTGAAGACTCCCGGGATGTATGACATAATTTGCCTAGGCAGGAAACCAGGAAGTAACTGAATAAAATGTAAAACAAAAAAAAAACAAAAATTAAAACAAGTAAATATGATATACTTTCCTACCTATTTACTCACGCTAATAGCATGAGGATTAAAAATAATCAATGTTGATTGGGAGAGTGAAGTTACACGTTAATACCAATGGACACTATTGACCACAGTCACCATTTAATTGTTTTATCACCAAGCCTGAGGAATTGTTTACTTCTACTGATGCTGGGGCATTTCCTACTTCCAGTGGACACAGTCTGCCCCCCCCCCCCCCAAAGTCTGAAGGACAGTAAACTGGCCCTTCATTTGGAACGTTTGGAGACCCCTGCTCTAGCCCATAGTGTGTACTTGTCTCAATTGAGAGCATTAAGTGTCATTTCTGTCTGTTGCTTCATTCCAATTTAGCATCAATCACGAGGGAGGGGGCTCCAGCACACAACCTGTGATTGACAGCCTCAGCTCTGTTCCTGTGTGCTGAGGGGGGGGGGGGGGTGTCCCTTCCCTCCAATCAGCTGTCAAAGCTCTCCTCACTGAGCTCTGCAGAGTGTAACGTCAGATCTTCGCCCAGACAAGGATTTAAATTCTGGATTTTGAAGGGATGTAGTGAAGAGAAGACTGCAGATAAACAGATACAACTTATGTAGAAGGATTTGTTTCATCTCTGTGTATCACCTGAGGCCAGTCACTTCACTGGGAACTATTTTGAGGAAAGGAGTGGTGACTGGTAATTGCTATGTAATCTTCATCTATCCGTAATTCCTGTATATCCTGATTCTGTGCCACTTATATAGCCTGGGATCTCTTGTACTACAGAATTCACACATTGCCAGATGACTTACATTTCTCTTCTCCTCTTTGCTGATATTTGCTGGTATCAGGAATTGCACCGTCAGACATTGCTGGTTCATATCGTGAGCCCAGAGCCACTGGTTCTTCTCCCCGGAGCGCAGACACTCAAAACGTCGACTACACCTGTGAGGACAGAGGGAAGGTTCACTGAGAATTCAGAGAGAAAGCACTAAAGTCCATTTAGCCAAATGCCTTTTTTTTTTTTTGCTGTCTTAATCCAGTTGGGGAGTTTTCATTTCCTGTCCCAGAGACACAACAGGAAGTGAGGGCAAATTTTCTCCTAGACAGTTGTCACCAGGAAAGGTGTCCCCATTGGATGATATTCTCTCAACTGTTCCAACAATTGTACAATTTTGACATTGGTCACCACACCAAACTGAGATGGTGAACTTCTCCATTGGGAACATGGACGCCAATAAAAATCCTTGGCTTTAGATATATTTTTTAATATATATATATACACACTATATTTCCAAAAGTATTGGGACGCCTGCCTTTACACGCACATGAACTTTAATGACATACCAGTCTTAGTCCGTAGGGTTCAATATTGAGTTGGCCCACCCTTTGCAGCTATAACAGCTTCAACTCTTCTGGGAAGACTGTCCACAAGGTTTAGGAGTGTGTCTATGGGAATGTTTGACCATTCTTCCAGAAGCGCATTTGTGAGGTCAGACACTGATGTGGATGAGAAGGCCTGGCTCGCAGTCTTCACTTTAATTCATCCCAAAGGTTTTCTATTGGGTTGAGGTCAGGACTCTGTGCAACCCAGTCAAGTTCCTCCACCCCAAACTCGCTCATCCATGTCTTTATGTACCTTGCCTTGTGCACTGGTCCAAATTATTTGGTGGAGGGGGGATTGTGGTGTGGGGTTGTTTTTCAGGGGTTGGGTTTGGCCGCTTAGTTCCAGTGAAGGGAACTCTTAAGGCATCAGCATACCAAGACATTATCGACAATTTCATGCTCCTAACTTTGTGGGAACAGTTTGGGGATGGCCCCTTCCTGTTCCAACATGACTGAGCACCAGTACACAAAGCAAGGTCCATAAAGACATTGATGAGCGAGTTTGGTGTGAAGGAACTTGACTGGCCTGCACAGAGTCCTGAACCCATCCTAATAGAACACATTTGGGAAGAATTACAGCAGAGACTGCGAGCCAGGCCTACTCGTCCAACATAAGCGCCTGACCTCACAAATGCGCTTCTGGAAGAATGGTCAAACATTCCCATAGACACACTCCTAAACCTTGTGGACAGCCTTCCCAGAAGAGTTGAAGCTGTTATAGCTGTAAAGGGTGGGCCAACTCAATATTGAACCCTACGGACTAAGACTGGGATGCCATTAAAGTTCATGTGCGTGTAAAGGCAGGCGTCCCAATACTTTTGGTAATATAGTGTGTATATATATATATATATATATATATATATATATATATATATATAGATAGATAGGCCCTCTGATTCCTCTGGTATTGAATTGTATTATAACTGTACTGTCTGCCCCCATGTTATAAAGCACTGTGTGCCTTGGCTTAGCTGGTCATTTTTCCTAAAAGAGGGAATACCCTGAATGAATGTGAATAAAATGTAAATAAAATAATAAAAGTATGGGGGGACGGGTGAGTGGGAACCCGGAAATGAGCGGACGAAGAAAGTGATGGAGGAAGAGGAGGGATATAAAGCCCTCAGACTCCTCCTACAAATTCAGGCTCTAACATATATATATATACAGTATATATGTGATGATTTTTTTCCACACAGGCTCCTCCCCTAAACCAAAAAATTTGACTTGGAAAATATCTTCATTAAAATAATAGTCATATCCATCAAAAAATTAATTTAAGGTAACAGGTTGCAATAACTAAGTAAATGTGTACCTAGGGTTTGTTCACACCAGAAGGGAGCATTAGGGCTCATTCACACTTGCATTGCTGTCTGAAGAGCGATCCACATTCAGATCACTCTTCAGACAGCATGTGACTGCCAGCTTTACCCCTGGGGCCCTGCACTAGGTCTTCTCAACCACATGCATTGCACACACTTGGAGTCCAGCCCCATTCCCTTGAATGGGTTGCACCTGCCGAAAGTGACAGGGGGTATAACTCCTGCCTGTAGCCGTGGCATGTGTACACCCCCAGACGCTGCCTCTGCAGCTATAGGGGGAGCGTTTGGGAGGCGGTAAAACCGCAGTTCAACTTGGGGATTTACTGGCTCTCAACCACTAGTGTGAATGAGCCTTTATGGTGCACATAACACGCATGCTGTATTACAACGCATCACAGTGCTTTCTTTTTTAAAACTTTATTTAAATTGCATGTAACTCTTGTGCCTCGTAACAAGCTGTGTTACAATAAAATATATGCCTGCATCCATTTACTGCAGCGCACACCAGCACAGCACATTGGTGTGACCAGGCCCTCTATCAGTGATGGGCGACCCTTGGCACCCCGGATGTTTTGGAACTACATTTCCCACTGCAGAGTGCAAGAGCATCATGGGAAATGTAGTTCCAAAACATCCGGGGTGCCAAGGGTCGCCCATCACTGCCCTATATAATGCAAGGCTTTTTAGTCTATGGGACTGTGTTGGACAATACTGCCCAATGCAGAGCAAAGGGGCTGATGGGAAGGAGCCCCTACTAAAACTTTTTGTAGTTTCCTCTTAAAAGCAAGAGCAATAAAATAAATAAGCGCTTAAATAAGTAATAGAAGGCCACTTACTTTCCATGCAGAACGCACCATCCGCAGTACGGATCCCGGGCAGCGAGGCACGAGGTGCAGTCAGTGTGTTGGGAACATTCAGAAAGGGGGACTTTAGTTACCTGAAATAAACATGGCGCCGGTCAGTATATGAGATGGATTTTAAAATGTTTTTGGGTTTAAAAAAAATCTTCAAATTTTAGGAATGCCTATTTAAAATGGACCTTCAGTCATTTTTTTCAACTTTCCAGCTATTAAATCTTCCGCCCTTGTTGTTTTAACTTTGGATAGTAAAGTCAAAATTTGATGCGATTAAAGCAGATTTGATGCGATTCAGCCTGCAATTCAAAATGCCTAGGTGTGAGTGCAGGCTGCTTTCACACTGAGGAGTTTTCACGTGCTTTTGCATTAACAAAGAGCACCTGAAAAGCTCAAGAGAAACGCTTCCTTATAAAACCAATGAATGTGTTCACACTGGGGCGGCCCGTTTCTGTAGCGGTGCAAAAAATCCCACTTGCGGCCTTTTTGGAGCATGTTTAGGGTGTTTAAAAAAAAAGGCACCAAAAAATGCACCTTTCTATTGAAACCAATGGAAAACGTGGCGAAAACACACCCAAGATGCGTTTTTGGTGCAGTTTTTGACTCGCATGCCCTTTAAAAACCGCAACGCAAACGCGGTAAAATAATGGCAAAATCGCATATGCATTTTTGCAGCGAATCGGCGTGAAAGTAACCTAAGCCTGATACTTCCCACATCGACTGCCCAACTTCACACACTCCCAGCTCCTGGGAATTGCATTACACTGTCAAATGACAGGCCTGATAGAAGAATGCCGATAACTACAAAGCCCGGGTATTTTATACAGTTATGTGAACTCAGTGGCTGGAAGACGACATACAGACTCAGGTAGTCCACAAAGCAGCAACTGCAGGGGAGTAAAGCTACGGGGTCTATTTATAAGGGCTCGGTCACATATGCAGCAAGAATGCCGGTCCTCAGAAAAGTGATCCATGTTCGGATCACTTTTAAAAGGTGCTTGACATGCGGTGAGGAGTGCGATATGTTGCCTCATCACCGCCTGATTTAACCCTTTAAATCAGGGGTCTCAAACTGGTGGCCCTCTAGCTGTTGCAGAACTACAAGTCCCATGAGGCATTGCAAGGCTGACAGTTACAAGCATGACTCCCAAAGGCAGAGGCATGGTGGGACTTGTAGTTCCACAACAGCTGGAGGGCCGCCAGTTTGAGTCCCCTGCTTTAAATGCTGCACTACCGTGCCACAATTAGACATGTGCACTGACAAAAAATGTTTGTTTTTGTTTCATTAGTTCTTTTGCTTTTTTTGGAAATTCGGAAAACCGAAAATTCAGATTTTCAAATTTCCGAATTTCGAATTTTCAAATTTCTGAATTTTCGAATTTCGAACTTTCGGATTTGCGAGTTTTCAAATTTCCGATTATTCAAATTTCCGAATTTCGAATTTCCGAATTTTCAAATTTCCGAATTTCCGAATATTCGAATTCCGAATTTTCAGAAATTTGAAAATTCGGAAATGTAAAAATTCGAAAATCTGAAAAAAAGAAAGAAATTCAGTAAAATTCGAGATAATAACTATTAAATTATAGGTATTGGAATTTCCTTTCTAATTTGGCTGTTTGTGAACATAACGAATACAAATTTATCTGAAGTTACGAATTATCCGAACTAACGAATACCGCATCTAAACAAATAGAATGGATTAATAATAAAAAATAATAACAATAAAAAGGTTTTATTTTATTATTGTTATTTATTATTATTAGATTGTTAAGTTCCATTTGTTTAGATACGGCAATCATTATTTCAGATAATTCGTAACTTCGGATAAATTCGTACTCGTTACGTTCACAGCCAAATTTGAAAGGAAATTCCAATACCTATAATTTAATATTTATCATTAGTTAGTTATTATTTCAGATTTTCGGGTTTTTGAATTTTCATTCTTTTGAATTTTCATATGTTCATTCTTATTCTTGGATTTTCAAATTTTCAAATTTTCAAATTTTTTAATTTATGAAATTTTCGAATATTCGAATTTCCGACCTTCCGAATTCGAATTTCCGAAATTCCACAATTCCGAAAATTCGAAATTAACGAATTTGTCAAAATTAGATAAACGAATTCGGAACTAAACGCATTGCACATGTCTAGCCACAATCGCATCCATTGTATGCAATTTCATGGCGGGTGCAGGGCGGCCCCATAGAACTGCATTCGTTGCATTCGGCAGCAGCACCGCTCGTTGAAAGCGAAATGCTGTATACGTTTTGTCACAGCCTCATCATGTGTACACACCCATGAGACAGGTGGCAAAACTGCAGCTAAATCGCACGGTTTTACCATCCCTGGGCTGCACATGTAAATGAGCCTAATCCATTTGCTGCACTCCTATGGAGTAAACTGCATCCCTCCCTCTTTTTAGAAGTTGATTGCGATTTGGTCACTATATACATCCCCCAGTGCGCCTCCGCCTTCTGGGAGGCGTTTATTATTGCCTGGTCCCGCTGGTCTTCATGGGCACAGCACCATCTTTGTGTTCATCGGTTCTTTTTGGATCCTTGGATGGACATTGCTGCTTGGTTTTAAACTATTTTGTGGCTTTTGCATGTGTCTGCGCAGATTTTGTTAACATAAGTAATCTGCTCTAGTAATGTATACACCCCTGAGGAAAGAAGACGTTTCTGAAACGCGTCGGGTGTTGTCCATGGGCATCTGCCATGGTGATCTCATCACGGTAGTCCAGGGACCGCTCTAGAACTTTATTTGCTTGCTGTTTTCTACATGTTTCTGTGTTGACATTCATGCGCACTAGCCACTATTGTTGCTACTTTTTAACTCATTGTTAAATAAATAAATTTGTATAATTTTATATAATTCTTTTGTTGGATTCTGTATGTTATATATTCAATCACTTGGGCCGCTAAAGTCACGTTAAGGGTGAGTTTCCTCTATTATCTCTACTATTTGGGATGTGGGCCCATTGCTCAACCAGACCACAACTCTTTTTGAATTGTAAATGAGCCGTAAACATTCCTTGGATGAATGTCACACACGTTTGTGCAGGCTGGACTCATTTTACCCGTGTTTTCAATAATAGATTAATCCCTGTGCTCATCAGCTCCATCTAGTGACCAAAATGTGGTATATTTTCTGAGTATTTCAGATAACTATATTGCATTTCGGCCACTAGCTGGCGCTGACGATCATAGGAATGAATCTACAACAGATAATAGGTGGAAATGAGCCTGCACAAGGTTATCACTGTCTTTCATAGGCAGAACAGCACAATTACAATAAAGTAGGTTGGAATATTCAGATTCATACAGACACCCAGGCAGGTATAAAAAGACATAAATATTGCAGTCCTGCAATCATTGATACATCTCTTAATATTTTCTAGGGGCCTGATTTTGACTTGGTGTCAGCCCAATGCAGCCCTTGTACAGCAGAACTCAGACTGGGAGAGGAAGAAGTAGCACTATATAATTCAGATGAGCAGACCATGTTTTTCCTTACCGTGGACGAGGTCATGACGTACAGGTTCTTCTGAGGCAGGTCGAAGAGCAGGTCAGCCGAAACAGCTGAGTTTAACTGAGTTGGGACAGCGGCGTACTGCTGTGCATCATTACTGTCTCCGATATACACCTGAAAATAAAACAACAAAGGTTATACTGATTCACATACAACCAATTTTGTTCAATAAACGTCCTTCCAGCTGTACATCAACCACCTCAGATGTCAGCGCAGCATCCATTACTCTGTACAAAAAAAAGGCCTGTTGATCCTGCCAAAAATCCTGTGAGCTGATAGCATTCTGGGCACTCTACCTGTGCTGGCTGTGATCAGTTAGCATTGTTTCCAGTCATCTCTGTGAGCTACAGAACACCTCCTGTCGAGGCTTTTCAGGGGGGGGGGGGGATATGGGCGTGCTCTAAAGTGTTACTAAACCCACAACAGTATAATCAGTCTGTATATGCAGTAAATCATGCTTGTTATACTCACTGTGGAACCTAAGGGGTTAATCCTCCGCATTGTGTAAAAAGGCTGTATGATCCTGTCTTCTCTGATCTTCCCCTTCTTCCACTGTCCCCATTCCATCTCTTGATAGTACAGAGTCTTGGGGACAGGTTGCACATGCTCAGTTTGGTGTGTATTGCTAGAGAGATTTTTTTTTTCTTCTTGGGAGTGTGCATGTGATCAGCACAGGGCCAATCAGCAGAGGGTCAGGGGTGCTGCATCTGCATAGGGCAGGCAGGGGAGAATGAAAATTCCTCCTATGAGCTTTAACCAGACACTGATAGAAGTCACAAGACTGCTATACACTGCTGATGAGAAAAGGTATTTATCAGTTTATATTTACTAAAATAATTGCATTTCCGTGTTCTGTGTACTGTGGGAGACCTGATATAGTGAATGCAGAGTCCTGGGTTTAGTAACACTTTAGGCATTCACAAATAATCACCGTAATACTTTACATTGTAGCAAAGTGTCATTTCTTCAGTGTTGTCACATGAAAAGATAGAATAAAATATTTACAAAAAGGTGAGCGGCAGTGTACTCACTTTTGTGAGATACTGTATATATATATATATATATATATATATATATATATATATATATATATATATATATATATATATATGATTCACATAACTTTTCTTGCATATATATATATATATATATATATATATATATATATATATATATATATATATTGGGGATGCACTGATACCATTTTTTTTACAATGAGTACGAGTACTGATACTTTTTTTAGTACTCGCCGATACCAATTACCGATACCTACCGCAACTGTTTTCACTTCAGCTGTCAGCAATGGTACAATACATTGAAAAGTTATTTACAAATTAAATAAATAAATTTTTGTTTTTAATTTTGCGATTTTTCAATGTGAAATGTGTAAATATATGTTAATATATATTTGCAAAAATATTCACTAACAAAGCAAATAAAAAAAAAAGTTTTAATTGTTTATCGTTTATATAATAGATGTGAACAAAAAAAACAGGAAAATAATAATTAAATGGAGGAGAATAGGTAGTTAATTAAGGCTGATTAGAGTAAATTAAGTGTTATTAAGGGGTTAAACAGAGGAACATTTGTTCATCCCTTTGATCTGCAGATGAAGAAACAGAAAGATACAAAAAGAAACAATGTTTCTTTTTATTTTAGTATGTTAATAAACATTGCCACCTGCTTTTTTTTTCACAGCTCCAATTACCGGACTTCTTTAAAGTGGGGTTCTCACTTAAAAAATTACAAATACTGCAGCTGTTGACTTTTAATAATCGGACACTTACCTGTCCCAGGGTCCAGCGATGCGGGGGATCGAAGCTCTTCCTCCCCTCCGCGGCGCCGGCATTTTAACTGTGGCCGCCACCCACTGCGCATGTGCGAGCCCCACCCCGCGCCGTCACTGGCCGAGCAATCATCTGGGCCCGGTCACGTGTCCCAGTTGATTGACAAGAGGGAGGGGGGAGAGAAGTGATCTCCCTTCCTGCACCGAGGGAAGTGACGTCAGGAGCCCAGGCGCTGAAGCAGGCAGACTACGAAGGACCCCCTAGCAACAGGCATTTAGAGGTGAGTAAAAAAAAAAAATTTCTACAAAAGTTTTTTTTTATTTTTTTTAAGCACATTAATAATTTTTTTGGGGGGGGGGAACTCCACTGTAACACTTCAGCTATCAACAGGGGACACCCACTGACAGCTCAAAGAACCGAGCCTGATAGTATCAGTTTCAGGTATCGGTGCATTTGCACGAGTACCGATACTTGTGCAAATACTCAGTATCTGCACCGATACCGATACTAGTATCGGTGCAACCCTAATATATATTTTAAAAAATGGTATCGGTGCAACCCTAATATATATATATAATGCAAGAAAAGTTATGTGAATCATATATATATATATATATATATATATATATATATATATATGTATATATATATATATATATATATATATATATATATATATACATATACATATATATACATGTATACATACATATATACATATACATATATATATATATATATATATATATATATATATATATATATATATATATATACATATATATATATATATATATATATATATATATATATATACATATATATATATATATATATATATACATATATATATATATATATATACACATACATATATATATACATATATATTAGTTTATTTTATATTGTAATATATCATATTTAATATAATACTATAATATATTTAATATTTCTATATATGAAAATCACTTCCTAGCGAAAACAAGCAAAGCTACAGAAAAAAGGCATTTAGAGAACAGGTTCGCTTTAATAAATGACGGCATGTGAAAGTTTTGCAGCACGATCGGATAACAAAATATCAGTCTGCATTACGACTTGCGGTTTACGAACTACCCATCGCTTCCCTCGCCATCCTTCAGCCCGCCGCTCCCTGTTAATCTGGATCGAAGTAACAAACAATCCATCTTCAAAATAGATGCAACAAGCCCTGTTCTGAGCAGCTAGTCACGACCTTGAGCTGGACCTTCAATCCTGTGGTGCACCTCCAGATGGCGCTGCTGCTACGTTTAAAAAAAAACAAAAAACCCCACCATTGGTATTTTATCAAATTAGAACACGTCTTTCCAACACCGGCACAGCCACCGTGCTCAGAATGGCTAAGGACCCGCTAGCTCTCTAGCAATTAACTCATAACCCAGAGTGCTGTCCTACACAAGCCTCTATTGTATACCCCAGGAAAAGGATAAATGGACGGGGCTGGCCGGCAATATTTCAAACCAAATAAAACGATTCCGCGGCTTCTGTACAAATTTAATCGACAACATACCTGAGGAGCCGTTTCCCAATGCTGGGCGGCAATTATTCCCATGCCAGGGGCTGGGAACAAACAGGCGGCGAGTTGGGTAATTGGGCACCCTGCAATTTCTTAACTTTTTACCTGGCGTCCCTTTTATTTAATCCTTAAGGTCTTGGCAGAAACACAACATTTAGTAATAAGTACAGCTGGTAACCCGTGTCGGCTCCCTGCAGTTTTGTATGAGCTGCTTGAAAAAAAGAAATTCAGGCTCCAAGAAAGCAATCAAACCAACTGCAGTGTGCTTCTGTATTGACAGAATTTTGTTATTTTTAACGCTCTGTGGTGCAGTGCGCAAACTAACGCCAGGTGCAAAATAAAGTGCACAGGGTGCACACAACGTCCTCCATTGAAGGGACCCTGGCCCTGATCCCCCCCCCAAGGTGCAAGACTTGGGACAGGGGTACTCGGGGTCCACCCAGTCAAGAAAACGTTTTTCCGGAAGACCTGATGAAGCATGGTCTACCCAAGTACCGCAACGTCACACACCCGATGTGGGCCGCGAACCCACAACCCTGAAATTGAAGAATATGTAAGCCCAACATTTCAAATTCCTAATATGTGACTGCTGTTTCAGGTACTTGTATGAAAAAATATCCTGTTCTCTTTGTAATGCTTCCTTTGTGTGAAATCCCTGGTGATCCTGCCAGTCCCTCTGCTTTCTTTTTTTTCTTTTTAATGACCACACTAGGCATGAGAGCACAGCGTGATCAGTTCTATAGCTGTGCTAGGAACTTAGCCTGCTCTCCTCCAATGATCAGATATGTGCTTACACGCCACCCCCCCTCCTAACAGCTGTTCACTTGGAAGACCAGTGTGCTGCTGTTTCTCCTCCCCCAGCTCTCTAAGCTTCTTATGCAGCTGAGAATAGAGGGAAGGTGATCACTTATAAAAAAAGGGGAAAAAGGTATTTCTGTTTTTTAGATATACACACAAATGTTTTGCATTTCGTATCTATTTTAAACTGAATGGGCCGTTTTACACGGTGAGGGTTTACATATACTTTAAGACCCCTTTCACACTGGGGTGCTTTTCAGGCGTTTTAGTGCTAAAAATAGCGCCTGTAAAGCACATGAAAAGCGCCTCTCAAGCCACCCAAGTGTGAAAACCCGAGTGCTTTCACAATGGGGCGGTGCGCTTGCAGGACGACAAAAAAAGTCCTGCAAGCTGCATCTTTAGGTCGGTGCGGGAGCGCTGTATACACCGCTCTCAAAACACCCTGCCCATTAAAATGAATAGGCAAATTGCTTCGGCAGCACAGCAACACAGGCGCTATTAAGCCTTTTTTTGGCCGCTAGTAGGGGTTAACAGTGTCCCGCTATCGGCCGAAAAGCCCAGCTATAACAGCTGTAAAGCCCCACTAAAACTAGCAGCGCTTTACCGCTAACGCCTGCACCGCCCCAGTGTGAAAGGGGTCTAACAGTCTCATGTTTCCCCAACTGAGCTGTCCAGGCCACATCCCAACCTATACTGTAGCCAAAACACACAATGCAGTTTGATAGTCCCCTAAGTACTCTAGTCGTAAGGACTTAGCCCTCTTTCACATTGAATGCGGCTTTGAAATCTCAAGTTGTAATTTCAAAGCCACATGTCAGTGCGACTTCAGGTACGACAAGGAAGAAATCTGTGCAGCTTCATGCACAGATGTCTATCCAAGTCGCAGCTGAAATCGCCAAATGTAGCGCAGGAACTACTTTTTCAAATCGATGTGGCGCTGCAAAGTGGACGTCGCACTGATTTGAACAGTGCCATTGGCAACAATAAAGTGCGACTTGTCATGTGTTTTTACCTGTCAATTCGCATGACAAGTCGCTCCGGTGTGAATTGGGGCTAAGGGTCCATTGACATTGTGGTGCGTTAGCACTTGCACGTTAATGTGCATTGTGGTAAGGAAGCCTATTCAACATCTAAAACACATTTTTTGCATTTTTTTGTGCTTTAACATGTTGTAACAACATGCAAAAAAATATGTCTCATGATCTACTTTAGCATCTCTCCTCCAAACAAGTCAAGTTGGAGTTCCTTCTTCCTACAATCAAGTCATAGGACTGCTGGCAGGTCTGGTCATTTTCCTGCTACACCTGTAGAATCCAGAAAGCCACACTGAACATATATCTAGGTGATGTGATAAGGGGGATGTTTAGCTCAAGGGTAGGTGCGTTTTAAGTGAGTCCACATCAGCAAGGAACTATATTTAAGGGCTTGGTAGCCCATTTTTATTAAAAGAAATATAAAGTTAGTTAACTTGCCTACGCATGGGTTCCAGCTTCACACAAAACAGTATTAACCAAAAGTGCTGAGCCACCTGGCTCTTCAGCCAGCAGGACCATTACTCACTCTCGTCTCCCCCTCCTTGGGCTATACTGGTGTGCATGGCTAAGAGGATGCCGCTTTGGGAGGTGGTCAGTCCAGAGGAGCTCCCAGTGACTGAAACTGCTAAAAATTGGTGCAGGTGGCTTCCAGCAGCAAAAGCCATGCCTGAAAAGGAAGTGACAACAGTTATCCCTGGCAACAAATGTTTAAGGGTGCCCCAGGGAAGGGGATGTCACTGCCAGGGAAGTGTGTGTTGTCACTCCAAGCAACGGTGATTCGGATGTGCTACAATCTGAGGAAATGTCTCCACCTGAAGGTCCCGTGGTGTATGAGACAAAGGAGGAATGGCTCAAGGAGAAGCAGGCTACAGTACAAAAGGCTTAGATTGTGGGCTCCAACTACATGCAACAATGAGGCCTTCTGAGAGGATAGAGGATTAACTGGCAGGATGGGAAAGAGTTGGAATAAGGAGGGTACAACAGCCCGTATCCTGCGTAAAGTATAACCAACAGCCTGAGAAGTGCAAGTTTGTAGTTACCCCTAGCAAATGGGATCCTGTTTTGCCCGCATCCTCCACCACTTGTTATATGGGGGTGTTTAGCTTAGTGGTAGATGAGTTTTTACAGTGAGGCCAGGAGTGGGGCCTGAGCAATAGTACGGCAAGCACACACTGAGCAAGTCCAAGCAGCCCAAGGTCGGGGAGACCAGAGCGAGCAACGGTGCTGTTGACTGAAGAGCCAGGTGGCTCTGCATTTTGGTTAATACTGTTTAGTGTGAAGCTGGAACCCCTGCATGGGCAAATTAATTAACTTTGTTTTTCTTTTAACAAAAGATGGAAATAGTTGAAATATCCCTACTAGTTTTGCCAAAACATTGGCTTCCTCAGGGGATTATCCCCTGAGGAAGCCAATGTTTTGGCGAAACTAGTAGGGATATCTCAACTATTTCCATCTATTGGTTGTAATGCTCTGCCTATGCTCCATTTTGTACCCCTTATGAACTGTAATTTAAATTTTTTGTAATAAACTTAATTATTTTTATAATATTGTATTGCTGTATTTTTGGCACCGTAATAATCCCTTACACTCGGCCTTTCATTTTTGTTTAATATTATTGCTGGGATGAGGTGCCTTATCTATTCAGAGACACACACACCACCAATTTCTTTTTCTTTTAACAAAAGTGGGCTACAAAGCTCTTAAATAAACCCCCTGTGTGACGTGGACTCACTGTACAAAACGCATCCACACTTTAGCTAACAACCCCCATATCACAGTGAACATTACAATAACAACCCAAAATATATGCTCACTGATAATGCTTTCCCTTTAAACATTAGACATTAATTGCCTAAAATTATGCCTTCTTTTTTCCCGCCAACGCACCCACCTTGTAAGACAAAACAAAAATGTAATATTGGGTGTTCAGACTTGTCCGTAATGATGTAATTCGGCTCTGAGAATTAGATGAAGTTACACATCATTGTGCTGGAATAATTTACAAGCCTATAGTGGAATTAATAGGTTTTTTAAAGACACACATATTAGCTTTTTACCCATGTATCCAACATGGCTGAACCTTCTTAAGAATGATTATCTTCTGTTCTATCCACAAACTGATCATAAACAATGCTCAATTAAGGAATTCTAAGATCTAACGGATATTTCACTTGCAGTTGAACTGAAGGAGTTGAAGGGCCATCCAAAATTGATTTCAGTGTTTGAAGGATGGTGAAGAGTTAAACCAATCAATAGACTTTTCTTTCTCTCAGAGATTCCATTGGTGAGACCTCTGATGAGTTCCTGGCTCATCGCACCTTCTTCCACCATACCTGCTGGATTATTTATTCCTTTTCTAATACTGATAATGTAACGGAAGAAGCTGGAACACACAAAGGTGCATGGGGACACCTAAAACTCCAAGGTGGACAGGAGCCGAGTTGGGAAAAATGGTGGGGTCCCTTGACTATTGGGGTATAAAATCACGCAACATAGTGGCTTAGTAGTTAGCCTATCTGCCCCAATAGTCAAGGACCCCACTATAATCCCCAACCCTGTTTATGTCTACCTGGGAGTTTTAGGTCTTCTGGTCCACCTTTGTGTGTTCCTTGAAGATACAGGGTCTCCGGCTCGAATCAAGGTCAGGACACTATCTGCCACTTGCATGGATTTCCTTTGGGAACTCTGGTTTCCTTCTACATTCCAAAAACATGCTGGTGGATTAACTGGCTTCTGTTGGCCCTGCCCTGTATATTTGTATGATGTTTGAGATAGGGACCTTAGATTGTAAGCTCCTTGAGGGCAGAGCCTGATGTGAATGTAAAAACATTTGTAAAGTGCTGTGTAAATTGTTGGTGTTATATACTGTATGTACTTGATATAAATAATAAAAAAAAGGAGTTGTCTTTACCGACCATGGTGCCCACACAGTGCTGCTGCCCAGTGGGGACCCATCTGTGAAACATCAGGAAGTCACAGCTGGCTCCCACATCCAAGATGGCGCCGCCAATGGAAGTGGAAGCCTTACACTGCGGGGACTCCATGGTCTGGTAAGTGTCTGTTTCCTAAAAGTATTTGTAGCTGCTGACTTTTATTTTTTTGTAAACAAGAGTCAAATTCCCCTTTAAGGCATGCTAAAATTAAATACAATAATAATGACTGAGATGCCACTTTAGCATGCCGTACCCTTAAGCAACCTGTACTCACCTTCCCTGTGCTATTACCCACTGCCTCTTTGAAATATACCCACACTAATAATATTTACCCCACCCCCACCTGACGTGCTCGGGCTGTTGATTGGCTGTTTCACCACTGAGTGCTGTATTGTGGTTAGGGGCTATCACATCTTCCAGGCTCCTTTAGGGCAAGCCTCTTACATTGAGTAATACGGTCAAAGTAAATGCCCATTTAAAACGTTTTAATGCACATGTTCCAACGAGCTAACATGCATGTTTTATGGTTCCTTATATTAAAGACTATAGGATTGATTTACTAAAGGTAAATGAATTGTGCATTTTGCTCCAGCACTTAGTAAATGAGGTAAAGCTTCACTTTGCAAAGAATATCCAATCACGTGCAAAGAAAATAAAAAAAAAAACAGCATTTTTGCTTGCACACGATTGGATGTTGGAAGTCAGCAGAACTTCTGCTCATTTATCAAGCTCTGAAGCAACTGCTCTTGCAAAGTGCGCAGTCTATTTGCCTTTAGTAAATCAACCCCGCTGTCTGCTCCTATCTGCAGTGCATTTTGAAAATGATGACATATATTTTTTTCTGCATTTTAGTGCATTTGGAAGCCCAAGGAGGTCATTGGCAGTACAACTGAACGCATATAACATTTTGATGTGTTGGCAACAGGTATTAATGTGGTAATCAATAGCTGTTAACCCTATTTGCTCCAAATTCCTTATTCAACAATGCATTGAAAGTGTGCATCAAAAAAGCATCAAAGCACAAAGGAAATGCACGTTTACGCATCTCTATGCGCCTCTACTCACAGATTTAAAGCGGTTGTATACCCGCACATCTAAACAAAAAAAAAAAGAAAAAAAAACCCCTGCAAGGCAAAGACATAATGAGTTAGTAAGCACTGCATACTAGCTCATTATGAAAAACTCACCTTAGATTGAAGCCCCCCGTATCGCAGCCCGGTCCACGCCGAGGGAGCTGACATCTTGCCCTCTGTGTTTTTTCCGGGTTCGAGGCTCCGGTGCTGTGAGTGGCCGGAGCTGCGATGACTTAACTCCTGCGCATGCGTGTGTGAGTCTTCTGCTCGGCAAGGTCCGGCAGCATCTACCAGACCTTCAGCCGGGCATTCAGAGCGCATGCGCCGCTGGCGTCAGCGGCTGCATGCAAAAGGAATATCTCCTAAACCCTACAGGTTTAGGAGATATTAATTTTACCTACAGGTAAGCCTATAATGAAAATTACAAATTAGGGTATACAACCACTTTAACTACTTCCCGCCCACCGGCCATCAAATGACGGCTGGGCGGTGCAGCTCTCGTTCTGGGTGGATGTCATATGACAGCCCTGTACATTGCGGCGATCGGTGGTGCGGTGTGTCAGTCTGACACACCGCTACACCGATCTCGGTAAAGAGCCTGTGACGAAGGCTCTTTACCATGTGATCAGCCATGTCCAATCACGGCTGATCAAAATGTAAACAGGAAGAGCCGTTGATCTGTCAGACTCGAGTAGAGGAGAGCTGATCGGCTGCTCTCCTGATGGGGGGGTGTCTCTGCTGATTGTTTATCAGCGCAGCCCCCCTCGGATGCCCATCCAGGACCACCAAGATGCCGCCAAGACCACCAGGGATTCCACCACACTGGATCACCAGGTATGCCACCCTAGACCACCAGGGAAATGGCAATCAGTGCCCAGGCAGCTGACAATCAGTGCTCAGGCAGCTGGCAATCAGTGCCCATCCCCAATGCCTGCCAGTGCCATCAGTGATGCCTATCAATGCCATCTATCAGTGCCGCATATGAATGCCCATCAGTGCCACGTATCAGTGCCCATTAGTGCCGCCTATCAGTGTCCAGCAGTGCCACCTATCAGTGCCACCCATTAGTACCCATCAGTGCAGCCTTTCAGTGCCCATCAGTGTCGCCTATCAGTGCCCACCAGTGCCACCCATGAGTGCCCATCAGTGCCGCCTATCAATGCCCATCAGTGCTGCATATCAGTGCCACCCATCAGTGCCGCCTACCAGTGCCCATCGTCAGAGCCCGTCAGTGCCCATTAGTGCCACCTCATTGGTGCCACCTCATCAGTGCCCGTCAGTGCCGCCTTATCAGTGCCCATAAGTGAAGGAGAAAACTTACTTATTTACAAAATTTTATAACAGAAACAAAAGAAAAACTTTTTTTTCAAAATTTTTGGTCTTTTTTTACTTGTTTAGCAAAAAATAAAAACCGCAGAGGTGATTAAATACCACCAAAAGAAAGCTCTATTTGTGGGAACAAAATGATAAAAATTCTGTTTGGGTACAGCATTGTATGACCGCGCAATTGTCATTTAAACAGCGACAGTGCTGAAAGCTAAAAATTGGCTTGGGCAGGAAGGGGGTGTAAGTGCCTGGTATTGAAGTAGTTAAATAGGCCAATATCGTGCTATTCAATAAGCACATTTTTTTTTGTTTTAGAACTGTAAAGTTATCCCTCTACTGATCTGTATGCCGCTGTGCCACCATCCTCAGACTGAGCCCTGCGGACCCCCTCCTCCTCCTCCTCCTCCTCTCGCCACCCGTGTGAACAGGAAATTGTCATAATATAATTTGATTCAGGTGAACAGGCTGCAGGAATTTGCTTGAGAACAAATTAGCTGCTTACGGCCACAAGGTCGGGCCACAGGCTGGAAAACAACAACGTCATTAACAAAGATCACGGGTCACCCCCCTCTCTCTGGAAGCCAGGATTAACATTTTGTTTTCCTTGTTATAAAAATCAGATTTAGACGAGTAGAGCGTACTGTGCACCATAAAAATTACTGGCTCTTGGCTTAAGGGTAAGCTCACCTTTTCGTGAAAAATGAGGAGGTGAACTAACCCCAAATATCCTGCCTACCCCTCCGCATCCTGCCGCACATGCCCCATGCTGCCAATATATTGGTCCATACACCATATACACAGCCCGGCGAGAGTATCCGTCATAGCCAGCACACAACTGGGAGTAGGTTGTACCGGAGCTGACTGTGGATACCGAGGATCATAATATACTCTCCAATGACCGATTACTGCATGGTGGGAGCCTTTGCTCCGTTACCTGGGGTCCCTGCATGTGCAGTTTTGCGCTCATTTCCTCGTGGTCCTCGTGGTTCCACCTGGTGCATGCCTGCGCTTCCCTCTCTGGGAAACAACTGATCACTTACTCATCAGTTATATGCAATATTTGTTTTTTTATCATTTTAACTACTACTACCCATTTGACATAAAACCTGTGAAGAAGGACTATAATTAGCCTGAAACATGTAAGGTGTCTACACCAGTATGTACGACAGCTAGCCCACCAGTATCTACGGGCAGTATGTACGACAGCTAGCCCACCAGTATCTATGGGCAGTATGTACGACAGCTAGCCCTCCAGTATCTATGGGCAGTATGTACGACAGCTAGCCCACCAGTATCTACGGGCAGTATGTATGACAGCTAGCCCTCCAGTATCTACGGGCAGTATATACGACAGTTAGCCCACCGGTATCTATGGGCAGTATATACGACAGCTAGCCCACCAGTATCTATGGGCAGTATGTATGACAGCTAGCCCTCCAGTATCTACGGGCAGTATGTACGACAGCTAGCCCACCAGTATCTATGGGCAGTATGTACGACAGCTAGCCCACCAGTATCTACGGGCAGTATGTATGACAGCTAGCCCTCCAGTATCTACGGGCAGTATATACGACAGTTAGCCCACCGGTATCTATGGGCAGTATATACGACAGCTAGCCCACCAGTATCTATGGGCAGTATGTACGACAGCTAGCCCTCCGGTATCTATGGGCAGTATGTATGACAGCTAGCCCTCCGGTATCTATGGGCAGTATGTACGACAGCTAGCCCTCCGGTATCTATGGGCAGTATGTACGACAGCTAGCCCTCCGGTATCTATGGGCAGTATGTACGACAGCTAGCCCACCAGTATCTATGGGCAGTATGTACGAAAGCTAGCCCACCGGTATCTATGGGCAGTATGTACGACAGCTAGCCCACCAGTATCTATGGGCAGTATGTATGACAGCTAGCCCACCAGTATCTATGGGCAGTATGTACGACAGCTAGCCCTCCGGTATCTATGGGCAGTATGTACGACAGCTAGCCCACCAGTATCTTTAGGCAGTATGTACGACAGCTAGCCCTCAGGTATCTATGGGCAGTATGTATGACAGCTAGCCCACCAGTATCTATGGGCAGTATGTACGACAGCTAGCCCACCAGTATCTATAGGCAGTATGTACGACAGCTAGCCCACCAGTATCTATAGGCAGTATGTACGACAGCTAGCCCACCGGTATCTATGGGCAGTATGTACGACAGCTAGCCCTCCGGTATCTATGGGCAGTATGTATGACAGCTAGCCCTCCGGTATCTATGGGCAGTATGTACGACAGCTAGCCCTCCGGTATCTATGGGCAGTATGTACGACAGCTAGCCCTCCGGTATCTATGGGCAGTATGTACGACAGCTAGCCCACCAGTATCTATGGGCAGTATGTACGAAAGCAAGCCCACCGGTATCTATGGGCAGTATGTACGACAGCTAGCCCACCAGTATCTATGGGCAGTATGTATGACAGCTAGCCCACCAGTATCTATGGGCAGTATGTACGACAGCTAGCCCTCCGGTATCTATGGGCAGTATGTACGACAGCTAGCCCACCAGTATCTTTAGGCAGTATGTACGACAGCTAGCCCTCCGGTATCTATGGGCAGTATGTATGACAGCTAGCCCACCAGTATCTATGGGCAGTATGTACGACAGCTAGCCCACCAGTATCTATAGGCAGTATGTACGACAGCTAGCCCACCGGTATCTATGGGCAGTATGTACGACAGCTAGCCCACCGGTATCTATGCACAGTATGTACGACAGCTAGCCCACCGGTATCTATGGGCAGTATGTACGACAGCTAGCCCACCAGTATCTATGGGCAGTATGTACGACAGCTAGCCCTCCGGTATCTATGGGCAGTATGTACGTCAGCTAGCCCACCAGTATCTATAGGCAGTATGTACGACAGCTAGCCCACCGGTATCTATGGGCAGTATTTATGACAGCTAGCCCACCAGTATCTATAGGCAGTATGTACGACAGCTAGCCCACCGGTATCTATGGGCAGTATGTACGACAGCTAGCCGACCAGTATCTATGGGCAGTATGTACGAAAGCTAGCCCACCGGTATCTATGGGTAGTATGTACGACAGCTAGCCCACCAGTATCTATGGGCAGTATGTATGACAGCTAGCCCACCAGTATCTATGGGCAGTATGTACGACAGCTAGCCCTCCGGTATCTATGGGCAGTATGTACGACAGCTAGCCCACCAGTATCTATAGGCAGTATGTACGACAGCTAGCCCTCCGGTATCTATGGGCAGTATGTACGACAGCTAGCCCACCAGTATCTATGGGCAGTATGTATGACAGCTAGCCCACCAGTATCTATGGGCAGTATGTACGACAGCTAGCCCACCGGTATCTATGGGCAGTATGTACGACAGCTAGCCCACCAGTATCTATGGGCAGTATGTACGACAGCTAGCCCACTGGTATCTATGGGCAGTATGTACGACAGCTAGCCCTCCGGTATCTATGGGCAGTATGTACGACAGCTAGCCCACCAGTATCTATGGGCAGTATGTACGACAGCTAGCCCACCGGTATCTATGGGCAGTATGTACGACAGCTAGCCCTCCAGTATCTATGGGCAGTATGTATGACAGCTAGCCCTCTGGTATCTATGGGCAATATGTACAACAGCTAGCCCTCCAGTATCTATAGGCAGTATGTACGACAGCTAGCCGACCAGTATCTATAGGCAGTATGTACGACAGCTAGCCCTCCAGTATCTATGGGCAGTATGTGCCAGACATACAGAATGCGCTATTTTGGGTATTATTTATCATGATCTTCTATTCACAATTGCATTAATGCTATATGATGTTCATTGTTGATTTGTACCATTTTATGATGTTTTTATAATATTATAAAATATATATATTTTTTACCTACAATTTGGTCTGCCTGTCAAAAAATCCATGAGAAGTTTTACCGAGCTATATGCACCAGGTGTTTTTTGTTAGAGTATCCATCATAATGCTCATCATGGCAAGCGCTTACTGGTCAGTACAATCACATGATCACACTGATCAATCAGAAGTGTTGTTTCTTTTGGGACACCTTACTAGAAGGAGCCTCAGATATTCTTCGCATTGATCAGCAGGGTCACATTTACCATTATCACTAAGGTTGTAAGTAAAAGAATATCACAAATTTTGGGTTGTCATCAGAACAGGAATAAAATTATTATATAGAATTTATTTTTGCCCATTTTAGACTGTTTTCTGTTAGCAAAACGCTGATAATCCTATTTTTGGCCGATAATTTTCAGCGGACGATATACCGGTGAATCCCTAGTTATAACCCTCCCTTACGCTATCCAACATGCATAAAAAGGCTTTGCGTCTAGTTCTACTTTAAAGGAGAAGAATGGGTTTGGGTTTTTTTCCCTAATCACACTTACCTAGGTGGATGCAGCATCGGTCCGACGCTGCATCTGTCCCCCGCCCCCTCTTCCTTGAGAACCAAGCGATCGAACCCAGCCAATGGCTCGGTTGTCTCAGCTGCCTGAGAGGAGAGCTCCTGACTGTCAATCAGCAGCTCTCCTGCTCTGCTCCTCCATGCTCACTGGAGCGTTGAGCTGTGGATGGGCGGGGAGCGGCTGTCTCAGCGGCTTGCTGAGAGACTGAGACGGCCATCAGTCCAGGCACCTGGCGGATCCGGACTTCCGAAGTCAGGATGTCGCGGTGCCTGGACTGAACTTGGTGACATCAGCAGAGGGCGGACTTCAGTCTGCTCTCTGCTAAAAAACAGTTTACAGGAGTGCAAAACGAATTGCACTCCTGTGACCCAGAGGAGAAGCCCAACCAAACGAGCCCAGGCTGGACTTCTCCTTTGAGCTACAATAATAGGGGTTGATTTACTAAAGGCAAATAGACTGTGAATTTTGCAAAGTCACGTTGCCCTCTGCAAGTGCAGTTGCTCCAGAGCTTAGTAAATGGGGTAAAGTTTCACTTTGCAATGAATACCCAATCACGTGCAAGAAATATAAAAAAAAAAACAGCATTTTTGCTTGCACGTGATTGGATGATGGAAGTAGAGCTTTTGCTTATTTACTAAGCTCTGGAGCAACTGCACTTGCAAAGTGCACAGTCTTTTTGCCTTGAGTAAATCAACCCCAAGGCTGACCAGTAGCCTCCCTGGCAGTTTTCCCAAGTGTGGCTCGGGGTTAAAATTCAGGACCATTAGCGGTAACCCCGAGCCACACTCGGGATTACATTGCAGGATCCTGGTGCGGCGTTACTTACCTTGTCCCCGAGATCCTGCGATGTCCCCCGCAGTGTCCGCGGGCTGTGTCCTCCTCCGAAGCCTCTCCGTGCCAGGCTCCGTTCCCTGCGAGCGTCGCGACGCACAGGGGCGGAGCCTGGCGGAAAATTCAAAAAATTGTAAAAATCATAACACATACAGTACTGTAATCTTAAAGATTACAGTACTGTATGAAATGATTTCACATCCCTTTTGTCCCCAGTGCTTTGGCCCATGCCCTGCATGCAGTTTTATATTATATATACTGTTCTTTCTGCCTGGAAACTGGAGATTGTCCATAGCAACTAAAAAGTGTCCCTTTACGTCAAAAGTGGCTTTAGACCAGCTAGAAAACAGCGATAGTAAATTAGAACACTTGCAGAATTGAGCGATAGTGAATCGTGGGGAAATTTATTTTATTATTATTATTATTTATTTATTTTTTTTTTATTTATTATATTATAATTTATGTTTTTGTGTTTCAAACTTTATCATACCCGGGATATCTACTAGACTCTTGTTTGGACAGATTTAAGTGTGTTATTGTTAAGAATTACAGACCTACAATATAAAACGCCAAATTTCCATGCAAAATAATTGTACCGCTTTCAGCACCTAAAATCCGAAAGAATCATACCGCCAGGGAGGTTAAAGTGCTCTTCCACATACGCCAGATCGTATATTTAAATACATTTCAGCTGCCTATCATTATACGGTTTGTGGTAGAAGCAGGGGGGTCCAGACTGTATATAAGGTTTATACTCTGATCTCTTGCTGCCATTTGCAATAATTCTGACAAGGGTATGTCACAGTATAGTCAGAGATACCCCTCCCCTCCTCCTGACCACAGTTGGGCTTATTAAATTAAAGCTTTCCTCAAATGTCATCATATATCTATGGCAAAGCCTATCTAAAGAAAAAAAAATGTAATATAGATGTGGTGGCTGCATTCATTTTCTTTCTTCAGGCTTTTTTTAATCTTATTTTTAACCTGGTGACCCTGCCATTAAAACACTTCCTGCCCTATGGTGGCAACACTTACGAACTGTTCAATATTTATTGAGAAGAGGCATTGTCACCTTAGGACAGGAAGTGCTTTAGGACTACAGAACCCCTTCCCTCTCCATAACAGGGAGGGAGGTGTTCTGCAGTCCACATAGGTAGTTGGGAACAATGTAACCGATAACAGTGCAGCACAGCCAAAGAGCGCAGCAAGTGATCAGCCCACTAGAGGCAGAATAACAGGTTTTCTTTTGTTTTCCACTTATGGAACAGATATAGCAAAATGCTTTGCCCCACGGCAGGGGTAGATTTTATCTGATTCCCAGAGTGCTGCTTTAATTAAGAAGTCCTATGTACTTGGCCATGTGATCTCTGTCAAAGCGGAGGATCTGAGTTCTAACCGGCTGATCCTCCGCTTTGGCAGGAACAAGTGTCTAGACCAGGGTTTCTCAACTCCAGAGGTTGTTGGGGGTTTCTTGAGCAATGAACGATTTCTGCCCCTCAGATAAGTCCCCACTGACACCATTGATCTTTTTAGCTATCTGTAAGGGGGTAATTCTTCCCAATGACCATCACTCCAATGTATCACGAGTTGTAGATATAGTCATTTTTAGCAGGGGTTCCCTGAGACCGGAACATTATTTCAATGGTTTCTCTGAGTTGAAAAGGTTGAGAAAGGCTGCTCTAGACCTTCATATGTGTAATCAGCATGGAAGGGAGCTTACAGCAGCATTTTCTCTAGCAAGATAAGTATTTCAGTTTTTTTGTTACCCTATTACTACATCCCAGCAAACCCATTACCATAGCTTCACGCCAATGCTTGAGTATTGGTCCACTTTAATAAAAAAAAAAAAAGGCAAAACAGGGGTATGGCTAAAAACAATCAATTATTTGTTAGCTGTCCTCATATTCAAAAAAATAGCGCTAGACTATAGTTATTGTAAAAATATAATAATGTATAATAAAGCCTATATTGTTACAGTATCTTTTTACAAAAAGCTTCAAATACTATATATTCACCATTGATTTTCTCTGTCACTTACCTTGTTAAGATATCCTTTGCTATCACCTATAAAAGCAATTGTATGCTCCTCTTCTACGTTGACAGCGATGGAGGTGAGCCGTGCATAGGGACTCTCAAACACAGGGGACTCTTTTAAGGCTTCCCAACTGGCCATAGGGCTCGGTGTATGGTCAGATCCACATGGATAGGCTTCAAGGGTGTCCTGTAATTGCAAGTCAAAATAAAATAGATTCTCAGAAAACATCATCTAGATCTAATGGCATGCGTAGTAATGGTAGACAAACACAAGTCTACGGTCCTAAGCTTGCCCTACACCAGTAGAATTTTGTTTGAACATTTGAACAAAAAATCGTTCCTCAGAGCATTCAATAGTACCATAATGGACTTGACAAATTTAATGGGGATCCCGTTCCATCCAGCGGATTGGATGGCAGTCGGGTGTAAACGAACAGGCAGTCAGTTTACATCCTGAAGCCAACAAGAAGAAGGAAAAGAGGGCGCACCAACCTAGTGCACAGCCTTTTGGATCTCTACCTTCTGTCTCACACATTGATGTACTATGGACTGACTAATATGACATTGTGTGATGTTTTTTGCTGTTGGACCATATGATGAGCTTTTACCTGACTGTAATTTTGTGTGTATAATGCCCCGCACACACGATCGGACTTTCCGACAACCAAACCGTGGAAATTTGTTCGAAGGTTTTTGGCTCCAACTTGTCTTGCATACACACGGTCACACAAATGTTGGCCAACAATTACGAACGTAGTGACGTACAAGACGTACGGCGAGCCGAGAAAAAGGAAGTTCAATAGTCATGTGATATCTCCATTACGAACGCTAGTTTTACAAGACCGAGCGCTTCCAGCTCGTACTTGATTCTGAGCATGCATGAACTTTTGTTCGAAAGACTTGCATGCACACGATCGGAAAGTCCAACAACAAAGTTTTGTTGGTGGAAAATTTGAGAACCCGCTAGCCAACATTTGTTAGCGGAAAGTCCGCCAACAAATGTTCGATGGAGCATACAGATGGCCGGACTTTCAGCCAACAAGCTCACATCCAACATTTCCCGTCGGAAAGTCCGATCGTGTGTACGGGGCATTATACTTACCACTTTTTATCAATAAAAACAAGGGTTTAAGCATAATGCACTAGGTTGGTGCGCCCTCTCTTTCTTCTT
Organism: Lithobates clamitans; assembly: GCA_037952925.1. Taxonomy (NCBI): domain Eukaryota; kingdom Metazoa; phylum Chordata; class Amphibia; order Anura; family Ranidae; genus Lithobates; species Lithobates clamitans. The sequence goes on along the minus strand of JBBGZY010001813.1, from coordinate 1,139,587 downwards.
CTTGTGGTTTCAGAATACCAGACTCCCCGGTCTTTAGAGGGCAGCAAGACTTGGCTTATCCTGTCAAACCAAGATGGAGAACTAACACACCTTGTCTGGTCGGTCTCACTCCCAAGCGCAGGAGTATTGGTGTTTGTGCCTATTTGTGGGCGGTTTACATCCGGCCACCCATAGAGGAGAGTGGTCTGTGTCTGTGTCTGTTTCCGCTCTGCTACAGACCTGTCTTCCCCGGGATCAGAGGAGAGATCCCCTGCTGAGCAAGCAGATCGCAGCCGTAGTCCGCCCCGTGTGAAAGGGGCCTTAATTTGAACCCATTAAGATTTCAACCACCAGTATTATGTTTAATGTAAAAGTAAGTTGCACCTTCCTTTATCCTAAGACACTGAAGGGGCTTTGAGAGGAGGGACCATTCTAGAAGCACTCACCATGTGCTGCAGGGCAAATAATGTGATTAAATTGTATTACAAAAGAACCCACAGTAATGCATCCAGTGGATTACCTGGTATTCACAGTTGTCAGCCATCTGCAAATCAACACAATCCAGACTGAGTTGCTAATCTCTACAATTGACCTTGAATTCTTTACCCACAAAGTCAATGGTCTAAAATCCCAACTGAACCCACATCAGATGGTACTTTATCCCAACCACCTACAAATAAGATGGAGGAATGCCACCACATACTACATCTGTGAAGATATGCTGACCAGAAAATGTTAGTTAAGGGTGGAAAAGCATTTATAGAAGACAAAGCATTTTTAAACCTCAGGCCATTTTTGAACAAGGCTTATAAGGGTGGAACTTATTTTAAACCACATCTAAAATTTGTTTTACCAAGACCATAAGGGAATATTTTAATTAAACCAGTGCTCTGTAGAACAAAAAATGATTTACCATATATCGGAAAAATGTCACAATATCAAGATGTTCCCCCTTTAATAGTCTACGGGCTTTTTTTATCCGAGAGATCAAATTATGAAATTTACTTTACCAGAACATAATTACACACACAAAGAAATACTCACATTAGGAAGGTGAACGCAGTTAGACTTCACGTCATACTCTATGTAGGCCACTTCTTTCTTATCCTCATCCTTGCCATCCCTGGTGTAGCAGATGTCTCTAGTCCGATTGATAAGTCTATCGATATGTTCCATGGAGTACAAACACAATGCAGATGCCTCGCTTACCTTCCCAGATGCCGTGTGCCACTGGGAGAACACGGCAAACAGCACATCTCCCCTGGTGTTTAAAACCCCTCTAGCCAGGTGTTCTCCAGGTTGCGTAATGTAGGCGGCCTGGAGAAGGTTATAGGTCTTAAAACCATCTTTTGTCTGACAGCTAAGAGGCAACTCAACGTAAGAATAATAATGGGAGTCATCGGGACAGATACGGGATATATAGGTCTTATACTCCCGAGATGGTGATTTTAAGTCCCGACGATAGAAGAGGAAGTACACATTGGACCGATGGGTGAAGACCTTAATAAAGTGATGGTTATACTCCGAAAGTCTCCCCACTACAGCAAGCTTGGCAGTTTCCTCATAGGAGAAGACGGAATGGGGTTCAGCACCTGCGTTGAGGCTCCGAGTAGTGATTGGAGGAATGCCACCGACTCCTTTACTTGTGTAGCCCCTTCCCACAAACAAGAGGGGCGTAGAATCCTTAGAAAGCCCAGCTAAACCAACTGTGGTGACATTCGGGTCATTTGCAGCAACATACTGGGAGTCTACTGGTCTTTCTGGTCGGAAGAGGACAACATCAACAGATCCCAAAAGTCTTTTTTCACAGATACCCTGGAAAACGCTGCCACAGACTATCAGTTCGTTTTGACTTGGAACAACCAGCAGAAGCTTATTGTGGTTGTTAGTGCTTTGTACATGGGCGCACTCTGTAGTCACTGGGGGCAAACAGTCCTTGCTATCCAAAACTGGTCCAGTCTGTACCGGCTGCTTCTCCAGCTCCAGGTCCTCAGTGAGCTGATAAAGATAGTTTGTAGCTCCAAGATACAGAGTCCCTGTATTGGTATCCAATGTGAGGTGGTTGAACGTGGTTTTGTTCTGTGAAAACGTGACATAGGCTTGCGTGGCCGTGATGGTTGTCCCAAGAAAACACAAAGCAGTAAGGAGAACAGTTCCTGGAGGCATGATGATCATTCTGCCAAAAAAAAAACAAACAGGAAATATACATTAGTTTCAGCCATTTTGAAAAGAACCCCAAAAGTCCAAATGATGGCACACAGTAAAATACCAACCTACACCGATGCAAATAAATAAGCATGAGTTAAGATACTGTTAATGGCAACCAATCAAGTTTTATTGCACATTCCACTAGGCAAATTTAAGTAAGCCTGTCACTTAGATGATTTAGGGCAAGGTGACAGATTCCTTGATAGACCATCTGCCCCCCCACCCCTCCCCATTCACTGACACTTGCTTTTCCTATGCCCCCTGCCACCAGATTTGCCTGTCAAAGCACTATGTATGTTTCATGTTGTGCTGTGCTTGGGCATGGCGGGTATCCACTCAGACATTGTATCATAAGGAAAAGGGAAGAAGGTCACATGCTTCCCCCATACCAGGCACTTCAGATGTCTGGATGGAACAGTGGTAGAGCATATGGAGGGTGGCTGGGAGTGGGGGGGGGCTTGAGAGAATATGTCACATTGCCCTGAATGGCTCCTGGCTGAGGAGTAGGGCTACACCAGAAAAAACAAAAATCACTTATTTATTTCCCATTGTCCCATTGGGTAGACTTCCCTTCACTTCCTTCCCAGAGGTACAAGAGTAGGCGTAAGAGAAAATTCAGCACAGTTATCCCCGTTAGAGAATTTCTCCTCTTTTATTGTTTTGATAGCAATTGTAAAAATTTTTATCAATGACAGTGGTAATCAAAACAAAAAGGAAAGGTGAACCCCCACAGGGAGGACACAGCAAAAAAAAAAGAATTTATAGGGTTATAACATTTCTGTACTCTATCCGAAACAAAATTATTTCATTTTTTGACACAAGTGTTTACTACTATGCTTATCTTGCATTCACCCCGTTTTGTATGGTGACCACCATTCATTATTATGGAATTGCATTCATCTTGATTTTGAAAATGGCTAGCATTGACACCGCAATGGTCAGATTTGAAGCATAAATTAACAAGAAAAAAACAACGGAGGAGCCATACTTGAAGGAAATCCAATTTTCCCAGTTGGTAAAGTATCACGATATAAAGATTGCTTTCACTCAGGGCTTTTTCTAAATTGGATATTAGCTTGCATGAGAGGCAGAGCTCGGAAGAAGCCGTGGAAAAAAAAAAAATGTTAGCAGCATTTTCCAAAAGGAGGAACGAGGGAGCCATTATAATGTTAAAGACAAAGTACTGACTTCCACGGCTTAGGTCCTTCGTGGCTGCCGAGAAACTCACAAAGGGCATCTGCTTGGTTTACTGAAAGCTTAAAGCAGCACACTGCCTATGTTAGAAATTCATTAAAGTGAAGAAAGGTCCATATTATAAATCTATGTAATGTAGCCTCTAATGGCAGAGCTGCTTGGATCTCTAAATACAATCTGTTAATTTGTTCTTAGTGTTTTAAGCTGAGAGGGCTGCAAATATGCAGATTAGCTGATCTACTAAATTATGTCCAGAATTTTCTGGAGCCTCTACCTGTCCTGTTTTATGGTAAACCTGTGGTCAGGCTAAGGACATTCAAGAACATGCTATTGACATGCAGGAAATAAGCTTTAAAACAAACCCCACTGACCTATGTAGCTGCAGGCAACATGGAAAAATGTGTCCTCAAAAAATTACAGCACATGCATACCTCCCAACTTTTTGAGAAGGGAATAAGGGACACCTATCAGCAAAAGGATGCAGGCATAGGGCACACCCCTTGCCACACCCCCTTAAAGGAGAATTGTATAAAAAAACAAGATTGGTTAAACCCACAAGTGCTTTTTTTACCACTACTATTCCTTTATATTGGCTTTTGGAATTTACAAATGCAGCAATTTAGATGAAAGGTTTAGCGCTGGGAAACACTTTTTGATAGATAAAAAGTGCATTTTATATACAACTATATAGATCAGACCAAAATGAGGGACAAATGAGGAGGAAAGAGGCACTGAGATCATCTCTTGGTAGCTCGGTTTGCCCTGTTCCCAGCTCTCAGTAGTGATTCTGAAGGCCAGCTCACCCTGCTTTCCTCCACCAGCAGTGACTCAATAGCTCAGATTCCCCCTCCCAGCAGTGATTTAGAAGCTCAGCTCCTGAATTTGAATTACTGAAAAAATATCTATAATCTGAAGTAGATGTAAACCCTAACTAATTGACATTTATTTAAGACTGTGTATCATAAACAATCGATTTTTTTTAAAACTACTTGTTTTCCACATTTCTTTACCCTTTGTTGCATTTTAGTGCTGCTGATCTTCTACAGACTTTTTCCACTTCCTGTCTACATGTGATGGCTGCATGTTATTTCTTAAGGCAAATGTTCCGCTTTGGATACAAGCAGACCATGTCTGCATGGTCTTTTAGTCCTTATCGGATGGTTTTGTGGCAGGGCGACAATGCAGTAGGACAAATAAGAGACAGTTGTCACCTTGTAACAGAAAGCGCAAATAAGTTCACTTTTTTAAAAAAAAGTTAAAATAAATGCATATTTTTTTGCAGGTAGCCTGCCATTAGAACGTATTTTAACATGAGCTGCAAATTTGATAGCATTCTAAATTACTTTTTGAACTGCATTAACACGTTCAAGCTTAACCACTACATCTCTGAAAGATTTACCCCCCTTCATGACCAGGCCATTTTTTGCGATGCGGCACTGCGTTACGTTAACTGACAACTGCACTGTTGTGCAGCGCGCTACTCCAAAAAAAGTATGCCCTTTTTTCCCCCACAAATAGAGCTTTCTTTTGGTGGTATTTGATCACCTCTGCGGTTTTTATTTTTTGCGCTATAAACAAAAAAAGATAAACAATTTTGAAGAAAAAAAAACAAATATTTTTTACTTTCTGCTATAAAACACATTCAATAAAAAAAAAAAAATTAAAAATCAAATTTCTTCATCAATTTAGGCCGATATGTATTCTGCTACATATTTTTGGTAAAAAAAAAAAATCCTAGTAAGCGTATATTGATTGGTTTGCGCAAAAGGTATAGCGTCTACAAACTATGGGGTAGATTTACGGATTTTTTTTCTACGAGTAATGGCGGCGATCAGCGCCTGACTTATAGCTGGACTGGGACAGTGCGGCGGACAAATCAGATACTAAGTGACACTTTTTTGGGGACCAAAGACCTAATACAGTGATCAGAGCTAAAAATATGCACTGTCACTGTACTATTGACACTTGCAGGGAAGGGGTTAACAGGGGCAATCAAAGCGTTAAATGTGTACCTAGGGAGTGCTTGCTAACTGTGGGGGAGGTGCTTTTACTGTGGGAAGGCAGAGATCCGTGTTCTTGCTTAGCAGGAACACAGGATCTCTACCTTCCCTACTGATAGAATGGTGATCTGCCTTGTTTACATAGGCAGACCGCCACTCTGCCTCTCTCGGGAATGTTCGGCAGATTCCGGCAGACATCGCGTTTGCTGGACCCACTCATTGGCTCCTGCTGTGTCCAATCACAGCGGGAGCAGGTCGCCGGCAGCGCGCGTGTGCGCCCCAGACCCAGAAGTGCAAAATCACCTACTTGTGTGTGATTTTGCACAGGAGAGCTTCCTTGTCCTTGTATATGTACAGTATACGGTCAGCAATCGGTTAATCAGCTTTTAGTGATTGGGTTTACATGTATTGTAAAAAAAAGAAAGTTGCTACAGTACTGATAAAGTCCTAACCCATGTATTAAAGCTGAACTCCTGGATAAGCAAATTTTGTCTAAATACAAGAGTCATGTGTATTCTTACTTGAATCTTGGTGTGCTTTGTGCATTTTTTCCAGATCTGTGCAGCTATCCAGTGTGAAACTTTGTGCAGGAGCTTCCTATACTACAGACTGGTCACTGCTGCTCTCTCTTCTTCAAGACTGGTCTTGTCTCCACCCCTCCTGTGGTTTTCTGCAGACAGCCTGTAGTGGGTGGGGCCTGTTAAGTCCCTCCCACAGCTCTGTTTTCTGCACAGGATATTTACAGTACAGTCATGATGTCACCTATACTTTTACAAGGTAATATTTGGGTTTGCAAAGAAATATAGTGCACAAAAAAGTGGATTTCTACCCTTTGTGGCTACTGAGGATTGTATTTTAATGAAAGTTTTTCATGTCCCGAGTTCAACTTTAAGAGAGTATCATTAAAGTTATATTACTGAGAGGTATAGATGTCATGGTTATCGCAATAGTATTATAGAAATTACTTCACCTCGAAGTTGAAGTTATTGGCTGATTATAATATAATGTCCGGTTTTTCACCATGATACTTATATAGAGTAATTCAAATGCTTTCATAGGTGTTATATGTCAAATGACATGTTATAATTTAAGTATATTAGAGCAGTGGAGATAATGTCCCTCTCCCAGCTGTTCCTGTCCTGATGCTGTACAATGTCTAAATAACTTCTAATAAAAAATTATTGAACAAAAAAAAAGAGAGTATCATCAAAAGGGCGGGATAATCGATACAATTATATATTGATTTACAAAGTTAACTCTACTAGGAATCACCCTGAGGAAGCCATGTGGCGTAATGCGTAAGAGAGGGGCAGCAGGATGGCATGGCACTTCTACCCTGCAGGAGAATCTTTGCTAGCGGCTAGTAAGGTGTCACCAATAGAACAAATAAAGAAGGATTTTAAGTAGTTTTATTATGGTGCGCTTCAAGCACCTGAAAAATGTGAGTCGATGTGGATTTTTAATTATACTTGGTTGTACCATATTAGCACTATTGGCATTTGTTTTTTTTTCATATATGTACATGGTGAGACTATCACGACAGCGGCAGCATTAAGGAGGAGGAACAAGGAGTTTATTCAATCATAGTCCTGGTAGGACTAGTAAGGGTTCTTTGACAAAACTTAAATATGAGGTCACATTGGTGCAGTTGAGAGCACGCCCAAAGGGGGAGCACGAGTGAGGTGGTGCACTGGCAGTTTATTTGAGTATTTAACGCGGCTGAAAGAGAACGGAGTGAAAATCACAAGGGGTCACTGGTGGAAAGCCATATAGAAATTCAAATAGATGGTCTTCACTGGATGTCACATCAGAGATTGCAATATTATTTATTCATTTTAACACAATTTTTTTTTACCACTCATACTGTGTATATATTTGTATTATTATATTCATATGTTTGTATTTTATTTATATGGTCATTGGTAACATTGTTGCAACAAAGTTGTATAGTTACACTGGTGCGAGTAATCATGGAGAGAGGGGTTTGGATACATTTAATAATTTAAATAATAATATATAATTTAATTATTTTTTTTGCAGAGATTACACTTCATAGTATTTTGATCATTTGCACTGGGCAAAAGAAGCGCGGCTTTTTTATGTTTTGTTTAAAGTTAACTCTACTGTCATTTGAAGTCCGGGAATCTTTCATCCAAACTTTGCCTACTGATACCCAACAGTTTATAGTACAATATTTCTAATCTACTCAATGGTATCAAACCAGACTAGTCTCTAATGACCCTCCAATTGCTCTTCCATCTCCTACCTAAACTATATTTTAAGTTCCATTAGACAAGGTCTTCCTTCTTCCTCCAATTGCTTGATAACAGATTGACCACTATCCATCCAACTTAACCAATGGTAGGAAGATTACTCTGCCATGCACTGTATGGCCACATCCCAGAATACTATGGAAAGAAATAGGGTTCCCTCATTCAACGTGGGACTTTAAAGGCTCAAAGAGTAGACATTTGATTCCATTAAAAAGTTATAGTTTTATTCATGGAACACAAAAAATGGTAAGAATTGAGACAATATAAAAAAGTCAATATCCAAAAACATTACCTATAAAAAAGGGGTGCATGGTTACTCATGGCGGAACCGGCTATTTATCCACCACACAATGCTTGTCTACCGCTAGACCAAGTACCTCCATCCAGTCCAATCTTAAATTGTACTACTAAAAGAATACTGTTGATCTTTCATCATTATATAGGCCAAATGTCGCGGCCATCTTCTTGTCAACTGCATTATCATGCCAAAAATGAAATTAAAATAAAATAAAGAAAACTCTACTGTCTTTATTATAATACAATATGGATACTGATTAGTTCCTAAAAATACTATTCCTTGAATTTTAAAATCAATTGCAGGGTTGTCTTGGATACGTTACACCCTAAGTAGAGCTAAAAATAATATTAAGCAAAGATCTTCAATGGTGTCAGCCACCATTCAATAATATATCTTTTAGATTCACAAGGACGGTTTATCTTTTCTCTGATCTCTAATAGTTTTCAGGCTGAACTTTTTCAAGATGACTGACAACAAATGATTTTTCCCCGAGACATTCCAGTCAGGTGACGGAGAAGGGTGTAGACCAGTCAATACTTCCACTGATAGAAAACAATGGATCTGTCGGAACTGGGAGCGTCTCCTTGATTCCTCTGCCATCTCATGACCTTGGGCAGGTCGTTTAATCTTATAATGTCCCCGGCTCAAACACGTTTAGGCTCATCATTATATAGGGGGCTTAGCGCTACTATAAACAGAAAACGATACATAAAACGCTGCCGTACTGGAAAAGAAAGCAAGCTTGTCACCATAATCGCCAGCAAATCCTCCAGGGAGTGAAGGAGAGCTAGGAGAGCATATAATGTGATTTATGGGTGATTACTCTTGTATTTGCAAATAACTACACGTACGTAGAGAAGAAATTTAATTTAACAAGAGGTAGAGCACAAGAGAGGTATAAGCTAGCTTACAATACTGAGCCAAAGCACAATATGGCCCCATCACTGTGCAGGCCACAGGACAAAAGTAATCTATTCCAGTTTTCCAGTCATTAGATGTGGTGAGCACATTAATTTTCTTTTTTTTTTAGGCTCTTTTCAACAGTTAATCATGCCATTAACACACTTCTTATCCTAGGGTGACAACACTTACTCACTCTACTATATCAACGTTGTCACCCTAGGTCACAACATGTGTTAAGACCACAGAATACCTCTGCCTTTCCTTACTTCTATAAGATACGGGCAGGTGGTTCACAGAGGTATGCTGTGTAGGGCCCAGGGGCCGACTGACCATTCGGGCACTCGGGCACTGCCCGGGGGCCCCATGCCACTAAGGGGCCCCATCAGGGTTGCCAGCCTCAATAAAACCAGGGACAGTATGTAAAAATTTGTATTTTTTAAAAAATCCCAAGATTATAGCTGCCCCGCCTCTCCAGTACCTTTTCAGTGTGTGTATGTGTATTCTGTGTGTGTATATTGTGTGTCTGTGTGTGTATACAGTATGTTTGTGTGTGTGTATATTGTGTGGCCCCATAATCTATTGCCTGTGGGCCCCATAATCTCCTATTTCCCGGGGGCCCCATAATCTTCTCCTTTTGCCCGGGGGCCCCATAATCTCCTATTGCCCGGAGGCCCCATGAGTTGTCAATCCGCCCCTGGTAGGGCTGTATCTATGGAGGAACAGTGTTGCCAACCTGGGCCATTCTCCTGATATGGCCTACAAACACCACCTTCTCTCCATGACATGATGGGGGTGTTCTGTATCTCACAGAGGTAACCTATGCTGGGCTGTATCTATCAAGGAGCAGGTTTGCTACCCTAGGCTGTTCTCCTGACATGGCCTAAAAACACCACTTCCTCTGCATGATGTGATGGGGGGGGGGGACGCTCTGTCGTTCACAGAAGTAAAGGGGTGCATTTTGTTAGCAGCAGTGTTGCCACCCTAGGCTGCTCTCCTGATATGGCCTACAAACAATACCCTCTCTCCATGACATGAAGGTTGTTCTGTAGTTCACAGAAGAGAACTGGGAAAGCTGATAAGCTTACTTGAAATATCAGTTCAGTGCACAGGAAGTTACAAGGACAATGGATTTTTGGCAGGATCAACAGGTATTTGCAAAAAAAAAAAGTGCTTAGCTTGAAAAAAAAAAACACTAATGCATCCACCATGTCTTGGTGTTTGAATATACTTTAATGAATATACTTTAGTGAGAACCTCCCAAGATATAAAAACTAGTTTTTAAAGGGTCATGTTCCAGGGCTGCCCTCCTGATCCACCACTTAGTGAGTTAAGCATGCAGCCAGTGATATATAAAGAGTCCTGATATTACTTTTCCCAGGTCAAGCGCTAACCAAGTGATGATGGAAGGATGACCTTGTCAGCTCCAGAACTTGCACCTTTAAAGGTCAGCAATGAAGCTTTCCTTATTTGTGTCCCAAAAAGGTTCATTCATCATTAAACTGGCTGGCAAATGTTGATGTTGAGCATTGTAGATACTTTATAACACATATGTTATGCACGTTATGTATTATGCATAAAGGATTCATTCTTCTATTCTTCTCCTGTACTGTGTACACTTAGCTTTGGCAATAAAATGATATCAATATTTAATTTCAGTGTTTTTGGTTACATTACTATGCTATAAAGGTATTTCTCCAATGATTAAAGATGCATTTTTATTTTTGATGCTGTCTACAACTGTAACCAAAAATAGCTAGAGACCCATGTGTTAACCCTTCACAAGGTAAAATCCAACCAGCACTCTGCCCATACTAGGCAAATTGCATAAAGTAGTAGATTGATGATGCTGGAACCTGCAAATACTGGTAAATGACACTTAAGTACTCAATATTGATTTTATCAACATTGTATAAATGATGTCCCCATGGGGTGTCTGTGCAACCTGTGGGCAGCCTTTTTGCACTGAGGAACTACCACAGTAGCCTCGTAATGTGAAGACAATGTTTGAAATATGAAATTAAAGTGCCACATCACAATATCTGAGTCCGAAGAAAAGTTTTATTCCAAATATTATTTTTTATTGTATTTTAATTTTTTTGGCATGAGAATGCAGTTAACAATAAAAGCGGATGCAACATTTGGCCAATATGATTATTGAAAAATAACAGTATTGTTTTAGATAGTACAGTTTGAAATGGATCTGGTGGTAGACACTAAACAGTGCATGTTGGATGGATGGAGGTCGATCTGTTTTCTAGCAATTAGAAGTAGGGAAGGCCTCAGCCAATAAAACATAGAAGATAGTTTATAAGAAAATGTATGACTCAAAATTGTTAAGTCTCTACAAGGTAAAGGGGTACCATCATCCTTTTGATAGCAATGTTGGTATAGCCCGGGTTACCCCTACTAAACCCTCAGCATAGGGAAAATGGATTATCTAGGAAAAGTAGGATTATTGGTTAATAGTCTGGTTTGATACTGTTGAGTATACTTGAAACGTACAATAGACTGTTGGGTATTAGTAGGCAATGTTTGATTGCAAGATTCCCAGAAATCAAAACATTTCTGGACCTGTGTTTCCTTGTAAGGCGGCCTTCGTCCATTCATGTGATCTGTATGTGTGATTTTGTTCCAGACATGTTATGGTGTCCAAATAAACTCGGAAGCTGGTTGGGGTACATTAGCTCTTAAACGTAAGTAATATTTTGAATAAAACTTACTTTGGAGTTTTGGTGTGATGCTTCAATTTCAGACTCAGATTTGTCATACTAAACAAATAACAGATTACCTTTATAGAATTATCATTGGCCAGATGCCAAAGTGCCCCAAACCTCCTGGGCAAGTTTTGAAATTGTGAAGGTCTACACCGACGTGGGACTCAATGAGCCCCTCACTGGCCTCATGTGACAGCAGTGTGGCCTCGCAGCTCACAGTTAGCCATTCAGATACCAAGGACTCCATTACGGGGATGCAGGGAAAGTGACAAGTTTTTGAACATACCGGAGACTTGGAAATTTTGGGGTGGATAGTAGGCAGCACAATGTCTGATGGGCTGCGCCTCAAGGAGAATGGTAAAGGTTGGCAAATAAATGAAGTGTGAATATAGGGAAGTGGAGGTGAACAGGCAGAGTTACAGAGTTAAGTTGGCAGTATGAAGCCAAGGTCAGGTTGCATGGAAAACTCTAAGCTATGTACATATTATAATACTGCTTATCCCAGAATTCGGACTATTCTATTTCAAATGCTGATGAAAAACAAATAGCTTCATGCTAATCCAAACAGTAAGAGGTGCTAATCGTCCATTCTGTACCAGTGTTTATAACTGCGGCACAAATTTAATTCTTGAATGCCAGGCTCGATCTCCAACCTGGCTAATGAACCTTGGCCCATCTGCTGCCATCTCCTCTGTAAAATATTGGTTGCGCTTTTCCAAGGCTCCCGTTGTTACGGATGACCATGGCACAAACAACAAAGGGACCGGGCTAGCCAAGTGTGGAGGCCTCACCGCAGCACATTAGGCCCGGATGTAATTTGGTGGCTTGTGATGTAGAAATGCTATCATCATTCATCGGTGTGCCATGAAACAAAGACAAATAACTAAGGCTTGCATGGTTACAAGGCCTTAATGGACTCCTAAATGGATTATTGTAATTGTTACCCACACACAGAGCTTATTACACACTGTGTATCTACGGTAAAACATTTGTTGCCGGTCATGTGTCTGAAACACATAGGCATACTTGTTTAAAATGAATCTGTCGTCAATTGAATGTATTGAAATATTTATGATGAAAGAAAGAGAGAAAGAAGGGAAGGAAGAAAGGTGGGTAAAAAGTAGCCTTTGTAAAGCCCTCTTATGTTCTAAAGTATGCAACTTGGTATAGATAGATAGATAGATAGATAGATAGATAGATAGATAGATAGATAGATAGATAGATAGATAGATAGATAGATAGATAGATAGATAGATAGATAGATAGATAGATAGATAGATAGACAGATTTCTGTCCAGATTTTGAAAACATCGTTAGGTACACATACAGCATTTTTTCATTGATCCCTAATAATTGTAATGCACCATGTTGTTTTAAATCTTAGTGAATTGTTTCCCAAGTCACTTTTTTCTTCAATTTCACCCGCAAAAAAACTGATAAGATATGAGGCTAAAGAACACTGTTCAATGTTAGATTTTGTCAGAACCCTGAGTAACTGACTTGATACATTTGGGGCCCCACTAAAATCTTTGGGCTCTTCCAAAAGAGATCATGGAGACCTGATCCACCTACTGTGGAGGTGCCCGAAATGCCCCCCCTACTGGAAAGGGTTGGTGGACACCATAAACAGGGTATTTCAGGCCTCTATGCCTACAAATCCAAAACACTGTTTCCTCAATGTACTAGATGAGTTGGAATGGGAAAAATGCACTAGAGTGGTAGTTACTGGATCCCTATTCCTGGCGTGTAATTAAATAATGACGCACTGGTTATCGGAAGACCCCCCTGCTCTCAAAGAGTGGATTAATGCTATGGGAGAAATGCTCCGGAAAGAAAAAGTAATTTATCAACATAGAGGATGCTCCCAGAAGTTTGAGAAACTTTGGAGACCGTGGCTGAATGTACCGAGCCTTGCCCCGAAGGATCTAGTCATGGGTAGATTGCTGGGCATAGGCATCTGATGGGTCCAAATGACAGACCAATGAATCAACTCTCCGGGCGCCAGTACCTTAAATCAGAATGGGGAAAGGGTAATGATCGGACAGGCAAGAAATTTATAGATAAATTGTACAATACACTTGACACTAAGAGGTGTGCAGATGGCAGATTAAGCACATTTACTGTATCTGATACTTGACTCTATACTTGATTTCATATGAAGCTTCGGTATATATGTATATGTTTACTTCAATAAAATTTTCTTTGGATAAAAAAAAAAAATCTTTGGGCCCCTAATTTTAGATTTGTTATTTAAAGTTCAGAAATCACTTTTCCTCCCTGTACGGAATAGCTGAACCGTTTAATTAGATTGCTGGCAGGGCTTCACTGAAGAAGATTATTCTAGGATGATAAAACTACTTACCCAAGGACGCTAGAAGATGAGCCAAAAGTTTGATCTTCAAAGTGTTCAAAGGAACAAGTGACTCCACTTTTGGACAGTCACCTCTAAATGCAGACACATTATGGGTATTAAACAGTGTCAGGCCTCTATGGCACAGGGTGGCTTAGTGATGAGTAGGTTTATCTTGCAGTCTTGAAGTCCTATTTTCAGCTGCTTCCATGGGCACAGTTTATATGTTCTTCCCATGTCCTAATGGAACTTCTGTAGGGGACCAATTTACTGGTTAGGCTTTCCTACCCCTAGTTGCAAATATGTACACGTTAACAATGTATGACTCCTGAAGCACCTATATTGCTATCTAGTCTAGACTTGGGACTAACCTGAATGATTTCAGAGAAGGGGCAAGCATTTTACGACTCCTGGAGGAACTATATTGCTGGCTCCTCTGAGACTAACATGAATGATTAAAGAGAAAGTGAAGTAGGAGACTCTTGTCCCAAATGCAAGCGATGAGTAGACTTGTTTGCAGTCCTGAAGTCCTGTTTTCAGTTCCTTCCACAGGCACCATCTCTGTTTTTCCCAGGATCCAATGGGTCTTCTCCAGGTTATTCCATGTTGCCCCACAATCCAAAGACAAATTTAAAGGTTCAATTCTCCTACCATTACTTGAAGTTATGCGCACGTGTACAGTGTATGACTCCTGGAGAAACTATATTGCTAGCTCTTCTGGGGCTGGGACTAACATAAATGATTACAGAGAAGGGGCGGCGATGTTTTAACATTACAAGGGGTTAATGTATAACCTGGCCTGGGGTCCAAAGGAATCAGTAAAGGTAGGGGTAACCAGATAATATACTTAAAATTGACATTGAAGTAATTAAGACATCATAGAAAAATAGGGTTTACAGTAAACCTTGACAGAAATACAAGGCCTACTTCTTAAGGCAATACTAGCTCCATGGCTGTTATTATGAACCAATTAGCTTCAGTCACTTCTACTAAACAGGTATAAAAATTTGAATTTCTGTTTTTACTTGCAGCATAAGTGTTCTGGCTCAGTGACCCTAAAACCAGATAAAAACAGACAACTACCGTAAGATCAGAAGACAATCTTCATATTTTTGTCCTTCAGGTTTTTTTTTTTGTTATATTTAGGATTGACTCCTCAATTTTTATGTCTTCCTAATCCATTTTGCTTTTTAAAACTTCAGTATCTCACATAGTTCATTGGTATTTTTGCAGGTATTTCTAATTAGTTTGCGTTGTGTGCGTGCGTTTGTTAGGCTCCGCCCACACACACTCAGGGAAAGATATAAATTCAGAATGATACAAAGAAAGGAAATTAAAGTGACTGTACATTTTTTTTTTAATTTCAAATAACAAACCTGATACTTACCTGCTCTGTGCAATGATACTGCACAGAGTGGCCCCCGAACCTCCTCTTCTGGGGTCCCCTACTGTTGCTGTCTGCTCCTCCTCTTCTCCGAGAGCCCCCATTGCAAGCTGCCCCTGAGCTGAGCTGTGTGTGTCCACAGACACACATACCGTGGCTCAGCCCTGCCCCTTACTCTCTCCCTACAGGATGTGACTGACAGCAGCGGGAGCCAATGGATCTCAGTAAAGCCTGTGAATGCAGGAAGAGAGCAGGGTGGGGCTGCCGGTGGGGGCAGCGCTGGATAGAGAGTGGTGTCAGTTATGTGTTTTGGACAGGAGGGAAGGCACTGACATTGGAAGTTTATTTTACCTTAATGTAGAGAATGCATTAGGGTAAAAAAAAACAACAACTTTAAAGTGGTTGTAAAGGCAGAAGGTTTTTTCACCTTAATGCATTCTATGCATTTAGATAAAAATCCTTCTGTGTGCAGGTGCCCCCTCAACCCCCCCCAATACTTACCTGAGCCCATCTTGATCCAGCAATGTGCACGAGTGCATCAGCCGTCCAGGACTCTCCCTCCTGATTGGCTGGGACAAAGCAGCGGCAGGAAAAAAGGAAATGCAGCTCACAAACACTCTTGCTCTGGAATGACACCGCCCTAGTAAGAACTGGTTCCAGGTGCTGGCTTTGCTGGTTTGCAGTGAGGTAGAAAGAAATCCTGGATAGCCGCTCTCTGGGATAAGGACATCTTTATTTCAATAAAATCCAACAATACAATCAATGGCAGAGACGTACAGGGTGGTAGACAGTCTACCACCCTGTACGTCTCTGCCATTGACTGTATTGTTGGATTTTATTGAAATAAAGATGTCCTTATCCCAGAGTGCGGCTATCCAGGATTTCTTTCTACCTCACTACAAAGCAGTGGCACCATGAGCTCCCACTGCTGTCAATCAAAGTCAGTTAGCCAATGAGGAGAGAGAGGGGGCGGGGCGAACCTGCAGCTCTGTCTGAATGGACACACAGAGCTGCGGTTCGGCTCGGGTGTCCCCATAGCAATCTGTTTGCTGTGGGGACACTCACCAGGAGGGAGGGGCTAGGAGCGCCGGTGGGGGACTCGGGAATAGGAGGATCTGGGCTGCTCTGTGCAAAACCACTTCACAGAGCAGGTAAGTATGACACATTTATTAATTTTGAAGAAAAAAAAAACAAGACTTTAATATCACTTTTACCTTTGAGCAATGTTACAATGTTATATATCCAAAGAAAAGGTGAAAAGGTTTTGAAACATAGGAAGCCTTAATGTCATTTTTGTTGTTTGAAGTGGAAAATAGGAGTTGTCCTATAAATCTATGGCAATAGCTGGGAGATGATTATCACCCCTCTCGTCTTCTCACTCTCTTACCCATCCCTCCTTACTACTCTCTCTCTTTCTTTCTCGCCTGTCACTTTCCTTTCATCTCATTCAGGCTTTTTTTCTATTCTACATTCTCTTCCCTTTTCTTTCTCTGTCTCTCTTTCATATAAGCTTTATTGGCAGGACCAAATACATTTTAGCATTGCAGAAGCGATTAAGAAGTTTTTATTGGTTACAAGGGGGGTAGAAATCTTTCTCCTCGTCTGTATCCTTCATATTATTTCATTTAACCTCCTTCTCCTTTCTGTATTTTCTTACTTTTATGCCACCTCATTTAATCTCTTTATCCCGTCTCCAATTATATTCTCTCTCTTAAGCCCCTTTCACACGATCGGACCGTTGAGGTCTGCCTGTCAGTTTTGACGGTAGACCTGAACGGGCGCTCCATGTTAGCCTATGGAGCGACGGATGTCAGCGGAGACATGTCTGCTGACATCCGACCCGGTCCGATCCGCTGAAAGCAGACGGATGGCCCTATGTCCGGATCCATCGCTGGCGGATCGGATCGGGTGAGATCTGATGAAAACGAACATGCTGTCCGTTTTTATCCGATCTCTCCATAGGCAGCAGCAGCGCCTGACAAGCCCCTCCCCGCTCAGTGAGCAGAGAGGGACCTGTCATCCGCCGGCTCAGCGGAGATCAACAGAGAGATCTCCCGCTGAGTCGGCGAACCGAGGCGGACTCCGTAGAAGGGGAGTCCGCCTCGTGTGAATGAGAGCTTATTCCCCTCCCCCCATTTCCTACCTCTCCTTTTTTCTTTCTCTCACTCCCTTTTCCTCTCAATCCTTCTCTACCTCTCCTCTTTCATTCCTTCTTTCTCTCTCACACACTCACATTGATTCTCCCTTTCTCTGTCTCCCCCCTTACTCTCTATCATTCTTTCTCTCTCCCTCTGTCTCCCCCCCCCATCTCTTCTCTCCCTCCCACCTTACTCTCTCCCCATCTCTTCTTCTCTCCCCCCCCTCCTCCCTCTTACTCTCTCCCTCTCTCCCCTTCTATTTCTCTCCCTCTCATTCTCTCTCTCCTTCTCCATCTTTCCCTTTCTGTCTCTCTCTTTCTCTGTCTCTCTGTCCCTCTCCTTCTCTCTCTCTTTTCCTCGCCTTCTCTGTATATCTTTTTCTCTCCTTCTCTCTCTCTCTCTCTCTCTCTCTCTCTCTCTCTCTCTCTCTCTCTCTCTCTCTCTCTTTCCCTCTCCTTTCTACCTCTCCCCATCTTAAGTCTAGTACACATGATCAGAAAATTGGAGAAAAAAATACCGCTTTCGAAGCGATTGCATGATAATCTGATCAAAAGTATACAACTTTCCAGAGCCGATCACGACAGTTCATCCGAAATTATCCAAAGGGACAAACATGAACATTTTTGTTGTATTCGGTCATATGAAAATTTTAATAAGTTTAGTAACCTCTTCAATAACGAGACTAACATGCAAAAGAAAAAAAAAAGGACAATCATTCGTCCGATAATCTCATCATATGTACAAGGCTTCACTTTCTATCACTCTCTCCTTCTCCCCCCTTACTCTCTATCACTCTCCCCTCCCCCCTCCACTTACTCTCTCCTTCTCCCCCTTACTCTCTATTACTCTCTCCCTTACTATTTTGTTTTTCATCTCCCCCCTTACTATTACTCTCTCCTTCTTCCCCTTACTATTACTCTCTCCTTCTTCCCCTTACTATTACTCTCTCCTTCTTCCCCTTACTATTACTCTCTCCTTCTTCCCCTTACTATTACTCTCTCCTTCTCCCCCCTTACTCTCTATTACTCCCCCCATTCTTTATTACTCGCTCCTTCTCCCCCCACTTACTCTCTATCACTCTCTTCTTCTCCCCCCCCCCTTACTCTCTATCACTCTCTCCTTCTCCCCCTCCTTACTCTCCATCACTCTCCCCTTCTCCCCCCTTACTCTCCATCACTCTCCCCTTCTCCCCCCTTACTCTCCATCACTCTACTCTTCTCCCCCCTTACTCTCTATCACTCTACTCTTCTCCCCCCCTTACTCTCTATCACTCTCCCCTCCCCTTACTCTCTCCTTCCACCCCCTTATTCTCTATTACTCTCCCCCCTTACTATCACTCTCTCCTTCCCCCCTTACTCTCTATCACTCTCTCCTTCTCCCCCCTTACTCTCTATCACTCTACTCTTCTCCCCCCTTACTCTCCATCACTCTCCCCTTCTCCCCCCTTACTCTCCATCACTCTACTCTTCTCCCCCCTTACTCTCTATCACTCTACTCTTCTCCCCCCCTTACTCTCTATCACTCTCCCCTCCCCTTACTCTCTCCTTCTACCCCCTTATTCTCTATTACTCTATTACTCTCCCCCCTTACTATTACTCTCTCCTTCTCCCCCGTTACTCTCTATTACTCCCCCCCCCCACTCTCTATTACCCTCTCCTTCTCCCCCCACTTACTCTCTATCACTCTTTCCTCCCCCCTTACTCTATATCACTATTTCCTCCCCCCTTACTCTCTATCACTCTCCCCTTCTCCCCCCCCCCCTTACTCTCTATCACGCTCACCCTTTTCCCCTTACTCGCTATCACTCTCCCCTTCTCCCCCCTTACAATCTATCACGCTCTACTTTCCCCCCTTACTCTCTATCAATCTCTCCTTTTCCCCCTTACTTTCTATCACTCTACCCTTCTCCCCCCCTTACTCTCTATCACTCTCTCCTTCTCCCTCCCCCCCCTACTCTCTATCACTCTCCCCCTTACTCTCTATCACTCTCTCCTTCTCCCCCCTTACTCCCTATCACTCCCCCCCCTTACTCTCTATCACTCTCCCCTTCACCCCCCTTACTCTCTATCACTCTCTCCCTCTCCCCCCTTACTCACTACCACTCTCCCCCCCCCTTTACTCTCTATCACCCTCTCATTCTCCCCCCTTACTCTTTATCACTCCCCCCCCCCTTACTCTCCATCACTCGTTTCTTCTCCCCCCTTACTCTCCATCACTCTCCCCCCCCCCTCTTATGCAGGCCATACACGGTCCAATTTCGAACAAATTTTCTTTTCAAAATCAGAAAGTTCGTTTTGTTTGTGATCCGATGGTGCCACCATTGATTTTCGAAATTCGGCCGACCAAGCCTTCAATTTCACCGCATGTTGCTACAGAAAAGAATTTTCTTGGCCGGGAATCTTCTTTTCTCTCCGTAAATTTTCTTTTCTTATTACATTTCTCGCACGATTCTCCCATCATTGATTATAAAATCGTTCGTTTTTCAAAAAATTTCCAACATGTCCGATTCCTCAAATTTGATTGGCGCACGAAAATTGGCCGTTGTTGCAGACCACTAATGGTGCGAAATTCATATGAAAATTCTTTCATACGATTTTCGAAAGAAAATTCTTACGAAATTCGAACCGTGTATGGCCGGAATTACTCTCTATCACTCTCTCCTCCCCCTTACTCTCTATCACTCTCCCCTCCGCCTTACTCTCTATCACTCTCGCCTTCTCCCCCTTACTCTCTATCACTCCCCCCCATACTCTCTATCACTCTCTCCTCCCCCCTTACTCTCTATTACTCTCTCCTTCTCCCCCATATTCTCTATCACTCTCTCCCCCCCATACTCTCTATCACTCTCTCCTCCCCCCAATACTCTCTATTACTCTCTCCTAGCCCTTACTCTCTATCACTCTCACCTTCTCCCTCTATACTCTCTAACACTCTCTCCTCCCCCCCCACACTCTCTATCACTCTCTCCTCCCCCCTTACTCTCTATTAATCTCTCCTCCCCCCATACTCTCTATCACTCTCCCCCCCATACTCTCTATCACTCTCACCTTCTCCCCCCATACTCTCTATCACTCTCTCCTCCCCCCTTACTCTCTATCACTCTCGCCTTCTCCCCCTATACTCTCTAACACTCTCTCCTTCCCCTGCACACTCTCTATCACTCTCTCCTCCCCCTTACTCTCTATTACTCTCTCCTTCTTCCCCCATACTCTCTATCACTCTCCCCCCCCATACTCTCTATCACTCTCTCCTTCTTCCCCCATATTCTCTATCACTCTCTCCTTCTTCCCCCATACTCTCTATCACCCTCCCCCCCATACTCTCTATCACTCTCTCCTCCCCCTTACTCTCTATCACTCTCGCCTTCTCCCCCTATACTCTCTAACACTCTCTCCTTCCCCTGCACACTCTCTATCACTCTCTCCTCCCCCTTACTCTCTATTACTCTCTCCTTCTTCCCCCATACTCTCTATCACTCTCCCCCCCATACTCTCTATCACTCTCTCCTTCTTCCCCCATATTCTCTATCACTCTCTCCTTCTTCCCCCATACTCTCTATCACTCTCCCCCCCATACTCTCTATCACTCTCTCCTTCTTCCCCCATATTCTCTATCACTCTCTCCTTCTTCCCCCATACTCTCTATCACTCTCCCCCCCATACTCCCTATCACTCTCTCCTTCTTCCCCCATATTCTCTATCACTCTCTCCTTCTTCCCCCATACTCTCTATCACTCTCCCCCCCATACTCTCTATTACTCTCTCCTCCCCCCATATTCTCTATCACTCACCCCCCATACTCTCTATTACTCTCTCCTTCTTCCCCCATACTCTCTATCACTCTCCCCCCCATACTCTCTATTACTCTCTCCTCCCCCCATATTCTCTATCACTCACCCCCCATACTCTCTATTACTCTCTCCTTCTTCCCCCATACTCTCTATCACTCTCTCCTTCTTCCCCCATACTCTCTATCACTCTCCCCCCCATACTCTCTATTACTCTCTCCTTCTTCCCCCATACTCTCTATCACTCCCCCCCCCCCCCCATACTCTCTATCACTCTCTCCTTCTTCCCCCATACTCTCTATCACTCTCCCCCCCATACTCTCTATTACTCTCTCCTCCCCCCATATTCTCTATCACTCACCCCCCATACTCTCTATTACTCTCTCCTTCTTCCCCCATACTCTCTATCACTCCCCCCCCCCATACTCTCTTTCACTCTCTCCTTCTTCCCCCATACTCTCTATGACTCTCCCCCCCATACTCTCTATCACTCTCTCCTTCTTCCCTTATACTATCTATCACTCTCCCCCCCATACTCTCTATCACTCTCTCCTCCCCCCTTACTCTCCATTACTCTCTCCTTCTCCCCCCATATTCTCTATCACTCCCCACCCCATACTCTCTATCACTCTCTCCTTCTCCCCCCATACTCTCTATCACGGTCTCTCTCTGCAAAGCTGTGAGTACGCTGAAATGAATTATTTTCCTTCGCTGAAGCTTTTTATTACACGGTGCCTGAGACATAAGGGGGCCGTTCTTTGTAATGCCATACAGAATTGAATACTTTCCTGTACCGTTAATGGGCCTAGTGATTATAGCAGCTCTCAGCTGGCACCTTCTGGTACACACTCAGCTCCGCTATCTTTATAAAAATCTCAGCAAGCAGATTACCCAGCATGCACGGCGTCACCACTTAACCCCTTCCACTGCCTGGGCACACCAGAAGTCACACACTGCATTTTGAAACTACACTCTCACTGCGGGTATAAAGAAGGGGGTCTTGTGGTCCACATAGGGGGCCTTCATTTACATTAGTGAGAATGCAGCAGGAGGAGTGAGTCTCTGAAATAAAGGCTGTTTTTATGGTTTTCTGTGGCATCTGATAAGTCAAAATGGATTGCTGGTTACTTACATATATTGTTCCCCGCCCTATGTGCAAATTATACTGCAGCTTAAGTGGAAATAAATACCAGCTTACAGAACACTGCTGGCAGAAAGGTTTCTATTGCAGAAGAGACTTTGTATGTTTTTTCTTCATAAAATAAAACATAAAATGCTTCCCTGCCTGTCAGCAATGTTTTTTGTGTACAAAGCCATGCATTTTCAGCTCAGTGTACAATCCTGGCCAATGGCCCAGTGCATGCCCAGCACTCACATAACTCCCAGTTCTCCACCACTTGCTCCTGGCCCCAGAGTGCCGCTTACCTGAACTTCTGGCAAGGGCATGCACAGAAGACACAGCGAAGACAGGAGCAGCATGTGCACTGGGGGACACCGGAGAGTGAAGGAGGAACGGATTGCCACTCTAGGCAATGTTAGGCAGTGTATGCATGCAACTGTGTGTCCATGGGTAGGCAATGTTAGGCAGCGTATGCATGCAACTGTGTGTCCATGGGTAGGCAATGTTAGGCAGTGTATGCATGCAACTGTGTGTCCATGGGTAGGTATTGGTAGGCAGTGTATGCATGCAACTGTGTGTCCATGGGTAGGCAATGTTAGGCAGGGTAAGCATGCAAGGGTGAGTCCATGGGTAGGTATTGGTAGGCAGCATATGCATGCAAGAGTGAGATCATGGGTAGGCAATGGTAGGCAGCATATGCATGCAAAGGTGCGTCCATGGGTTGGCAATGTTAGGCAGCGAATGCATCCAAGGGTGAGTCCATGGGTAGGTATTGGTAGGCAGCATATGCATGCAAGGGTGCTTCCATGGATAGGCAATGTTAGGCAGTGTATGCATGCAACTGTGTGTCCATGGGTAGGCAATGTTAGGCAGCGTATGCATGCAAGGGTGCGTCCATGGGTAGGCAATGTTAGGCAGCGTATGCATGCAAGGGTGAGTCCATGGGTAGGTATTGGTAGGCAGCATATGCATGCAAGGGTGCTTCCATGGTTAGGCAATGTTAGGCAGGGTATGCATGCAAGGGTGAGTCCATGGGTAGGTATTGGTAGGCAGCATATGCATGCAAGGGTGCTTCCATGGTTAGGCAATGTTAGGCAGGGTATGCATGCAAAGGTGCGTCCATGAGTAGGCAATGTTAGGCAGTGTATGCATGCAAGGGTGAGTCCATGGGTAGGTATTGGTAGGCAGCGTATGCATGCAAAGGTGCATCCATGGGTAGGCAATGTTAGGCAGTGTATGCATGCAAGGGTGAGTCCATGGGACACTAAGTAGAAGGCGACACCAAAATAGTGGACAACGGTGCCAATCCTGAGGGGACAACCTGAATCAGATGGAAGGAGATGTACACAACAAGAGGCATCACATAAGGTAAGTATTTACACCAACAAACACAGGAGGTCAGAGACCGACTACCCATAAAGAGAGACCGACTACCCATAAAGAGAGACCGACTACCCATAAAGAGAGACCGACTGCCCATAAAGAGAGACCGACTGCCCATAAAGAGAGACCGACTGCCCATAAAGAGAGACCGACTGCCCATAAAGAGAGACCGACTACCCATAAAGAGAGACCGACTACCCATAAAGAGAGACCGACTGCCCATAAAGAAGTTACAAGAGATGACCATTCGCGGTATAACCAGTCACTTTAGCTTTATTGAAGTCACAAAGTCATTGCTTGGCACATTTTCCTGGCTATGATATGTGTGAATGACAGCGGCATGCATGTAATGGTTGCCCGGGCCCATGTGTTCTTAGGATGACAACGTTGTCAATCCTTTTTATTTGGTGTTTGGAGATTTAGGGCCTTAGGCCAATGTTTTTTCCTTTTTTGTGACTTCAATAAAGCTAAAGTGACTGTTTATACCGCGGTTGTTCCTCTCTAGTAACTTCTTTATAGGTGGTTGGTCTCTGACCTCCTGTTTTTGTTAGTGCTATTGGGCAAGTTGTTGAGGTACCCCACCTTGGGGAGAGTCGGTACCCAGATTGTCTTAGGCATCGAGGCCACGCGATGAGACTGAAAGAAAAGCGGTTTAACCTTAAGCTGCGTAGGGGGTTTATCACTGTCAGGGCGGTAAGGATGTGGAACTCTCTTCCACAATTGGTGGTGTCGGCAGAAAACAATATACGAGGATATGGGAAATGATTTTCTACACGCACACACACCAGCACAGGTTGAACTGGATGGACTATTTGTCTTTATTCAACCGTACCAATTATATGTAACTATATATATATTACTAAAGTTTCCCCAGATGGGATTAATGACACCCATTTTTATTATAATTTATATGAATTATTTACATCAGTATTAAGGTAAAAAATATCTCGCTTTAGAATCACTTTGACTTCCATGCACAAACCTGGGAGTAACGTTATCCCAGGCCAGCCAATCAAGATGGTTGATGACGCAGAACGCAGAACGCAGAAGAAGACAAGCAGAGATGTCAGCAGCAGCGACGAGGGACATCATGGCCATTGAGGTACTAAAGTAGGGCACTTTGACACTATTGACAGGTAGGTCTGCCCTCCAGAAGATTTACCCCCCTTCATGGCCAAGACATTTTTTGCTATACGGCACTGTGTTACTTTAACTGACAATTGCACCGTCATGCAACACTGTACATAAATGAAATCTGTGTCCTTTTTTCCCACAAATGGAGCTTTCTTTTGGTGGTATCTAATCACCAGTGGCTTTTTTATTTTTTGCGCCATAAACAAAAAAAGACCCTCAATTTTGCAAAAAAAAAAAAAAAAACCTATATTTTTGACTTTTTGCTATAAAGTGCATCCAATAAAAAAAATGTAGAAATTTCTTCATAAATTTAGGCCAATATGTATTCTGCTACATATGTATGGTAAAAAAAAAATCCCAATAAGCGTATATTGATTGGTGTGCGCAAAAGTTATCACATCTACAAACTATGGGAATTTCTTTTTCTTTTTTATACTAATAATGGTGGCGATCAGCGACTTATAGCGGGACTACGATATTGCGGCGGACAATCTGACACTAATGCCGCGTACACACGACCGGACTTTACGGCATACTTGGTTCGGCTGACTTTTTGACGGACTTTCCGAATGAACGGACTTGCCTACACACGATCAACCAAAGCCCGACGGATCCGTAAGTGATGACGTACACAGGACTAAAACAAGGAAGTTCATAGCCAGTAGCCAATAGCTGCCCTAGCGTCGGTTTTTGTCCGTCGGACTAGCATACAGACGAGCGGACTTTTCGACCGGACTCGAGTCCGTCGGACAGATTTGAAACATGTTTTATTTCTAGGTCCGTCGAACTTTCGGGGGAAAAAAGTCCGGTGGAGCCCACACACGATCGAATTGTCCGACGGACTCCGGTCCGCCGAACCAAGTATGCCGTAAAGTCCGCTCGTGTGTACGCGGCATTACTGACACTTTGTGGGAACCAGTAACAATAATACAGGATCAGCGCTAAAAATATGCACTGTCACTGTACTAATGGCACTGGCTGGGAAGGAGATAAACATCTAGGGCGATTAAAGGGTAAATGTGTGCCTAACCAGTGTTTATGTGTACTATGTCAGATGCTTTTACTAAGGGATGCGGTGGATTTTACTCCCGACTTTTCAGGGAAACAAAATCCACCAAATCCCTGCTGACAGGACGGAGCTTTGCATTGTTTACATAGGCAGAGCTCCGTCCCGTGTCTATCCTTGCTGATCAGCGGGTGCACGTGGACATCCATTGGCAGGCACCCGCTGATTGGCTTCTGCTGTGACAAATCACAGCAGCAGGGGCGTGCCCCCCTTTGCGGAACTGCAGAATCACGTGTATTTATATATATATATATATATATATATATATATATATATATACGTGATTCTGCACAGAGAGCGACCACCCTGTAGCAGTAGGTGGTCATTAAGTGGATATTGTGAATATAAGGCAGAAACCCTAAGAGCCAGCAGTCAAGTTTAATTCTGCTCTAGGACTCTCCCCAGCCCGTGATTGGACAATGAGTGACCAGCAGGATGATGAAATCACTACTCTGCTTTCCCTTAGTCTAAGGCTGCCCATACATTATACAAATTTCTTATTCATTTTCCTTTAGATTTACCTTCAACTATGTAGTGTAGGGACCTGCCTCATTGCATACAACTTGAAAGTGTTTAGGTGGGACCTCCTATTACAGTGGAACCTTGGTTTATGAGTAACGCGGTTTAAGAGCGTTTTGAAAGACAAGCAACTTTTTTTTTTTTTTAACTCTGACTCGGATTACGAGTGTTGTCTCACAAAACGAGCAGAATTCAAGCTGATGGGCGGTGCAGTACCGCATTCGGCCAGAGGTGCGGAGGTGCTGGGAACACTCGGGAACGATTCGGAGCCGTTCGAAAATACTCGGAATGACTCGGAAATACTCGGAAACACTCTGTTCACAAGTTTTTCTGAGGCTCTCTGGTGCCCCCCCCCTCACCTCTGGCCACATGCGGTATTGCATGTAATAGAAGTCAATGCGGAACGCATTATCTTCGTTTCCATTGACTTCTATGGGGAAACTCGCTTTGATATGCGAGTGTTTTGGATTACAAGCATTCTCCTGGAACGGATTCGCTCGTAATCCAAGGTTCCACTGTATATGGTTTTGGTAAATCAAAAGGAAAATTGTATAATGTATGGCCAGCCTCAGCATGTTAACAGACAGTTCTGTGCTGAGCAAGAGAGCAAGATTGGCTCAAGGTGTGCCTTCCCAGCATTAGTAGTCTTTCCAGAAAAATAAAGCAGTAAAATGGAATGACAAGTAATGCAAAGCTATGGGCAGACTGCTTTCGTAAAGCTTTGCCGCCCTAGGCAAGTGCCTACAGAGCCTTTCCTCACACCCAACCATGAAAGTTTTCATAACATCCCTGCCAGCAAAAGTCTTTCTCTTATTGAACTTCCCGTTCTTACAGATTGTAATACAGAAAGACGTTCAATGACACCAGCTCGGCTCCCGGAGTCACGGACCTGCTGTAATCCCCCTGTATCTCTGCCTCTTGGCTGTGTGATGAATACTGCTGTGACAGCAAAATAGCGTGGCATTCTATAAATCATAATAACAGCGTCTCCTGTTGTGTAAGCTGATTGCACGCCGAGAGAAAAACAAGATTATGTTTCTCCCTGGGCGCCTTGTGCGTTTGCAAACACACCTTGACGGATTTTATTGATCCAGGTGGCAGGGAGATGTTGGAGATGTCCTCTGTGAAATCCTATTGTATGGATCGCTGACTCCCAAAGGACAGCCAAAAAGCACAAATCATTGGAGGAACATCACCAAAAAAATGTCGTAATCTGTAAGGCAACAAATAATTTGCATAAAGAAAAAAAAGCCCTAAGGCTAATGCTGTGGCTGACAGGCAGGCCGCGGCCTTCCTCCTAGGGTTGCCACCTGTTCGGGATTCACCCGGACAGTCCAGGTTTTGAATCATGTGTCCGGGTTTCAGTCCACCTGAAACCCGGACACATTATTCAGACGAGAATGAGGCTCGGAACAGGGCCTGATAGGAGGGCATGAGGGGGCACTATGTGTGCCGCATTACTATTTATTTACTGGAGTGCCCAAAGGTGTCCCAGGTCTGGTACAATCCTAGATAAAAGAACAAAAAAAGGGGCGCACCAGCCTAGCGCATTATCTTTGGATAAAAATGTATTAAGAAGATAAAAGCCTACTTACAAAACATTGATAACGTAATCGCAGTAAGTGGTCATCATATAGCAGCATTCAGTTAAACATGAACAATTCTCCAGAGGTCACGGAGGAAAACACAGAAATCACTGCTAACTGACGCGTTTCGAGGGGTGAGTCCCCCCTTCCTCAGAGCACAGCAGTGAACACCCTTTCAGCAGTCCTCCTATATATACACATACAAAGGAACCTATTGTTACTCAGCCAATCAAGAGCACAGCCCCTCCCCCTTCCCCTAGTGGGCAGCGGGGGCGACCGACCGCCCACTGGAGAGGAGGGGGAGGGGCTTTACACAGTTAACCCTTTGATCGCCCCTGATGTTAACCCCGTCCCAGCCAGTGTCATTAGTACAGTGACCGTGCATATTTTTTAGCACTGATCACTGTATTAGTGTCACTGATCCCACAAAAAAGTGTCCGATTTTTCCGTCGCAATATTGCAGTCATGCCATAAGTCGCTAATCGCCGCCATTACCAAGAGAATAAATAAATAAAAATTCCAGTATATATCCGATAGTTTGTAGACGCTATAACTTTTTGCCCAAACCAATCAATATACGCTTATTGGGATTTTTTTTTAACCAAAAACATGTAGCAGAAGATATATTGGCCTAAATTGATGAAAATAATGTGATTTTTAAATTATTTTTATCGGTTTTGTTTTATAGCAGAAAGTAAAAAATATTGTTTTTTTTTTTTCAAAATTGTCGATCTTTTTTTGTTTCTAGCCCAAAAAATAAAAAAAACGCAGAGGTGATCAAATACCACCAAGAGCTCTATTGTGGGCAAAAAAAGGACTAACATTTTATTTGGGTACAGCGTCGCACGACCGCGCAATTGTCAGTTAAAGTAACGCAGTGCCGAATCACAAACTATGACCTAGTCGTGAAGGGGGGTAAATCTTCTGGAGGTCAAGGGGTTATAACAGACAAAATCACCGCTACCAGTTTGGAGAGGGCCGACCCGCAGTCCGGCGCCATGGTTATTTTCATGGAAGTCGTTTCCTCGCAGCATTCTATTTACTGACACCGGGGATTGTATTTTACTGCCTGGAAGTGGGAATCCTACTTAATGGGTGACTCAGCTTCCACCAATCCCTATAGAGATCCTTAGTACTTGAGAGCCGCGATATGGAGCCGCTAGCTTGTGCTCGGCATACAAATGTGCCCAGCAATTCAGGTCAAACACACCATTTAGAGGCCATTAAGGATGCCTCGGTATGTAATTATGCTTCCTTCCTGAGATACGGGGATAAGACATACTCTGTGTATTATTTCACAGGTCATTAGACGGCTCATTGGAGACAATGGAGATAAAACATTCTTTACAAGGGTGACTATGTCTAATAGAGAACCTAAATCCTTACAGAGGGACTCCGACCTAAACAGAACTTCTATATAGCTGACGCTCTAGTCTCAGTTTATGGGGCTGACCAGGCTGCGAATATGTAGGTTAGTCAATGTCCTATACCAGAATTATAGGTGATTTGTGGCCGATGTGCTTTATAGCTTAACTCCAGACAAAATTTTGGCTTTGAATTTTCGAATTTAGAAGAGATTCATTTTTTTTGTTAAAGCTGGAGATTAATCTGCCTTTAATTTTTCCATTTTTAACTCCTAAATTATGCCTTGCCTGCCCCCACCCCATGGTAACAACCATAGGTGTGCGCAGCTTATTGAATTAGGGTGTGCACCCCAAAGCTCAAATAGACATACACAGTAGAGCAGTGGGCGGTGTCAGTAGAGCAGTGGAGTGTCAGTAGGGCAGAGGGCGGTGTCAGTAGGGCAGTGGATGGTGTCAGTAGGGCAGTGGATGGTGTCAGTAGAGCAGTGGATGGTGTCAGTAGAGCAGTGGGCGGTGTCAGTAGAGCAGAGGATGGTGTCAGTAGAGTAGTGGATGGTGTCAGTAGAGCAGTGGATGGTGTCAATAGAGCAGTGGGTGGTGTCAGTAGAGCAGTGGATGGTGTCAGTAGAGCAGTGGGTGGTGTCAGTAGGGTAGAGGGCGGTGTCAGTAGAGCAGTGGACAATGTCAGTAGAGCAGTTTATGGTGTCAGTAGAGCGGTGGGTGGTGTCAGTAGAGCAGTGGATGGTGTCAATAGAGCAGTGGGCGGTGTCAGTAGGGCAGTGGATGGTGTCAGTAGAGCAGTGGGCGGTGTCAGTAGAGTAGTGGATGGTTTCAGTAGAGCAGTGGGTGGTGTCAATAGAGCAGTGGGTGGTGTCAGTAGAGCAGTGGATGGTGTCAGTAGAGCAGTGGATGGTGTCAGTAGAGCAGTGGGTGGTGTCAGTAGGGTAGAGGGCGGTGTCAGTAGAGCAGTGGACAATGTCAGTAGAGCAGTTTATGGTGTCAGTAGAGCAGTGGGCGGTGTCAGTAGAGCAGTGGGTGGTGTCAGTAGAGTAGTGGATGGTGTCAGTAGAGCAGTGGATGGTGTCAATAGAGCAGTGGGCGGTGTCAGTAGGGCAGTGGATGGTGTCAGTAGAGCAGTGGATGGTGTCAGTAGAGCAGTGGGCGGTGTCAGTAGAGTAGTGGATGGTGTCAGTAGAGCAGTGGGTGGTGTCAGTAGAGTAGTGGATGGTGTCAGTAGAGCAGTGGATGGTGTCAATAGAGCAGTGGATGGTGTCAGTAGAGCAGTGGATGGTGTCAGTAGAGCAGTGGGTGGTGTCAGTAGGGTAGAGGGCGGTGTCAGTAGAGCAGTGGACAATGTCAGTAGAGCAGTTTATGGTGTCAGTAGAGCAGTGGGCGGTGTCAGTAGAGCAGTGGGTGGTGTCAGTAGAGTAGTGGATGGTGTCAGTAGAGCAGTGGATGGTGTCAATAGAGCAGTGGGCGGTGTCAGTAGGGCAGTGGATGGTGTCAGTAGAGCAGTGGATGGTGTCAGTAGAGCAGTGGGCGGTGTCAGTAGAGTAGTGGATGGTGTCAGTAGAGCAGTGGGTGGTGTCAGTAGAGTAGTGGATGGTGTCAATAGAGCAGTGGGTGGTGTCAGTAGAGCAGTGGATGGTGTCAGTAGAGCAGTGGATGGTGTCAATAGAGCAGTGGGTGGTGTCAGTAGAGCAGTGGATGGTGTCAGTAGAGCAGTGGGTGGTGTCAGTAGGGTAGAGGGCGGTGTCAGTAGAGCAGTGGACAATGTCAGTAGAGCAGTTTATGGCATGTAGAGCAGTGGGCGGTGTCAGTAGAGCAGTGGATGGTGTCAGAAGAGCAGTGGATGGTGTCAGTAGAGCAGCGGGCGGTGTCAGTAGGGCAGTGGATGGTGTCAGTAGAGCAGTGGATGGTGTCAGTAGAGCAGCGGGCGGTGTCAGTAGAGCAGTGAACGGTGTCAGTAGAGCAGTGGATGGTGTCAGTATGACAGTGGATAGTGTCAGTAGAGCAGTGGGCGGTGTCAGTAGAGCAGTGGATGGTGTCAGTATGACAGTGGACAATGTCATTAGAGCAGTGGATGGTGTCAGTAGACCAGTGGGCGGTGTCAGTAGAGCAGTGGACGGTGTCAGTAGGGCAGTGGACGGTGTCAGTAGAGCAGTGGATGGTGTCAGTAGAGCAGTGGGCGGTGTCAGTAGAGCAGTGGATGGTGTCAGTAGAGCAGTGGGTGGTGTCAGTAGAGTAGTGGATGGTGTCAGTAGAGCAGTGGATGGTGTCAATAGAGCAGTGGGTGGTGTCAGTAGAGCAGTGGATGGTGTCAGTAGAGCAGTGGGTGGTGTCAGTAGGGTAGAGGGCGGTGTCAGTAGACCAGTGGACGGTGTCAGTAGAGCAGTGGACGGTGTCAGTAGGGCAGTGGATGGTGTCAGTAGAGCAGTGGATGGTGTCAGTAGAGCAGTGGGCGGTGTCAGTAGAGCAGTGGATGGTGTCAGTAGAGCAGTGGACGGTGTCAGTAGGGCAGTGGATGGTGTCAGTAGGGCAGTGGATGGTGTCAGTAGAGCAGTGGACGGTGTCAGTAAAGCAGTGGGCGAAGTCAGTAGAGCAGTGGACGGTGTCAGTAGAGCAGTGGGCGGTGTCAGTAGAGCAGTGGACAATGTCAGTAGAGCAGTTTATGGTGTCAGTAGAGCAGTGGGCGGTGTCAGTAGAGCAGTGGATGGTGTCAGAAGAGCAGTGGATGGTGTCAGTAGAGCAGCGGGCGGTGTCAGTAGGGCAGTGGATGGTGTCAGTAGAGCAGTGGATGGAGTCAGTAGAGCAGTGGATGGTGTCAGTATGACAGTGGATGGTGTCAGTAGAGCAGTGGATGGTGTCAGTATGACAGTGGACAATGTCATTAGAGCAGTGGATGGTGTCAGTAGACCAGTGGACGGTGTCAGTAGAGCAGTGGATGGTGTCAGTAGAGCAGTGGGCGGTATCAGTAGAGCAGTGGGCGGTGTCAGTAGAGCAGTGGACAGTGTCAGTAGAGCAGTGGACGGTGTCAGTAGAGCAGTGGACGGTATCAGTAGAGCAGTGGGTGGTATCAGTAGAGCAGTGGACGGCGTCAGTAGAGCAGTGGATGGTGTCAGTATGACAGTGGACAATGTCATTAGAGCAATGGATGGTGTCAGTAGAGCAGTGGACGGTGTCAGTAGAGCAGTGGACGGTGTCAGTAGAGCAGTGGACGGTGTCAGTAGAGCAGTGGGCGGTGTCAGTAGAGCAGTGGGCGGTGTCAGTAGAGCAGTGGATGGTGTCAGTAGAGCAGTGGACGGTGTCAGTAGGGCAGTGGATGGTGTCAGTAGGGCAGTGGATGGTGTCAGTAGAGCAGTGGACGGTGTCAGTAGAGCAGTGGACTGTGTCAGAAGAGCAGTGGACGGTGTCAGTAGAGCAGTGGACAGTGTCAGTAGAGCAGTGGACGGTGTCAGTAGAGCAGAGGGCGGTGTCAGTAGAGCAGTGGACGGTGTCAGTAGAGCAGTGGACGGTATCAGTAGAGCAGTGGACAGTGTCAGTAGAGCAGTGGACGGTGTCAGTAGAGCAGAGGGCGGTGTCAGTAGAGCAGTGGACGGTGTCAGTAGAGCAGAGGACGGTGTCAGTAGAGCAGTGGACTGTGTCAGAAGAGCAGTGGACGGTGTCAGTAGAGCAGTGGACAGTGTCAGTAGAGCAGTGGACGGTGTCAGTAGAGCAGAGGGCGGTGTCAGTAGAGCAGTGGACGGTGTCAGTAGAGCAGTGGACGGTATCAGTAGAGCAGTGGACAGTGTCAGTAGAGCAGTGGACGGTGTCAGTAGAGCAGAGGGCGGTGTCAGTAGAGCAGTGGACGGTGTCAGTAGAGCAGTGGACGGTATCAGTAGAGCAGTGGACAGTGTCAGTAGAGCAGTGGACAGTGTCAGTAGAGCAGTGGGCGGTGTCAGTAGAACAGAGGGCGGTGTCAGTAGAGCAGTGGACAGTGTCAGTAGAGCAGTGGACGGTATCAGTAGAGCAGTGGACAGTGCCAGTAGAGCAGTGGATGGTGTCAGTAGAGCAGTGGACGGTGTCAGTAGAGCAGTGGGCGGTGTCAGTAGAGCAGTGGACAGTGTCAGTAGAGCAGTGGACGGTGTCAGTGGAGCAGAGGGCGGTGTCAGTAGAGCAGTGGACGGTGTCAGTAGAGCAGTGGGCGGTGTCAGAAGAGCAGTGGACGGTGTCAGTAGAGAAGTGGACGGTGTCAGTAGGGCAGTGGATGGTGTCAGTAGAGCAGTGGACGGTGTCAGTAGGGCAGTGGATCATGTCAGTAGAGCAGTGGACGGTGTCAGTAGAGCAGTGGACGGTGTCAGTAGAGCAGTGGACGGTGTCAGTATGACAGTGGACAATGTAAGTAGAGCAGTTTATGGTGTCAGTAGAGCAGTGGACGGTGTCAGTAGGGCAGTGGATCATGTCAGTAGAGCAGAGGGCGGTGTCAGTAGAGCAGCGGACGGTGTCAGTAGAGCAGTGGATCATGTCAGTAGAGCAGTGGACAGTGTCAGTAGAGCAGTGGATGGTGTCAGTAGAGCAGTGGACGGTGTTAGTAGAGCAGTGGACGGTGTCAGTAGAGCAGTGGACTGTGTCAGAAGAGCAGTGGACAGTGTCAGTAGAGCAGTGGACGGTGTCAGTAGAGCAGTGGATGGTGTCAGTAGAGCAGTGGACGGTGTTAGTAGAGCAGTGGACGGTGTCAGTAGAGCAGTGGGCGGTGTCGGTAGAGCAGTGGACTGTGTCAGAAGAGCAGTGGACAGTGTCAGTAGAGCAGTGGACGATGTCAGTAGAGCAGTGGATGGTGTCAGTATGACAGTGGACAATGTCAGTAGAGCAGTTTATGGTGTCAGTAGGGCAGTGGATCATGTCAGTAGAGCAGTGGACGGTGTTAGTAGAGCAGTGGACGGTGTCAGTAGAGCAGTGGACGGTGTCAGTAGAGCAGTGGATGGTGTCAGTAGAGCAGTGGACGGTGTCAGTAGAGCAGTGGACGGTGTTAGTAGAGCAGTGGACGGTGTCAGTAGAGCAGTGGATCATGTCAGTAGAGCAGTGGACGGTGTCAGTAGAGCAGTGGATCATGTCAGTAGAGCAGTGGACGGTGTCAGTAGAGCAGTGGACGGTGTCAGTAGAGCAGTGGACGGTGTCAGTAGAGCAGTGGACGGTGTCAGTAGAGCAGTGGACGGTGTCAGTAGGGCAGTGGACGGTGTCAGTAGAGCAGTGGACACCGTCCAGGAATGAGATTGGTGTCAGTTGTTTTTTTTCTCTTTTTTCTTTTTTTTTTTTACAATATTATCATTTTATTTATTTATTTATTTTACAATTTGTTAGGAGTCCCATTGAGGGGCTTTGATGAAATAGCAGAGAAAGAGATTCCCCAGTCCCTTTCTCTGTAGCCTCGGCTGCTACAGGGGAAGTGGCATTCAGCAGTGGAAATCTGCATCGCCCAGGGTGATTAGGGTGTGCCTAGGCACATCTGGCACACCCTGTGTGCACCCCTACCCTAATAACATCTTTAAATATAATCTTTCCATTTTCATTACATACCTTATTTGAAAGCATTGGGTCTCTGTGCTTCTCTATGCAATGTAGGCAGATCATGGCTGGTGGGAGGGGCCAGCAGGGTGCCACGCATGGCTTTCTGAAAGTATTACAGTACCTGCCTCAGTACTCCTCTGAAGAATCGTCAGCCCTGGTGCAAGCAGAGCGATGGCTCCTTGGAGGAGTTAGGCAAATATGATGGGCGGATTTCAAGAGTGGGCGTTCCTAGACAGGCTGTATTTGCATGCAGATTACCCTAGGTAACATAATTGTGTTCAAGTGGTTATACCAGGGTTGTGGCTGCAGCTGCATGCCATAACCCTAGTACTTTTTTTTTTTTCAGCCGGCGATGCTCTTTCATCTAAAAGAAATCCTAGTGGCTGATTAGCCGCTGGATTACTTTTATAGCAATACCCCCAACAGCCACCGGGCAGGGGGAGGGGGTTTAGGGCGACGGCAAGGAGAGGGTCCTGTGTAAGTTCATATTACAGATTTTTCTGTAAAGGTGAACTTACCCTTTAAGGAGAGATGTCTATCACAAGGGATGTTTAGATTTCTTGTGATAGGAATAAAAGTGATGAAAAAAAAAAAATATAAAAAATATTTAAAGGGACAGTGTAAAAATGAAAAAATATATAATCAAATATATATATATTTTTTTAAAGCTCCCCCATCCCCCTGTGCTTGCACGCAGAAATGAACGCATACCTAGGTCGTGCACGCATATGTAAACACTGTTTCGCACCACACATGTGAGGTATCACCTCAAACGTTAGAGCGAGAGCAATAATTCTAGTGCTAGACCTCCTCTGTAACTCTAAACTGGTAACCTATAAAAAAAATGTAAGTGTCGCCTATGGAGATTTTTACCTATAGTAGTTTGTCGCCATGAGTATGCGCAGTTTTAAAGCGTGACATGTTAGGTACCTATTTACTCAGCGTAACATCATCTTTTACATTTTACCAAAAAATTGGGTTATATATTATGTTTTTTTTACATTATTCAATAAAGTGTATTTAAATAAAAAAAAAAAATTGTGTTTGAAAAACCGCTGCACAAATACCGTGTGACATAAAAAATTGTAACAATCGACATTTTATTCTCTATATATGATGTTTAGGGTTTCTAAGTAATATTCTGGCAAAAAAAAAAAAAATGCTGATTTTTACTTGTGAAAGTGCCAAAATAGTCCTGGTCTTCAAAATTAAACCCAGGACCCTGTATTCACTATATCTGGTCTCCCACAGTACACAGAACATGGAAATGCAATTATTTTAGTAAATATAAACTGCTAAATACCTTTTCTCCTCAGCAGTGTACTGTGTACAAATACTACAGCTGCTGACATTTAGAGCCCTTTCACACCGAGCCACGGGGGGCGTCGGCGGTAAAGCGGCGCTATTTTTAGCGCCACTTTACCGTCTTTTTAGCGGAGCTATTCGGCCACTAGCGGGCCAGTTTTAACCCCCCGCTAGCGGGCAAAAAGGGGTTAAATCCGCCTGCAAAACACAGCCGGAGCGGCGTTTTGCCGGTGGTATCGCAGCGCTGCCCCATTGATTTCAATGGGGAGCAGCGGTGGAGGAGCGGTGAGTTCAATGCTCCTTCACCGCTCCAAAGAAGCTGCTGGCAGGACTTTTTGTGATGCCCTGCCAGAGCACCGCTCCAGTGTGAAAGCCCTCAGGCTTTCACACTGGAGTGAAAGGAGCCGCTTTTTTCAGGCGCTATTACAGGCGCTATTTTTAGCGCCACTTTACCATCGTTTTAGTGGAGCTATTCGGTCACTAGCGGGCTGATTTTACCCCCCCGGCTAACGGCCGAAAAGAGGTTAAATCTGCCGGCAAAATGCCACCGGACGGCGTTTTGCTGGCGGTATCGCAATGCTGCCCCATTGATTTCAATGGGGAGCAGCGGTGGAGGAGCTGTGAGTTCACCGCTCCTTCACCGCTCCAAAGAAGCTGCTGGCAGGACTTTTTGTGACGCTCTGCCAGCGCACCGCTCCAGTGTGTAAGCCCCCAGGCTTTCACACTGGAGTAAAAGGAGACACTTTTATCAGGCGCTATTTTTAGCGCTGTAGCGCCTGAAAAACACTGGCAGTGTGAAAGGGGTCTAAATATAAGGACACTTACCTGTCCAGGGAGCCCGCGATGTCAGCACCCCTGCCGATCTCCAGATCGGCTGTCGGGTGCAGCTGCTGGCATTGCCGGTAAGGGAACCCGGCAGTGAAGCCTTCCGGCTTCACAGCCGGTTCACTACTGTGCATGCGCAAAGCACGCTGCGCTTTCTAATTGGCCCGGTGGCAGGGGAAGGAGGGCGCCGAGCTTCGCCGCGGCGCCGTCTCCGGAAGTAGGGAAGGGGACCTGTCAAAAACAGGTCCCCATTCCCCTCTCCCCCCTGAAAGGTGTCAAATGTGGCACTGGAGGGGCGGAGGAGACGAATAAGCGGAAGTTTCACTTTGGGATGGAACTCCGCTTTAATGATGTATTAATGAATACAGAATGGCATTATTTATTATTATTTTATATCTTTTATGTCTTCCTGGAGTTTGGCACTTTATGTCTGAGTGCGATGTTCCTTTAAAGATTTGCACAGTAGTCTACAAGTCATACGTCATGTTCCTGCCTGTCACTAACAATACACAGATGGAGGAGGATGGAGGTTCTTTGCTTCCACTTACCCACAAACTAATCATTATTCCTAAAGTGTGTGATCTAATCATCTGTGTAACTACAGACATGGATCACCCCGGGATTACTGCTGCTTCCATGTTCTGACTTGTTCTTCAGATACTTCCAGTTGTTCTGATCACACCTCACCATCTCACGTTTAATGTATATAAAGTATATGTGAACCCTTACCTGGTAAAACAACCTGTTCAGTTTAAAACAGAAATGCAAGACAAAACATTTGTGTATATATAGTACAGTTCGCAGTGTCGGCTGGTGGTCATTTTTTTTTGGGGGGGGGGGCCCGAACAGTGCACCCACAGAACCCCCCCCCCCATTAATAATAAAAATGCTATAAATCTATCCCCTATTTTGTAGACAACATAACTTTTGCCCAAACCAATCAATATACGCTTATTGTGATTTTTTTTAACCAAAAATATGTAGAAGAATACATATCAGCCTAAACTGAGGAAAAAAAATGTTTTTTATATATTTTTGGGAGATATTTATTATAGCAAAAAGTAAAAAAATAATGCGTTTTTTTCAAAATTGTCGCTATTTTGTTTATAGTGCAAAAAATAAAAACCGCAGAGGCATAGGTGTGCACAGCCTATTGCATTAGGGTGTGCACCCCAAAGCTCAAACACACTACTCACTACTACTCACATCACTCACCATGTTCATTCAGAAAGGGAAGGGGCTGATAAATACATATTTACAGGCCCCTTCCCTCACTCATCCTAAAATATCTCTGCAGCAACAGCCAGCAGGAGAGGAGAGGAGAGGAGGGAAGCCAGAAGTGCTTCAGAGGGAAGGAGTGGGGAGCCAGGGCAGTAGGGGGAATCTGTGCTGCACAGGGTGATTAGGGTGTGCCTGGGCACATCCGGCACACGCCTATGCGCACAGGGTGTGCCTGGGCACACCCGGCACACCCTGTTCGCACGCCTATGCGCAGAGGTGATCAAATACCACCAAACGAAAGCTCTATTTGTGGGAAAAAAAGGATATCAATTTTGTTTGGGAGCCACGTCGCACGACCGCGCAGTTATCAGTTAAAGCGACGCAGTGCCGAATCGTAAAAAAGTACTCTGGTCAGGAAGGGGGCAAATCATTCCGGGGCTGAAGCGGTTAAAGTAGTTGTAAAGGCACAAGGATTTTTACCTTTATGCATTCATGCATGAAGGTAAAAAAATCTTCTGTGTGCAGCAGCGCCCCAGCCCCCCTAATACTCACCCAAGCCCCCTTTCTGTCCAGCGATGTCCACAAGAGCCTTGCCTCTCTGGAGACCGACACTCCTGATTGGCTTTTGGCAGAAATGGGAACCATTGGCTCCAGCTGCTGTCAATCACAGCCAGTGAGCCAATTAGAAGACAGAGGGGGCGAGGCCGAGCCACGGCTCTGTGTGTGAATGGACACATCGACTCCAATTAGCTTTTGTTGAAGTAATCAGTCTATGGGTTCACTTACTTTGTCCCCCAGCACTGTGAATGTTTATTGGGTGTGTTCAATAAGGAGATGAGAAAATAGAATTGTTTGTGTGTTATCAGCTTAACTACTTGCGGACCACCCACCCGCAATGTACTGTGGACGGGCGGCCCGCACAGACGAGGGTTGAGGATGTGCACATGTATGCCCCCCTCCGACACCCACTGTGACTGTACACAGCAGGAGCCTGTCAGCAAGTCCTGGCCAATGACTCGCGGCCGGGACCTGCTGATTGGCTGTATCACGTCAGGGAGGAGAAACTATCCATCGATGGCCACCTTACCTTATACATTAGAGTCCAACTCCAGCCAAAACATCTTATATTGTTTCGGATAAAGACAGAGCCTCTGCCAGGCTTTCATTGCTTTCCTTGTCCCTGTTGGGGATATTTTTCACTACTTCCTGCCAGGACAGGAAGTCAAAGCAAATCTCTCAAATGGGGACATCAACAAAATCACATACTTAGTAAAGGGAGGTTGTTAGAACTCCCAGCAATGCTTTTATTGCTGTCTGTGCCTACCGCTTCCTCCAATCCCTGCTCTAGTGTTACAGGAACTAAGTCAAAATCTCCTTAGACTCAAAGAAATAAAAATAGAACTGCTAAAGTATAACTAAAGGAACAGTATTTCTTTAGTTCTGGATAGAGTAGGCACAGGATTAGGATCCCTGCTACCCTGTTTCCCCAAAAATAAGACCTAGCGTGATTGTCGGTGATGGCTGCAATATAAGCCCTACCCCTCAAATAAGCCCTAGTTAAAGTCCTTGTAGGGCTTATTTTCGGGGAAACAGGGTAGGGCTTATTTGGGGGGTAGGGCTTATATTGCAGCCATCACCGACAATCATGCTAGGTCTTATTTTCGGGGAAACAGGGTAGGTATTTTTGCTGTCTTTGCGTCAGCACAAGTCTGATCATTGGAGGAGGGAAGGCTGAGTTCCCAGCACAGCCAAAAAAAACTGACCACGCTATGTTCTGCTGCCTAGTGTGGTCAGTTTTTAATAGGAAAGCAGAGAGACTGGAAGGAACACCAGGGATTTCACACAAAGAAAGCAAGACAAACAGAACACGATACTTTCTCATACAAGTACATGGTACAGCAGGCACATATCAGGAATATAAAATGTTGGGGTAACATATTCTCTAATGCTTCCCTACATTATTTTAAAAACATGCAGATATAATTGTAGATTTAATTAGTGTTACATTTCTTTATTTCATTTTAACACGACACGTCTAGATACTTAGAATTAACCAGGAAAAGTTTTATGCTCAGTTAGCTGTAGTGGCAGATTTTGGTCCACCAAAATATACAAATGAAGTTTGGATTTCCAATTTACATATGTCTGTCTAAAAATAATGTAATGGTGGGAAGAACGCCTTGGCTCCAGTCCATCTCCCCCAGGCGACATCGGTGAAGCCGTCCCTGAGGTGGTCCCATCATGCCATGGAAATGAGGTCATCAGAATCGGAGATGCTCCCTACACGTCCCTTCTTGCAACTCCAACCTAAGAAGGGTTCTCTGCAAATCCTTTTGGATGGCAAATGAGTTCAGTAAATCCTGGCGGCTTTCCGTAATGGAAATGAGAGACGGCCAAGGGTACGGAGATTGGAACGCGGAGTAATCACTACTCTGCTATGCTTGAGTCTTTCTGATGGCCCTTATTCCTAATATCACTCCACAACATAACATTTATTATCACTCCAAAATAAAGGTATATACAGTATACTATGAGAACAAGAAGTCAGCGATTTCCCCTAGGATGTGTCAGTCTAGCCAAAACTGTTCTGATTAGACGACTGCCACCTAATGCCTGTGAATGCCGAAATACTCCTATGACTGTGGGCTTGATTTACTAAAGGCAAATACACTTTGCACTACAAGTGCACATGGAAGTGCAGTCACTGTAATAGGGCGTACACACGCTCGGACTTTGTTCGGACACTCCGACAACAAAATCCTAGGATTTTTTCAGACGGATGTTGGCTCAAACTTGTCTTGCATACACACGGTCGCACAAAGTTGTCGGAAAATCCGATCGTTCTAAACGGGGTGACGTAAAACATGTACGTCGGGACTATAAACGGGGCAGTGGCCAATGGCTTTCATCTCTTTATTTATTCTGAGCATGCGTGGCACTTTGTCTGTCGGATTTGTGTACACACGATCGGAATTTCCGACAACGGATTTTGTTGTCGGAAAATTTTATCTCCTGCTCTCCAACTTTGTGTGTCGGAAAATCCGATGGAAAATTTCCGATGGAGCCCACACACGGTCCGAATTTCCGACAACACGCTCCGATCGGACATTTTCCATCGGAAAATCCGACCGTGTGTACGGGGCATAAATCTGAGGGGAAAATCTGAAATGAGGGGAAGCTCTGCTGATTTTGTCATCCAATCATGTGCAAACTAAAATGCTGTTTTTTATTTTCCTTGCATGTCCCCCTCAGATCTACAGCGACTGCACTCCCAAGTGCACTTTCAGTGCAAAGTGGATTTGCCTTTAGTAAACAACCCCCTGTGTGTGCACGCTTTCTCTGATCTGCTCCTGCATGAGCTACTCTGCTAATATAAACAATGCAATGGAGAATGTGGGGGACACATGCATGGCTTGTGTGGTGTAGGGTTTATTATATGACTCTCTAAAAATAAGACACCGGAACAAAAGAAAAAAAATAATGAAAAGAAGAAAGAAAGAAAGAAAGAAAGAAAGAAAGAAAGAAAGAAAGAAAGAAAGAAAGAAAGAAAGAAAGAAAGAAAGAAAGAAAGAAAGAAAGAAAGAAAGAAAGAAAAATATGAATAAAAAAGATATACATAGAAAGAAAGAAACACCAAAAGAAGGAAAGAAAGAAAGTAAGAAAGAAATATACAAAGATAAGATAGAAGAGATAGAATAGATAGATTGATAGATAGATAGATAGATAGATAGATAGATAGATAGATAGATAGATAGATAGATAGATAGATAGATAGATAGATAGATAGAAAGCAGAGTCGCTCCCTCTATCTAT
Source organism: Lithobates clamitans (assembly GCA_037952925.1). Lineage (NCBI taxonomy): Eukaryota > Metazoa > Chordata > Amphibia > Anura > Ranidae > Lithobates > Lithobates clamitans. The sequence goes on along the minus strand of JBBGZY010001813.1, from coordinate 1,097,476 downwards.
CTATCTATCTATCTATCTATCTATCTATCTATCTATCTATCTATCTATCTATCTATCCTCTTTCTTCTATCTATTCTATTTCTTCTTTCTTTCTTTATTTTCTTTCTTTCAGTGAGAACGAAAGAAAGAAAGAAAGAAAGAAAGAAAGAAAGAAAGAAAGAAAGAAAGAAAGAAAGGAAGGATATAGATAGATAGATAGATAGATAGATAGATAGATAGATAGATAGATAGATAGATAGATAGATAGATAGATAGATAGATAGAAAAAAAGAAAGAAAGAAAAAAAAAAGAAGAGATAGAATAGATAGAAGAAAGAAAGGAGATAGATAGATATAGAAAGAAAGAAAGAAAGAAAGAAAGAAAGAAAGAAAGAAAGAAAGAAAGAAAGAAAGAAAGAAAAATATGAAAGAAAAATACGAAGAAGGAAGAAAGAAGATAGAAAGAAGAGATAGAATAGATAGAAGAGAATAAAGAAAGGATAAAGATAGATAGATAGATAGATAGATAGATAGATAGATAGATAGATAGATAGATAGATAGATAGATAGATAGATAGATAGATAGATAGATAGTGGGAGAAAGAAAGAAAGAAAGAAAGAAAGAAAGAAAGAAAGAAAGAAAGAAAGAAAGAAAGAAAGAAAGAAAGAAAGAAAGAAAGAAAGAAAGAAAGAAAGAAAGAAAGAAAGAAAGAAAGAAAGAGAAGGAGTGATAGATGGATAATCGATATCCAGGTCAGATGGCTTCCTTCCAGAACATGTCTCAGTCTCAGTTCCCCCGGGGTTCATTATGATAAATGGGACTCCTTTTTTCTCCCCTGGGGTAATTTTAGTCTCAGTGAGGAAGATTCATCTTCAGGATAGTCTGGATCTCATCCTGGGGGAGACACACAGCCCTCATTAGAACAGACAGGGCACCCGGATCCTGTGCCGTCTCTAATGACCTGGAAGGCTCTGGCTGGGTGAATCGCGCTCTAATTGCAGCGATATGTTAAGCACCTACTCGAGGGCTTAGAGGACAATGAGCAGCTAAATACATCAATCATGTTTCCAAACTCCACGCCATTCTAAATAATTCTAATTCTAGTTATGAGTTGTCGCCTTTTATCCAAGAAAAGGGGAGGGATGTGATCACTGTACATGAATGTGGCCATAACATAAAAGATGAAGACACTGAATGTCAGCTAAGTGCAAAGAAAATCCCCCACCACAAAACCTACGATCCAAAAAAAAAAAAAAACGATCACATCTGAAAACACAATTACTGTACCTAGTAATAGAAGTTATCCCAAACCTAACCACTAATGTTCAGACTTGCCACTAAAGGCAAACCTTACCCTTAAAGTGGAACTTTAGGGAAATAAAAAAAATCCAGGAACAGGCAGGATATTTTCTCCATTAAAGTATAACTAAAGGCAAAACTTATTTTTTAGTTTCGGAAGGAGCGGAGAGAGATTAGAACACCTGTCAGTTTTTATTGCTGTCTGTGTCCCCATTGGAGAGATTCACCCTCTCTATTTCTCCCGTTTACCATTATCATTGAAAGTGAAATAAAATCCCAAATTTTGGCTTGTCCAAAAAAAAGTAATAGAGGGGACATAGTCCAATGGGGACACTAGTTCTGGTGACCTGGAGGTCCCCAAGAGTTTTCCTTAATTTGTTGGGATTTCCTCCCACTTCCTGTTTTGGCTTATGGCACAGGAAGTGAAGGTAAATCTCAACAATTGGGTAAATATGGAAAAAATAAACCTTACAGGGCTTATAACCCTCTATACTAACTGGAAAAAAAAGTTTTGCCTACAGTTCTACATGAAAGTTTCTTACATCCCTGTCTGCCATGTACACTGAGCTGAACACGCGCATTTCGACAGTGCCGGGATGAATGAATTCTTGAGCATGCAAAGAGTGATGTCACAGTAGCCCAGCCAATGAAAACAGTAGAAGATCAGTACCTGGAAGCAGACCAGCTGAAGATGTCAATGGCAGAACTAGGAGCTCTGGGACACCACAGAGCTGGAGTGACAGTAAATATATTTCTGCTTTAACCTAACCCTTCAAATGTATGAAACCCTAACAATGAACTTCTCTTATTTCTTCACTTTTGGTTTTCGTTTAATCTGTTCAAAAAGAGCATGTTGATTATGCCAGAAGTCTTGTGACCTGGTAACTTCCCCTGCTCGCTCCCTGTGCTGACTGTTCTCTAAGGACTTCAGAACCAAACCCCTCTATGTTATGGACAGGAGAAGAGTGCGTTACTGGCAGGATCGCCAGGTGAAAATAAAGAAAAAGAAACCCAAAAGAGAAGGATGGGATTTTTGTTTCCCAATTACAGTAGTACCTTGGATTACGAGCATTATTCGTTCCAGAAGCATGCTTGTAATCAAAAGCACTCGTATATCAAAGCAAGCTTCCCCATAGGAATCAATGGAAACTTAGATTATTCATTCCACAGTGACTGCTGGTGAATGCAGTACTGTATGTGGCCAGAGGTGCGGGGGGGGGGGGCGCCCGTGTATGCAGTACTGCATGTGGCCAGAGGTGCGGGGGCGCTGGAGACACTTGTAGACGCTTGGAGAACCTAGTGTCTCCGAGCATCTCCGAGTGTCTCCAAGTGTCTCAGAGCGTTACTGGCACCCCCAGCACCTCTGGCCACATGCGGCACTGCACACCCCAGCGGCTTGATTCCAGCTTGTTTTGGGAGACAATGCTCTCAAATCGACTCAGGATTTAAAAAATAATAATTTGCTCGTATTACAAAACGCTCGTAAACCGCCCACTGGAGCATTGGGCTGTGGAGGGGCAGGGAGCGGCCGGCTCAGGCTCTCAGTGGCTCGCTGAGAGGCTGATCTGAATGTCGGTCCAGGCATGTGGGCGGATCTTGACCATATGGTTGCGATCTTGCCCATGCCTGGACCGGCTCTGTGACGTCAGTTGACTGCGGGCTTAAGCCCGCTGTCTGCTGAAAACGGGCCATGGGAGTGCAGAACGAACAAAAGAAGTACAGCCAAACGAGTTTTGGCTGTATTTCTTCTTTTAAAAAAAAGAAAACTAATGCAACCACCACATCTAAGGATTGGTAAACTGCAATATTTTACATGGCTGTTTCTGGAATTAGATATGCTTTAAAGCTCTACATAAACCAAACCCGAACCCTCAATCCAACCCCAAAAGATATGAAGATACCACTAATCCATTCATTAGGGCACACTTTGGGCTCTGGCAGGTTTCAGCATGGAATTTCTTGCAATGGGAGTTCAAAATCTTTAGTTCCACTGAAAGCAAAAAATATGTTTCCCCTTCAAATGAAAGACTGCAAAGTATAAATATTTTTTTTAAATAACAAACATATTATACCTACCTGTTAATCTGTTGCACAGAGCAGCCCCGATCCTCCTCCTCTAGGGTCCCCCACCAGTGCTGCTGTTCTCAGTGTGCCACCATAGGAAGCCACTTGCTATTGTGGCACAACTGTGGGTCTAAATCCCGAGCCGCGCTGCCTGAATCCATGGACACAAACAACGTAGCTCGGCCCCGCCCCTAACTCTTTCATCACAGAATTGCCTGGACTGATCTATGTGACGTCAGCAGAGAACGGACTTCAGATCGCTCTCTGGTGAAAACGGGTCACAGGAGTGCAATTCGTTTTGCACTCCTGTGTCCCAGAGGACAAGTACAGCCAAACGAGCCCAGGCTGGACTTCTCCTTTAAAGGAACCCTTTCCCACCTCAACCCAAAAGATGTAATCTAACCCCTAAAACAAGCCCTTAACACTTAACCCCTTTCTCTAGCCCTACACACATGGCTCCGGGAGGCATCAAAGAGCAGAGATCAAAATCTCACGAGAATGCATTCCAGCCTCCCGCAAAATTGCATTCCTGCGAGATCTAAAGTAGAACTATAGGCAAAATTGTTTTGTTTTATTTTATTTTGGAATCTGCCATCTGTGTCCTATTGCAGAGATTTCCCTTCACTTCCTGTCCCATACCCAAACAGGAAGTGATAGGAAATCCCTGCAAATTAAGGGAATTCCTTGGGGGCCCCCAAGTCACCAGAACTAGTGTCTCCATTGGAAGATCCCCCCTCAATTACTTTTCTGGGGACAACCCAAAATTTGGGTTTTTCTTTTACTTTCACTTTTGATCATAATGGTAAAAAGGACAAAAAGAGAAGGTGGCACAGACAGCAATAAAAACTGACAGGGGTTCCTCTCCACAAGTGTAGTTATACTTTAACCCCTTCAGCCCCAGAAGATTTGGCTGCTGAATGGCCCGGACATTTTTTGCGATTGTGTCACTTTAACCGACAATCGCGTGGTCGTGCGCCGCTGCACCCAAACAAAATTGACGTCCTTTTTTTCCCACAAATAGAGCTTTATTTTGGTGGTATTTTTTCATCTCTGAGGTTTTTATTTTTTGCGCTATAAACAAAAAAAGAGCGACAATTTTGAAAAAAACACAATATTTTGTACTTTTTGCTATAATAAATACCCCCATTTTTTTTTTTAAAAAAAGCTAATTTTTTCCTCAGTTTAGGCTGATATGTATTCTTCTACATATTTTTGGTAACAAACAAATCACACTAAGAGTATATTGATTGGTTTGCGCAAAAGTTATAGCGTCTACAAAATAGAGGATAGATTTATAGCATTTTTATTATTTTATTTTTTTTACTAGTAATGGCGGCGATCTGCAATTTTTAATGTGACTGCCACATAATGGCGGACACATCGGACAATTTTGACACATTTTTGGGATCATTGGCATTAATACAGCGATCAGTGCTATAAAAATGCATTGATTACTGTAAAAATGTCACTGGCAGGGAAGGGGTTAACACTAGGGGGGCGATCAAGGGGTTAACTGTGTTCCCTGTGTGTGTTTCTAACTGTAAGGGGAGGGGACTGACCTAGAGGAAGTGACAGATCGTGGTTTCTAGCTATTAGGAACTCACAATCTGTCTCTCCTTACAGAACAGAACAGGGAATTGAGTGTTTACACACACACATCCCTGTTCTGCCTCACGTGCCGCCACGACCGTCGGCCATGAGCAACGGCACCCCTGCAACACAGCGGGCGTAGGCGTGCCTGCTATCCCGCCTAAAGGAGCCAACTTATAGCTACGACGTCTCGCGGGATAGTGCCGACCTGCCGCAGTATAATGATGGCAGCTGGTCAGCAAGCGGTTAAGCTCCCAGCTCTGCAGAAACTTCACCATACCATATGGTGATATCCATAAAGAACAGGGAAAGTTTGTTAATGGCTTTTTAAAATGTAAGTTTTAAAAAGAAATACCCTACACCCTCCTAATCACCCGGCCCCCGCTGTACTTACCTCTGTGGGTGATGAGCTGTTAGTGTCCACACAGTTGGTGTAGTGGTCAGGGCAGGGCCATCTTTACCACAGGGCAAAAGGGGCAGCTGCCCCGGTCCCAGTCATTATTGTGGAGCCCAAAGCAGCTCTTCTCCTCCTTCTTTGTGCAGGGCTTCTGGGATGGATCAGAGCGATTCTGATTGGTCAGCACCAGGTACTCTGATCTATCCCAGATCCGTCTTTTTCTGAAAAGGTGAACTAACTCTTTAAAGCCTGTTGTGTTGGGGGGACCAGAGGCGGACAAAAAAAGCAAACTTTTCTTTTGCTATGGCAGGTTCGCTTGAATTCATATCTTTATTAGTTCCAGTCTGAAAGGGGCCAACAAGAGAACACAGCTTCTGAATAATCCTCAATTATAGAGGAATGTAACCAAATAATCATAAGATACTTTGTCTCATTGTGCGCCATAAACACGCTAATTACAGCCTGCCTATAAAACTGCAGCAATATCATGCTCAGATGTGTGGGACCACACCTGCAGCCGCCTCTCTGCCAAAAATGGGGAAAAAAAGCTTTTGGCAAAAAGTGTGGCTAAAGTAAGATGTGAACAAAGAAAATTCCCATCTGGCATGGCAATAGATTTTTTATATATATTTTTTCTCTCTCTCTCTCTCTCTCTCTCTCTCTCTCTCTCTCTCTCTCTCTCTCTCTCTCTCTCTCTCTCTCTCTCTCTCTTCTCTCTCTCTCTCTCTCTCTCTATATATATATCGATAGATAGATAGATAGATAGATAGATAGATAGATAGATAGATAGATAGATAGATAGATAGATAGATAGATAGATAGATAGATACAGTGGGGACAGAAAGTATTCAGACCCCCTTACATTTTTTACTCTTTGTTATATTGTAGCCATTTGCTAAAATCATTTAAGTTCATTTTTTTCCTCATTAATGTACACACAGCACCCCATATTGACAGAAAAACACAGAATTGTTGACATTTTTGCAGATTTATTAAAAAAGAAAAACTGAAATATCACATGGTCCTATATATTCAGACCCTTTGCTGTGACACTCATATATTTAACTCAGGTGCTGTCCACTTCTTCTGATCATCCTTGAGATGGTTCTACACCTTCATTTGAGTCCAGCTGTGTTTGATTATACTGATTGGACTTGATTAGGAAAGCCACACAACTGTCTATATAAGACCTTACAGCTCACAGTGCATGTCAGAGCAAATGAGAATCATGAGGTCAAAGGAACTGCCTGAGGAGCTCAGAGACAGAATTGTGGCAAGGTACAGATCTGGCCAAGGTTACAAAAAAATTTCTGCTGTACTTAAGGTTCCTAAGAGCACAGTGGCCTCCATAATCCTTAAATGGAAGACGTTTGGGATGACCAGAACCCTTCCTAGAGCTGGCCGTCCGGCCAAACTGAGCTATCGGGGGAGAAGAGCCTTGGTGAGAGAGGTAAAGAAGAACCCAAAGATCACTGTGTCTGAGCTCCAGAGATGCAGTCGGGAGATGGGAGAAAGTTGTAGAAAGTCAACCATCACTGCAGCCCTCCACCAGTCAGGGCTGTTTTTTTTTAATTTTGGCTATTGTTTTGGCTAATGGCTAATATATTTTTTTACATTTCAAATGATATTTACAGAAGTCAGTGGATCAGTGCCCTGATTACAATAGTGAAAAATAGTGTCACCATACAGTGCCCACCAATGCCAGTGATCAGTGCCCACCAGTGGCAGCAATCAGTGCCCACCACTGCCCACAAGTGCCACCAATCAGTGCCCATTAGCGATGCCAGTTAGTTCTGGCAATCAGTGCCGCCTATCAGTGCTGCCTATCAATGCCCATTACTGCTGTCAATCAATGCCCATCAGTGCCACCCATCAATGCCCATCAGTACCGCTTATCCGTGCCGCCTATCAGTGCCCACCAGTGCCACCTATCAGTGCCCACTAGTGCCGCCTATTAGTGCCCACCAGTGCTGCCTAACAGTGCCCATCAGTACCGCCTAACAGTGCTCATCAGTGCCACATATCAGTGCCACCTATCAGTGCCCATAAGTGCCACCTCATCAGTGCCCATAAGTGCCACCTCATCAATGCCCACCAGTTCAGGCTATCAGTGCCCATCAGTGCCACCTCATCAGCGCACATCAGTGAAGGCGAAAAATTACTCAGTTACAAAATTTGCTGACAGTAATAAAGTGAAAAACATTTTTTTTTTCAAAATTTTTGGTCTTTTTTTTTGTAAAAAATAAAAAACCCAGAAGTGATTAAATACCACCAAAAAAAAGCTCTATTTGTGTGAAGAAAATTATAAAAAATTTGTTTGGGTACAGTGTAGCATGACTGCGCAATTGTCATTCAAAGTGTGACAACGCTGAAAGCTGAAAAATGGCTTGGGGCAGGAAAGGGGTGTAAGTGCCTGGTAGGCAAGTGGTTAATGTTGCTGTAGGCCTCTTAGCAGCCTCCCTGACCAGTTTTCTTCTCGTCTTTTCATCAATGTTGGAGGGACGTCCAGTTCTTGGTAATGTTAATCACTTGATGATGACTGTCTTCCCTCTGTTCCATGGTATATCTAATGCCTTGGAAATTCTTTTGTACCCTTCTCCTGACTGATACCTTTTAACAATGAGATCCCTCTGATGCTTTGGAAGCTCTCTGCAGACCATGGCTTTTCCTGTAGGATGCAACTAGTAAAATGTCAGGAAAGACCTACTAGAACAGCTGAACTTTATTTGGGGTTAATCAGAGGCACTTTAAATGATAGCAGGTGTGTACTGACTCCTATTTAACATGAATTTGAATGTGATTGCTTAATTCTGGACACAACTACATCCCCAGTAATAAGAGGGTGTGCACACTTATGCAACCACATTATTTTAGTGTTTTAGTTTTACTCCCCCCTCTAAAAGATTTCAGTTTGTTTTTTTTAAGTTTATAGGTCACATTAAGGGCCCTTTCACACGTGCGGACCGTTCAGATCCGCCAGTCAGTTTCTTCTGGCGGACCTAAACGGACGCTCCATACATCTCTATGGAGCCTCAGATGTCAGCGGTGACATGTCCGCTGACATCCGATCCGTTAAATCCAGACGGATGGATATCTTATTTTCCATCCGTCTGGTGGATCGGATGAAAACGGACAGGCGGTCCCCTTTCATCCGATCCCCCCATAGAGGAGAGCAGAGATCTGGCAGGTCTGTCCCTGCACAATTACTGCAATCCCCTCTGTTATAGCAAGCTATATTGTACAGTGAACGTGTTTTTTTTTTTTTAAATTACGAAGTTAAATATCTGATCGATCCCTGCTGAGCAAGCGGATGTCTGAAAACAGACCTGCAGGTGTGAAAGGGCCCTTAAAGTGGAAAAAGTTTTGAAATTATTTATCTTTGTCTCATTTTTTTGTACATAACAGAAACCTGACATTTTAACAGGGGTGTGTAGACTTTTTTTATCCACTGTATGTATATATATATATATATATATATATATATATATATATATATATATATATATATATATATATATATATATATATATATATATATATATGTGTGTGCCTTGAAAAAAAAATATATATGATGCCGATTTTTGCAGCCCATATTTTTTTTTTTTTTTGGCAGGTGGCACTGGTTGGCACTGGCAGATGGCACTGGTTGGCACTGGCTGGTGGCACTGACAGGTGACACTGGCAAGTGGCACAGGTTGCCACTGATTGGCAGGTGGCACTGGTTGGCACTGGCAGGTGGCACTAATTGGCACTGGCAGGTGGCACTGGATGGTGCTGGCAGATGGCACTGATTGGCACTGGCAGGTGGCACTGGTTGGCAATGATTGGCACTGGCAGGTGGCACTGGCACGTGGCACTGGCAAGTGGCACTGGCAGGTGGCACTGGTTGGAACTGGCAGATGGCTCTGGATGGCACTGATTGACACTGGTAGGCACTAATTGGCACTGGCAGGTGGCACTGGTTGGCACTGGCAGGTGGCACTGGATGGCACTAGTTGGAACTGGCACGTGGCACTGATTGACAGGTGGCACTGGCAGATGGCACTAATTGGCACTGGCAGGTGGCACTGGTTGGCATTGGCAGATGGCACTGGTTGACACTGGCAGGTGGCACTCGATGGCAATGGCAGGTTTCACAGCCGATAGTGTAACTGTGTGAAACTGAATGCTCTCTGCAGCGCCGCGGTGTGTGAAACTGTATGGAGAGAGAGAGAGGAGCTGACAAGTTCGGCGTAATGTCGGAGGTGGGCAGGACCCGGGGTGGGCGGGACCCGGGGTGGGTGGGACCCAGCAGCTATCCAGCCAATGATTGGGCTGTTTAAGAAAGGGGCGGGGCCACATACACGTAGCGCCGGCCCAGATCTCATCCCATTGGCTGCGTTGGATAGCTGGGTCCCGCCCTCCCCGGGTCTTGCCCACCCCTCGACATCCAACCTCAATTTTGACAGCTCCTCTCTCTCCATACAGTTTCACACACTGCGGCGCTGCTCTGCCAAAAGATTGTGGAGAAGGTTCCTCCTCTCTTCACCACACTCTGCTGGCAGAAGCACGGCCAGAGTTCAATATTGGCCTAATTTGGATAATAATCGGCCGATGCCGATTTCTCCAAAATGGCCAAATATCAGCCGATATATTGGTCAACCTCTATTCATGACCCTTGAAATTTCCCACATTTTGTCATTTTACAATCAAAAACGTAAATGTATTTTATTGGGATTTTATGTGATAGACCAACACAAAGTGGCACATAATTGTGAAGTGGAAGGAAAATGATAAATAGTTTTCCAAATTTTTCACAAGTAAATACTTAAAAAGTGTGGTGTGCATTTGTATTCTCTTCTCTGATACCCCTAACTAAAATCTTGTGAAACCAATTGCCTTTAGAAGTCACCTAATTAGTAAATAGAGTCCACCTGTGTGTAATTTAATCTCAGTATAAATATAGCTGTTCTGTGAAGCCCTCAGAGGTTTGTTAGAGAAGCTTAGTAAACAAACAGCATCATGAAGGCCAAGGAAAACACCAGACAAGTCAAGAATAAAGTTGTGGAGAAGTTTAAAGCAGGGGTAGGTTATAAAAAAATATCCCAAGCTTTGAACATCTCACGGAGCACTGTTCAATCCAATATCCAAAAATGGAAGTATGGAAAATGGAGTATGGCACAACTGCAAACTGACAGGCCGGCAAGGAGAGCATTAATCACAGAAGCAGCCAAGAGGCCCATGGTAACTCTGCAGAGATCCACAGCTCAGGTGGGAGAATCTGTCCACAGGACAACTATTAGTCGTGCTCTCCACAAATCTGACCTTTATGGAAGAGTGGCAAGAAGAAAGCCATTGCTGAAAGAAAGCCATAAGAAGTCCAGTTTGCAGTTTGCGAGAAGTCATGTGGGGGACACAGCAAACATGTGAAAGAAGGTGCTCTGGTCAGATGAGACCAAAATTTAACTTTTTGGCCTAAAAGCAAAACGCTGTGTGGCGGAAAACTAACACTGCACATCACCCTGAACACACCATCCCCACCGTGAAACATGGTGGTGGCAGCAAAATGTTGTGGGGATGCTTTTCTTCAGCAGGGACAGGGAAGATGGTCAGAGTTGATGGGAAGATGGATGGAGCCAAATACGGGGCAATCTTAGAAGAAAACCTGTTAGAGCCTCAGCCTGTTAATTCATCCAATCGGAATCTCCAATCTTCTCTATGGAGTGGTGGGTGTAAAGGACATGTGTCTGTTTACACCCACCTGCACCCAAACCGATCTGCCAAAAACAGTCAGATGAGAATACGTTCACCATCAGTCCGGCAGATCGAATGGCAGTCAGTTGTAAACAGACAGGCGATCCGTTTACATCTGGCGGCCCATAGAGGAGAGTGGTCTGATGCCATGTCCGCTCTACAGGATCAGGCTGGACATGGACCTGTCATCTGCTTGCTCAGCAGGGATCAGCGGAGAGATCTCCTGCTGAGCAATCAGAATGCAGCCGCAGTCCGCCCTGTGTGAAAGGGGCCTATTTGTTTCTGGCTTCCAGCACTTGCCCAGGGCAAGTACCGACAACAGAGATGCGAAGAGAATGTATAGTGTTTTCTATCTATATTATTTACTTGCATCCTTTCAAGTATGTATAAAAAAGGCACACAATTATTTTATATTTACTAGTCCAAGTCAGCAGCTGGAGATCTAAGCTGCTTCTTATGTGTTTATCAACCTGCACTTTACTGCTCTGCTAAAAGCAGTCTGCTATTGAGGAGGTGAAGCTAAGGCATCATTCTCACGAGGCGGATCCGCTGCCTCCGGGTCCGCCTCTGTCCACCAGCTCAGCGCAAAATCTCTCCGTTGATCTCCGCTGAGCTGGCGGATGACAGGTCCCTCTGACTACGTTTTCAGCTAAATTAAAATGAGAAGTGTCACAAACTGATGGTCACCAAGTTCAACCCGCCCACACTTGGATTTACCACCACTGCGCCTCAGAAACACAGAATCTGAAATTAATAAAGCTGCCAATGCTGAAAATGTAAGATGTAAGCAGTATTTTAACCCTAATCAAATTAGACAAGTGAGAAAAAAAAGTGGCGCTTAAATCACACTGCTATGATCATACATAAAAATTCAATCAACAAATTTAAATATGTAAACAATCAAAAATATTATCAAAAATATCATCACCCTGTTGGGGTATAAAAGGGGAAGTTGCCGCGCCGTGCATCCAATCCCATGATTAAGTCTGTGTGACGAAACATGTCGGGGCGTGGCTGTACGGCAACCATAATCACGAACGTTTGACGCGATGCGCCGAGCCAGGAAGTGGAAATCCGAGTCTGAGGAGTGGGTGAGAGAGCATCTGCACTTTTTGTTATTAACATTGGAGAGATCCTTTGTATACACGGCTGGATATTGGATATTTCTAAACCCTTTCTGTGTGGTTTAAAGAGAGTGAGCCAAACACGAGAGTCTGAGGCATATCAATTCGGTGAGTGTGTTTTCTGAAGGGAGCGGAATCACTTAGCACATTGGTGTGGTGGATGAACAACAAGACACTACAACAACCTTCACTGAATTTATTCTTTATTTTTATGGACTTTATTTTTATGAACTTTTTTTGCAATATAGGAATCATTCTTCTATATATTTTTTCACGTGTTACAGGGTGATAATATTTTTGATAATATTTTTGATTGTTTACACATTTAAATTTGTTGATTGAATATGTATGTATGATCACAGCAGTGAGTTTTAAGCGCCACTATTTTTTCTCACTTTTTTAATTTGATTAGGGTTAAAATACTGCTTACATCTTACATTTTCAGCATTGGCAGCTTTATTAATTTCAGATTCTGTGTTTCTGAGGCGCAGAATAAATATAAAATGAGAAGTGACTTACCACTCCTTCCTGCTCTCAATTAGAGAAAGACAGAACTGCTGTGCTCTCTATTGAAAGTCTGGAATGCCCTGCAAAATCCCCCATATTACGTTTATCTAAAAAAAAAAAAAAGCAAAAAAAAAGCTTGTATTTAAACGATAAAAACAATAAAAATATCAGTTTGTTAAAAAAAAAAAGTGAAACCTTTAAAAAAAATATATACAACTGATCTAAATTTATGACATTTTCCCCATAGCTACGTTTTGTTGTACTTAATCAACACACTAATATGTAGTTGGTTCCTTTGTGACTACAACAACCTCCACTTCTCTAAGAATGCTTTACACAAGATTTTGGAGTGAGGCGGTGGGAATTTGTGCCTGTTCAATCAAAAGAGCAGATACCGATGTTGGATGAGAAGACCTGGCTCGCAACTGACATTCCAAGCTATTTCACAGGTGCTCAGTAGGGTTGAGGTCAGAGCTCTGTGTAGGCCGCTCAAGTTCTTCCACATCAAACCATGAACAAGAAAGGGCCTTCACCAAACTATCACCACAAGGCTTAAAGCCCCAAACTGTCTAAAATGTCTTTGTATGGTGTAGTGTTAACAGTACCCTTCACTGGAAACACCCGAGCTAAATTATTTTGAGAGGGTCCACATGCTCATGGCCATTAAGTGAAGGTCAGAAGTTCAGAATTGTGCACCCAGGTATTTTTCAGCATAGTGGGTAGCACTTGTGAAGTTTTGTTCATGGGCTTAATGTTCACCAAGGATACTAGATGCTTTGTGTTTAGATGTACCAGAGAGTGGGGGTGTGATGGTCAAGTGTCCACAAGCTTCTGGCCAAGAAACTGTTGCCATAAGGTTGAAAGAGTTCAATTGTTAAAAACATGGGTCTCCAAACTGCAGCCCAGGGGTCGGATGTGGCCCTTTGCTTACCTTTACCCGGCCCTGGAGACACTTTTCCTTCCACTGATGCAGGATACTATTAATCTCACTGACACAAACAATGTGGCATAATTCCTGCCATTATGGGGCACTATTTCTCCCACTGACACCGATGGGGCACTATTCCTCCCACTGACACCAACAATAGGGCACTATTCCTCCCTCTGATATCAATGATGTACACTATTCCTTCCACTAACACCAACAATCGGGCACCATTTCTCCCGCTGACACCAACAGTGCAAACTTTGCACTGTTTATGCCCACTGATGTCAAGACAATTTCTACACCCAATGGCCACAGTCTGGCCCAACTAAAGTCTGAAAGACAGTAAACTGGCCCTTTTTTTTAGAAAGTTTGGAGACCCCTGGTCTAAAAGGTCTTCACATGCTGTAGCCTTAACAGTAATCTTCACTGTAAACACCTGAACGCAATCATTTTGAGAGGATCTACATACTCTAGGCCAGGGGTGTCAAAATTAAGTTTTATCGCGGGCCACATCAGCATTATGGCTGCCATCAAAGAGTCAGTTGTATCTGTAAGACTAGATGTCAAGAGCACGCCCCCCCCCCCCTTTACCTCAGATGTCAAGAGGCCCCCCACCATCAGAATTCAAGAGTCCCCCACCCTCCCCTACATCACAGTGCACCCCCTTACCCTGCACTGCTGCTGGGAAAAAACTGGGGGTGGAGCTGGGAAGCAGAAAATTAAGGGTCTGGAGTCAGCTTCTAAAGTCTGCTGCATTCTGAGACCAGGGGAGGCAGAGATGAGGGGGTGCTATGGCTGCACAGAGAGGTGCAGGATGTGTAGGAGGAGTTCAGTCCTTTTCTCTGTTGCCAACTGCTGAGACGAGGTGGGGGCAGAAACAAGGGGGTTGCCATATGTGCAGGAGAGCTTTGAGGGACACATAAAATGGCATGGAGGGCCAGATTTTGACACATGTGCTCTAGGCCATATAGTGAAGGTAGAACGGTCAGGTGTCCAGTCAGGGCTGGTACAAGGATTTTTGACACCCTAGGCGAAACCTCATTTTGCCGCCCCCCCTTGCTCCACCCCCGACTCCACCCCTTTTGCCCTGCCCATGTATAACCCACCATTTTAATGAAGTGCCCATCAAATCCAGCCCACCAGCGCCCATCAATGGAGCCTCACCAGCACCCATCAATGCAGCCTCACCAGCGCCTATCAATGGAGCCTCACCAGCACCCATCAATGCAGCCTACCAGCGCCCATCAAATGCTGCCTACCAGTGCCCATCAATGAATGTTTGCTTGCTTCCATTCATTCGGGAGTCGGGACACAGACACAGTCTTCCGCTGCGCCTCTGACACTATGTGCAAACAGAGTGGTGGCTGCCTGCTGATGCTGAGACTTAGTTGCTTGCTGCAGAGAGAAGAGAGTAGGAACACCAGTGGTCGGGCGTCCTAGGCAGCAGTGCACCCTGGGCGGCTGCCTAGTTTGCCTAGTGGTAGCACCGGCCCTGTGTCCAGTAATGTTTGACCAGATAGTGTATTTATTTGCATAGTGGCAAACTGGGTAGTACTTGTATTGGTGGGTGTAGGTGTAATGGTCAAGTGTCCATAGGCTTCTAGCCATGATGTCTATGTTACATTGTCTGTCTAGATGCAAAAGGAGTCCTTCTTTAATGCCATCTCACCGATGAATATAAACTCCACCCAAACAGATCAAGCAACTATGGCGCCCAACTACTTCATGCAAAGAAAAAAAAATCTGCTGTGTTTCTGCATAAATCTGTGTAACAGGAGAGAGATAGGGAAGATTAGCACCAGCCTGTCCTGTTAAAGCGCCCACATCAAATTGATGAGGGACCACAGAGGGAGAGATGGCCCAGAACACAATAATAGGCCACTCTGCCTTTAATAGAGTCATTACAATTATCTGTGCTGAATGCAGTCTGCAGGAGGCCTCTGGGAACACTGTAACTTGTAACTAATCCCCTGTTTTCATTCCTCCGAGGATATCCTCTATTCATCTGTTTCATTATTCATAAGGGTGGATTTGCTCACTGCCTGTGTCTTTAAAAAAAAATAAAAGAAGGGCGTATTTGAAGTTCATCGAAAAGCAGATCCTTTGTTTGATGAGAGACGAATGTTGCTCAGACTAATATTGGCCGATTGATAGGAAATCCTAATTTTAAAGGAAACTGTCATTTGAGAAATTCATGGGTTTTAGAAAACAGTAACAGCTTGGCAGACTCTGGCTTTGATCATTTGTATCTCCGACCTGCAGCAAGCATGCGGCAAGTGAAGTCAGAACTTCTGATATTTATGCAGGTCCATAAACCCATAAATTATGAGGACATTGAATCAGCATTTTCATTAGCAGAGGTTGCCAATGGCTACATGTTTTAGCCCAGATTTTCTTAAAGGGCAATTCCACTTTTGTGGGAAGACAAATTTGCAAATAAAAAGAAAAAAAAGTATCATATACAATTGCAACGCAAGTCACATTGTAATTTAATGTTATTAAAAATACCTTTCCCCCGTCCTGAGCTGGTGGTTACTATATTACTTCCCCATTTCTCTCATTTTCTTTTTCCCTCAAATCTCTCTCTTTCCCCTCCTTTTTCCCTTTCTTTTCTTTTACGCTCCCTCTTATATCCCATAAGTTTTCAACTAACTTATGGCAAACTCCATTTACCGTATAACAGTTCATAGTATGACTTAGAAATGATTTTGCACCATTTACTACTCAACTGTTTGTACTTGCTATACCCGTTTCAGTATTGCTGTGTACTGTTTTTGTTTTGTTTTTTTCTGCTGAGATAACCAATAAAACTGTTATTTGAAGAAAAAAATAAAAAACACCTTTTCTTTTTAATCTGCAGCACTCTAATTTTCTGTAAAATGCAATGCAATATGGCTACCTGGAGGTGTTCTGTACACAAATGGTGTACGGAACGCCCCCAAGAAATGTCATTTTCTGCTTGTGTAATGGGCTTACTGATTTTCCCAGAAGTCTGCACTAAGATACAAATTCGATTTTGACTATCCCCTGCAACAAAAAAGGCAATTTGAATTACCCCTATGGGAAACCACTTCTAAAGGGATACAGACCCTGCACTTTTCCACATTAGAGCCCTACAGGTGCAGCAGCTGATTGATAATTATAAAGCCAATCCCATACAGATTCACTTTGGACATGGACACAGACAAACAAACAGCTACACTATATTACCAAAGGTATTGGAACACTTGCCTTTACACACACATGAACTTTAATGGCATCCCAGTCTTAGTCCGTAGAGTTCAATATTGAGTTGGCCCACCCTCTGCAGCTATAACAGCTTCAAATCTTCTGGGAAGGCTGTCCACAAGGTTAAAGGGGTTGTAAAGGTAAAAATTTTTTCACCTTAATGCATTCTATGCATTAAGGTGAAAAAACTTTTGACAATACCGCCGCCCCCAGGCCCCCCGTTTTACTTACCTGACGCCTCGAATCTCCGCTGCTCGTTCTCGTCATCTCCATTGCAGCTCAGCCTGGTCGCTGATTGGCTGCAGTGGATGGATTGAAAGCAGCGCAGCCATTGGCTCGCGCTGCTGTCAATCACATCCGATGATTCGGCGCGCCGGGGGGCGGGGCCGAGTGATACAACGAGCGGCTATAGCCGCCGGCTGTATCACGGGAGCGCGCCCACAAGCACTAACCACCATGCGAGGGAGCTCGCATTAAGGTGGTTAATGCTTGCGGGGAGGAGCTGAAACAGCCGCCGAGGGACCCCAGAAGACCAGGTTCGGGGCCACTCTGTGCAGAACGAGCTGCACAGTGAAGGTAAGTATAACATGTTTGTTGTTTTTTTTTTTTTTTTTAAATTTACCTTTACAACCCCTTTAAGGAGTGTGTCTATGGAAAGGTTTGACCATTCTTCCAGAAGTGGATTTGTAAGGTCAGCCAATGATGTTGGCGGCAGAGGCCTGGCTCACAGTCTCCGCTCAAATTCATCCCAAAGGTGTTCTATCGGGTTGAGGTCAGAACTCTGTGCAGGCTAGTCACGTTCCTTCACCCCAAACTTGCTCATCCATGTCTTTATGGACCTTGCTTTGTGCACTGGTTCAAATCATTTGGTCGGGGGGGGGGTTGTTTTTCAGGGGTTGGGCTTGGCCCATCAGTTCCAGTGAAGGGAACTCTTAAGGCGTCAGCATACCAAGACATTTTGGACAATTTCATGCTCCCAACTTTGTGGGAACAGTTTAGGGATTTTAGGGATGGCCCCTTTCTGTTCCAACATGACTGCACACCAGTGCACAAAGCAAGGTCCATAAAGACTTGCATGAGGGAGTTTGGGGTGAAGGAACTTGACTGGCCTTCACAGAGTCCTGACCTCAACCTGATAGAACACCTTTGGGATGAATTACAGCGGAGTCTGCGAGCCAGGCCTTCTCGTCCAAATCAGTGCCTGACCTCACAAATGCGCTTCTGGAAGAATGGTCAAACATTCCCATAGACACACTCCTAAACCTTGTGGACAGCCTTCCCAGAAGAGTTGAAGCTGTTATAGCTGCACATGATGGGCCAACTCAATATTGAACCCTACGGACTAAGATTGGGATGCCAATGAAATTCATTTACCTGTAAAGGCAGGCTTCTTAATACTTTTGGTAATATAGTAGTGTATTTCTTCAGAGTAATAAAAGGTAGGAATCGGCAACAAATTTGTTAAAATCCTTGCAATGTACATAGATCACCCAGAGGGGAATGTTTTTTTCTCAACAAAAGTGGAGTTACACTTTAAGGCTTGTGTGTCTGCAATTTCTTGAATTTTTCCACGGGGCCAAAAACTATTTTGCAACAAAAGAAGTGTCTGCACCTTTTTCCAAGTCACGTGGATGCATAGGTGTTAATGGGCCCGATAGACAATAATGGAGTTCCTCTTGAACGTGAACCATAGCATACATCCCGACATTTTACGATAGGAATGAGGGACACCTACTAACAAACGTATGTAGACATAGGACACGCCTCTTGCCACACCCTCTTAATGGAGAATTAATCAAAAAAAAAAAAGGTTAATTAAATCCACAAGTGCTTTTTTTTACCACTAATATTCTATTATATTGGCTTTTAAAATGTACAAATGCAGCAATTTAGAAATCGGATGAAAGGTTTAGCGCTGGGAAACATTTTTTTGAAAGATAAAAAGTGCATTTTATATACAACTATATAGATCAGACCAAAATGAGGGACAAATGAGGGGGAAAGAGGGACATTGCTCCAAATCAGGGACAGTCCCTCGAAATCAGGGACAGTTGGGAGCTATGCCATAGACTATAATGGTATCGTTTTGCAATGGCCAGGTCAAATCGCAAAGAACAGTACAAGTGTGGACTGGGACTTATGCCGCGTACACACGACCGGACTTTCTGGCAGACTAGGTCCGACAGGATTAGACCGTCGGACAATCAGATCGTATGTGGGCTAATCCGTTCGTTTTTCGGGGGAAAAATTAGACGGACCTAGAATTAGAACATGTTTCAAATCTATCCGACGGACTCAATTCCGACGGACTTAAATCAGGACATACGTTCGTCTGTGTGCTGGTCCGACGGACCAAAAACGACGCAAGGGAAGCTATTGGCTACTGGCCAATTGAACTTCCTTGTTTAGTCCCGTTTACGTCATCACGTTTAAAACGAACGGACTTATGAACGGACTTAGTGCGTTCATTTGTGGGCAAGTCCGTTCGTTTTGAAAGTCCGTCGGAATTCCGCCGAAAGTCCGTCGGGAAGACCGTCGAACCTAGTTTGCCCGAAAGTCCGGTCGTGTGTACGCGGCATAAGGCTGCATTCACAACACAATGCATTATAAGCTATGAAATGGATTATGGTGCACAGGCATTTAAGTTTAGATCATACCGCAATGCGCGCCTTGATAGCCAACCTCAACTTTCACTGCATCACCTAAACCACGTGGTGTGCTGCATC
This sequence comes from Lithobates clamitans, assembly GCA_037952925.1. Lineage (NCBI taxonomy): Eukaryota > Metazoa > Chordata > Amphibia > Anura > Ranidae > Lithobates > Lithobates clamitans. Next base: position 1,077,901 of record JBBGZY010001813.1, on the reverse strand, counting down.
AAAAAAATGTGCAGGTCCCTTACACGTTTGTGAAATACTTCTTACCGGGTGTGTGATAACGTACCGCAATGCACTGGATGTGTCTAAATAGGTCCCAAATATATTGGGCATTTAATGGGAACATAACAAGACACGTTCAATGTAGTCTGCAGGGATCCTGTGTCAACTAACCACTTTAGGCAACCTAACAAAGTAAATTATCTTCTATTGCTTTGTTGTACTGCTGGATATTGGAAAAGAATTTAATTCATTTCTCCCTGTTTATCTATGATTCCCCATTGATTCCCATGGAGAATGGAAAGACTCAGTCCTACTTTTTCCTCACCACACACAATATACTATAAATACTATAAGCACTATAATACTATAATACTATATAAGCACTATAAATAACAAATTTGACCTAAGATCTACTGAAGAGGTAGATCAGCCATTCTCCGTATAATGGTGCAAGGCGCAACGGGGAATTATGATGTCAGTAAATAGTTGATGAATGTGGTCAGATCCAGCCAAAAAATAATATTAATTCTTCCTAAACCCACATTCAGTTGTCCGAGTTCCTTTGGAGAGATTTCATTTCACATCCTGTCCTGAAGACCCAACAGAAAGAACAGAATCTCTTCAAACCGAGGGGATATCTCCTGCTAGACAATTATCTTCTGAACTGGTGTCCTCATTGGAAGGTTTTTTACTATTTCAGTGACAACCATAACATTTTGGATTTCACATTATTTTCTCCCAGGCAAGAGTGGTCACCAGGGTAAACAGAATATTCCCAGTGGGATCACAGACAATAAAAACCCACATATAAAAAGTTTAATGAGAGCGCCGGACCAAAGATCTAAGATCTAAGAATTCAAAACCTTTATATTATTTTTTTATGTATTATTATTCATTTTCATTTTATTTATGAATATCTATAATTTTTTATATGTATTTTTAAATAATTTTTAGTTAAACAATAATTTAAACATTTCATTTATATTTTAATAACAATTTTATTTGTTAGTTCATAACAAAAGAATGCTGGTTTTCAGAGGATCAAGTCCCCTCCCTCTTCAGGGCTCAGATATTGTATGTAATTAGGTAGACTCAACCAGAGATAATTGTTTACAGGGTGAACAACAGAATGTACCCAGAATCGGGGCAACATCAATTTTTGTTTTTAAATTAGAATTCCAAACCTTGGTCTTGCGCTCTCATTAGACGTTTAGCAATTGGATCCTAATTTCAGACTCCCTCAGTTAAGGTGTACCCCATTTTTATTAAGAGTGGTTGACCCTGAGCCAATGTTTCCTGTATAAATCAGATTTATTCCCTTTAACCTGATAAGTTGATTCCAGTGCCTCATTCATGCTCTGCTCTGAACAATAACAACCTGAGAGGGGTTCTAACCATTCACTACTCCATCCACAACAAGAAAAAAAATGGGTTTTAGATATACTTAAAGTGGGAGTAAACTCCCTTGGTTGGTTTTTACCTATAGGTAAGCCTATAATAAGACTTACCTATAGGTACAGTAAATATCTCCTAAACGTGCACCGTTTAGGAGATATTTACTTTGCGAAACCGCACATGCGCACTGAAGAAACGTTATACTGTGCCGTTCCTTCAGAGTCCTGTGACATCATCGGAGCATCTCCAATCAAAGGACTGGAGCCTGCCAACCCAGAAGGAAGGGTTCCGTTTTACAAAATGTGTAATGCCCCGTACACACGGTCGGATTTTCCGATGGAAAATGTCCGACCGGAGCGTGTTGTCGGAAATTCCCACCGTGTGTAGGCTCCATCGGACATTTTCCATCGGATTTTCCGACACACAAAGTTGGAGAGCAGGATATAAAATTTTCCGACAACAAAATCCGTTGTCGGAAATTCCGATCGTGTTTACACAAATCCAGCGGACAAAGTGCCACGCATGCTCAGAATAAAAAAAGAGATGAAAGCTATTGGCCACTGCCCCGTTTATAGTCCTGACGTACGTGTTTTACGTCACTGCGTTCAGAATGATCGGATTTTCTGACAACTTTGTGTGACCGTGTGTATTCAAGACAAGTTTGAGCCAACATCCGTCTGAAAAAATCCATGGATTTTGTTGTTGGAATGTCCGAACAAAGTCCGACCGTGTGTACGGGGCATTAGTATGCATATAAATTAAAAAAAAAAAAAAAGCCAGTGGTTTACTACCGCTTTAAAGTATATATAAAGTCAAAGCTTTTTTTTGTTTAAGAACAATTGGTTTAGAACCATTTCCTTTTTTTTTTTTTTTTTTATGGTCATTGTCCCATTGGAGAGATTTCACTTCACTTCATGTCACAGAGAAACAACCAGAAGTAAGGATAAATCACCCCTCTCCAATGGGTAGAAGTGTCCCCATTGGAAGGTTTGCCCGCTACTTTTGTTTTATCCATTTTACCCAAAACTAAATAATATTTTTATTATTATTATTATTAATAATAATATTAATAATAATAATAATAAATAAATACAAAGTTTGGGATTTGGCTACCCTTAATATGGGCAAAATACAAGATAACTTTCAAGAGCCCCTTTTACCAACTTAACAAAAATTTTAGATAAAAGCTCTGGAAATCTATTATTTTAAATGGGTAATAGCAGTGTTTTTATTATCCATAATTTATCATTAATCACTTGCAATATGTCTATGAACTTGCTAGAAACTATAACTGACTACTCCAGAAGAGTCAATTCCCTCGCACAGCCCTCTCCCTCCTGCCATGTCACAGCCTTCTCCTCTTCTGGGAGTGCCTATTCACTGCCTGCGCTGGCCCAGCTCCTCCGCCCTACCTCTCACCTCTCTACATAACCTCTGATGTAGCCGCTGTGGGAAGAGCGAAGAAGAAAACTGTAGAGTGACACCTCTGAGTTAGTTGGGGCTGCTGACGTCACATCCAAGATGGTGGTACCTAGCAGCAGTCTCAGTGCTTTTATGTGTCTACTTAAAGTGGTTGTAAACCTTCTTTATATTTTTTTATAAAAATAACAAACATGCCTATTCATCGGGTGCCCCACGGAAAGCTGCTTTCCCTTGGGGGAACCGTGTAAGCTCGCTCCGGAGTCCCACTGCTGCATCCATTGATACAGGCAGAAGGAATCGGCTCCGCCTCCTGCTTCCATCCCACAGGATTTTATTGACAGCAGCGGGAGCCAATGGTTCCTGCTGCTATCAATCTGTCCAATAACCAGAGAGACAGCTGGAGCCGCTGCGCTCGTGCACATTGCTGGATCAGGGGTGGGGGGGGTGCTTAGGTAAGAAAAAGGTGGGCCTGGGGGGCAGCTGCAGCACAGAATGCATTAAGGTGAAAAACCTTTACAACCACTTTAAGGGAGGTTTTTATGGGTAAATAGTATGACTAATATACTTTAGAAGCACATATAATCTAAATGGAAGACATTTGCTAAAATGAATGGTCTGGCGACAAGCACTCTTTAAGGCTTTTCGGATAAATTGAATGGGCCGCCCATTGGTCTTCATCCAGAAAAGTATGCACAGTCATAATTGTATACTACAATTACGTTTATATTCTGTTTGTTCTGCTAATGCCGGAGTTTTCATGATTTCAAGACAGGCACACGTTAAAAATGTAAATGGAGTTTATTATTCTATAAAATAAGTATTTAGTGGAGAATGCGGGCAAATTTTACACAATGATGACAGACAGACTTTTATGATGAACAGACTCCTCCGGCACATCTGGATGCTGCACAGCTGAAATTACACAGCAGGTTGAGCCAGTGACTTCACCATTACCTTCTCTCTGCATTTAATTACCGCTGAATATCTGACAAAGCCAGCAGAACAGTAAATTTACCATCAAAACATCTTTACCAGTTAATTAAGCATGAGCAGTAAAAACTCTGCCTTGTGGGAAAACAACAATAAACACAAAAATCACTTTGTAGCTAATGATTCATTAAAATGAGCTTAACGTCTGTACAGAGAAAATAGAACATTTTTTAAAGGGTCAATCCACTCTAAAGCGATGTATTAGTTATAGGAGGAGCCTAGTGGGCAGGGTCAGTCTCGGGCAGCTTTGGATGATGCAACAGTGAGATCGCCCTGTTATAATTCCTGACTCAGTCTGGGAGCTTTGGGTGTTCCTGCGGTCCTGTGTGTGTCCCAGCTCCCAATTTTACATTCTCCGTATTATAAAATAAATAAATATACCCAAGGCTCCTGTTCTTACCCTTCGTTGGTTCATTTCTGTGCATCGCATGTAGGGCAGCCCATTAATTTCAATGGACTTCCCTATGCAGGGGAAACGTGCAAAAGAAGTCCTTGACCCTTTTGCAAAATTGCGCTGCATGGAACTGCATGGCGCTGTGACACAATGGGCATTATCAGATGCATTGAGCTGCCATTAATAATTAAAGTGGTTGTAAAGGCACAAGGTTTTTTATCTTCAAGCATTCTAAGTATCATTGTTTTATCCCTTGCAGTCGGGCCCATGGGCCATTGCGACTGTGTCCGCTTGTTTTCGCCGTCATTGTTTTATCATCTCAAGGCATTCCAACAGATGGTTGATATTGATGACTTACTATAAGGTACTGTTATTGTCCCATACATGAATTTATTTAAAGTGATACTAAAGTCAATTTTTTTTTCATTTACAAATAACAAACATGTTATACCTACCTCCTCTGTACAATGGTTTTGCACAGAGCAGCCCAGATCCTCCTCTTCTTGGGTCCCCCGCTGGCGCTCCAGGTCCCTCCCTCCTGCTGAGTGCCCCTACAGCAAGCAGCTTGCTATGGGGACACACGAGCCGAGCCACTGCTCTGTGTGTCCATTCAGACACGGAACCGTGGCTCGGCCTCGCCCCCTCTCTCTTCTCATTGGCTCACTGACTTTGATTGACAGCAACGGGAGCCAATGGCGCCCAGCTGCTGTCTCAGCCAATGAGGAGGGAGAGTCCCGGGCAACGGAGACTCTCATGCAACATTGCTAGATCAAGATGGGCTCAGGTAGGTATTAGGGGGGGCTGCTGCACACAGAAGGTGTTTTATCTTAATGCATAGAATGCATTAAAGCTGAGTTCCACCCACTTTTTCAAGGTGGTCTTAAACTAAAGACCACCCCTCCACCCCTCATTTTTGGTTATCTATATATATTTTTTTTTCCTTTCATACCTTTTTAGAAGTACTAAGTGTACTTCCGTCCTAGCTCGGTCGCGGCACAGGACGTCATGTCCTCTTCTGCGGCGAGCCCTCCTCCTTCACCCCCCCCCCCCCCCCGCTGCCTTCTGGGACTTGTGTGTGTCCCAGAAGACGAGCTGGCCATTCACAAAGCGCTGTGCAACATGCGCATGCACAGTAGGAACCAGCTGTGAAGCCTGAAGGCTCCACTGCCGGTTTCCCTTAGTTAGAATGGCAGTGCATGAACCCAAGCCGGGGGACGAATCGGCCTGGGGGGGGGGGAGGGGAGCGACATTGCGGGCTACCTGGACAGGAAAGTGTCCTTATTAAAAGTCAGCAGCTACAGTACTTGTAGCTGCTGACTTTTAAAAAAACTTTTTTGCAGCTGGAACTCCACTTTAAGGTAAAAAAACCTTCTGACTTTAGAACAATTTAAGGTTTTTTCTTCCCCAATTGGTTGCGTTTTTTTGGTTTCTATTTGTGCTTTTTTTCTCTCTCTCTCTTTCCCTATTGATTAGGGGATAGTTCTCTTTTTTTGTTACTAACAAATATACGATCACTGTTACGTATTTCATACACCATATTATGTGAACTTATTTTTTTTTCTGATGTTACTGTTGTGTCAATTTATATGTGCATGAGAGATTTGAGCTCCTGATGAAGCGGATCTGTCCACAAAATGCGTCCACCCACACTGCATAATCTGGGAGGATCTCCATGCTACAAATCCATGGACTTGATGTCTTATGTAAAATGTTGTGTTTTTAAAGGGGTTGGCACGCTCGGTGATCAGCGAGTCTATGAGACTCGCCTGATCACAGATCAGAGTAAGGGGTCGGTCCCGACCCCTTACCACATGATCAGCTGTCAGCCAATGACAGCTGATCATGTGATGTAAACAGAGGGACATCAGTCCCGATCACGGCGATCATCTGCCCCCTGCCAGTGACACAGCAATAGGCAGCAGTGCCACCTACCAGTGCCCACCAGCGTCACCCATCAGCGCCCACAGTGCCATCCATCAGTGCCATCCATCAGTGCCCACAGTGCCACCCATCAGTTCCCACAGTGCCACCGATCATTGCCACCCATCAGCACCCACAGTGCCACCCATCAGCGCCCACATCAGTGCAACAACAGTGCCACCTATCAGTGCCCATCAGTGTGACCTACCAGTGCCCATAAGTGCCCATCAGTGCCGCCCATCATTGCCCATCAGTGCCCCCCATCAGTGCCGCCCATCAATGACCCCCATCAGTGGTGCCTATCAGTGCCCACCAGTGCCACCTATCCGTGCCACCCATCAGTGCCACCCATCAGTGCCCATCAGTAGCCATCAGTGCCGCCTTATCTGTGCCCATGAGTACCGCCTTATCTGTCCCCATCAGTGCTGCCTTAACTGTGCCTATCAGTGCCGCCTTAACTGTGCCTATCCGTGCCCATCAGTGCAGCCTATCAGTGCCCACCAGTGCCGCCTCATCAGTGCATATCAATGAAGGAGAAAAATTACCTGTTTGCAAAATTTTATAACAAACTATGAAACATGATTTTTTTTTTTCAAAATTTTCCAGCTTTTTTTGTTTGTTTAGCAAAAAATAAAAACCCCAGCTGTAATTAAATACCACCAAAAGAAAGCTCTATTTGTGGGGAAAAAAATGATAAAAATTTAATTTGGGTACAGTGTTGTATGACGGCGCAATTGTCATTCAAAGTGCGACAGCGCTGAAAGCTGAAAATTGGTCTGGGCAGGAGGGGGGTTTAAGTGCCCAGTAAGCAAGTGGTTAATGATGACATTTTAATTAAAGTAGAACTATAGGCAAATTTTTTTTTTCATTTTGGATAGAGCAAGGGAGAGTTAAAACCCCTGTCAGATTTTTTTCCGCCATCTGTGTCCCATTGCGGAAATTTCCCTTTACTTCCTGTCCCATAGCCAAACAGGAAGTTAGAGAAAATCTCTGTAAATTAAGGGAATTCCTTGGGGACCCCCAGGTCACCAAAACTAGTGTCCCCATTGGAAGATTTCCCCACCATTACTTTTCTGGGGACAACCAAAAATTTGGGTCATTTCTTTTACTTTCACTTTCAATGATAATGGTAAACAGGACAAATAGAGAGGGAGAACCTCTTTAACGGGGACACAGACAGCGATAAAAACTGACAGGTGTTCTACACCATCACCAATTGATCCAAAACTTAAAAAAAAGTTGAAAAAAGTTTCTTTAATCTAAGAAAGACATGTTAAATTAAAGAGTTTTTGGAATGTGTATTTGTCCATTGGAGGGATAATCAAAGTCCCATCACACATAGTATTGCTCTCTGAATTTGTTAAATTAGGGATGAGACTCTCCAATGGTAATGGTAAAGATTCAGCATCATTCCCTAGAATTTAATATTAAGAATTTAAAGCCCAGCTCTGGGCAAAAAAACCCCTTGCAGACAGTGTTTCTCAACTTTTTTTTAGTCAAGGCACCCCTTAAAAACTATGGATAATCTCGAGGCACCCCATTCTAAAATGTAAAAACTATTCTAAAAGTTTTACATAACGCAGCAATATCCACACGTAGGAAACCCAATGTAAGCAGTGATTTATTCTTCCAAAGCAAATACACTTTTGCAAACTGGTACTGACTAGTATTCCAATGTTTCTTTTCTCCCTCAGTTTTTCTCCATCATTTAGCTAATGTGACCCCCAACGCTGATGGAGAGGGGCAAGAGAGGGTCAAACAAGGATGTTATGCAAGCGACCGACATCCTCTTTCCCCTCTTATCTACATAAATATGGTCCAATTGACATGCTATATTAACCACTTGAATACCGGCCTATAGTCATATGACATCCGCAGGAGGGATCTCCCATCCTGGGCGGGCGTCATGTGACGTCCTCGGCTTCCCGGCCGTCTGGGGGGCGCTCGTGCGCTCCCGCCTTGTCACTCGGGAGCCGATGCGCGTGCCTGGTGGCCGCGATGACCGCCGGGCACCCGCGATTGCCGGTAACAGAGCCGGGACGTGGATCTGTGTGTGTAAATACACAGATCCACGTCCTGTCAGGTGAGAGGAGACCGATCGTGTGTTCCCAGTACAGAGGAACACTGATCGGTCTCCTCCCCTTGTGAGTCCCCTCCCCCTACAGTTAGAATCACCCCCTAGGTAACACATTTAACCCCTTGATCGCCCCCTAGTGTTAACCCCTTCCCTGGAAGTGACATTTACACAGTAATCAATGCATTTTTATAGCACCGATCGCTGTATAAATGTGAATGGTCCCAAAATAGTGCCAAAAGTGTCCGATATGTCCACCATAATGTCGCAGTCACGATAAAAATCCCAGATCGCTGCCATTACTAGTAAAAAAAAAAAATAATAATAAAAATGCTATAAATCTATCGCCTATTTTGTAGATGCAAAAACTTTTGCGCAAACCAATCAATATACGCTTATTGCGATTTTTTTTCCCCAAAAATATGTAGAAGGATACATATCGGCCTAAACTGAGGAAAAAATTTGTTCTTTTTTTTTAAATTGGGATATTTATTATAGCAAAAAGTAAAAAAATATTGTGTTTTTTTTCAAACTTGTCACTCTTTTTTGTTTATAGCGCAATAAATAAAAACTGCAGAGGTGATCAAATACCACCAAAAGAAAGCTCTATTTGTGGGGAAAAATATTTCAAATTTAATTTGGGTACAGTGTTGCATGACCGCACAATTGTCATTCAAAGTGTGACAGTGCTGAAAACTGAAAATCGGCCTGGGCAGAAAGGGGATGAAAATGCCCTGCATTGAAGTGGTTAATACGTTTTTCACTGTTTATGCCTTTGGGTTACTACATTGTTCTTTGATCATCTGTTAATTACCGTAAATTACAGATACCCCTCCTGACGAAGCAGCAATAGTCCGGGAAACTAGTTGAGATGTTATCCGTGATAAGTTGTTCCACTGTGATCCTCCCCATCTGGGGTTTCATTATTTTGGTGATATATATGAATTGCTACCATGTTTTTATCCTGTAACTGATCATTTTCTCTGTATCAATAAACTTTTGTATTATTTTTACATTTGTTATACATTTGAATTTCCTTGCCTTACTGTGCCGAGATAGTCCAATTGCCCTTATGTCCTTGTGGAAGCCTGGTTGGGGACCAGCCTCCCGATCTCTTTATATCTTCCTTATCAACTGATTACGCCAATGGTCTTTAGGACACCGACAGCTAGAAGGTTGTAATGGTGCACAATGAAAACCTGTGGCTTTGTGTAACTAAAAGGCAGGCTCCATCCATACGCCGGCTTGTATACAATTTTTGGGCAATTTTTAGGCATTTTGCCAAGACACCCCTGAAGAAACCTCAAGGCACCCTGGTGGAAAAAGGCTGGATTAGGGTTTAGCTATTAACTGAAAAAAAGTAGAAATCAGTTACTGCAATGTAACCAGCTGAGGTTTTACTTTTTCGGGAAAAGGATAAATGCGTTTCGAACATGTCATGGAGCGGATTAGGAGGGCCCCATTGCTCATGGAATGAAAAATGTTCACTTTAAGCCGAAAAAAACACCACTTACCACTCATATACACTTATGTCTGAAAGCATATATTGATTAGCACACAATAAAAGGCAGCCGTATATTTAACTGAGAATTTAGCGTTACATAAACCCCGCCCGGCGTCTACTGCGTTCCCCGATACGATGGACGCGTCCTCGCCTTTCTGAAAAAAATCATAAAACAGGAAACTGCACAGCACTTCAAATATACATATGGACCGCAAACTGCTTTTAAGAATAAATATGGGCATCTGGTATTCATCATCCCAGCCGCCAAAGGATGCCAGCGTTTATGACACCGCGGCCAGCTGTACCCGCTTCCAAGAACACCTCTCCACTGGAAGGGATTCGCTCCTCATCACAGGCGGCGTCACAGGAAACAAGCGCAAGTCAACTTTGATCTGCGCGCTTTATGAGAGCGATCACCTCCGCAGCGATTTCCCCAGAGATTCAAGTGACTTGCTTGCCAGAAGTTCATGACAATAACAGTATAAAAAAGTTTTTTTTTTCTCTTTTTCCTGATTTTATGTAAGGAAAAGGGATCAGCTGCTGATTTTTTTTCTCATATTCTAGAAACTTGCAGATGTTAAAAGGGCACTCCGGACAAACACAAATGTTTGCTTGGGATCACACAGCATACGAAGCTTTCGCAGCCAAAGCTGTTTTTTGCATTTTTTTTTGCATACACGTTTAAAATATAATTTTAGGCCTGAAGATTATGTAAAACCCCCAAAGAGTATATATTTTCTTAAAGCAGACACCATAGAGCAGGGGTCTCAAACTGGTGGCCCTCCAGCTGTTGTGAAACTACAAGTCCCATGAGGCATTGCAAGGCTGACAGTTACAAGCATGACTCCCACAGGCAGAGGCATGATGGGACTTGTAGTTCCGCAACAGCTGGAGGGCCACCAGTTTGACACCCCTGCCATAGAGAATAAAATAGTGGTAGTTCCAATTTTTTGTCACACAATATTAGTGCAACAGTTTAGGAAAACACAACATTTCAGTATAGAATACACTAAAGTTCATTTTAAGGCACACATCTGTGCAAAAAAAATGTAAAATATAAAAGATGAGGTTGTGCTGAGTAAATAGATACCCAACATGTCATACCTTAAAGGGGTTGTAAACCCTCAAGGTTTTTCACCTTAATGCAGTCTATGCATTAAGGTAAAAAACCTTCTGTAGTGCAGCAGCCCCCCTTTTACTAACGTGAACCCGATCGTTCCAGCGACGGGGACGAGCACAGCAGCTCCAGCTGGTGTCTTGGGTCTTTGTTGGATAGATTGATAGCAGCAGGAGCCATTCGCTCCCGCTGCTGTCAATCAAATCCAGTGATATGGGAGCCGGGGACAAGGCCGAATCCTGCTGTCTGTGTCAATGGCGCAGCAGCAGGACTCGGCAGAGTGCCCGCAGGAGCACCCCCATGGAAATCGGCTCTCCGTGGGGACACTTGAGAAGAGGAGGACCCACTAGCGCCGCTGGGGGACCCCAGAAAAGGAGGATTGGGGACGCTCTGTGCAAAATTCTTGCACAGAGGAGGTAAATATAACATGTTTGTTATTTTAAAAAAAAAACGAACCTTTACAACACCTTTAAAGTGGTTCTAAAGACTCAAGGTTTTTTTTATATTAATGCATTCTATGCGTTAAGGTCAAAAAACCTTCTTTGCTGCAGGAGCCCCCCAAGCCCCCATTCCTTATTCTTACATGAGCACGATCTGAACCAGCGACGTGCATGAAAACAGCCCTTGCTGGGCATATCGATAGCAGAGGCAGCTGTTGGCTGCCACTGCTGTCAATCAAATGCCGTGATGAGAGGGCGGGGCAGAGTCGCCCGGTCTGTGTCAATAGACATAGACCGGGTAGCTCGGAAGCGAGCACACACAGGTCCCCGAAGGGAAAGTGGCTTTCCCTAGGGGCACGCGCCGAAGAGCAGGTAAGTTTAACATTTAAAGGGGTTGTAAAGTCAAAAGTTTTTTTTATCTTAAGGCATTTTATGCCTTAAGAAAAAAAGCCTTCTGTGTGCAGCAGCCCCCCAAAATACTTCTCATCCATCATCAGTGCCTGACCTCACAAATGCGCTTCTGGAAGAATGGTCAAACATTCCCATAGACGCACTCCTAAACCTTGTGGACGGCCTTCCCAGAAGAGATGAAGGTGGCAAAGGGTGGGCCAACGCAATATTGAACCCTACGGTCTAAGACTGGGATACCATTAAAGTTCCTGTGCGTGTAAAGGCAGGTGTCCCAATACTTTTGACAATATATTGTAGTTGTGTTGAAAAAGACAATAGCCCATTGAACTCCACCAAGTAGAACATAATAAATAAATTGTGCCCCCCCCCCAAAAAAAAGCACCCTATACCAGCAGCTGATCCAGTGCTGGAAAATCTTAGCGGTAAACTGATTAGTCTCACTTGTTGCCTAATATTGCTAACGGATGTAGGACCCCCTCCCTCTCTTGGGTCAACCTTGGCATTTACATTGCATGCACCCTTCCTTTGCCCATGACACTAATTTAAAAAAAAAATATTTTGAGCGCAGAACTCTTTAAATCATCCTTGGCGACGGCCTATAAATAAAATATAGGCGCATATAAATTAGATCAATTAGGTCTTTATCCAGGATTCCAGGAAGTGCTATTGTCCAAGAGTTTTTTTTTTTCTAACTTGCATTCCGCGAGGCCAACCAAGCTGAGACTGAGCGAGATTGACAGTAAATCAGCGGGCCTCGGCAGTTTTGTCTTCTAAACAGGACGTGAGACAAATACCTAAACACTGTAAGGAATTCGCGGACGGATTTATCCCGAGGCGTCATGCAAAAAAAAAAAAAAAGAAAGCGCTGACTTAGACAAATGGACGGAGTGATGGACAAAGAGACAAGACCATCGCATCAACTTCTGATCGACTATTCTCACTCTAATGAATGGCGCTATTGACGTTCCGGAGGGTTCGGCTCCGGCGTCTTTCACAGGTGCTGGAGGACGCTCGTATATTCCCCAAGCCATCGGCCGCACGGCCATCATTCATATCTGCCATGCCAATTACCAAGATAAAATAAAATACCTCGATCATTTGTTAAGCTGTCTATTGCTGGGTCATTCCATGCACAGGGGAGGCTACGGAGCCATTAATTTTAATATCGCAATAACTGTTATGGTGAGAATTGTGAGGATGAGTGCAAAACAGCAAAAAAAAAAGACCTTCAGCTTTCCGATTTCATCCTTGTAAAGAATAAAGTAGAGCACCTGACAAACAAGTAAAGACAAAGACTATGTATTCATTTTTTATTTGCTAAACTGGTCGAAAATAACTTTATTAAAAGCGATGTCGATTAATCTCGCGCCCCTTGAGTTAGAACACTTAAGATCTGCATTTTCCTTTCAATGGTTGACTTCACTACCATATCTGGGGATTAAGCTCACCCCGAGTTACTCAGGACTCTATCAAGCCAATTTCCCCATGCTGTTTGGGAAATTGGCAGCTATGCTTACCTCCTGGTCTGCCCTCCCGCTGTCCTGGTACGGAAGGATTGCAACTATCCATATGACCTATCTCCCAAAATTGCTCTATTTTTTTAGGGTGCTACCGGTCCACGTTCCGCCCCATATTATACGTATTCACCAACGTAAAGTTATGCAATTTATATGGGGTTCTACGAGACCCAGAATCAATAAACGGGTGATGTATGCCCGCAGGATCAATGGTGGCCTCTCGGTCACCAATCTGCAAGCTTATTACATGGCGGCAGCTATTGCCCCGCTATCACATCTCCATGAGAAACAGCCGTTGTGGGCCGTCATAGACCTGGTGGACTCCCACCCGATACCACTGGCCTCTCTCCCTTGGCTCCCCAAGGCCCACCGCCCAACCAACATAGGCCCATGTTTGGCTCCCTCACTCAGGCTGTGGGACTCAATTAAATATTCAACGAGCCTGATCTCCCCACAGCCCGCTATTTCCACCTGGTCGAGATAACCCGATGCAATTCACGTGGTGGTCTGAGAATGGATTTGTAGATATCCACTCCATGTTTACCCCTACCAAGATTATCTCATTTGAGGCCTTACGATCCTCCCATGACATCCCCCTTAGGGAACACTATAGCTACATGCAGATCCGACACTTCCTACAACAACTCATTAAATCTCAACCAACCCCCTATACATTAACCCCTTTCGAGAGTGTATGCAGAACACGACCTCATTCCTCGGGTTTGATCTCTTTAATATATGCAGCCATAATAGGCTCCAAAAAACCACCCCTGAGGCCGTATCATCTCCAGTGGGAGGCAGAATTGGGGAAACGATTAGACCCAGAGGACTGGCAGGTCATGACTGCTACTCTGTCCAAATGCTCCAGGAATGTACTATTCCTAGAAAATGCTTACAAAATACTATATAGGTGGTATTACACTCCAGCTAGAGTTGCAAGCTTTATTCCATCCTACTCCCCCTTATGCTTCCGTGGGTGTGCCCAGGAAGGAACAATGGCACATATCTGGTGGAAATGTCCCAGGGTATGCAGATTGTGAATCAGAATCTATGCACTTCTTCGTAACCTTTTCAATACTAGTATAAAGAGGGATCCCTATGAAGCCCTCCTAGGGAAACCAATCACGGAGTTACTAAGACCGGAATGCCAATTGGGGTCACATATTTTTACTGCAACTAAGTTGACCATAGCAAAAGCCTGGAAAACTCCGGCTCTCAGCTTCGAAGCAGTCAAAAACCATGTAAATGATATTATGATTAATGAAAAGTTGACAGCTGTGCTATCAGATACACATGATAAATTCCTTCGGACATGGCAACCCTGGGTGTCCCACGTCCACCCTTCTAGATTTGATCCAGCGCTACTTTCACTCTGAGATGCCTCCACCCCCCACCCCGGGGACCCCTCCCCTACCTTCCTACCCTTTTTTTTCCTCTTCTACACCATTCCCTCTTCTTCGCTCTTGGCCTTCTGCCTCTTACATCTTTTTCTTATTTTCTTCTCTTTGACTCCTTTTGACCTACATCCCAGCCTCTGTTGGGTTGGATACATGATGTGCGATCACTTTAAGGACATAAGAGAATGTGTTACCCAGCTTCATATGGTCTCTTTCATATTATGTTGCTATACATTCAAAGTTAGGAATCTGTATTAGTCTGCAGAGCTATTTCCTACTACCTTACTTTTTCCGACCACAGTTAAAGTGATTGTAAAGGTTTTTTTTGTTTTTTTTTTAAACAACAAACATGTTATACTTACCTGCTCTGTGCAAGGATTTTGCACAGAGCGGCCCCCATCCTCCTTTTCTGGGGTCCCCCGGTGGCGATCCTGGTTCCTCCTCTTCTCGAGTGCCCCCTCGGGGAAAAGCACTCTCCCTCGGGGCACTTGTGCGGGCCCTCCCGAGTCCTAGTGCTGCGCCCATTGACACAGACAGCAGGACTTGGTCCACGTCATTGGTTTTATTGACAGCAGCAGGAGCCAATGGCTTCCGCTGCGATAAATCTATCCAATGAGGACCCGAGACAGCGGCTGGAGCTGCTGTGCTTGTCCCTGTCACTGGAATGATCGGGCTTGGGTAAGAAAAAGAGGGGCTCTGGGGGGCAGCTGCAGCACAGCATAGAATGCATTAAGGTGAAAAACCTCAAGGGTTTACAACTCCTTTAAGCAACACAGCTTGGTCACAGACTGTTGATTGGACAAGGAAAGAGCCTTACCCTACTGATGAGGTCATCATGCTGCTCGCTCTATCTTTAAGAATGCACTGACAGCAATGTGCAATGCTTTGGAGCAGTGGTTGCCAAACTGCGGCCCTTTGCTTGCCTTTATCTGGCCCTTCGCCCACTGATACAAGGTACTATTCTACCCACTGACACCAAAGATGGGGCACTATTCTTTTCACTGACACTAAGGGTCCTTTCACACTGGGGCGGTTTGCAGGCACTATTGCGCTAATAATAGTGCCTGCAAACCGACCCGAAAGTGCCGCTGCTTTGATTCCAGTGTGAAAGCCCCAAGGGCTTTCACACTGGAGTGGTACGCTAGCAGGACGGTAAAAAAAGTCCTGCTAGCAGCATCTTCGGAGCGGTGAAGGAGCGGAGTGTATACCGCTCCTTCACCGCTCCTGCCCATTGAAATCAATGGGACGGCGCGGCTATACCGCCGGCAAAGCGCCTCTGCAGAGGCGCTTTGCGGTGGTCTTTAACCATTTCTCGGCCGCTACCGGGGGGGTAAAACCGCCCCGCTAGCGGCCGAATACCGACAATAAAGCGCTGCTTACAATAGCGGCGCTTTAACGCCGACGCCCGCCCCAGTGTGAAAGGGCCCTAACAATTGGGCACTATTCCTTCCGCTGACACCAACTATGGAGAAATTTTCCTTCTACTGACACCAACAATAGGGCACTATTCTTTTCACTGACATAAGCAATTGGGCACTATTCCTTCCGCTTACACTAACCATGGAGAAATACTCCTTCTACTGACACCTTCCACTGACACCAAAGATGGGGCAATATTTTCAACTGACATTAATGATGGGGCGATATTCCTCCCACTGACACAAACAATGAGGCAATATTCCTTCCACTGACACCAACCATGGGGAAAGAATTCCTTCTACTGACACCAACAGCGGGGCGCTATTCCTTCTACCAATATAAACAAATGGGCACTGTTCCTCCTCCTACTGACTACAGGTCCTATGTAATCATTTTACTATTACTGACCCACAAGCCTGAGACACTCCCTCTGATGCTGAGGCATTTTCTACTCCCAGTGGTAACAATCCGGCCCCCTTAAATTAAACCAGCCCTTTGTTTAGAAAATTTGGAGACCCTTGTTGCAGAGCAGCCTTTCTGAACCATTTTTCCTCAGAGGAACCCTTAAAATTATTTTTAGATCCTAGGGAAACCCTGCTTAAACAATGGTGGTCAGTGGGAGGAATGCCCCCTACAATGGTGGTCAGTGGGAGGAATGCCCCCTACAATGGTGGTCAGTGGATGCCACCCAACCCTTACTTAAGCCACTCTTACAGACAGCTAAAAAGATAATTGGGTTCATGCAGCTGGTTCTGCCAAATTGCCAAATGGTGTTGGTCCTTGAAATATGTAGGCACCATCAGATAGGAGGTCTATCAGCCACAGGCCAAGGAACCTCAAACTTTTGGAGGAACCCTGGTTGAGAATAGCTGCTTTGGAGCACAACTGGTTTATACTACTGGATGTTCATTAAAATAAAAAATAAAAAACAGACTCAGGTGCTCATAATAGTTTTATTGAAAAGAAGGGGCTAACATTCTACTCAAAAAGACTGTGCAAAGCCTATTTAATCTGGGTGCAAAGAGTTATATAAAACTCAGTTGGGCTTCGATGCTTGTTGATTAAAGTTACATATAGAGCTCCTCAGCCATATACTGTAGATGTATCCAATATTTACAGTACATCACTCCTTAAAGGAAAGCTAGTGGTGAGCAGCCAACGAGAACTTGCAATAGGCCACACAAGGATAAATACCAGAACTGCCAGATGTCCAATCCAGGCCTACAGAAGGTCTTTGCCTCAGGACGTCTTATACACATTCATGTGCACTAGGGTAAATTTAGAAGAAGCTCATTAACCTGTTGGTATTGGAAAGACGCCCAAAACAACTATGGAGAACCTATGTATATCCTACAGCTTGTGTCCAGGTGGGAAGTAAACACAGATTATCGGTGCTGCAAAGCATAAGTGCCAACCACTAAGTCCTTGAGAATGCACCTCTAAAGGTCAGCTGCTTTCAGTTTTTAAAATATCCATCAAGAACATAAAATATCAGATTGTGTGCCAGCTTTCAGGCTTGTACAAAATTCTGTTTCCCAATAGATGTCCAGGCCAGGATCACTATCTCCTAAACCAAGGGTCTCCAAGCTTTCAAAAGAAAGGGCCAGTTTACTGTCCTTCAGACTTTGGGGGGGCTGGGCTGTGCCCAGTGGGAGTAAACAATGCCCAATCTTTGGTATTAGGAGGAGAAATAATTGGAGTCAGTGGGAAGAAAAGTGCCCCATTTTTGTTGCCAGTGAAAGGAATTATGCCCCATCGTTGGTGTCAGTGGCAGGAATTATGCCGTATTGTTGGTATCAGTGGCAGGAATAATGCCTTAAGGACCTGATAAAGGCAAGCAAAGGGTCTCATCCGGCCCCAGGGCCGCAGTTTGGAGACCACTGCCCTAAAGCATAACTAAACTGTATCTGAGCGCCACAAACTGCAATCGATATTTAATTCATTTTTAATATTTAAAGCAAATACACCCATCCATCCATTTCTCCATGCTTTATTTTGTTGAGAATTCACTTTAACCCAACAGCATTTCTAGATGTGGCAGATGATTCAAGTTCAGGTAACATTTACTCCCTGGATTCAACCTGCCCTTAGCTCAGGCATGAAGGCTGGAGGGTGTGGGTGGCTGAGACAGCCCCTCCTCCTGATGATTTTTTTTTTTTTAAACGTCCACGTAGACTCATGAGATGTATGACATCATTTTGGCGTAGGCCAGAGACCGGGAAGCAACTAAAGAAATGTAAAAAAAAAAAAAGTTTATAACAAGTAAATATAATATACCTTCCTATCTAGTTACGGAGGCTAGCAGAATAATGCCGCGTACACACGATCGGTTTTCTCGTCGGAAAAGGATATGACGGCTTTTCCGACGGGATTCCGCTCAAGCTTGTCTTGCATACACACAGTCACGCAAAAGTTCGCTGAAATTACGACCGTCAAGAACGCGGTGACGTACAACACTACGACGAGCCGAGAAAATGACGTTCAATTCTTCCGAGCATGCGTAGGGATTTTGCGGAATTGCCACAGACGATCGCATTTTCGGATAGGAACTTTTCCCGACCGAAAAATTGAGAGCATGCTCTCAATCTTTTGCTGGCTGGAATTCCGCCAGCAAAAGACCGATGGAGCATACACACGGTCGCATTTTCTGACGAAAAACTGTCATCGGTCTTTTACGGGCCGAAACCCCGACCGTGTGTACGCGGCATAAGGGTTAGAAATGGGTAACGTTCTTTAGACCCAGCGAGTTGTTTAGGCTTACAGCCTGCGCCGTGTGACCATATTGTTCAATCTTTGAAATATTGTTCATTATACAGTCAACTTTTTTGACAATTGCTGTTTAGGTGCGAGTGATTTTCATTTATATACGACTGTACAAGGCTCCCTGCGTGGGTGACTTTTGAATTGTATTTCTTTTGTTTTTTTTTTATTTGTACCAGAAAAAAAGGAAAAAAAAGAGAGAAAAAAGAAAAAAAAAAGATAATGTTGATTGAGAGAATTTAGTTTCTGCTTTAAACTAAAAAAACAATCTTCTTCAGGTCATTTATACACCAAAAGAATTTTAGCACAGACTCTTACCCGTCTCTGCTATGTAGATACTGGGCATTCTAGATGCTTCCTTCTTCCAGAGTGCTTAGTGGGAGGGTCTGCCTGCTGTATCACATGATCAGCCACAGCATTGTAATAAGCTGCTGATAAAAGCAGTGAGCCAATCACATAAGCAGGAAATGATGTTTGAGGGAGTGGTCTGTACACAGAGGGCGTTCCCAGCACAGAGATGGTTGTATGGAAGAGACATTATGAATATGTTCTCAGTTTAGCTCAGCCTTTTTCAACCAGGGCGCCTTCAGGTTTCTTCAGGGGTGCCTTGGCAAAATCCCTAAAAATTCCCTCAAAATTGTACACAAGCCAGTGGGTGGATCAAGCCTGCCTTTTAATTACACAAAGCCACAGGTTTTCATTGTGCACCATTACAACCTTCTAGGCCTTGGGCACCTGCACAGAATCCTTGTTTACCCCTTGCCTGTCCTTCTCCATCAGCATTGGAGTGCTGAGTGAGGGAGAAGAGAAACATTAGAATACTAGTCAGTGCCAGTGGGCTTTGGAAGAATACATTACCTCTAACATTGGGTGTATGGATGTTTCTGGGTTATGTAAACTTTTTAGTTTAGTTTTTTTATATTTTAGAATGAGGTGCCCCAAGAGTATGCATCATTTTTTTTTTTTTATTCTTTATTTAAAGTGACAATTCCATAGGAAACAAGAAAATTACAAATATCTTATGCCTTAGTGACTTATAGATCCAACGTCCAAAAAAAAAGGATAAAAGAGCCCCCTCTTAATATATTTTAAACTCCATAAAAATACCTGCAAATTTTAAACAAAACAGGAGGTGGAGAGTACATCCATGTGAATGATGAGCTGCTCAGTTCATGACCCAAAAGAAAAAATTACCAATAAATTTAGGCCACATTGCAGAGCCCCACTAATGCCTTGTACACACGATCGGACATTCCGACAACAAAATCCATGGATTTTTTTCCAAAGGATGTTGGCTCAAACTTGTCTTTGATCTATATTTCTAACTAGACCTAAAAAAGTAGAAAAAGACAGGGAAAGGGGGGGGGGGGGGGGATAGGGAATGTAAGAAAAAAAAAAAGAAAAGAAAAAGAAACAAAATGCATAATTTTAAAGGATGCCTTGACTGTAAAAAGGTTAAGAAACACTGGATTTTGGGTCCCTCTTTGTCCTGCACAGCCAGGCAACTTGTATTTTCCACAACCCCCGTACACAATCAAAACCAATCCAAAGGCTTTTTTCTTAAAATTTATTTAGGGGTAAATATCTTGGTTAGGGTTAAGGTGGTATGGGATGCCCTGAACTTGGTAAATGTACAACTTTGAGGACAACTTGAGTTTTCTTCACTTCTAGCAAAAAGACTCCAAGCTGCATTCCTTCCGGAATAACACAGTCCCAACTTAGATATCAGGTACTTTCCTGTTCCCTGAAAAAATGCCAATGCCTTGGCTTAGCCTGAAAATCCCCGAAGCAAGGGTTAAGATAACAGAAACTGTCCCTCTGAGAGCTAGCTGAATCTTGCACTCTGCTGTTGTATCAGGTCCCTCTAGCTCAGCCTTTCTCAACCTTTTCAACACAGAGGAACCCTTGATATAACTTTCTGGTCTTGGGGAACTCCTGCTAAAAATGACTATATCTACAACTCATGATGCATTAGTGTGATGGTCAGTGGGATGAATTCTCCTTACACTTGTGGACACTGGGAAGAATTAACCCCTTACAAATAGCTAAAAAGATCAATGATGGCAGTGGGAACTTGTCTGAGAGACAGAAATTGCTCATTACTCAAGGAACCCCTAGCAACCACTGGAGGAACCCTAGTTGAGAAACCTGCTCTAGCTTGTCAGGGTGTCTCCACCAGTTGAGGTGAGACTGCAAGGGGTGAAAGTCCCTCTCTGGTTCCTTCTTCTTCCCACACTCTTTCCGTCCACTTCCACAGCACCTCCTCTCCCTGGAGGCAGAAGCCCCTTGCCCACCCCAGGCTTCTGGATCCTGGACTCAGTTCCCCCCACGGGCCAGGTCCCTGGAATATTGGAATATTTATGGGTAAAGCTCCCCACCTTCTGGGCCATCCTCACTCAGGAATTGGTGGAGCCCCTAAAAATATTCAGGCTTCTGTCTCCAGCCCTCCACCCACTATGTTCTGGAACTTTCCAGAAGGTTTCAGAAACCAGGGGGAGGTGCCAGAGTCTCAGCTCTCAGAGCCTGCCAGTTAAATTCTGCATTACCCAAATTAAACCTGGCTCACTGGCTGCCTGACTAGACTAAATGTACCTATCCTACCAACTATGTATACTAGAGGGTGCTACATACATATAACTTATTTTTTTATTATGAACCACTTGCTTACTGGGCACCTAAACCCCCCTCCTGCCCAGACCAATTTTCAGCTTTTAGCACTGTACCCAAATTAAATTTTTATCATTTTTTTCCCACAAATAGAGCTTTCTTTTGGTGGTATTTGATCACCTCTGGGGTTTTTATTTTTTGTTAAAAAAATAAAAAAAATAGGAGATTTACAAAAAAAAAATACAAAACGGTTTTATATTTTGTTGATACATTTTTCAAACAGGTAATTCTTCTCCTTCATTGATGTACGCTGATGAGGCTACACTGATGGGCACAAATAGGCTGCATTGATGGGCACTGATAAGGCAACACCGGTGGGCACTGATAAGGCGGCACTGATGGGCACTAATAGGCGGCACTGGTGTTCACTGATAGGGTGGTACTGGTGGGCACTGATAGGTGGCATTGGTGGGCACTGAGAGGTGGCAGTGATGGGCGGCACTGAGGGGCACTGATAGGTGGCACTGAAGGGCACTGATAGGAGGCACTGATAGCTGGCACTGATGGGCAATTATGGTTGGCAGTGATGGGCATTAATCTGGACTGGTAGATGACACTGATAGGCAGCACTGCTAAGTGGCACTGATGAGGCACTGATTGGCACCATTGGTGGGCATTGATAGGTGGCACTTGTGGGCACTGATTGCTGGCACTTACTGTGGGCACTGATTGCTGGCACTTACTGTGGGCACTGATTCGTGGCACTGGCAGGTGGCATTGGCAGGCGGTACTGATGGACAAATATGAGGCTCTTCCTCTTTGGGACCGATGTCTCTTCAAACAGAAGCTGGTGATCGGCTTTTTTCCTCCTCACGCTTTCAGCGTGAGAAGAAAAAAAAAACGATTACCAATCTTCTGTTTAAATCATGTGATCAGCTGTCATTGGCTGACAGCTGATCACGTGGTAAGAATTGGCCCCTTACTCGGATCTGTGATCACCCGAGTCTCATTGATCGCTCTGGGCGTGCCCTTCAGGGGGGCGTGGTGAGCCTGCAAAGGGGAGGACATCAATTAACGTACTCCCGGCAAAGCAGATCCGCGCTGTAGCCGTCATTCTGCTATAGCGCGGATCTGAAGAAGTTAAAGTGTTACAAAACCCAGGAACCTTTATTCACTTTATCTGGTCTCCCACAGTACACAGAACATGGAAATGGAATTCTTTTAGCAAATATAAACGGCTTAATACCTTTTCTCATCAGCAGCATATAGCAGTCTTGTGACTTCTATCAGTGTCCGGCCGAGCACTGGTTAAAGCTTGTAGGAGGAGTTTTCATTCTACTCCCCCGACTCTCTGTCTGGACAGTGCTGATTGGCCCTGTGCTGATTGCATTGCACCAGAAAAAAAAAAAACTCTCTAGAAATACGCACCAAACTGAACATGTGCCGAGTGACTCCAAAGGATCTGTCTTATCAGGGGATGGATTTGGGACTGTGGAAAAAGGGGAGGATCAGAGAAGACAGGATCAAACAGCCTTTTTACACAATGCGGAGGATTAACCCCTTAGGTTCCATAGTGAGTATAATAAGCATGCTTTACTGCATATACAGACTGATGTTACTGTTGTGGGTTTAGTAACACTTAAGGTGTTGTCCTTTAAATTGAAAAAGGAACACCATAGCAGGAGCTAGGAAGCCGTCTACAGTTGTGCATTTATTCATACTTTTATAGCAGTCATTTTAATTAGGGACTGCATGTGCTATAAAATCAACAGCAAATACTGAAACTCCTCAGTGGCCTTCTGTGACTTTTGTAGCCATTTAAGTGAATCCACAGGTAGCTCCGGTCCACCACCCCTCCCCAGATACCAGCCGATGCCCTCAGTGCCAGGAAGAATAGGATCCTGGCAGAGATGGTTTCCAGTCATTCCCTCTGAGCTATTGACACATTTTGCTGGCAGACTTTACTTGTCCTTCAATTCCATTTCAGCAACCCCAACTTTCCGCCTCTTAAGAGCTGTTAATCATCATTAACTCACATCTCTCTTTTTTCTTCTTCTTTTTCCATCTAGTGTCTGCCTGTTTTATCGGAAACCTACACTAGTTACATTGCAATAAAGTGGACCTAGCATCAGATAGACTTTCATGTTAAGTGCATGTATGCCAAGTAAGTGCGTTAGTGATATTTATTACCTGTCACAGAGATCACAGTACTCCCACTGAAAATGTTTTCATCTGCTTTTCTCTCCCCAGAAGGACAGAGCCTTCTTTATTCAGGCATCATCCTGGGTCATTGTCTACTTTCTGAACTGAGATGCTGATTTAGAGATGACACAGTCAAGTAAATCCTGGTGCCTGTTGTCACAAATGTGTGACACAAATCAGCCCTCTGCTGCAGTCTCTCACTTTGTGACTTGCTACAGTAGGGGTGTCAAACACAATTTCATCAGGGGCCACATCAGCAGTATGGTTGCCATCAAAGGGCCAATTGTATCTCAGGTGCGTTACGTAGAGAGAGCAGGGTTCAGGAGTGCCTTACATACAGTGTGTACAGAGTGTAGAGTTCAGGAGTGTGCTATGTACAGAGTTCAGGAGTACACTACGTACAGAGTGCAGAGTTCAGGAGTGTGCTATGTACGGAGTGCAGAGTTCAGCAGTACACTACATAGAGAGTGCAGAGTTCAGGAATGCTTTACATACAGAGTGCAGAGTTAGGGAGTACAATATATACAGAGTACAGAGTTCAGGAGTACACTATATAGAGAGTGCAGAGTTCATGAGTGCTTTACATACAGAGTGCAAAGTTCAGGAGTACACTATGTACAGAGTGCAGAGTTCAGGAGTACACTATCTAGAGAGTGCAGAGTTCAGGAGTACACTATATAGAGAGTGCAGAGTTCAGGAGTGCTTTACATACAGAGTTCAGGAGTGCATTACATACAGAGTACAGAGTTCAGGAGTACACTATATAGAGAGTGCAGAGTTCAGGAGTGCTTTACATACAGAGTGCAGAGTTCAGGAGTACACTATGTACAGAGTGCAGAGTTCAGGAGTACACTATATAGAGAGTGCAGAGTTCAGGAGTGCTTTACATACAGAGTTCAGGAGTGCATTACATACAGAGTGCAGAGTTCAGGAGTGCACTATATAGAGAGTGCAGAGTTCAGGAGTGCTTTACACACAGAGTGCAGAGTTCAGGAGTACACTATGTACAGAGTGCAGAGTTCAGGAGTACAATAAATAGAGAGTGCAGAGTTCAGGAGTGCTTTACATACAGAGTTCAGGAGTGCATTACATACAGAGTACAGAGTTCAGGAGTACACTATATAGAGAGTGCAGAGTTCAGGAGTGCTTTACATACAGAGTGCAGAGTTCAGGAGTACACTATGTACAGAGTGCAGAGTTCAGGAGTACACTATATAGAGAGTGCAGAGTTCAGGAGTGCTTTACATACAGAGTTCAGGTGTGCATTACATACAGAGTGCAGAGTTCAGGGGTGCTTTACATACAGAGTTCAGTGTTCAGGAGTGCAATACGTACAGAGTGCAGGGTTCAGGGGCACACCAGGTACAGAGCGCAGTTCCAGGGGTGCAGTATGCACAGATTGCAGAGTTCAGGGATGTGCTATGTACAGAATGTAGAGTGCAGAAGTGCGTTACATACAGAGTGCAGAGTTCAGGGGTGCGCTTTGTACAAAGTGCAGGGTTTAGGGGTGTGCTATGCACAGTCTACAACCCCTACCTCCACCCCCCCCAAAGTTTTCTCGCATCTCTCTCTCCTACCTGGCCTGGCTCTAGTACCTCCCCATGTAGGCTGCTCTACTACCCATGTACTCGCCTCTGTACCTCCCTGTTTGGTAGCTCTGCCTCGCCTTGCAGGGAGATCATTCTCTCTCTCAGATTCAGGAGATCTATCCCCGCTGTGCCCCGCCACAAGTGCGTGCAGGGATCTGTTAGATGCGGGAGCCTCTGTGAGCAAAGCTGTCCCTTGTAAATACAGAAGGCTTCTATGTTTACAAGTGAGCGGGATTGGAGGATGAAAGCCGGAGATGGCGGAATGGAGTTCAGCTTCAGCATAACTGGGTGCGAGGGCCACATGACAAGGCCCGGCGGGCGGCATTCGACCCGCGTGCCTTGTGTTTGACATATGTGTACTACAGAGCTACAATGTCTGATCACTGGGGAAGAGGAGACTAAGGAAATGCCTACCTGCAGCAGACTGTTGACATCATCTCAACCTAGGCAAAGTCACTGGACTGGAGCTCAAGTTCTGCTTTTTATGATAAAAAATTGAGCTTTTATACCAAATGAAACTTTGGCTGGATATTGTGACATTGTGAAGTTTTCCTTTCATTTCATTTGTTTTTTTATAAATTGGTAAATTCAAAAATTCGTAATTAGTAAATTCAAAAATTCGTAATTAGTAAATTCAAAAATTCGGGAATTTGAAATTTTGGAAATTCAAAAATCCGAAAATTAGAAAATGAGTAAGAAAATCCAAAAATTCAAAATAATAACTAACTAATAATAACTAACTATTAAATTATACGTATTGGAATTTCCTTTCAAATTTGGCTGTTAGGGTATTATCCGAAATAATGAATGTCGCATCAAAACAAATGGAACGGAAAAAAATAGATAAATAAACAAATGGAACGGAACAAATTAATAATAAATAATAATAATAAAAAGTACTTTGTTATGTTCCATTCATTTAGATGCGGCATTCGTTATTTCGGATAATTGGTAACTTCAGATGAATTCTTATTCGTTACGTTCACTAACAGCCAAATTTGAAAGGAAATTCCAATACCTATAATTTAATAGTTTAGTAATAGTTAAGTTATTATTAGTTAGTTATTATTTCAGAAATTTTGCGGTTTTCGAATTTTCGTTCTTATTTTCGGATTTTCGTTCTTTAGAATTTTCGGATTTTCGTTCTTATTTTCGGATTTTCGAATTTCCGAATTTTTGAATATCCGAATTTTTGAATTTCCGAATTTTCTAATTTCCGAATTTTCGAATTTCCGAATTTTCTCATTTCCGAATTTTCGTTTTTGAATTTTCGATAATTCGAATTTACGAATATTCTGAGAAATTTGTTAAACGGGTTTTCTTTCGTTTGGATATTTCCGAATTAACGATTTTGTCAAAAACGCATTCGGAACTAAACGAATTGCACATGTCTAATACTTCAGGTCCAGGTCGCGGACTCAGAAAGTGCTGCAGGCAGTGATGGAAGGCCAGGCAACTAGCATTTTCAGGAGTAGCCTGGCAATGACTGCACTTGTGTTATGCAGAATGCAATAAAAAGACACCCAGACTCCACCTATGACTGACATGCCAATGTTAGGTGGTCTTGTCCTTTAACGGGCGGGTGGCTCTTTACTTTTCCAAACATCCCAAAGCGTTCCTGCCAATCCCAGAGAAACGCAGCAGCGAGGGCGCCAAAAAAACACGGCGCTGTCATTTTCCTGGCTGTAATCACTAACAGAGGGCACCTTCCACATAAAACGTAAAGCGTTCGCTGGAATAACAGCCACCCATAAATATTGAGACTGCAGGCACTTTAGCTGGGAGAGACGGTAATGCCTCTCATCTCTCGGCTTGTTAAGATGTCTCATTAGGGAATAGCTGTCTGATGTTTAAACATAAGATTACAAGCCGCTGTGAACAAAATCTCTTTGAAAAGATCTGCCAGCGCTGGGACTCCGGCCTACAAAATCCCCCACCCTTTCCCTGCCAGACCCCGAGCGCTGGCGCCAACCATCAGGACTTAGAAGGACGCTCCAAAGCTGAACTCCAGGCAGATATAAAAGGCGCAAATAAATGCAGCTCTGTATTCATTAATCCATCATTAACCACTCGCCTACCGGGCAACTACACCCCCTTCCTGCCCGGGCCGATTTTCAGCTATCGCGCTTTGAATGACAATTTTGCGGTCATGCTACACTGTACCCATATGAAATTGTTATCATTTTCTTCACACAAATAGAGCTTTCTTTTGGTGGTATTTAATCGCTGCTGGGTTTTTTCTTTTTTACTAAAAAAAAAGACCAAAAACTTTGAAAAAAAATTTTTTTTTTTTTTTTACTTAGTTTCTGTCAGTAAATTTTGTAAATAAGTAATTTTTCTCCTTCACTGATGTGCGCTGATGAGGTGGCACTGATGGGCACTGATTGGCTGAACTGGTGGGCATTGATGAGGTGGCATTTATGGGCACTGATGAGGCGGCACTTATGGGTACTGATTAAGTGGCACTGATGAGGAGGCACTAATATGCCGCACTTATGGGCACTGATATGTGGCACTGATGGGCAATGATAGGTGGCACTGATTGGCACTGATAGGCGGCACTGGTGGGTACTGATAGGCGGCACTGATGTGCATTGATGGGTGGCACTGATGGGCGACACTGATGGGCATTGAAGGACAGCATTGATAGGCAGCACTGATAGCCAGCACTGGCTGGCATCACTAATGGGCACTGATTGGCACTTGCGGGCACTGATTGCTGGCACTGGCCGGCACTAATTGCTGGCGCTGATTGGCTACATGGTGGCGCTATATTGTAATCAGGGCACTGATTACACGTTTTGCTGTTCCCTGTGAGGAGATGCTGCTGATCGGCTCTCCTCGCCACACACTCTATCAGTGTGAGGCGAGGAGCGCCGATTACCAGCATCTCTGTGTTTACATGTGACCGGCTGTGATTGGACACAGCCGATCACATGGTTAAAGAGCTTTGGACGCGGCTCTTTACAGAGATGGGGGACACGCCGTGTCCTAGAACGAGAGCCGCACCGTCCCGCCGTCATTTGACGGTGGGCGGCGGCAATAATGACAGCCCACTCCCTCCCTCCCTCCTCCTCCATGCCCACTAACCAGCTACAAATTACATGTAGATTAATGGAGGCTTCACCTTCCCCTTCCTCTTATTCTAAGACACAGCCTGTGACTGGCATAAATCCGCCCACACCATGTTATTGCCAAAAAATTATAAAGATTTGAGTCCAAATATATATTTGTATAACAATCTATAACAGTTTATTGATATTAATTATTTATTTTTACAGTTTTTTTTTTAACATGTGACCAGCAGCAGAAGACTAGAAGCTCCTCCTGCTTATGTTTCCCTGCAGGCAGGCTGGGAAATAGCTGAGTCATGTGACAGCTGTATATTGAGTAGGAAAAAAGGTAGTTAGATGTTTGTTTGTTTTTTAATTAAAATAATTACAGTGCCAATATTCACGTACAGAAATAGAAGGGACAAGCAGGGGGGCCCAGGTAGGGAGGGTGATTGGTGTACGGTAGGGGGACACTTACTGGAACCAGTCCCCTGTATGGCTCTCTCTGCAGCTGCTGAAAGCAGACTTCTTCTCCTCTCCCTCCTGTTGGCTTTCAGCTGCTGCAGAGAGAGCCATACAGGGCATTGGTTCCAGTAATTGCCCCCCCCCATGATCCCCCTCCCTGTGCATCATACGTCCCCCCCTGTTGCCCAGGCCCCCTGTGTGGCCCCCTACCCCGCAGTGCTGCTGGCCTCCTTTATCTCCTTCCTGCCACCATCTGAAAGCACACAATAGGATCCTTCAAGAGTGAGAGTGGGGGAAGGGTCCAGTAAACATGCCATATTTACCAGCCCCCTTTCTTTCCTGAATGAACACAATGAGTGATTGGTACCAATCACTCACTGTGTTCATAACTAAATCATTGGTTGTATAGGGCCCATGTCAGGTTGTCGGTATGGGGCCCCCTGTCGGGTTGTCTGTATAGGGCCCCCTGGTTTCTAACAGCAGCCCTGAATGGTGCAGTAACGTGTCACATGCATTACCATGGCGTGTTACTGCAAGTGGGCCCAGAAAGTGGTTGAGGGGCTACAAGTGTTGCTGTTCCTCATTTACAGAAATTCCCTCTAATCTGAGCTATTAGACGACTCATAATTCCAGCACACAGGCGACTGTGATCTCCTTCTTCCTAGAGGTTTAACCACTCGTTGGCAGGGACTTCGTTTACAGCCCTCTGTGATTAAAGCTCTGCCAATGAGGTGATTGCCATCAAGTAGCTCCATCGATCTGCAGCAAGAGATTACAATTGCTGGAGAAGCTTAATCTTCTCAATGCGAGGAAAGCTGGATTGCAGGAAGTAGTGCTGTCACTGACCTAGTTCTCAAAGTTCGAGATTCCCAGCAGTCAGGTTGATCCTCCGACTTACAGGTCCATTCAGACCCTTGGCGTCATGTGTGTTCTGTTAACACACGTGCATTATTGTGCGTTGCATTATAGCTAAAGTTTCGGTATGGCAATTTTTAATTTTTACTCACAATGGTGCAAGCTGGATCAATTTAACTATGTACACTATATTGTCAAAAGTATTGGGACGCCTGCCTCTACACGCACATGACCTCAACCCGATAGCACAGCTTTGGGATGAATTAGACCGGAGACTGTGAGCCAGGCCTTCTCATCCATAATCAGTGCCTGACCTTCCAAATGCGCTTCTGAAAGAATGGTCAAACATTCCCATAGACACACTCCTAAACCTTGTGGACGGCCTTCCCAGAAGAGTTGAAGCTGTTATAGCTACAAATTGTGGGCCAACTCAATACTGAACCCTACGGACTAAGACTGGGATGCCATTAAAAGTTTATGTGCATGTAAAGGTAGGCGTCCCAATAATTAGCTGCATGTAACAAATACATTTGGTACATTTTCGGGAATTGTGTTCACAGGTTTACTTCAGTCCTTGAACAGGACCAGCTAGGATGGTGTAAGATTCTGGAGCTCTTTTACTTTAAGGTGGTTGGAAACTCAGGGACGGGGCATTGTTCCCTCTCCCTGGCCGTTGAATAGGCCGCTGTTAAGATGTAATCCTCTCTCTTGTGTGGATGTCAAAGGTTCTGGAGGCTGGAAAGCAACCAAGCATGAAGGTCTCTCCATTGAAAGCCTCCGTTTCCCCGGGAGCTGGAATGTGACCAGAGAAGCTGAGTGGACGAGGTGTAAAGAGCTTGCGGAAGCCCAGCCCAATCCTTAACAGGAGAGAGATAGCAGAATGGGAAACAAATCTAGTGATAGCGGCTCTGATACCACCTTACCGCTGACCTCTTACTGCTGATCTCTTACCGCTGACCTCCTACCGATGACCTCCTACCGATGACCTCCTACCACTGACCTCCTACGGCTGACCTCCTACCGCTAACCTCCTACCGCTAACCTCCTACCGCTGACCTCTTACCACTAACCTCCTACCACTAATCTCTTAACGCTGACCTCTTACTGCTGATCTCATACCGCTGATCTCATACCGCTGACCTCTTACCGCTAACCTCCTACCGCTAACCTCTTACTGCTGACCTCCTACCGCTAACCTCCTACCGCTGACCTCTTACCGCTGACCTCCTACCGCTAACCTCCTACCGCTAATCTCATACCGCTGACTTCTTACTGCTGATCTCATACCGCTGACCTCTTACCGCTAACCTCCTACCGCTAACCTCTTACTGCTGACCTCCTACCGCTGACCTCTTACCGCTGACCTCTTACCGCTGACCTCCTACCGCTAATCTCATACCGCTGACCTCTTACCGCTGACCTCCTACCGCTAACCTCCTACCACTAAATCTCTTAACGCTGACCCCTTACCACTGACCTCTTACTGCTGATCTCATACCGCTGACCTCCTAGCGCTGACCTCTTACTGCTGATCTCATACCACTGACCTCTTACTGCTAACCTCTTACCGTTAAATTCGTACTGCTGACCTCTTACCGTTGATCTCATACCGCTGACCTCTTACCGCTGACCTCTTACTGCTGATCTCATACCGCTGACCTCTTACCGCTAACCTCTTACCGCTAACATCTTACCGCTGACCTCCTACCGCTGACCTCTTACCGCTGACCTCCTATTACTAACCTCCTACCGCTAATCTCTTAACGCTGACCTCTTACCGCTGATCTCATACCTCTGACCTCTTACCGCTGACCTCTTACCGCTGACCTCCTACCGCTAAGCTCCTACCACTAATCTCTTAACGCTGACCTCTTACCGCTGATCTCATACCGCTGACCTCTTACCGCTGAT
Organism: Lithobates clamitans; assembly: GCA_037952925.1. Classification (NCBI taxonomy): domain Eukaryota; kingdom Metazoa; phylum Chordata; class Amphibia; order Anura; family Ranidae; genus Lithobates; species Lithobates clamitans. The sequence continues at coordinate 1,046,459 of JBBGZY010001813.1, read as the reverse complement.
CTCATACCGCTGACCTCTTACTGCTGACCTCCTACCGCTGACCTCTTACCGCTGACCTCCTACCGCTAACCTCCTACCACTAATCTCTTACCGCTGACCTCTTACCGCTGACCTCTTACCACTGACCTCCTACTGCTGATCTCTCACTGCTGATCTCATACCGCTAACCTCTTACCGCTAACCTCATACCGCTGACCTCCTACCGCTAAGCTCCTACCAGAAGTACTTAGCAAATCGCCCAGAAAGTTGCCTGGTAAAGTCGCACCGTAAGTTGCGTGACTTTCAGGTCGTGGCAGTGTGAACTGAGCCTCAATGTTTTAATTACAAAATCTGTATACAGTGGAACCTCGGATTGTGAGTAACGCGGTTAACGAGAGTTTCGCAAAACGAGCACTGTACTTCTAAAAATCCTAACTCGGTTTGCGAGTGTTGTCTCGCAAAACGAGCAGGATTCAGGCCAAAGCGGTGTGCAGTACTGCGATTGGCCTGAGGTGGGGGGCACCAGAGCCAAATGGTGCCGATCGTAGCCGTTCGGAAATGCTCTGTAAAACTTGGAAATACAACGTCCCCCAGCCTTTACGAGGTTTGCCGAGGTCAGCCGAGCTGTCCTCGGGCCTTTCCGTCTGTTTCCGAGGCTCTCTGGCGCCCCCCCATGCCTCTGGCCACATGCGGTATTGCATGCCATTGAAGTCAATGCGGAACTAATTATTTTCGTTTCCATTGATTTCAATGGGGAAACTCGCTTTGATATGCAAGTACTTTAGATTACAAGCATTCTGCTGGAACGGATTATGCTCGTAATCCGAGGTTCCACTGTAGTTGTAGCCATGTGTTTATGAACAAGGCATACCTCCCAGCTTTTCTGAGATGGGAATGAGGGACACCTATAAGCAAAAGTATGCAGGCATAAGACACACCCCTTGCCACGCCCGTTTAGAGGGGAATTGTACAAAAAACAAGATTGGTTGCACCCACAAGTGCTTTTTTTACCACTTCTATTCCTTTATATTGGCTTTTGGAATTTACAAATGCAGCAATTTAGAAATCAGATAAAAGGTTTAGCGCTGGAAAACACTTTTTGATAGGTAAAAAGTGCATTTTTATATACAACTATATAGATCAGACCAAAATGAGGGACAAATGAGGAGGAAAGAGGGACAGAGGGACATTGCTCCAAATCAGGGACAGTCCCTCGAAATCAGGGACAGTTGGGAGCTATGACAAGGGGCAACCGTATGCACATTACATATGCAGGCTCTACAAATGACCACTAGAGGGGGCATTTATAAATCAGAGTAAAATAAAAGGGAAGTCAGTTACTAAGTAAGCAAAAGTAAGAAATTACATGAAGGAATACTTTGCTTGGACAATGAGGCACACATTTTAGTTTGGACAGGGTGTCGAAGAGTTAACATTTCTGTCTAGTCTCAGCTTATGTTTGTTAACTTATGAGGGGGATTCTCCCTCATTTCCTGTCCCTGTGACACTCTGTACAAGGAATGTAGGGAGCAGATGTCACTGGATATGAAGGCACAAATAGTAAAAAAAAAAAAAATACTAACCCTTTTCCACTCTACTATAAAATAAAAAAAAATGTTTCCATTTGAGAAATTTCCCAGCACTTCCCATTCTTTCCAGCCATCGCTGTTCACTTTTTATTATTTTTACATTTTTTTAAATGAAACTGTGTCCCAAGCCCAACTGAACTTTCAGATTACATCAACTAAATACATTCCAGGAACTTTAAAACACAAGGGGAAAAAAGTCATTTTCTTTAGCGAGCATGCTGCATAGAAGGACCCTTGCACTCTGTGTTGAAGCAGCGATCTCTCTGCAGAGGTCCGGCACATCCCCTCCTGAGTCAGAACTATAACTCTGTAGTCAGGGTGTAGCATGAACAAAAAAAAAAGGTGTACAGTCATTTTCTTTAGAAAGCAGACAAAGCCTAAATAGAAAAGCCTGTCCCCCTGCCAGCATGCTGCACAGATGGTCCTCTTGCATTTAGTGTGGAAGCAGTGGTCTTTCTGCAGAGTTCTGACACATCCCCAGCTAAGTCAGACCAATAGGTTGCAGTTAGGAGATAACATGAGCTTTGCTGATTGGAGAACTTTAGCTTTAACTCAGCAAGTGGCATGTCAGACCTCTGCAGACAGACCACTGCTTACACAAAGAGAGCAAGGAACTTTCTCTGCAACATGCTGGCAGGGAACAGGCTTTTCTACTCAGGCTTTGGCTGCTTTCCAAAGGAAATTACTTTGCACTCCTTTTGTTCATGCTACCTCCTGATTGTAAAGCTGTATTTCTGACTCAGTAAAAGATGTGTTGGATCTCTGCAGAGACCGCTGCTTCCACCAACAAAGCAAGAGACCTTTTTTGCAGCATGCTGGCAGGGGACAGGATTTTCTACTCATGCTGTGGCTGCTTTCCAAAGGAAATTACTTTGCACTCCTTTTGTTCATGCTACCTCCTGACTGTAAAGCTGTAGTTCTGACTCAGTCGAGGATGTGTCGGATCTCCACCAACAAAGCAAGAATCCTTTTTTGCAGCACGCTGGCAAGGTACAGGCTTTTCTACTCATGCTGCGGCTGCTTTCTAAAGAATATGACATTGCAGCCTCTTTGTTCATGCTACCTCCTGACTCCAAAGCTGTAGTTCTGACTCAGTAAAAGATTTCGGATCTCTGCAGAGAGACCACTGCTTCCACCAACAAAGCAAGAGACCTTTTTTGCAGCATGCTGGCAGGGGGCAGGCTTTTCTACTCATGCTGTGGCTGCTTTCTAAAATGACTGTAAGATGGGTGGACACTACATTGATGTGTCTAAAATGCCTTTAGCTAAATAATACTGAAAGTTTGCTTTCCCAACAAATGTATGGGATTTTCAGATGTTCATAGAAAGGGTTTCAGATTTTTTTTTTTTTTTAACATGAAACTGCATATGGGGTCACGGGATTAGTTTAGATCAGGGGTAGGCAACCTGGGTTTTCCAGCTGTGGTGAAACTACAAATCCCATCATGCCTCTGCCTCTAGGGGTCATGCCTGTGATTGTCAGTGTTTTGCAATGTCTCATGGGACTTGTAGTTTCAAAACAGCTGGAGGGCCCAGGTTGCCTACCCCTGGTTTAGATGTATATAATACTCAGCGGAGGTTTTCTTTAATAAAGACTCAAATACCTTCCCATAAGATACAATCTAACAAGACTGATAACACACAGAGAGGAGACAGATCGGTGTACGAGGCTGCCGGTTAGTCTGATGGTATAATGTAGATACTCCAGGGAAATAGTTGTAGAATTAACAATGCCACCGCACAGAGGAACCCTAACCCTCCCAGGAGGGCACCACTGCTGAACCAGCAAAGACTTTCAGACAGTCGGCTGTCACATTACATGAACTCCAAGGACCGTCCGTGACACTGAAACTCAATAAAAGGGATAGGGCGGGGGGGACATCAAATCATGTAATTCAAACTTCCATCAGCATAAAAATATTTAATCACATTCAATAATTTGTTTTATTTAAATATTTTATTATAATACATTTATTTTTTCGATATTTTTATTTATTAAAGTAAGCTTAGTCAATTGGCGTAAAGTGTACCCTAAGGACCCATCCACATAAAAAACATGCCTGTAATGCATTGCATTTTGCCTATTTTTGTGTGTTTTACGCGCACTTATGTCCATTTCTGTGCGTTTTTATGTGCGTTTTCTGCATATATATATTTTTTTCGAAGGCATGTTTCCTCTGACCAATTGTTGTTAGTGAGAGGTGCATTGCGGAGTGTTTTGAGGCATTTAGCCCCCGTTCACACTGGTGCGACTAGTCATGCGATTTGACAGGTCCAAACCACATGGACAAGTCGCAGCCTATGGTTGGCAATGGAACTGTTCAAATTGAGTTTGCGGTGCCGCACCTATTTGAAAAAGTAGTTCCTGCACTACTTTTGCCAATTTCCGGTGCAACACTTGCATAGACATCTGTGCATGAAGTCGCACAGATGTCAGCCAAATCGCACCTGAAGTCGCACTGACATGCAGCTTTCGCATCATGCCATTTCAAAGCCGCATTCAGTGTGAGCGAGGGCTTACACACATTTCAGTGCATTGCGGTATGATAATATGTTGCATAAAATCACACCACTATGGAACGCAGAGAAACACACATTCTGGTGGGAATATGACACATAGAAAACTATTTAATGCACAGGCTTGCATTGCATTGCTTACATCCCACCTCAGCCCTGTATGGAGATATGGACCTTCTTGTATGGACCTGGAGAATGTGGGTAGTTCGAGGGTGAGGGTAGGGGACTGCAACCATGTTTCATGTTACACCCTAAATACACCCTACTTTTCCTGGAATAATACTTTTCCCAAACTTTTACTTTTTTCTGGACTTTTACTTTTTCTAGACTAACACTTATAACAAACTTTTACTTTTCCTGAACTAATATTGTTGCTGAACTTTTACTTCTCCTAGACTAAAACATTTCCTGAACTTTTACTTTTCCTGGACTAATGTTTTTCCAGAACGTTTACTTCTTCCGGAGTAATAATTTTCCTAGGCTAATACTTTTTCTGGACCTTTCCTAGACCAATACTTTCCCCCGAACTTTTACTTTTCCCTGACCAATACTTTTTTCCAGACCCATACTTTCCCAGAACCTTTACTTTTCCCTGACCAATACTTTTTTCCAGACCCATACTTTTCCTGAACCTTTACTTTTTCTGGACTGAGCTTTTATGTTATATTTTTAACTAAATACTCCCTACTTTTCCTGGAATAATACTTTTTCCCAAACTTTTACTTTTTTCTGAACTTTTACTTTTTCTGGACTTTTACTTTTTCTAAACTAACACTTATCACAAACTTTTACTTTTCCTGAACTAATACTCTTCCTGGACTTTTACTTCTCCCAGACTAATACTTTTCCCGAACTTTTACTTTTCCCTGACCAATACTTTTTTCCAGACCAATACTTTTCCAGAACCTTTACCTTTCCTGGACTGTTTCTTTTCTCAGAGCTTTCATGCTATATTTTTAACATCCCACCTCAGCCCTGTATGGAGGTATGGACCTTCTTGTATGGACCTGGAGACTGTGGGTAGTTTAAGGGTAAGGGTAGGGGACTGCGACCATGTTTCATGTTACACCCTAAATACACCCTACTTTTCCTGGAATAATACTTTTTCCCAAACTTTTACTTTTTTCTGGACTGTTACTTTTTCTGGACTTTTACTTTTTCTAGACTAACACTTATCACAAACTTTTACTTTTCCTGAACTAATACTCTTCCTGGACTTTTATTTCTCCCAGACTAATACTTTTCCAGAACGTTTACTTCTCCTGGACTAATAATTTTCCTGGACTAATACTTTTTCTGGACTTTTCCTGGACCAATACTTTTCCTGAACTTTTACTTTTCCCTGACCAATACTTTTTTCCAGACCCATACTTTCCCAGAACCTTTACTTTTCCCTGACCAATACTTTTTTCCAGACCCATACTTTTCCAGAACCTTTACTTTTCCTGGACTGTTACTTTTCTCAAAGCTTTCATGGTATATTTTTAACACATTTTCCCCAGTATAATTTTTTTCTGCTTGATTGGAGCGATGTCAAGGCACCCCACCATCCCATCTCCCAGAATGCAACACCTGCTTTTCACTATATACAACACCAAGAAAAGTGAAGAACACACGTTCCAACACAATGCAAAACTCCACCTGAATGAGCTAATTATGGTTTTGTCACTTCACAGGAAGAACTAAAAGAGTATTATCTCTAAGGTTTTATTTAAAACAGTAGCACAATGAGCCGAGAAGAAAGCCGCCCTGCCGCCGCGAATGGATCCAGAAAGGATATGAACGCAGTGTTCTAAATGGAGGAAAATTGCTGTCGGAAAGCTACAGAGGAGATATGGCTGGGAGCAAGTCATTCCTTGTTCTACGGAAGGCATTGTAAGCGAGACATCAGAGCGCAGAATAAAAACACAAAATAACTTGAGTGCTCATAAAGGCTTTCAAAGTGATACGTACAATAAAATATCCGTGGTGTTCAAACCTGGCTTTGACGAAGGCCTTTTACATCTAAGCTCCTTGTCAGCTTACAAGAATAGAACCTTGAAAGGGGAGTATGGAGGTAGTTTTAAAGTGTGCGTCCATTTTCATATAGAAAAATAAAGCCTCCAGAGTCCGAATGCTAATCCCCCCCGCCTACCATTCTGATTAAACAATGCTGACCTGGTTGGCTCCTCGCCACCGTGTTTGAAATCGTTAACATTATTCCGAATATTCTGTTGCCTTAAAGTAAACCTGCGCTTTGCTCATTCAGTGTATAAAATGCATACAAACCCAAGAACAAAATGTAATATATTAAAGCCAGTCCTTTTTATTTCATTTATAGTCACCTACCTAGATCCTACCAGTAGCACGCTTCCTGTCCTAGGGTGACAACACTCAGTCATCGTACCGTATCTATGGAGCAATGTTACCCTATGACATGACTACAGAGCATCCCTCCACTTTCCTCTTCCCTAAGGGCTTGTTCACACATGAGATCACAGCATTGTAAAACACCTCGGTTGAGCAGCGCTTTTACCCCCCACAACCACCCCCTTTGGCTGCAAAGGGTAACAGTAAGGGGGATACACATGCTATGGCTGCGATGCATCTTGGAAGGAATTATACCCCCTGTTGCTTTTGATGGGCATAGCGCCCGCTGAACGCAACTTATTCAATTGAATGGGGCTGCTCTGCAAACGTCCAGCAACTGTGTGCAATGCAAGTGGTTGCAGTGCTTAGTGCAATGATTTAGGGATTAAAGCAAGGGGTTAGGAGGCGATACAAAGCCTTCCCACTGCCTTTCAAATGCTCTCTGAAGAGTGATCCCCACTATTCCACATTTCGGACTCGCTGCATCCCTCCATTCCCCCTCATCCTGCGCCCCCTGCATCCCTCATTACCTGACATTCTGCTCCCCCTGCATCTCCCACCACCCTACATTCTGCACCCCCCGCTTCCCCACTACCCCACATTCTGATGCACACCCCACTACCCCACATTCTGCTCCCCTGCATCCCTCACTACTCCACATTCTGCTCCCCTGCATCCCCCACTACTCCACATTCTGCTCCCCCTGCATCCCCTACTACTCCACATTCTGCTCCCCCTGCATCCCCCACTACTCCACATTCTGCTCCCCCTGCATCCCCCACTACTCCACATTCTGCTCCCCCTGCATCCCCCCCTACTCCACATTCTGCTCCCCCTGCATCCCCCACTACTCCACATTCTGCACCCCCTGCATCCCCCCATACTCCACATTCTGCTCCCCCTGCACCCCCCCCACTCCACATTCTGCTCCCCCAGCATCCCCCCCTACTCCACATTCTACTCCCCCTGCATCACCCCCTACTCCACATTCTGCTCCCCCTGCATCCCCCACTACTCCACATTCTGCTCCCCCTGCATCCCCTACTACTCCACATTCTGCTCCCCCTGCATCCCCCACTATTCCCCATTCTGCTCCCCCTGCACCCCCCACTACTCCACATTCTGCTCCCCCTGCATCCCCCACATTCTGCTCCCCCTGCACCCCCCACTACTCCACATTCTGAACCCCTGCACACAGCACTACCCCATATTTTGCACCCACCGCATCCCCTACTACCCCACATTCGACTCCCCCTGCATACACCAGATCCTCAAAATTCTGAACTCCCTGGACACTCTACTACCTCACATTCTGCACCCTCAGCATCCACAACTACCCCACGTTCTGCACCCCCTGCACCTACAACTACCCCACATTCTGAACCCCCTGCATCTACCACTATCCCACATTCTGAACCCCCTGCATCTACCACTACCCCACATTCTGCATCCCCTGCTTACCTACCCCCTACACTATATTCTGCACCCTCAGCATCCACCACTACCCCACATTTTGAACTCCCTACATACCCCACTACCTAACATTCTGCAATCCTTGCGTCCGCCACTACCTCACATTCTGCACTCTCCACTACCCCACATTATGCATCCCCTGGCATCCCTGCATCCAGAGCTGCAGCTCTGCAGGGGAGAAAGCATTTCGTGTGGGCAGACAAAAACAAGATCTGCCAGCTATGTACAGTTTATTGATCATCCCTATAATAGTTGAGAAGTGCCGCAGGATCAGTGCTTTATATCGTTCTTAGTTCATAAAACTTGACAAATGCTTTAAGTACCAGTGTATATAATAGTGCAAGGTGTGACTGTTTTATAGGTATATGCGCGCTGTATATTTACTTTGACCAGTCTGATACATCTGTACATCTGAACATCCACAGTCACAGTGAAGGTGCTGGGAGCTAGAGTCACAAACCTCATTGGACAAACTGGCGAACCACAGTTGCAAAAGCTCTTCTATGTCATTAAAGCAACAGCCATCTTATGCCCATTACTGGCAAGGGGCAGTGAGTGATGTACCACTACTAGGGATGAGCTTCGTGTTCGAGTCGAACCCATGTTCGACTCGAACATCGGCTGTTCGACCGTCCGTCGAATTGCGAACGTTATGGGCCGTTCGCGCCAAATTCGTGTGGCGCGTCACGGCCCATAATTCACTGCGGCATCGCAGTGCATTGCTGGCTGATGATTGGCCAAGCATGCACTATGACCCGCATGCTTGGCCAATCACAGCGCCGTCAGTAGAGAGAGCTGTAATTGGCCAAAGCCAGGGTGGCTTTGGCCAATTATGGCTCAGGGGATTTAGTACACGCCCCACACTATATAAGGCCGCCTGCACGGCGGCCCTGTGTAGTGTGTTCCGGTGTGCTGATAGAGAGAGAGACAGACAGTGTCATTTGATTTGAGTTAGCTAGATTAGGCTAGATCTGTTCCTGCTATTTACATTTAATGCAGTGCGTCCTGCTCACAGTGTTCAGCTAGATCCGTTCCTGCTATTTACATTTAGTGCAGTCAGTGCGTCCTGCTCACAGTGTTCAGCTAGATCCGTTCCTGCTATTTACATTTAGTGCAGTGCGTGCTGCTCACAATGTTCAGCTAGATCTGTTCCTGCTATTTACATTTAGTGCAGTTCGTCCTGCTCACAGTGTTCAGCTAGATCCGTTCCTGCTATTTACATTGAGTGCAGTGCGTCCTGCTCACAGTGTTCAGCTAGATCTGTTCCTGCTATTTACATTTAGTGCAGTCAGTGCGTCCTGCTCACAGTGTTCAGCTAGATCTGTTCCTGCTATTTACATTTAGTGCAGTCAGTGCGTCCTGCTCACAGTGTTCAGCTAGATCCGTTCCTGCTATTTACATTTAGTGCAGTGCGTCCTGCTCACAGTGTTCAGCTAGATCTGTTCCTGCTATTTACATTTAGTGCAGTGCGTCCTGCTCACAGTGTTCAGCTAGATCCGTTCCTGCTATTTACATTTAGTGCAGTGCGTCCTGCTCACAGTGTTCAGCTAGATCTGTTCCTGCTATTTACATTTAGTGCAGTGCGTCCTGCTCACAGTGTTCAGCTAGATCCGTTCCTGCTATTTACATTTAGTGCAGTCAGTGCGTCCTGCTCACAGTGTTCAGCTAGATCCGTTCCTGCTATTTACATTTAGTGCAGTGCGTCCTGCTCACAGTGTTCAGCTAGATCTGTTCCTGCTATTTACATTTAGTGCAGTGCGTCCTGCTCACAGTGTTCAGCTAGATCCGTTCCTGCTATTTACATTTAGTGCAGTGCGTCCTGCTCACAGTGTTCAGCTAGATCCGTTCCTGCTATTTACATTTAGTGCAGTGCGTCCTGCTCACAGTGTTCAGCTAGATCTGTTCCTGCTATTTACATTTAGTGCAGTGCGTCCTGCTCACAGTGTTCAGCTAGATCCGTTCCTGCTATTTACATTTAGTGCAGTGCGTCCTGCTCACAGTGTTCAGCTAGATCTGTTCCTGCTATTTACATTTAGTGCAGTGCGTCCTGCTCACAGTGTTCAGCTAGATCCGTTCCTGCTATTTACATTTAGTGCAGTGCGTCCTGCTCACAGTGTTCAGCTAGATCCGTTCCTGCTATTTACATTTAGTGCAGTGCGTCCTGCTCACAGTGTTCAGCTAGATCTGTTCCTGCTATTTACATTTAGTGCAGTGCGTCCTGCTCACAGTGTTCAGCTAGATCCGTTCCTGCTATTTACATTTAGTGCAGTCAGTGCGTCCTGCTCACAGTGTTCAGCTAGATCCGTTCCTGCTATTTACATTTAGTGCAGTGCGTCCTGCTCACAGTGTTCAGCTAGATCTGTTCCTGCTATTTACATTTAGTGCAGTGCGTCCTGCTCACAGTGTTCAGCTAGATACGTTCCTGCTATTTACATTTAGTGCAGTGCGTCCTGCTCACAGTGTTCAGCTAGATCTGTTCCTGCTATTTACATTTAGTGCAGTGCGTCCTGCTCACAGTGTTCAGCTAGATCCGTTCCTGCTATTTACATTTAGTGCAGTGCGTCCTGCTCACAGTGTTCAGCTAGATCTGTTCCTGCTATTTACATTTAGTGCAGTCAGTGCGTCCTGCTCACAGTGTTCAGCTAGATCTGTTCCTGCTATTTACATTTAGTGCAGTGCGTCCTGCTCACAGTGTTCAGCTAGATCTGTTCCTGCTATTTACATTTAGTGCAGTGCGTCCTGCTCACAGTGTTCAGCTAGATCCGTTCCTGCTATTTACATTTAGTGCAGTGCGTCCTGCTCACAGTGTTCAGCTAGATCTGTTCCTGCTATTTACATTTAGTGCAGTCAGTGCGTCCTGCTCACAGTGTTCAGCTAGATCCGTTCCTGCTATTTACATTTAGTGCAGTCAGTGCGTCCTGCTCACAGTGTTCAGCTAGATCTGTTCCTGCTATTTACATTTAGTGCAGTCAGTGCGTCCTGCTCACAGTGTTCAGCTAGATCCGTTCCTGCTATTTACATTTAGTGCAGTCAGTGCGTCCTGCTCACAGTGTTCAGCTAGATCTGTTCCTGCTATTTACATTTAGTGCAGTCAGTGCGTCCTGCTCACAGTGTTCAGCTAGATCCGTTCCTGTTATCTTCCTACTGACAGGCAGGCTTGTCTGGTTACAGTATATAAAGCTACCTGAAGAAAATTACAGGTGTTCTATCCCAGCTTAGTGCAGCTACAGGCCATTAGTATGTCTGGAAGGCCAAGAAGGAGAGGCAGACAGTCACAAGCCAATAAGAGAGGGCAAGCAGGCTCTGTGTCTAGTGCTGGTCGTGGAGACGGTGCATCCTCATCAGCCCGTGGCCATGGGACACGCTTGGCCTTTTTTTCGGCAGCTGGCCGTGTTGAGCCGCAACATGCAGAAAACTTGGTCGAGTGGATGACCAAGCCGTCCTCATCCTCCTCATCCTCTCTCACCCATGCCCAGGGTGCTTTGTCTGGCAAAGCAGCGGCCTCTTCCCTCAGCTCAATGTCATCAGTGACTCCTTCCCTAGCTCCACCATGTCCTCCTGAGGATTCCCTCGAACTGTTTGACCACAGTGTTGGGTACATGCTCCAGGAGGATGCCCAGCGTTTGGAAGGCTCTGATGATGATACTGAGCTCGATGAAGGCAGTAACATGAGCACGGACAGAGGGGGTGCCCAAGAAGGACAGCAATCTGGCAGTCATGCTCCCCCTGCTGCAGCATACTGCCAGGTTTGCTCCAGTGATGAGGAGGGAGGGGATGATGAGGTCACTGACTCAACGTGGGTGCCTGATAGGAGAGAGGAGGAGGAGGAGGAGGAGGAGGAGGCGGCACATCACCAACGAGGCAGGATGCCCTCCAGGGGCCAGCCTAAGGGCAGCACATTGACTGCATCACACCCCAAAGCTCCACATGTGCAGGGCGCTGCAGTCTCTGCGCGTTATTCAAAAAGTTCTTTGGTGTGGGCCTTTTTTGAGACGAGTGCATCAGATCGCACCGCTGCTATTTGCAACATATGTCTCAAGCGTATCTCGCGTGGCCAAAACATCTCCCGCTTGGGTACCACATGCTTGACCAGACATATGTTGACCTGCCATGCAGTTCGTTGGCAAGCATATCTAAAAGACCCACACCAAAGAACAAAGAGGATCTCTCCTTGCTCCTCATCAGCTGAGATTTCCAACCCCACTAGACCTTCAGTCCTCTCTGAGACCTGCAGTGAGAGGAATGAAGGTGTAGAATTAGGTGTGTCACAGCCAAGTACTTGTGGGCAATCTGCTTTTGGTACACCGACGTCAGATTGTACCAGGCAAATTTCCCTGCCCCAGCTGCTGCACCGCCGAAAGAAGTTTGCTCCCAGCCATCCACATGCCCAGCGGTTGAATGCTAGCTTGGCAAAATTGCTAGCACTTCAACTGCTGCCTTTTCAGTTGGTAGACTCTGCCCCCTTCCGTGAGTTTGTTGAATGTGCGGTTCCTCAGTGGCAGGTACCCAAACGCCACTTTTTCTCACGGAAGGCGATTCCGGCTCTCTACCGGCATGTGGAAGGCAATGTCCATGCCTCGCTGGACAGGGCGGTCAGCGGTAAGGTGCATATTACCGCTGACTCATGGTCCAGCAGGCATGGACAGGGACGTTACTTAAGTTTCACGGCGCATTGGGTGACTCTGCTGGCAGCTGGGAAGGATGCAGGACAAGGTGCAGTAGTGTTGGAGGTTGTTCCGCCACCACGCCTCCAAAATGCTGATTGTGACACACCTCTCTCCTCCACCCCCTCCTCTTCTTCTTCCTCCATGGCCTCTTCCTCGGAACCAGCAGTGCTCCGTAGGCGTTCAAGGGGCTACGCAAGTACGCAGGCCAAAAGATGCCATGCGGTGCTTGAGCTGGTGTGCTTGGGGGACAGGAGCCACACTGGGGCAGAGGTTCTGTCAGCTCTGCAGGGGCAGGTTCAGAGGTGGTTGACGCCACGCCAACTTAAGGCAGGAATGGTGGTTTGCGACAATGGCACCAACCTCCTCTCTGCCCTCCGACAGGGACAACTGACCCATGTGCCCTGTTTGGCTCACGTCCTTAACTTGGTGGTGCAGCGGTTCTTGGGCAGGTACCCGGGCTTACAGGATGTCCTGAGGCAGGCCAGGAAAGTCTGTGTGCATTTCCGCCGGTCATATAATGCCAGTGCTCGGCTGACGGACCTCCAAAAGGAGTTTAACCTGCCCAAGAACCGCCTAATCTGTGACATGCCCACCAGGTGGAACTCGACATTGGCCATGCTGCAGCGGCTGCACACGCAGCAGAGGGCCATCAATGAGTACCTGTGCGACTATGGCACCAGGACAGGGTCAGGGGACCTTGGTTTTTTTTCCCCACGCCAGTGGGCCATGATCAGGGATGCATGCACTGTCCTGTCACCATTCGAGGAGGCCACGAGGATGGTGAGCACTGACAGTGCATGCATCAGTGACACTGTCCCCCTTGTCCACCTGTTGGAGCACACGCTGCGTGGAATAATGGACAGGGCACTTGAGGCAGAACAGAGGCAGGAAGAGGAGGACTTCCTTAGCTCTCAAGGCCCCCTTTATCCAGACAGTGTTCCTGCGTGCCCGCCGATCACACAGGAAGAGGACGAGGAGGAGGAGGAGGAGGAGGAAGATTGTGTCAGTATGGAGGTGGAGCCTGGCACTCAGCATCAGCAGTCTTTAAGGGATCAGTCCCAAGGAACACATGGGCTTGTACGTGGCTGGGAGGAGGTGGCTGCGGACGTTGTTGTCCTTAGTGACCCAGAGGACTCCGGACCGAATGCCTCAGCAAACCTACGCTGCATGGCCTCCCTGATCCTGCAAAGCCTGCGTAAGGATCCTCGTATTCGTGGTATCAAGGAGAAGGACCAATACTGGCTGGCAACCCTCCTTGATCCACGTTACAAGGGTAAGGTTGCGGACCTTATCTTGCCATCGCAGAGGGAGCAGAGGATGAAACATCTTCGGGAGGCCTTGCAGAAAGGTCTGTGCAACGCGTTCCCAGAGACTGGGAGGTTACAAACTCCTGTTTCTGGACAACGTGTTGCTGAGGCTTCGGTCAGTCAAAGAAGGAGCGGTGGAGAAGGTGGCCGTCTGACCGATGCGTTCAGACAATTTTTTGGTCCGCAGCCCCAAGGTATGATCGGTTCCAGCAACCATCGCCAGCATCTGTTTTACATGGTGCAGGAATACCTAGGGGCAAGATCAGACTTGGACACCTTTCCCACCGAAAATCCTCTGGGTTACTGGGTCTTGAGGATGGATCACTGGCCAGAGCTTGCACAGTATGCAATTGAGCTACTGGCCTGTCCTGCATCCAGCGTTCTTTCGGAACGCACATTCAGTGCTGCTGGAGGCGTGGTAACCGATCACAGGGTGCGTCTGTCCACTGACTCGGTCGATCGGCTGACCTTCATAAAAATGAATCAGTCTTGGATCACCACCAGCTACCAAGCACCTGATGCTGATGTAACTGAATAATTTTTTTCAGATCCCTTCAAAGACTGCCTATGCTGATGCTGAGTGACTATCCCTGAGTAATTATCCTCTTCCTCCTCAATCATCACGCTGATAGCTTGTAAGAACATTTTTGGTTCTGGGCGCCACCACCAGTGTCTAAGGCACAATTTTTCAGCCCCTGTTTAACAGGGGCGTGTAATTACAATTTTTGATGTAATACTTTGCAGCAGGGCTCGTTCCTGCATTCCAACTAGAGTGTCTGTGAGGGGTTGCAGTGTTGTGGCACCAGCACCAGTGCCTAAGGCCCAATTTTTCTGCCCCTGTCTAACAGGGGCGTGTAATTACAATTTTTGATGCAATACTTTGCAGCAGGGCTCGTTCCTGCGTTCCAACTAGAGTGTCTGTGAGGGGTTGCAGTGTTGTGGCACCAGCACCAGTGCCTAAGGCCCAATTTTTCTGCCCCTGTCTAACAGGGGCGTGTAATTACAATTTTTGATGCAATACTTTGCAGCAGGGCTCGTTCCTGCGTTCCAACTAGAGTGTCTGTGAGGGGTTGCAGTGTTGTGGCACCAGCACCAGTGCCTAAGGCCTAATTTTTCAGCTCCTGTTCAACAGGGGCATGTAATTACAATTCTTGATCTAATATTTCACAGCAGGGCCCTGTGAGGGCTTACAGTGTTTTGGCCACAGCAACACCTAAGGCCCAAATTTCTGCTGAGTATATAGGGCAGGACCCTACTTTCAAACATCTAACTTACAAACGACTCCTACTTGCAAACAGAAGGAGACAACAGGAAGTGAGATGAAATCTACCCCTAGGAAGGGAAATTCTCTCCTGTAAGAGTTAATATGGGAAAACAATTTCTCCTTTCCACTGATGCTTTCCAATCCTTGTTCCACAAAAAAACCCAAATTTTCAAAAAACATTTTTCATTGGGACAAAAAAGTGAGGTGAAATCTTCTGAAGAGGAGGAAAGACGCAAAACAAATGTCACAGGGGTGATAACCCTTCCCTATGTTTTCCAAAAAGCTTAGAAAAGATTTTTTGGCTGGAGCTAAACACGTTAAAAATGTTCAAAATTACAAACAGATTCTACTTAACAACAAACCTACAGTCCCTGTCTTGTTTGCACCGCCTGTATACTGCTGTTCAGAGTATATAGGGACCTTTCCTTATTTTAATTTGGGTGCGGGGTTCCCCTTAATATCCATACAAGACCCAAAGGGCCTGGTAATGGACTGGGGGGTACCCATGCCGTTTGTCTCACTGATTTTCATCCATATTGCCATGACCCGACATGACATTAAACCCGCAAGCAGTTTTAAATGAGATTTTTTCCTTTAAAAATGACATTTGGTGCAGGAACTGTTCTAAACATGGGAAACACGCGTCACTTTACAGGCATACTATAGACACCCCCCAGGTACGATATTTAAAGGAATATTTCACTTTTTTTTTTTTTACTTTAAGCATCATTAAAATCACTGCTCCCGAAAAAACGGCCGTTTTTAAAAGTTTTTTTTGCATTGATACATGTCCCCTGGGGTAGGACCCGGGTCCCCACACCCTTTTTAGGACAATACCATGCAAATTAGCCTTTAAAATGAGCACTTTTGATTTCGAACGTTCGAGTCCCATAGACGTCAATGGGGTTCTAACGTTCGTGCGAACTTGCGGTCCGTTCGCGGGTTCTGGTGCGAACCGAACCGGGGGGTGTTCGGCTCATCCCTAACCACTACCATGTGCCAAGGCTCGTTGTGCCATCTTAGAAAAAACAATAATGGAAACACTATGGTCAGGGGGAGGAAGAAGAAGAAAAAGAAGAAAGGAGAAGAAGAGAGAGGAAGGGGGGAGAGGGGTGAAGAAGAGAGAAGAAAGAAGAAGAAATAAAAAGAAATTTAAAAAAAGCCAGTAGAAGAAGAAGGTTAAAAAAAGGAGAAGAAGAAATAAATGAAAAGAGAGAGGAAGGTAGAAGGGAGAAGAAGGGGGAAGAAGGGAGATGAAGATAGAAAAAGGGTGAAGAAGAGAGAAGACGGCTGAGGAAGAGAGAATAGAGAGGAAAAGAGAAGAAGGGAGAAAGGGAAAGAAGAAGAGATAAGATGAGAGAAGACGGGTGAAGAAGAGATAAGATGAGAGAAGAAGAGTGAAGAAGAGAGCAGGGAGAAGAAGAAATAAAAAGTGAGAAGAAGAAAGAAAAAGGGAGGAGAAGAAATAAAAAGTGAGAAGAAGAAGAAGGTTAAAAAAGGGGAGAAGAAGAAATACGGTAAGTGAAAAGAGAGAAGAAGGTAGAAGGGAGAAGAAGGGGGAAGAAGGGAGATGAAGATAGAAGAAGGGTGCAGAAGAGAGAAGGGAGAAGAAGAAAAAAGAAGTGAGAAGAGAGACAAGGGTAGAAGGGAGAAGAAGAGAGAAGAAGAGAGAGGAAGAGAGAAGAAGGGAGATGAAGAGAGAAGAAGGGAGAAAAATTGAAAAGAAGAGAGAGGAAGGGAGAAAGGGGGAGAAGAAGAGATAAGAAGAGAGAAGAAGGGAGAAAGGGGGTGAAGAAGGGAAAAGAAGAGAGAAGAAGGGAGAAAAGGGGAGAAGAAAGAACAAGGGCGATTAAGAGAGAAGAAGGGAGAAAAAGAGGGAATCGAGAAGAAGAGAAAAGAGGGTAGCAAAAGTGAGAAGAAGATAGAAGAGGGGAGAAGAAGTGAGAAGATTTGAGAAGAGGGGAGAAGAAGTGAGAAGATGTGAGAAGAGGGCAGAAGAAGAGAGAAAGGAAAAGAAGTTAGGAGAATGAAGATGGGAGAATAAGAAGATTGACTGAATAAGCTAAACGCATAATATCCACTGTGCGCACAACTCATCCTGGAAGAGGACTAGACATTCTAGAAAACGTTTAAATTATGATTGTCCTTCGCTGTCCCAGATAAACCAAAGCTTACCTGCTACGGAAGCAATCACAGCATTCCCATTTTAGGAAAAAATTGCATCTACGGGATTTGAGGGACGTTCAGATAATGCCCAAGTACCCAATGGTTCTCATATAGCAGAAACGTATAGCTGTCAAGGTGTGTATATAGGTGGGGAAAACAGCAGTATCACAGGTGAACATGAAAAAAAGGTCCTGATAGTGGAACTCAGGTGATGAAACAAAACAAAGACTAATAACCACACGCACTTACCATTTGTCCTTGATAAAGTGCCTGAGATCTGGTCTTCCTTGTATATACTGTGCAAGCTGAAAGACACAAATGGGAACAAGCCATGTTAGTACATGAGAACGTGGTACCAAAATAAACAAATAAAATGAAGGTATATGATAAAACATTCTATCCATCTTAGTGAATGCACCTCCATAGTTCTCAATGGTCCCCCTTGTAAGTAAAACCTTAAGGGCCCACTCACATCTTTGCTGTTTACAAGTAAAAAACTGTATTTTTTGCTGGAAAATTACTTAGAAACCCCAAACATTATATATATTTTTTTTAGCAGAGACCCTAGAGAATAAAATGGCGGTTGTTTCGACATTTTATGTCACACTTTATTTGCGCAGCGGTCTTTCAAATGCAATTTTTTTTTTGTAAAAAATACACTTTAATGAATTAAAAAAAAAACAAAAAACAGTACAGTACAGGCACTTTTAAGTACACAATGGGGTTTATTTACTAAAGCTGCATACCCCACTTTTAAGTACACAATGGGGTTTATTTACTAAAGCTGCATACCCCACTTTTAAGTACACAATGGGGTTCATTTACTAAAACTAGAAAGAGCAAAATCAGGCTCACTTCTGCATAGAAACCAATGAGCTTCCGGGTTTTATTACCAAAGCTTAATTGAACAATCTGGGGTTAGAAGCTCATTGGTTTCTATGCAGAAGGGAGCCTGATTTTGCACTTTCCAGCTTTCGTAAATAAACCCCATTGTGTACTTAAAAGTGGGGTAAGCCTGTAAAGTTAGCCCAGTTTTTTGCATAATGTGAAAGATGATGTTATGCCAAGTAAATAGATACCTAACATATCATGCTATAAAATTGCGCACGTTTGTTTAATGGCGACAAACTACAGTACATAAAAATCTCTATAGGCGACGCATTAAAAATGTTTTACAGGCTTCCTGTTTAGGGTTACACAGGAGGTCTTGCACTAGAATTATTGCTCTTGCTCTAATGAATGCAGCGATACCTCACGTGTGTGGTTTGAACATTGTTTGACTGCCCCAAAAGGACAGTTAAAACATTTAAAAAAGAATATGAAAATCGAAAAAAAAAAATAAAAAAAATAAAATGTTTTAAAAACAAATCATAATCTAAAAAAAATACAATTTAAAAAAATAATTTAAAAAAAAGGACTCGTTTACATGTGCTATGCACTTTCTAATTTTTGCAATGACTGCAAAGCATAGCATCACAGCCGTGACATGTGTACACCCCTAGCCACTGCCTCTGTTGCTCTGTGTTTGAGCTTTGGGGTGCACACCCTAATACAATATGCTATGTACACCTAAAGATCAGATTATCGTATGATCGCTTCGAAAGCGGTATTTTTCGTATGATTTTCGGATCGTGTGATTAGAGTGAAAAAAAATGATATAAATTTCACTTGTGTATAAAGTTCCATGACGAACCAAAGCTGTACTATCACACCAAAAATAAAACTCTGGCACCAAAATACAGATGATCTCTGTTTTCACAGAAAATTGGTGGCTAAGCTTTTACAAAGTGCCCCATTTAAGGTTTATAGTAAAATAAAGCTTCTTCTCACACTAACCATTCTTTAAATGTCTAAACTTGATTAATTCCATGTAAAGCTCCAGCCGCACATTACAACCGCTGAGCGGAGTCAGGGTGACTCATGTAGTGCAATATATAGTAATAGTGCTGGAAAATGTATAGTAATAAGAAAACCATTCAATGCATCAAATAAGACTTTCTTCCAGACCTGATCCTCTTAGGGACCCTATAGCAGAACACTCTAAGCATTGTATGCAGCAATGTTAGTAACTTTGGGATTAAATGGTAAAATCTCTTCAACTATGCAGATCTGTCAAGCTAGGAAAAGGTTTAGCTTTAATAATCTCCTCCAACATGACCACCGACAGAGGTTCCATATCGACTCTAAAAATCTACAATTAGGAAAATATAGGCAGGAGTTACACTTAAATACGTAAAGCTGAACTCCAGGGTAAGCAGATAATGTTTACATACAATAGTGCCCCATCATTGGTGTCAGTAGGGAATAGTGCCCCATTATTGGTATCCTTGGAAGAAATAGTGCATCATTGGTGTCAGTAAGGAATAGTGCCCCATCATTGATATCAATGAGAAGAATCGTGCCCCATCATTGGTGCCAGTGGAGGGAATAGTGCCCTATTGTTGGTATCAATGGAAGGAATCGTCCCCCCCACTGGCAACAATGATGGGGCGAATAGTGCCCTATTGTTGGTATCAGTGGGAGGAATAGTGCCCCATGAATGGGATCAATGGGAAGAATAGTGCCATATCATTGGTGTCAGTAAGGAACAGTGCCCCATCATTGGTATCAGTGGGAGAAACAGCGCCCCATTATTGGTATCAGTGGAAGAAATAGTGCATCATTAATATTAGTGAGGAATAGTGCCCCATCATTGATATCAATGAGAAGAATCGTGCTCCATCATTGGTGCCAGTGGGGAGAAAAGTGCCCTATTGTTGGTATCAATGGAAGGAATAGTCCCCCCACTGGCAACAATGATGCGGCGAATAGTGCCCTATTGTTGGTATCAATGGAAGGAATAGTCCACCCACTGGCACCAATAACAGGGCGAATAGTGCCCTATTGTTGGCATGAGTGGGAGGAATAGTGCCCCATGAATGGGGTCAATGGGAAGAATAGTGCCCCATCATTGGTGTCAGTGGGAGGAATAGTACATCATTGGTGTCAGTGAGGAATAGTTCCCCATCATTGATATCAATGAGAATAATCGTGCCCCATCATTGGTGCCAGTGGGGGGAATAGTGCCCTATTGTTGGTATCAATGGAAGGAATAGTCCCCCCATTGGCACCAATGATGGGGGGAATAGTGCCCTATTGTTGGTATCAATGGGAGGAATAGTGCCCCATGAATGGGGTCAATGGTAAGGATAGTGCCCCATCATTGGTGTCAGTGGGAGGAATAGGGCCCCATGAATGGTGTCAATGGGAAGAATAGTACCTCGTCATTGGGAGGAAGAGTGCCCCATTATTGGTGTTCAAGGGAGGAATAGTGCCCCATCATTGGTACCAGTGGAAGAAATAGTGCGCCATCATTGGTGTCAGTTGGAGGAATGTTACCCCACTGTTGGGTGTCAGTGGAAGGAATGGTGTCCCATCCTTGGTGTCAGTAGCAGTGGGAGGAATAATGCCCTGAGTGCCAAAGATAGGAAAGCAGAGGGCCCCCAGGCCACAGTTTGCAGAACAGTGGTCTATAGTGAAGACACTTACCATGAAGGTTTTGTTATGTGTGAGTAATAACATGAAAACCAGTAGCCTAGAGAAAGCGGTAACATGGTCTTTTAAAGAAGAACTCCGGAGTGCTGTCAAATTATCTGTCTGTACCCACCTTAGGGATCATTGGGAGTCAGTGACAAGCTTAATAGCAGAAAAAGCCAAGCGGAGCTCCATTATTTTGCATTGTTTGTATGTATGTTTGTATGTATGTATGTATGTTTGTATGTATGTATGTATGTATGTATGTTTGTATGTATGTATGTATGTATGGGTGGTAAAGGCGAAAAATTGCAACTTTCACCGAGAAAATTGTCATTTTTCCCCTCCATGACCTAAATTCTACAGGCCACTACAGCTGTTGGTGGTCAGCCCCCTGACAGACGTGGCTGATCTGTAACCCTATACTGGAATTACCGCCATCCAAGCTGTCCACCCTCCAGAATTGGCTCGTTCGCTGAAAAAATTTCTAATCGGCTTAATCCCTAATCAAACTGATGAGGAATTTATCAACTCGCAGCATCTGTATAGAGAACAGAGAATCGTTGCGCAGGGGACCGGGCGTGCAAGCGTTCCCGGGCTCTAACGAATGGTAATTTCATTATCTTATAAGCCAAGCTCAATTATAAAAATGGACGGCGGGCAGCCAAGGGCGGCCTTTGTTACACATAAAGGGTTTGATTTACGGAGCGAGAGATGACAAGGAGCTGATGACAGGACAAGGTCAGAGGATAATTGAAAGTGTGCACCGCAGGTACAAGGGTGCCGCATATAACAGCACCGCCGTTTTATATGGCAGTAATTATAGGAGACGGTTGTTTGTACAACCTTTGACCTTCTAGATCAGATCAGTGGTCTCTAAACTGCAGCCCACGGGCCTGATGTGGCCCTTTACTTGCTTTTAAGCAGCCTTTCCAGCACTATTCCTCCCACTGATACTAATGATGGTTCACTATTTTTTCTGCTAACACCATGATGCGACGCTATAACCTCTACTGACACCAAAAATGGGGCACTATTCCTTCCACTGACACCAACAATGGGGCACTATTTATTCCACTGACACCAATGATGGGGCACTATTCCTCACTATGACACCAATGATGGAGTGCTATTCCTTCCACTGACACCAACAAGGGGACATTATTCCTCCCACTAAGACCGCTTTCACACTGGGGCGTTTTTCAGGCGCTTTAGCGTTTAAAAAAGCGCCTGTAAAGCGCCTGAAAGAAGCCTCATCTGCAATCCCAATGTGAAAGCCCCGAGCCCTTTCACACTGCCAGCGCCGGAAAAACGCTGGTAAAGCACCGCTTGAGACCCCTTTCACATTGGGGCGTTTTTCAGGCGTTTTTTGGGCACTGACAGTGTAAAAGGGCTCGGGCCATCGGCGCACCCAGCCCGGTGGCAAAAACACGAAAGCGCTGCAAAGAAGCTGCTTGCAGGACTTTTTTTGACGCCCTGCCAGCGCTGCGCCCCAGTGTGAAAGCACTCGGGCTTTAACATTGGGATTGCAGATGAGGCTTCTTTCAGGCGCTTTACGGGCGCTTTTTTTTAACGCTAAAGCGCCTGAAAAACGCCCCAGTGTGAAAGAGGTCTAACACCAACGATGAGGCACTATTCCTTCCACTGACACCAACGATGGGGCATAATTTTTTCCACTGACACAAACGATGGGACATTATTTCTACCACTGGCACCAATGATGGGGCACTATTCTTCCCACTGACACCAACTATGGGGCACTATTCCTTCCACTGACACCAACGACAGGGCACTATTCCTTCCACTGACACCAACAATGGGGCACTATTCTTCCCACTGACACCAACGACAGGGCACTATTCCTTCCACTGACACCAACTATGGGGCACTATTTCTTCCACTGACACCAAGCTTGGGGCACTATTCATTGCACTAGCACCAACCTTGGGGCACTATTCCTTCCGCTGATACCAATGATGGGGCACTATTCTTCCCACTGACACCAACTATGGGGAACGCTTCCTTCCTTTGACACCAAGCTTGGGGCACTATTCATTGCGCTAACACCAACCTTGGGGCACTATTCCTTCCGCTGATATCAATGATGGGGCACTATCCCTTCCACTGACACCAACGATGGGGCCCTATTCCTCCCATTGACACCAAAGTTGGGGCATGATTCCCTCCACTGATACCAATGATGGGGCACTATTCTTCCCACTGACACTAACTATGGGGCACTATTCTTCCCACTGACACCAACTATGGGGCACTACTACTTCTACTGGCACCAACCTTGGGGCACTATTCCTTCTGCTGATACCAATGATGGGGCACTATTCCTTCCACTATTACCAATGACAGGGCACTATTCCACCCCCTACTTACCGCAGGTGCTATGTAATATTTTTACTCCCAATGACCACCAAACCTGAGACATTTTCTACTCCCACTGTCCACAGCCTGGTCCCCCTAAAGTCTGAGGGACAGTACACTGGCCCTTTATATAGAAAGTTTGGAGACCCCTGTTCTTGGGGGACAGCAAGTGTAAGCATTCCCTGGCAGCCAATCACAAAGAAAGCTCAGAAAAAGACATGAGAGTATACCATCCCACTAACTGGCCATCACTGGAGGCACACAACTGGGAAATGCCTGAACACCTTCTTGATGATCTAATAAACTGGTCTCTAAACAAAACCTATTTTGGTTTGTTTTGTATAGGGTATGCATACACTTTAAGAGACATCCTCAATACCATAGAGATGTCTCCGCCATACTTCTCAGGCAGGCAAGTGGCCACCCATACCCAACAGTTAAGTAGCCCAGACGGCAGTAAAGCAGAACCAGAGAGATCTTCCTGACTGTGCAGTGTGGTAGAGGTGTAGGGATAACAAAACCCGCCGAACAGAAATTAAAATCTCTGGTAGTAAAGATTTACGAATCGCATGCCTTTAGCTTGTCTAGAGTTCCACTTTATTTATCATGGCAATCCAAAAGCGTTATAACAATAGACAAAATAATAGACAAAATGCAATAACAAAGTTCACCAGCAAGAGGCGCTGCAGACAAATTTGCAACTGCCGTTCCAAGTGCAAGAAGAGAGCAGGTCTTCTCTGTCTTCCAATAGTTATAGGAGGATTTTTATCCAAAAAGCTTTAGGGGTTAGCGGTCAGAGACACCGGGGACAAGTCATGTGACTTCTTAATTTCATACATCAGCGATCGGTACATTGGAACCAGAATTAATATTGATGGAACTGTTCAGATATTCCAGCACAAAACACTGAATACGTTGTTTTTTTTCTTAGGCATCAGCAAACAGGCCGTCATGTGTTTCTATAACTCAGCAAAACACAAGCAAAATTCTCTTTAGCAGATAACATATATTGAGTATATTACGAATATTCCCAGCCAAATGTAAGATCAGTGCGCTTTGTGATAACAAAAAAAAAAAAGGAAATTAATCTTAGGTTCCTTCTATTACCTGGTTGTTTCAGTGCCTTTATTGAAATTAAATGATTTTTGTACAGCACATGCCTTCAGTTCAGTGTCAAAAAGCATGTGTACTGCAATAAAAACACAGAGGAGAGAAGATGCTGAATTATACATACGGTGCCTTGAAAAAGTATTCATACCCCTTAAAATTTTTCACATTTTGTCATGTTACAACCAAAAACCTAAATGTTTTTTATTAGGATTTTATGTGATAAACCCACAGAAAGTGGTGCATAATTGTAAAGTGGAAGGAAAATGATAAATGGTTTTCAAATTTTTTTATAAATAAATATTTGAAAAGTGTGGCATGCATTTGTATTCAGCCCCCTTTACTCTGATACCCCTAACTAAAATCTAGTGGAACCAATTGCCTTCAGAAGTCACCTAATTAGTAAATAGAGTCCACCTGTGTGAAATTTCAATCTCAGTATAAATGCAGATGTTCTGTGAAGCCCTCAGAGGTTTGTTAGAGAACCTTAGTGAACAAACAGCATCATGAAGGCCAAGGAACACACCAGACAGGTCAGGGATAAAGTTGTGAAGAAGTTTAAAGCAGGGTTAGGTTATAAAAAAAATATCCAAAGCTTTGAACATCTCACGGAGCTCTGTTCAATCCATCATCCGAAAATGGAAAGAGTATGGTACAACTGCAAACCTACCAAGACATGTCCATCCACCTAAACTGACCGGCCTGGCAAGGAGAGCATTAATCAGAGAAGCAGCCAAGAGGCCCATGGTAACTCTGGAGGAGCTGCAGAGATCCACAGCTCAGGTAGGAGAATCTGTCCACAGGACAACTATTAGTCGTGCTCTCCACAAATCTGGCCTTTATGGAAGAGTGGCAAGAAGAAAGCCATTGTTGAAAGAAAGCCATAAGAAGTCCTGTTTGCAGTTTGCGAGAAGCCATGTGGGGGACACAACAAACATGTGGAAAAGGGGGCTCTGGTCAAATTGAACTTTTTGGCCTAAAAGCAAAACACTATGGGGTTGATTTACTAAAGGTAAAAAGACTGTGCACTTTGAAAAGTGCAGTTGCACACGGCAAGAGCAGTTGCTCCAGAGTTTAGTAAATGAGCAGAAGCTCTGCTGACTTTCATCAACCAATCATGTGCAAGCAAAAATGCTGTTTTTTTTTTTATTTTCCTTGCATGTGATTGGGTATTCTTTGCAAAGTAAAACTTTACCTCATTTACTAAGCTCTGGAGCAGCTGCACTTGCAGAGTGCAACTGCACTTTCCAAGGTGCGCAGTCTATTGGCCTTTAGTAAATCAACCCCTATGTGTGGCGGAAAACTAACACTGCACATCACCCTGAACACACCATCCCCACCGTGAAACATGGTGGTGGCAGCATCATGTTGCGGGGATGCTTTTCTTCAGCAGGGACAGGGAAGCTGCTCAGAGTTGACAGGAAGATGGGTGGAGCCAAATACAGTGCAATCTTAGAAGAAAACCTGTTTGAGTCTGCAAAAGACTTGAGACTGGGGCGGAGGTTCACCTTCCAGCAGGACAACGACCCTAAACATACAGCCAGAGCTACAATGGAATTTAGATCAAAGCATATTCATGTGTTAGAATGGCCCAGTCCAAAGTCCAAACCTAAATCCAACCGAGAATCTGTGTCCAGTTTTAGTAAATAAGCCCCATAGAGTTTAACAGGCTGCCAGCAGCGGGGCTGGGTGGTGCACCTGTGCTTCCCGGCCACACCTAAATGTCGCGATCTCATGAACCACGACTAACCACCCATTGTACTACATAGGACCTAGGACATACCCTTACATCTAACCATCCCTGTTCCCCGTTGAGTAGTCAGCTCCTCACACACGCTTTTATCTAAAAGTGTCCATTCTAGTTTGCAACCCATAAGAGGTTTCGTCGCTCTTACACTGTGGACTCGCCTTTCGCATTCCGACGATCGTTTATTTTCTCTGCTTCTCGCGGCGGGAGGTTCTTTTGGGCTGGTTGAGTGAACTTTAGAGGACAAAAATACGTTTATTGGGAGGGGTGTGAAGTGGAGACGGGCCAAGCTGCTCCAGCCTATGACTGCTCCAGACACCCTTGTAATGTGCGGCACCCGATACCCTCTTGGCTGAGGCGGTGAGTCCCGAAAGGATGAGTCGCAGCTCCTAAAATCCCAGATAGAATTTCTCCGTTAACATTTCCTCTGCCAAGGATGCTGGCAGCACCGAAACTCACAGCAGAGCGTCACGGTGGATGCTTTTCTTTTCTCATGGAAAATAAACCTATTAGTCAATAGAGAAAATGATCCTTTCTACCGGCCCTAAAGAGAAGCAGGTTTCTGCGGGAATCAGAACATTCCGTCTTTTAGGACTCATGAGTTGCCGTAATAAAAGTGTCCATGTGACATCATCACTGTACTGTATATAGGACCCAGGTGTATTTCAGTGTGCAGAAGCAGGGCCAGGACAACGGGTGGGAGGGGCGGCTGCCCTGGGCACAATCGTTTACTGTAGGGTTGGTGCGCCTTCCTTCTGTTACAAGGCTGAAAGGAGTAGTGATCGCGGCAGTGATTTTGACAAGCGAGTGACTGCTGGGCGTAGGATCCCCTAAGCTTGCATATCATGAATGGGGTAGCGCAGTTTGGCATCTTTGCCCTGGGCGCTGGATGACCTTGCCCCTGAACTACGCCAAAGGAACAGGTGGTGCATACAGCCAGCTGGCAACAGCCTGTCAAAATCAATGACAGGCTGAAATAGAGGGCCGCTGTTGTGAGTGGTAGTCGTCTATAGGTCCAGGCCTCATGGGTACAGGGATGTATGACCTTCTGCATTACCCATACAGCTCTGTACTGTACATGAGTACCAATCGACCATGCACAGTTGCAGAGTATTCCAGCCTCTCAATGATTTTAACCTCTTGCTTACTGGGCACCTAAACCCCCCTCCTGGCCAGACCAATTTTCAGCTTTTAGCGCTGTCACACTTTGAATGACAATTGCGCGGTCATACAACGCTGTACTCAAATGACATTTTTATACGTTTTTTCCCACAAATAGAGCTTTCTTTTGGTGGTATTTGATCACCTCTGTTTTCTGTTTTTTTTTTTTTTGTTTGTTTTTGTTTTGGCAAGACCTGATTTTGTAAAAAAAAAATACAAAACCGTTTTATATTTTGTTAATAAATTTTGCAAACAGGTAATTTTTCTCCTTCATTGATGTACACTGATAAGGCTACACTGATGGGCACTGATAGGCTGCACTGATGGGCACTGATAAGGCAACACTGATGGGCACTGATAAGGTGGCACTGATGGGCACTGATAGGTGGCATTGGTGGGCACTGATAGGCGGCATTGGTGGGCACTGAGAGATGGCACTGGTGGGCACTGATAGGTGGCATTGGTGGGCACTGATAGGTGGCATTGGTGGGCACTGAGAGGTGGCACTGGTGGGCACTGATGAGGTGGCACTGGTGGGCACTGATAGGTGGCATTGGTGGGCACTGAGAGGTGGCACTGTGGCACTGATGAGCGACACTGAACGACATTGATAGGTGGCACTGAAGATCACTAAAAGGTGCCACTGATAGGTGGCACTTATAGCTGGCACTGATGGGTGGCAGTGATGGGCACTGATTGGCACTGGTAGGTGACACTGATAGGCAGCACTGCTAGGTGGCACTGATGAGGCACTGTTTGGCACCACTGGTGGGTGATGATAGGTGGCACTTATGGGCACTGATAGGTGGTACTGATTGCTGCGCTGCATACTAGCTCATTATGCCTTTGCCTTACAGGTTTTTTTATTTTTTATTTTTTCCTGCGGGTATAAAACCACTTTAAGTGGTTAAGGGAAGATGATTTATGTAGCATTTACTTCCTGGATTCCATCTGCTCTCAGCTCAGGCATGCGGGCAGGAGGGTGGGCTTAGCTAAGAATGCCCCTCCTCCAGATGAATGGAAAAAAAAAGCCCATGGAGACTCCTGGGATGTATGACATCATTTTGGCCTAGGCCAGAAACCAGAAAGCAACTGAAGCGATGTGAAAAAAAAGTTTAAAACAAGTATAATAATATAATAGACCTTCCTATCTATTTACTAAGGCTAGCAGCATAAGGAATAAAAATAGTTCTTGGTGATTGAGAGAGTTTGGTTCTGCTTTAAAGGGGTTGTAAATCCTCGTGTTTTTTCACCTTAATGCATCCTATTCATTAAGGTGAAAAAACACCTGGCAGTCAACCCCAGCCCCCCCCCCCGTTTTACTTACCTGAGCCCCTTCATCTCTTCGGTGGGGATGCGCTGTCCCTCTCCACGGGGTCCCGGCTCTTGATAGATTGATAGTAGCACAGCCATTGGCTCCCACTTCTGTCAATCAAATAAAATGACACAGGCGCGGGGGGGCGGGGCTGAGTCCGGCATTCGTGTCTGTGGGCGCAAATGTTGGACTCGGGAGCGCGCCCGCAAGGTAACCCCCTCGGAAAGCGCTTCTCCTAGGGCAGCGGTTCTCATCCTGCTAGTGCCATGACCCCTTGATAAAATTTCCCAAGTTGTCGGGACCCCTAACAGTAAAATTATTTTCGTAGTGTGGGTTGTCAAGGCAAGACAAGTCATTTGCTTCCCTAACCTACGGACATTTAGCGCTCCCCGAGTCCCTTCCATTCATACAGTATTAGAACTCTTTCTGGTACATTTTTAGGATGTACCACTCTTTTTTCTCTCTTTCCCTTTTATCTCTCTTTATCCTAACTTCTTGTTCCCCCCATCCATCTCTCTAGCCGTCTGTCTTGTTCTTTCTCTTATTTTTTCTCTCCCTTTTTCTTTGTTCCTCTCCCTCTTTTCCTCTCTCTTTCAGGTATTCTCTAATTTGTATTCCTTCTCTTACTCCTTGGTGGGGCGGGGAGTTGGGATGAGTGGCAATGCTGGGGGGAGTTCTGATCAGCCAACTTAAGTGCTCTTGATCAAGGTCATCTGCTGATCTGAGAACTGTAGTGGGGACTTTTAATGGCAACTCTAATCACAGGTAATGTTACTTACTGTGTCTCTGGCTTCACTGTGTCTCCAGCTCTGTGGTGTCTCGTAGCAGTGACACCTATGCTGAAATCAGGAGATAGGGTCTCCTCCAGGCCCCTCCCACTTCACATTACTCACCAATCAGCTGACCTCTAGTCTCTGACCCCCACCCATGCTGTGAACTGAATGGTCGGCTGCAAAGAGGCTGAGTGGACGGACACGGGCTCCAGGGACAGCCCTGCTGGGCGGCCGCAAAAAGGCTGGGAGATCGGTGCGGGCTTCAGGAACAGCCCAGGATTGGGTGACCCCTGGCAAATCATCATCATTCGACCCCCCCGAGGGGGTCCCGACCCCAGGTTGAGAACCACTGTGCTAGGGGGTTATCTGATGCAGGGAGGAGCCGCGAGAGCCCAGAAGAGGATGTTCGGGGCCACTCTGTGCAAAATGAGCTGCACAGTGGAGGTAAGTATGACATGTTTGTTATTTAAAAAAAAAAAAAAACGATCCTTTACAATTACTTTAACCTGTAGGCTTTTATACAGCAGGATCGGAAAGGGAGGGGGCAGTGCCAGGAGGCAAGCTTTCCTGCAGTGCACAGTGCAGTCAGTCTAACACGGTGAACATGCTTACTGAAGGGGAGACATTGACAGGGTGGGATTAGAGTTCTATCCTTTACTGTCCAATCACAGGCCATTGGACAGATCCTTGACCAGACTTTACTACTTTATTTCACTGGAGGTCAAGGTCTTGGCTATGCTGTCTAGTGATTGTGCGCAATTCACAAGAGAAATGCAAATCTGCTAGTCGGTAAAGCCGGTCACATTCATGTCTTTCATCTGTGTAGCTCAGCTGGATTTCCAAAGCTCATTTTGAAAGTCCAACTAAACCCACAACGGAAATATCAGATTTGATTATCCGCTAGTAAGCTGGATCACAAGCCGACCTCTCTATAGTTCAACACCTCCAGTGTGACACCTTCATTATAGCCTGGCAGTGGGGGTGGGGGCAACACTGGGGTCTCAGAAAAGATATAATGCAATGACTTCGCCCACTGGTGTCCACTCAAAACAGAAATACAAGTTTTTCGGTGGAATAATCCCATAATCAATCAGATCAATCATTTATCGGCTGAACCACACACACTAGTTCGCTTGCTAAAAATGTATATAATGTTTCTAAAGGCTGGTACACACTATGAGAAAATCGGGCGAACGATCATTCGATTTTCCTTGTTGTTTCACTGCAAGTCGGAAACCGAGGACGGAAATAATGTACAAAAATTCTCGTACGACAAAGACTTTTTTTTTGGTTATTTATTGTTTCTGATCATGCGCAGTCTTTAGTTTAGAATTTTCTCATACGAAAATCGTATGAAAACGGTACACATTAAATGAAAATCTTTCGCTCTGTTCATGTACGAGAACATTTTTCGAGTTTGTCCCTTCGGAAATTTTCGTTTGCAAAGTCTGAATCGGATGTGGAAAGTTGTGTACACACTATTCGAAAATCGAACGATTGTGCCTTGTACGGAATTTTTCTTCCACTTTTTTCATAGTGTGTACCCCACTTAGACCCCTTTCACACTGAGCCGCCCCGGGCTTCAGCGGTAAAGTGCGCCGCTTTACCGTCATTTTAGCGGTGCTATTTGGCTGATAGTGGGGCGGTTTTAACCCCCGTTAGCGGCCGAAAAAGGGGTTAAATACGCCCGGAAAACGCCGCTGCAGCGGCGCTTTGCCGGCGGTATAGCAGCGCTGCCCCATTGTTTTCAATGGGCAGGGGGGCTTTAGGAGTGGTGAGTTCACCGCTCCCAATGCGCTAATGCCCTCGGGCATTCACACTGAAGTGACTGGAGCCGCTGTTTCAGGGCGCTTTGCAGGCGCTATTTTTAATGCTATAGCGCCTGCAAAGCACCTCAGTGTGAAAGGGGTCTTAAGATGGAACAGCTTAAAAGGAGAAGTCCAGCCAAAGCTCACTTTGCTGGACTTCTCCTATGGATCACAGGAGTGCAATTCGTTTTGCACTCCTGTGAACCGTTTTCAGCATCCACCTAGGTAGGTACAAAACAGGAAAAAAAAAATCCTATACTACTCTTTTAATTATGTGCATTTAAAAGTTTGGGAAGTTTGGGATTAGAAAAAAATAAATCACACTATCCTAGGTGGATGCTGCATCTGTCCCCTGCCGGCTCTAAGACTGAGAACTGAGTGATCAAACACCATTGATCACTTGGTTCTCTGTCAGTCACCGGATCTTTGTTTTGCTTGCCCCCCCCCCCCCGCACTCACTGGATCACTGGGCTGTGGAGGGGGCAGGAGGGGCTGGCTCAGTCTCCCAGAAACTTGCTGAGAGGCTGAGCCAGCTGGCAGTCCGGGCTCCTCGGTGGATCCCCGACCATGTATTTGTGATTTTTACCCAGCCTGGACCGGCTCTGTGACGTCAACCCACTGTCTGCTGTAAACGGGTCACAGGAGTGCAGAACGAACTGCACTCCTGTGATCCACAGGAGAAGTACAGCCAAACGAGCTTTGGCTGTACTTTTCATTTAATAAAACCCAACTCCAGCAAAAAGTTTGCTTTTATTTTTGGGACAGAAAATGAGGGGGAGAAGGGGGAGAAGGTTTAATACTCTTGGTGTTCCCTTCCCCACTCTGGTGGTTACATGATCGGGTGTCGGTCCTGCCTCCTCTCGATCATTTCCAGAGACAAGGAGCTGTCTATGGCAGCTTGGTCACTGTGCTGGCTGCACGCAGTAAGTGCACTTTCCGTTCATGGATGGCCAAGGATGATAAGACAGAATACCCAGTTTGCAATTGGCATTCCAGTTCATCCCACAAGTTTTGGTAGGGTGGAGGTCAAGGCTCTATGCAGGCCACGCAAGTTCCTCCATACCAAACCCATCAACTCATGTCTAAATGGACCTTGCTTTGTGCACAGTCAAGCTGGAACAGATGAGAAGACCTGGTTTGCAATCAGAGTTCCAATTTATCCCAAAGGTTTCAGTAGGGTTGAAGTCAGAGCTCTATGCAGGCCACTCAAGGTCCTCCACACCAGACTCATCAAATCATGTCTTAATGGACCTGGCTTTGCGCACAGTCATGCTGGAACAGAAAAGGACCTTCCCCCAAACTTTTGCCACAGGGTGGGAAGCACATGGTTGTCTAAAATTTATTTGTATGCTGCATCATTAACCGTACTCCTCACTGGAAACACTAGAACTCAATAATTTGGAGGGGGTCGACATGCTTCTGACCATTTAGTGAAAGTGGGATGGTCAGGTGTCCAGAAATATTTGACCAGATAGTGTATTTATTAGCAGGATAGCTAACTGGTTAGCACTTGAGCTGTGGTCTTGTGCCCAATTGCCGCCAAATAATGGTTCTAAGATGGAACATCCAACCTAATTTAATAAAACTCAGCTCCAGCATAAAGTTTGCTATTAGGACAGAAAATGTAGGAAGAAGGGTTAGAGACCACATGTCAAGATTTTTTTCTTTTATTGCTCTTGGTGTTCCCTTCCCCACTCTAGGGGTTACATGATCAGGAGTCGGTCCTGCCACCTCTCGATCATTACTAGAGACCTAGAGTTGTCTACTAGAGTTGTCTATGGCAGCTCGGTCACATTGTGTGCTCCCAGCATCGTGACCGCACAGAAACCTTTGCCATCCATGTATGCAGCTTTTAAAGCTCACCCTCTTTGTCGCCACACATATGCCTTACGTGGGCAGCATAAGGTTAATGTCCATGAGCCCTAAAAGAAGCGGTTTTATCAAATTGTGGCTCGTTGGGCCAGCTTTGGTTCCTTCAGTAGACGTTTTTGACAAATTCCCTTTTAAACTGAGAATTTGAAGAACCTTGACCCCTCTGTAATGTGATCAGAGCAGAGCTGCACGCCGAGGTGCTAATTACTGGCACATATGATGTGTGATATTGACCTAACTGGCCAGTTTGAGAAGCTTTTGTGTACCTGGGCAGGAAGCAGTTCAATGGGAGAGAGCCGGCAAGCAAACAGACAGCGTGTTCAGCTAGAACGGGGTCGTTCTTGGTGTCAATGTGTCCTGTATACACAGGGCCCTCAGTGTGATGAGAAATTACTAGGACGGGCACTGCCACATCCTGAGCCAAAGTACACAAAGGTCTTTGCCATCCCTCCCCCCCCTCCAGAAAGGCTACATCACCAGACCACAGTGGGGTGGGCTTTTTCCACCGTGCCCTGGCGGCAAACGAGCTAGAGCGCCGCAGAAGAAAAGCCTCATTTAGGACAGCCTGCGTGACACGGAGGTGTGGGAAGGGGTGAGACAGCAGGTATGGAAATAACCGTGGACAAACACAAAGCTGTTTATTTTTCATTCCTAATTTTCTTTGCTTTCCCTTGGCTAAATTATCAAAGCTCAGAGCTGGAAAACGGCATTAGGTCACAGACCGAAATCGGTGCAAATTAAAGGGGGTGTGTGTAGCCTTTTCAATGACTTTTTCAGATAAGTGTGTAAAAGAGATTGCTTGATGGAAATAAACTAGTCAGCATGTATGTGCTAACTTTTTTTAAAAGCTTGTTCCTATGTATAATTAGTAATTCTGTATGTTCATGGAGGCAGCCATATTGACTTATCATATGCACCACTTTCTGCTTTGCGGTGCCACCGAACAGCTCCTTTTCACATTTCTCCCTAAATAGCCTTGTCTGATTCATTTGAGCACCTGACCATCACATCTATATAAGCTTGTTGGGCTTCCCATTCCCATTTGAGAGCATACCTGCCTAAACATCATGCTGCTAAAAAATAAAAAAAAGACAGAAAATTTAGGAAAAAAACCCCAACGTTTTACTTTCTGCTACAAAACATATGCAATAAAAAAAAAAATTTAATTTCTTAAAAAATTTAGGCCAAAATGTATTCTACTATGTGTCTCGGTAAAATAAAATCCCAATAAGTGTATATTGATTGGTTTGCGTGAGCCTGGGGCTCTAACAGGTTTCCAAAAAGGGTGGGCTCGGGGGCGCAGAGAGTGCGCCTTGATCCCACCCTGTTGTGTGACCATAGCGAATTAATTTTCGCTATTTTTACACCACAGTGCCTCCCCGCCAATTAGGAGGCTGGTCAGTGAGACCTGTTTCCCGATTGGCCAAAGCTTTGGCAGAAGAGACACACAGGGGAGGAAGCTGGAGGATCGGATTCAACAGTCCGGTAAGGGCCGGATCTCCACCCGCGAGGTACTGCTGGGGTGCTGCGTGTCCCACGCCCAGCGGAATGGCGGAGGAGACGCACGGGAACCATGGAGGATGCAGGAGCCATCGCCTGCCCATCCCACATCTCGCTGTGGTCACCCGGATGGGGTAAGTGCCGGTCTGATGGCGGGCGGTCCAGTGGGGGGGGGGGGGGTCACAGTGGCTGCATATTATGGGCACGGAAGCTGCATATGGTGGGCACAGAAGCTGAATATGGTGGGCACAAAAGCTGCATATTATTGGCACAGAAGCTGCATATGGTGGGCACAGAAGCTGCATATGGTGGGCACAAAGGCTGGATATGATGGGCACAGAGGTTGCATATAATGGGCACAATGGCTGCATATGATGGGCACAGTGGCTGCATATGATGGGCACAGTGGCTGCATTTTATGGGCACAGTGAGGCTGCAATTGATATTGTTTTTCAGAATTTTTCAGTTTGTTTGCGCCCCCCAAAAATTTGGAGCACAGCCGCCACTGATATATATACGTAGCATGTACAATGCAAATAGATGTGTTTACTTAATGTATTCATCTAATACACTTTTACACTATTTCCAATGCAGCAGAGTCTGGAAAATGATTTCCTAATCTGCAGAAGAATCCGGACATCTGAAGGTCAAGTCACTATACTCTGACTATTTTGCAAGCAAAAAATTAACTTCAACATGGAATTAAAGGCAGGCTCAGTAACAATGGACAGGTGGCAGTGGATAATACTCGATACTGAAACGCTGACCCAGAAGTGTCATCCGATTCAAAGATGAGGCCAATTATGACTGCAGCTTCAGGGTAATGAAGACACAGCACATTCCAAGTGCAACCCAAAACTGTTGACTATTTCACCGGCATTTAATGACCAGCTAATAACATGCTTGTAAGATCATTCACTCTATTTAATGTCTGCCTTTCTAGCTAAATGCCGAACAATTGTCTGGATGGAAGCAGAACCGTGTGACACAAAGATGTCACCAAGTGCCTTGACTTGTTGATGGATTTGGGCAAAAAACGCAGCCCTGGAACACGTATAACACAAAGGGGCCCGAGTTTATGAATGTAAAGTCTAGAAAGAATGATAATGCATTAATGTATAAATAAAGTCCGGTGCTTTAAATAAATGTAAAAAATAAAATCCTTTTTGTAAATAATAAAGTGTAACTTTAGTGAGTTTTGCATAAAATGGGCAAAGGCTTGAACCCTGTCAGGTTTTTTTGGTGAACATACCTTCCCTTCACTGCCCAAGCACACTATTTGACGATTAGGAGCGAGGAAGAATTGATCCTTTGCAAGGGTGCCTGAGGAGCATTGGGGAAAATACAGTTCCTTGCCCTCAGTATCCAACCACACCGTTCAACCACTGGCAGCAAGGAAGGAATGACCCTTTGCATGGGCACCTAAGCAGCATTGAGGAATCTATAGTACCTTCCCTTTGCTTCCTTCCCTTCCCTTCCATGGAAGCATGGAAGATTAGACCTTTTGCAAGGGCACCTAAGCAGCATTGGGAAACAGAGTACCTTCCATTTGCTACCCAACTACACCATTAAACCCCTGGGAGTGAGAAAGAATAGACCATTTGTAAGGGCACCTAAGCAGCATTGGGAAATATACAGTGCATTCCATTTGCTACCCAACTACACCATTCAACCACTAGGAGTGAGAAAGAAATGGCCCTTTGCAAGGGTACCTAAGCAGCATTGGGGAGCATACAGTACCTTCCCTTCCCTACCCAACGGCACCATTCGATAATTGGGAGCGAGAAAGGAAAGACCCATTGTAAAGGTGACAAAGCAGCATTGGGGAACATGTAGTACCTTCCCTTTTGCTACCCAACACACCATTTGGCAATTGGGAGAAAGGAAGAATAGAACCTTTGTAAGGGCACTTAAGCCGCATTGGGAAACATACAGTTCCTTGCCTTCGCTATCCAACCACACCGTTCAACCACTGGGAGCAAGGAAGGAATGACCCTTTGCAAGGACACCTAATCAGCATTGAGGAACATACAGTACCTTCCCTTCGCTATCCAACCACAACACTCGGCCATTGGAAGTGAGGAAGAATAGACCCATTGCAAGGGCACCTACGCAGCATTGTGAAACATAGAGTACCTTCCATTTGCTCCCCAATTACACCCCATTTAACCACTGGGAGTGAGAAATAATAGACCCTTTGTAAGGGCACCTAAGCAGCATTGGGAAATATACAGTCCCTTCTGTTTGCTACCCAACTACACCATTCAACCACTAGGAGCGAGAAAAATAAGACCCTTTGTAAGGGAACCTAAGCAGCATTTGGGAACATATGCCTCATTTCCACTGAGCGGATCGGTTCGGTTTGGTTCGGTACGGTACGCTATTTTGGGTGTTTCCATTATGAAAGCGGCCCATACAACCGAACCATACCGCTCCATTCAGGGTCCTGCTTCAGATGTGGGGCCATGGAAAATGGAACGGTTCGGTTAGCACGGAGCTACGATACATTCCACTGATTGGCTGACAGAAAACCCTCTGCTGTGCTATGCTGAGGCATTTTTTCTAAACCCTGTATGGCCCCTTGTGGTCCCACTTGCAGTGGAAACACTCACCTGAATAGACCGGACCATTGTAGGCCATTCAAACTTTACCGACCGGAACCAATCCGCTCAGTGGAAACGAGGCAATACAGTACCTTCCCTTCGGTACTCAACAACACCATTCAACCATTGGGAGCGAGGAAGAGGAGACCTTTTGCAGGGGTACCTAAGCAGCATCGGGAAACATAGAGTGCCTTCTATTTTCTACCGAATCTCACTGTGCGACCATTAGGAGGGAGGAAGAATTGACCTTTTGTAAGGACGACTAAGCAGCTAATAGGCAAGCACCCGTGCTGACACATCGGAGGAATGTGGATAAGTCACATGATCCCCCTAAGTTTTCTTCAGTGACCAAATGGAATGACTAGAAAGTGGGGGAAAGGTATGTGTTATAGTTGGGGCTGGTGAACCTTTTGCTTTGCCCTACATGGAAAAACCACAGGTTTAATTTAAAGCCGAACTCCATAGGACATCATTGTCAAAAAACAAGAGGCATGTGTATGTTTCTTTGAATCTTGATGCGCTTTGTGTATTTCTTCCAGATCTGTGCAGTAATCCAGTGTAAAACTTTACCTCTGTGCTTCCTGTAACAAAGACCGGTCACTATTGCTCTCTTTGCTTGTGCAGAGTGACTGGTCTTGTCTCCACCCCCTTCTGTAGACTTCTGCAGTGGGTGGGCCTTCTGGCCTTCCACTCTCTGCACAGGCTATGTATGAGGTCACTGCTACTTTCACAAGTATCTGGGTTTGCAAAGGTATTTGATACACACAAATTGGGTTCCTACCCTTTGTGGCTATTGAGGAATACATCTAAATAAAAGACTTAGTTTTGGCATTTTAGCTTTAACCTCTTCACGCCAGGCACTTTAAGAGTTCTAAAAGCCGGGAGGTGGAGGTGGGTATTCGGGTCATGTGACCGCTGTGATTGGCAGTCACAGTGGTCACGTGATCGGAATGCTCCCAATTGCAAGTATGCAATTGCCGACTACCGTGCTGGGAGCGTGCTTTTAGCACGGTAAGTTGTTTTAACAGGGCTGCATATATGTGGCCGCTTGACTTTAAGGCCCCCCCGCCAAGCAGCCGCAGATATGCAAAAGGTGCTAAAACAGATAAATACATAAATATTATATAGACACCCTATCCAGACACCACAGCAAGTCCTGGACGTTCTTGCGGACTACACTTCAGCTAAGAAATACAGCCTGGTCTAAGACCTACAACAGCACACAAGACAATCCCCGTGCTCTTCTCTTCTGTATGCCTGTTCACATGTGCATTATGCAAAACCCTGATTGGCTCAAATTGCCGCCCCTCCCTCTCTCCAAGCTGCTGTGCAGTGGATTGCAGGAGACCTCAATTATGACTTGTGTTAGCCAAATGTAAAATATTTTATGGTTTTTTTAATGATTTTATTTTTCCATTCTCTTTCCTGATATATCTGCCTCAAATTCGGCTTTAATATGTATTTGGCTGATAAAAGTCTACTGATGAACCAAATACATATAAAGTAGACAGGGAGAGCAGCAGAGCCGTCCATGGAATGTATTCTCACAAGGTGGGGGGAATAATATGCACATATTGAGAGGTAGCTATATATAACCCTATACATGTTCCATGAGCAGGGAGCTTTAACCACGGGGGCTAATCTGCTCTCACATGTATAGGCTTCATATAATGATTTGTAATCCAGCTGACCCACATTCATCTCCCATACTCCCATGCTACAAGCTGTAATCTACCACACAACAATCGTCTTATCTTTCACCCTTCACTCTTGATTGAGAAGTCACATTATTTCCTTTTAAAGGGGACCTCTAGTATATTTTTGACAAGACAATATTTTTTTATCTATAATAAAAGTCAAACTAAACATTCGCTTTAGGCTCGGTTCACACTATTGCGATGCGGGAACCGGCGAGATTCC
Source organism: Lithobates clamitans (assembly GCA_037952925.1). Classification (NCBI taxonomy): domain Eukaryota; kingdom Metazoa; phylum Chordata; class Amphibia; order Anura; family Ranidae; genus Lithobates; species Lithobates clamitans. The sequence continues at coordinate 1,007,453 of JBBGZY010001813.1, read as the reverse complement.
CGCATCGCATCTCTCTGGCAGGCGGTTCACACTGCCCTATGCGAACAGCTGTGGGTGTCAATACAAAGTTAATGACACCCCCAGATCGGTTCGCAGATCGCAGTCCAAACTGCCAAATGATGCAGGAATCAGATCGCATGGGTGTGAACAGTGCAGACTAAAAAAAATAGTCTTGCATCATTTTGGTGCGAATGCGATGCGAATTCAGCCATACAATCTGTATGGCTGAATTTGCATCAGACAGACATTGCATGTGATCTGCACAGCAGTGCGGTGCGAATCACATGCGACGTTTAACATCGTACCAGTGTGAACCCAGCCTGAATCAGTGAATTACACTGCACCGCGGACTAGGCCGAAGCCGCGGCCTCGCCTAAAAACTCCTGACCGCGGCTCCTCAGGACCGGGCGCGGTGTCCAAAAAAATAAAAAACTCGATTCGAAACGTGAATCGAGTTTTTTTTAAGAAAACCGCAGATTTTTTTTTTTTTAAAAACTCGCCCTCCCCTACTCCAGCTGCATTAAAACAAAGGGTGTGCAATGTCTTGCAAATGTTCTTAAACCCTCGTTCACACTAAGCACAGCTTTTCAAAGCCGCATTTCAGTCCGACTTCAGGGGCGACTTGAAAGACATCTGTGCGGGTTCATGCACAAACAGATGTCTATTGAAATCGCCCCAAGTCGCCAAAAGTAGTGCAGAAACTACTCAACGTTGCACCGATTGGGATGCTCCTGTTGCCGGCAATAGGCTCCGATTTAACATGCGATGTGACCTGTCAAATCAAATGTGAACAGGGGCTTAGGAGTAGAAAAGGCATTACCATTCTAGCATGCTGCAGAGAAGGACCCTTTCTTTGTGTGGAAGCAGTGGTCTGTCTGCAGAGGTCCAACACTCTAGGGGCACCTTGGGCAAAGAGAAATATCTGCCTCTCTTCCCAATGACCACGTGTAAGGAGTATTCTTCTCATTGACCATCACACTAATGTACTATGAGTTGTAGATATAGTTATTTTAAAGGGGTTGTAAACCCTCGTGTTTTTAGGGTGCATTAAGGTGAAAAAACACTTGGCAGTCTCTGGCCCCCCACCCCCCCTGTTTTACTTACCCGAGCCCCTTCATCTCCTCGGTGGGAACGCGCTGTCCCTCTCTCCACAGGGTCCTGGCTCTTGATTGGATAGATTGATAGTAGTGCAGAAATTGGCTCTCGCTGCTGTCAATCAAAACCAATGAGGCGGGTTGCGGGGCCGAGTCTGGCATTCGTGTCTATGGACGCAAATGCTGGACTCGGGAGCGTGCCCGCAAGGTAACCCCTCGGAGAGCGCTTCTCCTAGGAGGGTTATCTAATGCGGGGAGGAGCCGCGAGAGCCTCCGGGGGACCCCAAAACAGGAGGTTCAGGGTCACTCTGTGCAAAACGAGCTGCACAGTGGAGGTAAGTATGACATGTTTGTTATTTAAAAAAAAATAAAAAACGATCCTTTGCAATCACTTTAAGCAGGAGTTCTCTGAGCCTGGAAAGTTATTTCAAGGGTTCCTCTGAGTTGAAAAGGTTGAGAAAGACTGCTATAGACATAAGTGAGAAATCAACCCTTGCAGCATGGGCACAGCCCCACTGCAAAGGATAACATTTTAATTGCCTAGATTTGGGCTTTAAAACAATATGTGATAGCAGAGCTAAGGAATGAGTGCCGTGCTTATCCTCTGTACACATTGATTAATGCTCTGCTCAAAGCTACAGTGCCTTGAAAAAGTATTCATACCCCTTGACATTTTCCACATTTTGTCATGTTACAACCAAAAACGTAAATGTATTTTATTGGGATTTTATGTGATAGACCAACACAAAGTGGCACATAATTGTGAAGTGGAAGGAAAATGATAAATGGTTTTCAAAAATTTTCACAAATAAATATCTGAGAAGTGTGGTGTGCATTTGTATTCAGCCCCCTTTACTCCTAACTAAAATCTAGAGGAACCAATTGCCTTCAGACATCACCTAATTAGTAAATAGAGTCCACCTGTGTGTAATTTAATCTCAGTATAAATACAGCTGTTCTGCGAAGACCTCAGAGGTTTGTTAGAGAGCCTTATGCCGCGTACACACGAGCGGACTTTACGGCGGACTTTGCCCGGCGGACTGGATTTCGACGGACAATTCGATGTGTGTGGGCTCCAGCGGACTTTGTTTTCTCAAAAGTTGGACGGACTTAGATTTGAAACTTGTTTCAAATTTATCCGTTGAAATCGAGTCCGGTCGAAAAGTCCGCCGTCTGTATGCTAGTTCGACGGACAAAAAGCCACGCTAGGGCAGCTATTGGCTACTGGCTATGAACTTCCTTGTTTTAGTCCAGGCGTACGTCATCACGTACGAATTCGACGGACTTTGGTGGATTGTGTGTAGGCAAGTCCGTTCATTCAGAAAGTCCGTCGGAAAGTACGTCGAAAAGTCCGCCGGGCAAAGTCCGCCGTAAAGTCCGCTCGTGTGTACGCGGCATTAGTGAACAAACATCATCATGAAGGCCAAGGAACACACCAGACAGGTCAGGGATAAAGTTGTGGAGAAGTTGAAAGCAGGGTTAGTTTGTATAAAAATATCCCAAACTTTGAACATCTCACAGAGCACTGTTCAATCCATCATCTGAAAATGGAAAGAGTATGGCACAACTGCAAACCTACCAAGACATGGCCGTCCACCTAAACTGACCGGCCGGGCAAGGAGAACATTCATCAGAGAAGCAGCCAAGAGGCCCATGGTAACTCTGGAGGAGCTGCAGAGATCCACAGCCCAGGTGGGAGAATCTGTCCACAGGACAACTATTAGTCGTGCTCTCCACAAATCTGACCTTTATGGAAGAGTGAAAAGAAGAAAGACATTGCTGAAAGAAAGCCATAAGAAGTCTCATTTGCCGTTTGCGAGAGGCCATGTGGGGGACACAACAAACATGTGGAAGAAGGTGCTCTGGTCAGATGAGACCAAAATTTTACTTTTTGGCCTAAAAGCAAAATGTGTGTGTGGTGGAAAACTAACACTGTACATCACCCTGAACACACCATCCCCACTGTGAAACATGGTGGTGGGGAAGCTTTTCTTCAGCAGGGACAGGGAAGCTGGTCAGAGTTGATGGGAAGATGGGTGAAGCCAAATACAGGGCAATCTTAGAAGAAAACCTGTTAGAGTCTGCAAAAGACTTGAGGCTGGGGTGGAGGTTCACCTTCCAGCAGGACAACAACCCTAAACATACAGCCAGAGCTACAATGGAATGGTTTAGATCAAAGCATATTCATGTGTTAGAATGGCCCAGTCAAAGTCCTGACCTAAATCTAATTGTGAATCTGTGGCAAGACTTGAAAATTGCTGTTCACAGACGCTCTCCATCCAATCTGACAGAACTTGACCTATTTTGCAGAGAAGAATGGGCAAAAATGTCACTCTCTAGATGTGCAAAGCTGGTAGAGACATCCCCAAAAAGACTTATGGGGCATACACACGGTCGGACTTTTCGACTGGACTGGTCTTACGGACGCCGACGGACCAAATCCGGCAAACAATACGATCGTGTGTGGGCTTCACCAGCCCTTCAGCGGACCTTTCCAGTCGCAAATCTGTCGGACTTTAGATTTGGAACATGCTTCAAATCTTTACGTCGTAACTCCACCAGACCTAGAAATCCGCTCTTCTGTATTCTAGTCCGACGGACGAAAACCGACGCTAGGGCAGCTATTGGCTACTGGCTATCAACTTCCTTATTTTAGTCTGGTGTACGTCATCACGTACAAATCCGTCAGACTTTGGTGTGATCGTGTGTAGGCAAGTCCGGTCTTTAGAAAGACCGCCAAAAGTCCGTCGAAAGTCTGTCAGACAGGCTGTCGGACTTTTTTAGCTGAAAAGTCTGTACACGGCATTGCAGTTGTAATTGCAGTGAAAGGGGGTTCTACAAAGTATTGACTCAGGGGGGCTGAATACAAATGCCCCCCACACTTTTCACTTATTTATTAGTAAAAAAAAAAACTAAAACCATTTATTATTTTCCTTCCACTTCACAATTATGTGCCAGGGGTATGAATACTTTTTCAAGGCACTGTAGGCATCTTACTGGCAGTTCTGAAGGGAACCAGTGTTAAAATGCCCTTATATAACAAAGTATGACTAATGGAAAAACTTTTTTTTTTAGTTTTGGACAGTGGTAGTGGAGGGGGATTTGAACACCTGTCAGTTTTTATTGCTGTCTGCGCCCCTATAAAGAGATTCCCCCTCTCTACTTGTCTTGTTTACCATTATAATCGAATGTAAAAGTAAAAGAAAATCCCAAATTTTGGGTTGTCCCCAGAAAAGTAATGGAATCTTGCAATAGGGACACTAGTTCTGGTGACCTGGGAGCCCCCAAGAGATTCCTGTAGTTTGCAGGGATTTTCTCTCACTTCCTGTTTTGGTTATGGGACAGGAAGTGAAGAGAAATTTCCCCATTGGGACAAAGAGGGCAAAAATAAACCTTACAGGGGTTATAACCCTTCTATACGCTATTCAAAATGAAAAAAAAAAAAGTTTTGCCTATAGTTCTACTTTAATAATACTAATAATGTAGCAGATTTAACACTACTATATAGTGCAATTTTTCTATTGCCTGTATTGTGCAATATCAGCAGCTCCTTGGTGTAAAAACAATGACTCTGCTTTTCCTTTACAGTGGTTTGGCTCGCTCTATGCCTGCCGTTTAGCTGGTAAAAACGTGAAGCAATGAACACAATGCTGAAGCGTGCAGGTGCCTCGTAACACATAAATCCCTTATTAAGCTGAACCTATAAACTCACTCCGGATCCCCTAAAGCATGACACCGTGTCACCGCAATAAATTCCCAAGTAACACAGAAAGGAAATAAGGTGCAAGAGTGGAAGCAGATACATGAGAGGGGTCAGCAGAGCCGCTGGCACAGACCCCAGAGACTAGTGAGAACATCCTCTCTCCCGGTTTGTATCTCAGGCCTCGAACACTCGCCCTTTGTCACACACAATTCTGCAGCTTCATTGACCGTTCCTCACCCCCATCAGGACATCTGTAAATTCTACTGTCACCCACGCCAAGTCTTCCCCCCGACAGTCCCTCCACATCTTCCTTTAGTTCTCCAATAAAAGACTCTCAGCTGCCTGACCGTAGTAAGAGAAAGTCGAAATTTTAGGACAGTCGTGAAAGAAGAGACCTTTGGACATTCTGTAACCTCCCAGGTCAGGACAGTCAAGTTCCTCCACCCCAAACTCGCTCATCCACACTACAGGCAGTCCCCGAGTTATGAACACCCGAGTTACCAACGACTCCTACTTACAAACGGACCTCAATGCCGGTGTTCTGGCGAGAAGTGTCCGCTTATCGGATAGTGTCCGCCCCGTACTGCGCAGGCACAGCGCTTGCGCAGTACGGAGGAGAAGGAGATGCCGAAAGTGTCCGAAGTTGATCAGCTGTACACGGCGCTTGGGCACTTAATAGTGAAGGCTTTGTAAGAGGGCCCCTCGCGGGCTCGCTTCGCTCGCCACGCTTCGGGCACGGCCTCGCTGCGCTCGGCATCTATTTATTCTAACTCTATGTCCACATGGATAGTGGGGAATGAACCTGGACACAGGGCAGAATAAATGCGCAGGCGCCGTGTACAGCTGATGATCAGCTGTTCAACTTCGGAGACTTTCGGCGTCTCATTTGTCTTCCGTACTGCGCCTGCACAGTACAGGGTGGACACTATCCGATGGGGGACAGTATTCGACAAGACACCGGCCATTTGTGCTCCATGCTGGTCCTGGATACCTCTGAGCCGCTATCTTGCAGCGCCGGACCCATCCCACACTGCAGCACTACATGTACCGCATGGCCAGAAGAGTCCCAGGTAACATAACCTCATGCCCAGAAGTGCCCGGAACATCCCACATCCCTGCACAGGCTGAAGCTACACTTAAAAATGCACTGTTCTGACTTACACACAAATTCCACTTAAGAACAAACCTATAGTCCCTATTGTGTTCGTAACCCGGGGACTGCCTGTATATTGCCAAAAGTATTGGGCCACCCCTCCAAATCATTTGGTGTAACCTGGGGACTGCCTGTATATTGCCAAAACTATTGGGACACCCCTCCAAAACATTTGGTGGAGGGGGGATTATGGTGTGGGGTTCTTTTTCAGGGGTTGGGCTTGGCCTTTTAGTTCCAGTGAAGGGAACCCTTAAGGCATCAGACATTTTGGACAATTTCATGCTCCCAACTTGGTGAGAACAGTTTGGGGATGGCCCCTTCCTGTTCCAACATGACTACACACCAGTGCACATAGCAAGCTCCAAGCCCAACCCCTGAACAACAACTCTACACCATAATCCCCCCTCCAACAAATGATTTGGACCAGTGCACAAAGCAAGGTCTATAAAGATATGGATGAGCGAGTTTGGGGTGGAGGAACTTGACTGGCCTACACAGAGTCCTGACCTCAACCCGATAGAACACCTTTGGGATGAATTAGAGTAGAGCCTGGCCTTCTGGTCCAACATCAGTGCCTGACCACACAAATGGACTTCTGGAAGAATGGTCAAACATTCCCATAGACACACTCCTAAACCTTGTGGACAGTCTTCCCAGAAGAGTTGAAGATGTTATAGCTGCAAAGGGCGGGCCAACTCAATATTGTACCCTACAGACTAATGCCCCGTACACACGGTCGGATTTTCCGATGGAAAATGTCCGATCGGAGCGTGTTGTCGGAAATACCGACCGTGTGTGGGCTCCATCGGACATTTTCCATCGGATTTTCCGACACACAAAGTTTGAGAGCAGGATATAAAATTTTCCGACAACAAAATCCGTTGTCGGAAATTCCGATCGTGTGTACACAAATCCGACGGACAAAGTGCCACGCATGCTCAGAATAAATAAAGAGATGAAAGCTATTGGCCACTGCCCCGTTTATAGTCCCGACGTAAGTGTTTTACATCACCGCGTTCAGAATGATCGGATTTTCCGACAACTTTGTGTGACCGTGTGTATGCAAGACAAGTTTGAGCCAACATCCGTCGGAAAAAATCCTAGGATTTTGTTGTCGGAATGTCTGAACAAAGTCCAACCGTGTGTAAGGGGCATAACACTGGGATGCCATTAAAGTTCATGAGCGTGTAAAGGCAGGCGTCCCAATACTTTTGGCAATATAGTGAATATGAAATCCTCCAGAGTCTTTGGCAAGATCATTAAGAATACCATCAAGATAAGTATTATCAAAATCCTACTTTGTCAGGTCATTTTGAGGTTATACAATATACAAGGGATATACCGAAAGTAATGCAAAAGTGGGAATAACTTTTTTATCAATTTACATAGGTTGTTCAAATTTCAAGTGCCAGTAGAGTAACTCTGCCTCTGTAGTAACTTTTCTTCCCAATCCATTGCAGGTAAATAACGTATTCCACGCCGAAGCAATGTACCGTCATTGAGTCCTTCATGAAGGAAGGGTGAAGACTGTCCGGCATCCTCAGAAGGCTACAGAATGTTTATGGAGATGACACCATTGACAAGAGTCACCAATGACACGATATTGCTCTTGTCAATGGTGTCATCTACATAAATATTCTGTAGGTTTACGTGGATGTGGGACAGCCTGAACCCCTCCATCAAAAACTCAAGGACGGCACATTGCTCCTGCTTGGAATCCATTATTTACCTGCCATGCAAAAGAAGAAGAAGAGTTACTTTAGAGCAGGGGTCTCGAAACTTTCTAAACAAAGGGCCAGTTTACTGTCCTTCAGACTTTAGGGGGCCAGACTGTGCTCAGTGGGAAAAGAAAATGCCTTAATATTGATGTCAATGAGAGGAATTGGGCCCCATTGTTGGTATCATTGTGAGGATCAGTGTCACATCATTGGTGTCAATGGGAGGAATAGTGTCCCATCATTGTGAGGAATAGTGCCCCATCATTGGTGTCATTGGGAGGAATAGTCCCCCATCATTGGTGTCAGTGGGAGAAATTGTGCCCCTTTCGGGGGTGTCATTGGGAGGAATAGTGGCCCATTGTTGGTGTCAGTGGGAGGAATAGTGTCCCATCATTGATGTCAGTGGGAGGATTAGTGCCCCATCATTGATGTCATTGGGTGGAATTTTGCCCCTTCGTTGGTGTCATTGGGAGAAATAGTACCCCATCATTGGTATTAATGGAGATATAGGGGAAAATTTACTAAAACTGGTGCACTCAGAATCTGGTGCAGCTATGCATGGTAGCCAATCAGCTTCTAACTTCAGCTTGTTCAATTAAGCTTTGACAATAACACCTGGAAGCTGCTTGGTTTACATGCAGAGCTGCACCAGATTTTGCACCATGCAGTTTTAGTAAATAAACCCCATAGTGTCCCATCGTTGGTGTCAGTGGGAGGAATAGTCCCCCATCATTGGTGTCAGTGGGAGAAATTGTGCCCCTTTTGTTGGAGTCATTGGGAGGAATAGTGCCCCATCAATGGTGTCAGTGGGAGAAATAGTGCCCCATTGTTGGTGTCAGTGGGAGAAATAGTGCCCCATTGTTGGTGTCAGTGGGAGAAATAGTGGCCCATTGTTGGCATCAGTGGGAGGAATAGTGGCCCATCATTGATGTCAGTGGGAGGATTAGTGCCCCATCATTGGTGTCATTCGGTGGAATTGTGCCCCTTCGTTGGTGTCATTGGGAGAAATAGCACCCCATCATTGGTGTTAGTGGAGATATAGTGTCCCATCGTTGGTGTCAGTGGGAGGAATTGTGCCCCAACATTGGTGTCATTGGCAACAATGGTGCCCCTTTGTGGGGTCAGTGGGAGGAATTATGCCCCATTGTTGGTGTCAGTGGATGGAATAGTGCCCCAGGGCCCAGAAAACAGAAAGCAAAGGGCCGCAGTTTGGAGACCACTGCTATAGAGGAAGAGATATTCTGCCAACATATTAAATTTCAGTGACCTATATAAGTTAATTAAAAAGTTCTGAAACACCTTTGCATTACTTTCGGTACAGCCCTCGTATAAGCCCTGATGAAGGTGGGCTCTCTGAACCCCTGAAACGCGCCGGATGTTTTTATTCCCCATCAATTATTTAATTAGAAACTATTTCCAATTCCGTGGCCATTGTTGTTTCACTTTAAGTAAAAAGTTCTTGTGTCTTGAGCTCGGCTTTACTCTACAGGGGTTCTGGAAGGATGTCACGGCTCAGGAAATCTGCAGATGCACACTCCTGGGTGGAATTTAACTAACTGCTTGTGAGCTGTGCATGCCCGCGGGGTGCTGTCTGCCCGTCTGGCTCACAACGCTTGCTGAACAGAACTGCAAATACATAGGCAGGGAAAACATTTTCCACGTATGCATTTTAATTTCTGGGGGGGCCTAGTGATCAGAGATCCTGAGGAACCCCGCTATGGAATCTCAGCACTACTATTCAGAAGACAAACGTCTCCTTCTCAGGAAGTCATCTATGCCAATTCTAAGAGCGGCACAGGCTCTACATCTGTCATGTGACCTCATCATAGCGCAGTCATTCTGCAGACACAATGTATCACCCTGTGCGGCAGCGAACCATAATGCCAACCTATAATGGGATAGGTCGCATCTGCAGCCTGAGCCCCGCTGAGCGTGACAGCTGCCACAAGCTGCAGGAGGCGACGTGCCACATGTAAATGAACTCGCTGCCTTATATCTGCCTGGAATATTACACACAACCCCGGCTCTACCGACAAGGAGAAACTCAGCCACAGTAACAGCGACACCTTCGCGGGGCATGGAGGCTCACCGGCCACTTTATTAGGTACACCTGTTCAATCGCTTGGTAACACAAATTGCTAATCAGCCAATCACATGGCAGCAACTCAATGGATTTAGACATCTAGACGTGGTGAAGACGACTTATGCCCCGTACACACGGTCGGATTTTCCGACGGAAAATGTGTGATAGGACCTTGCTGTCGGAAATTCCGACCGTGTGTGGGCTCCATCACACATTTTCCATCGGATTTTCCGACACACAAAGTTTGAGAGCAGGCTATAAAATTTTCCGACAACAAAATCCGTTGTCGGAATTTCCGATCGTGTGTACACAAATCCGACGGACAAAGTGCCACGCATGCTCAGAATAAATAAAGAGATGAAAGCTATTGGCCACTGCCCCGTTTATAGTCCCGACGTACGTGTTTTGCGTCACCGCGTTCAGAGTGATCGGATTTTCCGACAACTTTGTGTGACCGTGTGTATGCAAGACAAGTTTGAGCCAACATCCGTCGGAAAAAATCCTAGGATTCTGTTGTCGGAATGTCCGATCAATGTCCGACCGTGTGTACGGGGCATAACTGAAGTTCAAACCAAGCATCAGAATAGGGAAGAAAGGAGATTTAAGTGACTTTGAACGTGGCTGATCTGAGTATTTTCAAAAACTGCTGATCTACTGGGATTTTCACGCGCAACCATCGCTCGGATTTACAGAGAGTGGCCCGAAAAAGAGAAAATATCCAGCGAGCGGCAGTTATGTGGTGCCTTGTTGATGTCAGAGGTCAGAGGAGAATGGGCAGACTGGTTCCAGATGATATAAAGGCGACAGTAACTTAAATAACCACTCGTTACAACCAAGGTATGCAGAATACCATCTCTGAACGCACAACACATCGAACCTTCAGGCAGATGGACCACAGCAGCAGAAGACCACACCGGGAAACACTTGTGATGTGGAAACCCGCACTGGAATCACGCTGGTTCCCACATTGCATATGTGTAAATCCAGCCTCACATTATGCAAAAAAATTGGGGTAAATATTGTGGGTTTTTTTTTTTTTTGTTAAAGTGTATTTTTCCCCCAAAAATTGTGTTTGCAAAACCGCTGCGCAAATACCATTTGACACAAACATTGCAACAATCACCACTTTATTCCCTAGGGTCTCTGCTTAAAAAAAAATCTATAATGTCTGGGAGTTATAAGTCATTTTCTAGCAAAAAATACTGATTTAAACTTGTAAACAAAAAGTGACAGAAAAAGCCAAGACCTAAGGTTACAGCCTTTTTTTTTTTTTACACCTGCTCAAAACTTTTGCACAGTGCTGTATGCCTAGTTTACCTATTGTATATCACAGAAGCATGCAAATCTTCAAAAGCACATAACAAACCCTGTGTACTTACCTCCCAACATTTTGAGATGGGAATGGGGGACACCTAGTAGCAAATGTATGTAGGTATAGGACACACCCTCTGTCACACTTCCCTGATCTGTTCTAATAGGAGTGACAGATCGTGTGTTTCTATTAGCTAGGAACCACGATCCGTCACTTCCTCCAGTCAGTCCCCTCCCCCTTCAGTTTAAATCACCTCCCAGGGAACATAGTTAACCCCTTGATCGCCCCCCTAGCGTTAACCCCTTCACTGCCAGTGACATTTATACAGTAATCAATGCATTTTCTATAGCACTGATCGCTGTATTAATGCCCATGGTCCCAAAAATGTGTCAAAATGGTCCGATGTGTCCGCCATAATGTCGCAGTTATGATAAAAATCGCAGATCGCCGCCATTACTAGTATAAATAAATAAATAAAAATGCTATAAATCTATCCCCTATTTTGTAGACGCTATAACTTTTTCGCAAACCAATCAATATACGCTTATTGTGATTTTTTTTAACAAAAATATGTAGAAGAATACATATCGGCCTAAACTGAGAAAAAATTTGCTTTTAAAAAAAAAAAAAAAAATGGGGATATTTATTATAGCAAGAAGTATAAAACATTGTGTTTTTTTCAAAATTGTCGCTCTTTTTTTGTTTATAGCGCAAAAAATAAAAACCGCAGAGGTGAGCAAATACCACCAAAAGGAAGCTCTATTTGTGGGGAAAGAAGCACGTCAATTGTGTTTGGGTACAACATCGCACGACCGCGCAATTGTCAGTTAAAGTGACGCAGTGCCGAATCGCAAAAAATGGCCCCTTCATTCAGCAGCCAAATCTTCCGGCGCTGAAGTGGTTCAAGGAGCATGAACTAAAAAAAATTTAAAAAAAGTAAATGCAGCAATTTAGAACTTGGATGAAAGGTTTAGCACTGGCAATCACTTTTTGAAAGATAAAAAGTGCATTTTATATACAAATGGATCAGACCAAAATAAGGAGCAAATGAGGAGGAAAGAGGGACAGAGGGACATTGCTCCAAATCAGGGGCAGTCCCTCCAAATCAGGGACAGTCCCCCCAAATCAGAGGCAGTCCCTCGAAATCAGGGACAGTCCCTCGAAATCCGGGACAGTTGGGAGCTATGTGTGTATGAGCAGAGCAACGAATAAACTGTTACTACAGAAGCATAAAAGCAGCCGTTCATATGTTCCTCCTCCACCGACGCAGAAATGGGGGAGAAAAATCTGCATTGATTTGCATTTTATATTACACATTTCGCTTTTACTATTTACTTGGGGCATGCCTGAGATGACTGCCATAGAACACTATTCTTTTTAATGGACTGAGGTAAGACTATCACGTCTCCCATCCATCAGTTTAATGACAGCCTCGTTTTCTGAAAAGTGAGACGCCGCAGCAGAGAACGCCATTCTGTGTCAAGAAGAGATGACAGGTGCATATGTTACATACACGTCAATGCTATGTCTGGCTTTTTTTTTTTTTTTTTTTTATAGCTGGGGCAAACAGCTGAGCAAAAGTACCCCATAGCGGACAGGTTCTAGTTTAACGTTTGTTTATTTCTTCCTGATTGGTGGACACGAGTTAGCAGACAAACTTTCTATATTTAAAAAAAACAGTGCTAAAGTAACCTAAGATAACGTTGTTTGAGAGGCCACTTTAGCATGCCTTATGCAGCGTACACATGAGCGGACTTTTCTATCGGACCGAGTCGGGCGGACAATCCGATCGTGTGTGGGCTTCATCGCACCTTCAGCGGACTTTTTCTGTCGAAAGTCTGACGGACTTGAGATTTGGAACATGCTTCAAATCTTTACGTCGTAACTCCGCCGGACCCAGAAATCCGCTCGTCTGTATGCTAGTCCGTCGGACAAAAACCGACGCTAGGGCAGCTATTGGCTACTGGCTATCAACTTCATTATTTTAGTCCGGTGTACGTCATCACGTATGAATCCATTGTGATCGAGTGTAGGCAAGTCCGTTCGTTAAAAAGTCGGTCGGAAGTCCATCAAAAGTCCGTCGGACCAGTCCGGTCGAAAAGTCCGCCCGTGTGTACGCGGCATAAGTCTGCATTCCCATCTTGGCGTTTTAAATCAGGGGCAGATTTTGCACTGCATGCGATAACAGGGAGCTTGCAGAGCGGCCTCATTCTCTTCTCTTCAGTGGGTTGCGTTCGGCAGGCACAATGCAAAGCAATGGGATGCATAATATCTGCTGCGGCCGCTAAGCAAACCATTGCAGCCGCAGCATGTGCACACCCAGAGCCGCTGCCTCTTCCACTAACGGGGGTATCAGTTGGGGGCGGTAAAAGCACAACTGAACAGCATTGTTTTACCGCCCTCAACCACTAGTGTGAATGAGCCCTAAGACTAGGTTCACATCTATGCATGGCACGTGATTGATGCATTTTTTGAGGCATGTTTTTCATTTTTTTCATGCGCACTGTTTATGTGTTTTGCGTTTTTGGGATGTGTTAATGTTGCTAGGAAGAGGTGTCTGTTGTCATGCAAGAAAACACAGCATAAACGCATGCACATACGTTTTTGTATGCAATTCCAAGTCTATGGAGCCAAAAACACATTGGGGGGAGATCTAAATCTGGTGCAGCTGTGCATGGTAGCCAATCAGCTTTTAGCCTCAGTTTGTGCAATGAAGCTTTGGCAATATAACCTGGAAGCTGATTGGTTTCTCTGCAGAAGTTAACCTAATTTTGCGCCAGCTTTAGTAAATAAACCCCATTGTGTTGCGTGTAAAAGACTCTCTGCACCTTTCCAAAAGAAAAAAAACGCAGTTCAGGAAACTGCATAGATGTGAACGTGACCCATAGGAACTAATGTTAAATGGCCTGTAGTTTGTTTCTGTAAATCTGCAAACGTATAGCAAAATGCATGTGAAGCGAGCCTGAGGCCTCTTGTAAACTGCAGCTGGAAAAAGCTCAGTACGGCTTTTTATTTTTATTTTTTTGCTGACAGCCCATTCATTGTAATGTGCCTAAGATTGCAAATGTAAGATTGCAAATGATGTCACATTTGTGCGCACTTAAATGCATTCGCGTGCATATAGGAGTAATTTACTGACCAAAAATGCAAATTTTTCTATTCTTTTTTTTTTTAAACTTAAAAAAAACTTTAACTTTTAACTTTTTTTTAACTTAAGAAGACACGGCGCTTGTTTACGCGCCTGTGTGCATAGGCACATTACGATGAATGGGTGTTTCGTCACATTTGGCTACCCATCACATTTTGCTACCGGCTGGAGTGTGCATGCGCGACGCCGCCATATGCGTTCCAACACTGTTGTAGGACACCACTTTGCCACAGGGCCCCTCACGCCCCTCGCCGCGCTTTTTCGGGCACGGCCTCGCTTCGCTCGGCATAATTATAATCTGACTCTATGTCCACTTGGATGGTGGGGCTTGAACCTGGACTCAGGGGTGTGGCCACAAAATTCTGCGCAGGCGCAGATCGCCACAGTGTTGAAACGCATATGGCGGCGTCGCGCATGTCCAGTGGGTAGCCAAATGTGATGGGTCGCCATATGTGACGAAACATGGGCTGTATTTTAGCTCAGTTAAAAAAAAAATAAGCTGTACTGAGCTTTTTCCAAGCTGCAGTGTGCAAGAGGCCTTAAAGTTTCCAGTTTTGAATCTGCAGCCTTAACATTAGTGAAAGAAACATCTTTGTTATAGGCCAGTGATGGCGAACCTTGGCACCCCAGATGTTTTGGAACTACATTTCCCATGATGCTCTTGCACTCTGCAGTGTAGGTGAGCATCATGGGAAATGTAGTTCCAAAACATCTGGGTGCCAAGGTTCGCCATCACTGTTATAGGGTCATAACGCCCTTCTCCTGTCTCCCCATTGCTCTCCTGTATTACATCCTTCGGAGCCTCGGAACTTCCATAAAGTGATTGTCACAATGATGTGCAAAGAGGCTGCAGGAGATCAGCAGCACTGAAATGCAAAATAGAATGAAAAAAAAAAAAATAGTGAAAATTGTATTTTCTAAAAAAGAAACAGAAATGGTATTTGTTTTACCGCAGGTTACCACAATGCATCACACACTTAGGGGCATCTTTTATAAAACTGTTATTTTATTATAAGGCTGCAGATTCAAAAATATTAAAGATGACTTTTTAGGAAGATCTTGTTCACAGCAGGCTGTGTACAACAATCTGTTTTCGCGTGCAAGCTGGTGTCCGTTATCAGCAGCGATTTGCAGCTTTACCGCTTAGCTTTTTTTTCTTTTAACCATATTAAAATGTCACAGATTGACATCTCATTCAATTTTATGCGGCGAGGCTGCGGAGACAGACAGCGACTTCAGGTGAGCTCGGGGGAGGGGCGTGCAGAAAAATGCATACATGGTGCATTTCTCCGCACCTCTCCACTCCTTTGTGGTAGGAACGAGGCGCGTAAGGAAGGAATTGTTTTCTATGTGCGCTTGCAGAGACCTGTGTTATTCAGCTGCAGAAAAAACACAGATCTGGTAGTGTGAATGAGCCCCAAAATATGAATGCTTATATGAGATTTTAGAGTCCATCCATGCATGTGCAAACAGGTGCGTTTTTTTATTTTGTAGTGTTAGGCTAGGTTTGCACTACTGCGTATCAGGAACTTACGTGGTTTCCCGACATGCATAGAAATGCACTGACCTTTAGCAAACGCACGGCTGTGTCATTAAAGTGGTTGTAAACCTCAGACATGAAATAGGAACAAAGCATATCCCTCTATAGTGTGTAGTTGTCTTAATCCAGAGCACTAAGGGGTTCATTTACTAAAGGCAAATAGACTGTGCGCTTTGCAAAGTGCAGTGGCTCCAGAACTCAGTAAATGAAGTAAAGCTTCACTTTGCAAAGAATACCCAATCACATGCAAGGATAATAAAAACAGCATTTTTGCTTGCACGTGATTGGATGATGGAACTCAGCAGAGCCTCTGCTCATTTACTAAGCTCTGCAGCAACTGTACTTTGCAAAGTGCACAGTCTATTTGCCTTTAGTAAACCAACCCCTTAAAGCCTCGTACACAGGGTACGATTGTTGGACAACCGAGCGCCTGATTTTTGTCAAAAGGGTGTGTGCCAGGATCTTGTCTTGCATACTAACGGCGCACAATTGTCGTGCCACAAACACGAACGTAGCGACTCTCGCATGCACAGTAGGAAACCGACTGTGAAGCCTGAAGGCTCCACTGTCGGTTTCCCTGAGTTGTAATGGTGCCTGCACCCAAGCCGGGGGACGAATCGGCCTCGGGGGGGCTCCCTGGACAGGCAAGTATCCTTATTAAAAGTCAGCAGCTACAGCAGCAGCTACAAGTACTGTAGCTGCTGCTGTAGCTGCTGACTTTTAATCTTAAGAAAAAAACCTTTTTTGAGGCTGGAACTCCGCTTTAGGAGGTCCATATACAACTTTTCTCCAATAAAAGTCAGAGGGACAATCTTAAAAGTAGCCAGTGCGTTTTGGGGGTCTATAAACGACCCCTTCTTAAGAGCTAGAAAGGAACATAAGGATATCAATAATACAGACAGCAGTAAGAGAGAGCATTTTACACTCCTCTTGGTTCAAGTGCTACAGCATCCATGAATGTCTACAGCTTTGGACACTTCCAGTGTCAGAAGCCTGTGTCCCCCCCATGTGCCCATATTATAGTAATGAAGGAATCAGATGATGAAACCACCTTGCAGCTTGATGATATCTGATACTCCTGGTTGTTGAATGCTGAAGACACCGATGAAGGCTGCACCTCTGGAACAAAGGGAAGGTAGGACACATGGGCCACCGGAAAGGTGAGTATAATCCAGGGGTCTCAAACTGGCGGCCCTCCAGCTATTGCCAAACTACAAGTCCCACGAGGCATTGCAAGGCTGACCATTACAAGCTTGCATCCCACAGGCAGAAGCATGGTGGGACTTGTAGTTTTGCAACAGCTGGAGGGCCGTCAGTTTGAGACCCCCGGTATAATCCCTCTTCGTTTACTTTAGACACATTCTTGAGATGCGCCAGGACTCCAAGAAATGAGGTAGAAAGAAAATTAGAGAAAAAGTAGTGCAGCTACCCAATAACCCAGCCTTTCTCAACCTTTTCAACGCGGAGGAACCATTGAAATAACTTTCCAGTCTTAGGGAACCACTGCTAAAAATGATTATATCTACAACTCACGATACATTAGTGTGATGGTCAGTGGGAAGAATGATGTTTATATTTGTAGACATTGGGAAGAATTCCATCCTTACAGATATCTAAAAAAGATCAATGGTGTCAGTAAGAACTTATCTGGAAGGCAGAAATTGTTCATTTGTCAATGAACCCCTAACAAACTCTGAATGAACACTGGGGTTCCATGGAACCCTGATTGAGAAACCTTGCTCTTGAGGAACCCTATGGTTCCACGGAACCCTGGTTAAGAAACCCTGCTCTTAGGGAACCCTATGGTTCCATGAAACCCTGGTTGAGAAACCCTGCTCTGGAGGAACCCTAGGGTTCCATGGAACCTTTGTTGAGAAACTCTGCTCTTGAGGAACCCTATGGTTCCATGGAACCCTGGTTGAGAAACCCTACTCTTCAGGAACATTGGGGTTCAATGGAACCCTGATTGAGAAACCCTGCGCTTGAGGGACTCTATGGGTCCATGGAACCCTGGTTGGGAAACCCTGCTCTGGAGAAACCCTAGGGCTCCATCGAACCCTGGTTGAGAAACCCTGCTCTGGAGAAACCCTAGGGTTCCATGGAACCTTTGTTGAGAAACTCTGCTCTTGAGGAACCCTATGGTTCCATGGAACCCTGGTTGAGAAACCCTACTCTTGAGGAACATTGGGGTTCAATGGAACCCTGATTGAGAAACCCTGCGCTTGAGGGACTCTATGGGTCCATGGAACCCTGGTTGGGAAACCCTGCTCATGAGGAACCCTAGGGCTCCATCGAACCCTGGTTGAGAAACCCTGCTTTGGAGGAACCCTAGGGTTCCATGGAACCTTTGTTGAGAAACTCTGTTCTTGAGGAACCCTATGGTTCCATGGAACACTGGTTGAGAAACCCTACTCTTGAGGAACATTGGGGTTCAATCGAACCCTGATTGAGAAACCCTGCGCTTGAGGGACTCTATGGGTCCATGGAACCCTGGTTGGGAAACCCTGCTCTGGAGGCACCCTAGAGCTCCATCGAACCCTGGTTGAGAAACCCTGCTCTGGAGGAGCCCTAGGGTTCAATCGAACCCTGGTTGAAAAAACCTACAATAACCAATTAGATTTTATCTTTTAAATAAAAAAAAAGAACTTTGTTGGTCACTTTGGCCAACTGCTCCATTTTTCTCCAGATTTTTTTTTCTTTTGGACCAGTCTGTAAATGGTCCTCGTAACCTTTTTGATGTGTCCAAAACTGTGATAACTGCTAAATGATAAATATAATTAATCAAAACAGGAAAAAAAAAGAAGGATCTGTTGACACAACTACTATGATGCCTCCTGGAGGGCACATTCCTAGGCATTAGCCCAGTTGGCGTACAAGCCCTGGCTGTCCTGTAAGCTGATCTGGAACCTGTTCCTTTTTTTTCTCACATTATGCCATGGCACATCGAGAACACACACTTTTGCCGTTATCATGTCACACGTGTGCCTGTCCGCTGGGATTTGTCTCCTAAGCAGACAATTGCTCGGCTCCCCCGCTGGCTGAACAGATTGCTTGTTTGCCGAGATAATAAGGGCTCAGGTGGCAGGAGAGAGCAAAGACGCAGCCAGCTCCCGAGATCTGCTCCATTCTGCGCTATGAAAGGCAGGGCAGGTTTATTTCCATTGTGCCGTGTATCATTTAACCCTTTTCCATTGCAGCTGACACTTACAGGAAATTGATGAATTTATTAAGCAGATCTTTTTCATCCCCGCAATTCCTCGGAGGACAATCAGGATGCCAGAAATAGACACCCGGTTGCTAGGCAAACTCGGGTTTCGGAGGCACTTTAAACAAAAAAACACCGAAGTGGAAGTGCCGCAGTGGTTTTTCACAGTTTGACATAACAACTTTGAAGTAGATGTAGGCCAATCACAGAGGAGTCATGGATGCTTTTGCTTTTTAACAAACATGTTGCGATGTGCTAAATGCGTGCGTCCAACTTCGCCGCAATAAAAATAGCGTCTGCTCCTAAATCAACACTGCAGTATAGCGCATTTTTAAAAATGTAATTTTCCCTTTTTTTTTTTTCTGTGTTTCAATGCGTTGGGAGGCTCATAGAAAATCAATGGCAGCGCATCAAAACGCATATAATATATGTTTTCATATGTTGGCGACGTAAATTAGCAACCCAAGGTCAATAGTTGTTAACCCTATCCACTCCAAATTATAAATGAAAAATGTATTAAAAGCCACATCAGTGCGCAAACGAAAGGCACTTTGATGCATAACAGTGCAGCTGCCTAAGGCTACGTTCACTCTAGCCTATGCGATTAAAGGCAGCGTTTAACCGTTACCAAGTATCAATGGCGGCTCCAGCAGGGTGCGGTGCGATGTGCATTTCAGCGCATCACTCTGCTTGTTCTTCATTTCTTTTTTTTTTTTTTCTATTTTCTTTTTTTGAAGTGTCACATAGTGACAGTTCATTCATGTCACTGCACATCAGCGTGGTTGCAGAGACATGCGGTGCTCTTTATGTTGCTTTTTTCTGCGCCGCACGTCACATCAGCGTTGTGGTGTAATCGGGAGGAACATGGAAACATAGGTCACTGCACAGATTGTGAATGAGCCGTAAGGCTAGGCTCACACCTAGAGGTGCGACTGAGCACGCGTGCGTTTCTGTGCGTTACATATAAGGCAGCTCATTCAGTTCAATGGGCCGCTCTGCGTGCGAGAAATGTGGAAAGGAAGTCCCTGACGCTTTTCTAAAAACACAATACACCAAACTGCATGGTGCTGCGACACCATGCGGTTTGGCCAGCGTAAAAACGTGCACGTTAGGAGAGGCTGGAACTCCGCTTTAAGAGGTAGTATTAGGCTATGTTTCCACTATTGCGTCCCCAAAGTCGCGCGATTTTTGACCGCGATTTTTGACCGCGACTTGAAGAAATGCCTGTGTATTCTTGAGGTCTATAGACCTCAAGTCGCATCAAAGTGGGACCAAAGTAGTGCAGGAACTACCTTGAAGTCGCACAGATATGAACGGTACTCATTGGAAATCATGGGGTACGACTTGTCATGCGACTTTTCAGTCCCAAATAGCATGAAAAGTCGCACTAGTGGAAACATAGCCTTATGCCCCGTACACACGGTCGGATTTTCCGACGGAAAATGTGTGATAGGACCTTGTTGTCGGAAATTCCGACCGTGTGTAGGCTCCATCACTAATTTTCCATCGGATTTTCCGACACACAAAGTTTGAGAGCAGGCAATAAAATTTTCCGACAACAAAATCCGTTGTCGGAATTTCCGATCGTGTGTACACAAATCCGACGCACAAAGTGCCACGCATGCTCAGAATAAATAAAAAGATGAAAGCTATTGGCTACTGCCCCGTTTATAGTCCCGACGTACGTGTTTTACGTCACCGCGTTCAGAATGATCGGATTTTCCGACAACTTTGTGTGACCGTGTGTATGCAAGACAAGTTTGAGCCAACATCCGTCGGAAAAAATCCTAGGATTTCGTTGTCGGAATGTTCGATCAAAGTGGTTGTAAACTCCTACATATTCCCAATCAAGGGAGTGGCCTTGGGTGATACAAAGAGATGAAACAAATCCTCCTATATAAGTTGTGCGTGTTTATCTGAAGCCTTCTCTAATCTACAGCCATTCAAAGCACAGAATATATAAAGCTTGTTTGAGCTTCCAGAAAGCAGGGGGCAGAGAGCTGAAGTAGTGAGGAGAGTTCTGAGAGCTGATTGGAAGAAAGGGAAAAACACACCTTCACACAGCACACAGGAACAGAGCTGAGGCTGTCAACCACAGGCTGGAGCTGCCTCACCTGTCACCTTTTTTCTCTTGGTGTAAGGAAAACCTGTATGGGAGTGGTTTTTCAATGATCAATCAGCACCTGCAGGTCTCTAATGAGAACAGTAGCAGGGTCTGCATCCTTTTAAATATGATTTCCCTTTGGGAGTATCTCACAAAAAATGAAATTTTTGTTGCAGGGGATGCCCAAAATCTATGTCTTAGTGCAGACTACTGGGAAAATCAGTAAACCAATCACACAAGCAGGAGATTACATTTTCAGGGGGCATTCTGCACACCATCTGTGTACAGAACGCCTCCAGGTCGCCATATTGCATTGCATTTTTACAGAAAATACAGAGCTGCAGATTGAAAAGGAAAGATCAATTTTATTAATATTTAAAGTGGAGGTTCGCTGAAAAAAAAAATATTAAAAGCCAGCAGATACAAATACTGTAGCTGCTGACTCTTAATATATGGACAACTACCTGTCCAGGGAGCCCGCGATGTCGGCAGCCGAAGCCGATCCGTCCTTCGGCTCTCGGCTGCTGCCGCCGCCATCATCGGTAAGGGAATAAGGAAGTGAAGCCGTGCGCATGCGCATGTGCACATGCGCGAGTTACGCTGCGCGTCCTCTCTGGTCCCTGCTGTGTTCTGTGTCTCACCAGAATACAGCGGTGGAGGAGAGTGTAGGCGCCGGAAGTGGCGTAGGTCACCGCAAGCGCCGCGGTGATCTATGCCAGGAAGTGGGAGCAAATACCTGTATTAGACAGGTATCTGCTCCCTCCCGCCCCCCTGAAAGGTGCCAAATGTGACGCCGGAGGGGGGGAGGAATCCAAAAAGCGGAAGTTCCATTTTTGGGTGGAACTCCTTTAATCACAATATGACTTTAGATGCAATTGTATATGCTATATTATTTTTTATTTTATTGGCTGATTTTTTTTTCTCACAAAAGTGGAGTTACCCTTTAAGGGACTGTTTTTTTTTTGTTCTAAACCTTTCCTTACTTCTGTTCTAAAAAAAAAAAAAATAAAAAAATAAAAAAGTTTTTGGCTAAAGTTGCAACCTAAGAAAAAATATTATTCTGGGATAAATGTCCACATTATTAATAATGCCAAAATACATTAAATTCGGCAAATGATCTCATATTTCACTCTTAGTTTTAGGTTGATATCCTTTAAGAGCGAGCGGATGATTTAAGCCAGTTGTAGAAACGATGGTAAATCACTGGTAGCTGCTCGGTGCATCCCTGCCAATTATTCCTGAGAACCTGAAAGTCACCTTGGTCGGCGAATCAGAGCTTGCGGACAGACGTCTTCCATTCATCCTCTGAACATGATGCATCTGTGGAGCGCACCCATCCTATCAGTGTAATGATTCAGAAACGTGTCAATTTCCATACGCTCCCCAGAGGGAGAATGAATACGCAATTATACCCTGTCCTGCCCCAAATCTGCATTAAGCTCTTCGTTCAAATGAGAGAAGGCAGACCTCGAGCAGCGGGAGCCGCCCACTGCTGGGTACAAAGCACTTTTGTAAGTGGCACACCAGAGAATTATCCCCACAGTTAATAGACTTAATGAGTTGAGAGTCCTACGGAGAGCAAAAGGCAAAAAAAGAGGAACAAGGGTCCTCTCACATTCTAGAGAGAACTGCCACAAAAAATAAAATGTGTCTGAACCAAAGAATAACCAGGCTTCTTTCCTGCTAAAAAGTCGACACACCCAAAGCTGGGCATAGATGGTCATCACATTCTGGTTACTTTCTCATGGTTACAGCAGACAGCCAACTTCCCTGGTCAACTTCCCTGGTCAACTTCCCTGGTCAACTTCCCTAGTCAACTTCCCTGGTCAACTTCCCTGGCCAACTTCCCTGGTCAACTTCCCTGGTCAACTTCCCTGGCCAACTTCCCTGGTCAACTTCCCTGGTCAACTTCCCTGGTCAACTTCCCTGGCCAACTTCCCTGGTCAACTTCCCTGCTCAACAAGGTCAAGTCAAAAGGTGTCTAAGAAAGAGATGGCACCAAGGCACCGGATACGTATCTTAAGCTTAGAAGAAACGGGGGGGCTTGGAGTCCAACAGCTTTGGGCTTTGCAGCTCCACAAAGCAGAGGGATCTTCAGGATCAGGGATCACCCAAATTAAGAAGTCTAAATTTAGCTGAACCAGAAGGAGCACAAAATGTTTAAGAGGCCAGAACTACACTACATTGTCAAAAGTCTTGGGAGACCTGCCTTTACATGCACATGAACTTTATTGGCACCCCAGTCTTATGCCCCGTACACACGGTCGGACTTTGTTCGGACATTCCGACAACAAAATCCTAGGATTTTTTCCGACGGATGTTGGCTCAAACTTGTCTTGCATACACACGGTCACACAAAGTTGTCGGAAAATCCGATCGTTCTAAACGCGGTGACGTAAAACACGTACATCGGGACTATAAACGGGGCAGTGGCCAATAGCTTTCATCTCTTTATTTATTCTGAGCATGCGTGGCACTTTTTCCGTCGGATTTGTGTACACACGATCGGAATTTCCGACAACGGATTTTGTTGTCGGAAAATTTTATCTCCTGCTGTCCAACTTTGTGTGTCGGAAAATCCGATGGAAAATGTCCGATGGAGCCCACACACGGTCGGAATTTCCGACAACACGCTCCGATCGGACATTTTCCATCGGAAAATCCGACTATGTGTACGGGGCATTAGTCTGTAGGGTTCAATATTGGGTTGGCCCGCCCTTTGCAGCTATAACAGCTTCAACTCTTATAGGAAGGCTGTCCACAAGGTTTAGGAGTGTGTCTATGGGAATGTTTGACCATTCTTCCAGAAGCGCATTTGTGAGGTCAGGCACTGATATGGACGAGAAGGCCTGGCTCGCAGTCTCCGCTCTAATTCATCCCAAAGGTGTTCTATCAGGTTGAGGTCAGGACTCCTACAGGTATTCAGTTTGGAGTTACACTATATTGTCAAAAGTATTGGGACACCTGCCTTTACACACACATGAACTTTAATGGCATCCCAGTCTTAGTCCGTAGGGTTCAATATTGAGTTGGCCCACCCTTTGCAGCTATAACAGCTTCAGCTCTTCTGGGAATGCTGTCCACAAGGTTTAGGAGTGTGTTTATGGGAATGTTTGACCATTCCTCAGAAGCGCATTTGTGAGGTCATTCCCATTGACACTAATGATGGGGCATAATTACTCCCACTGGCACCAACTATGGGGCATAATTCCTCCTATTGACACCAATGACGGGACATAATTCTTCCTATTGACACTAACAATGGGGCATAATTCCTTCCACTGACACCAACCATGGGGCATAACTTCTCCCATTGACACCAATGATGGGACATAATTCTTCCCATTGACACCAACCATTGCATACAATTCTTCCCATTGACACTAACAATGGGGCATAATTCCTTCCACTGACACCAACCATGGGGCATTATTTCTCCCATTGACACCAATGATGGGACATAATTCTTCCCATTGACACTAACGATGGGGCATAATTCCTCCCACTGACACCAACCATGGGGCATAATTCCTCCCATTGACACCAACCATTGGGTATAATTCTTCCCATTGACACTAACAATGGGGCATAATTCCTTCCACTGACACCAACCATGGGGCATAATATCTCCCATTGACGCCAATGATGGGGCATAATTCCTCCCATTGTCACCAACCATTGGGCATATTTACTCCTATTGACACCAATGATGGGACATAATTCTTCCCATTGACACTAACGATGGGGCATAATTCCCCCCACTGAAACCAACAATGGGGCACTATTCCTTCTCCAACTGACCACAGGCACTATGCAATTTTATTTATTCCCCCTGATGACCAAGCTGGAGGCATCATTTACTCCCACTGACATGTGTGTGATTTTCTACCTCCAATGGCCACAATTCAGCCCTCCTGAAGTCCAAAGGACAGTAAACTGGCCCCTTGTTTAGAAACTTGAAGGATAACATTAAAAGGCAGACTTGCTTACCTTACCTCTGACAGCCAGTGGTCTTCCCTTCGACACTGAGGTTGGGCCCTTGGTGTCTTCACTTACAATGCAGAACTGCTGGTCCTGCATTGTACGTGATGAAGTCAGAGTGCAACCAACAGAGAAGTGGCTTCAGGGGACAAAGAGGAGAAAGCCTGCAGGTTTGAAGGTTAAGGGAAAACAAAAATGTTTTTTAATGGTACCCCCAGACAAAAACGAGCAGTGCGGGGGGAGCCCCACCTCAAGGGTAGTTTCACACGTTCCCCGGAGTCCAGCTTTATAGAGTCAATACATCAATCTTTAACTACGTGTGAAAAGCTCCCGGTTATGTAAGAGCTTCTGTGCCAGTTCTATCCACTGCCTCAACGCTTTACACGTCAGGAAAGTTTACACCCCGGGCCCCAGGGATCAGGGCTTTGTAATAACATATTTGTGTGATACACAATCTCTTTCAGCTCGGCGGGGAGGGAGATCAGTGAGGTTTTCGTCAGAAGGACAATATTTGGAGGAGATGAAAGTCACCGAGGCTGACATTTTAAGTCGGATGGAAAATTCACCGCCTTGCGCTTTCGCCGGCCTTGCGGACTGAATACTGACTTTCAACTCTCTCTGGCGTCAGTCAACTCAAAGGAAGAACAGTAAATAATAAAACCCTGCCATGGCGGTTCAGAGTAATAGAGTAATAGGTGTGTCATTTATAACACGTTAGAAAGGATCTACTTGCTACATGAAAAAATAAAGGACTGTCCATCAGTGTTAATTTTGGCAGCAAATTCCGATTTAGTTTTAGTCTTAGGACTAAAATGGCATTTTAGTTTTAGTCCCATTTTAGTCTTCTGCAATTGTTTTAGTTTTAGTCGTATTTAGTCGACTAAATCTCCAGTACATTTTAGTCGACTAAAACTCATTTTAGTCGTCTGAAATCGAATGGGTGTAATTAAATTGTAATGCATTAGTTAACATTTCTCTACAATTTCCAAACTCATTATATACGGCTGGAGTGAAAAATCTATTATGTTATTATTAAAGGTATTGAGGTATGAACATGCACTACAGACCAGTGTTCATTTTGAAGTCAAATTTCAATTTAGTTTTAGTCTTATGCCCTGTACACACGGTCGGACTTTGTTCGGACATTCCGACAACAAAATCCTAGGGTTTTTTCCGACGGAAGTTGGCTCAAACTTGTCTTGCATACACACGGTCACACAAAGTTGTCGGAAAATCCGATCATTCTGAACGCGGTGACGTAAAACACGTACGTCTGGCCCAGTGGCCAATAGCTTTCATCTCTTTATTTATTCTGAGCATGCGTGGCACTTTGTCCGTCGGATTTGTGTACACACATTGTTTATCAGCGCTCCCACTCAGATACCTGCCCAGGACCACCAGGATGCCGCCAGGATCACCAGGGATGGCCACAACACTGGACTACTGGGTATGCCACCCTAGACCACCAGGGAAATGCTAATCAGTGCCCAGGCAGCTGCCAATCAGTGCCCAGGCAGCTGCCAATCAGTGCCAAAAAAAATGCCTGCCAGTGCCACCAGTGATGCCTATCAGTTAAATCTATCAGTGCCAGCCATCAGTGCCCATCAATGCCCATCAGTGTCGCCTTTCAGTGCCCATCAGTGCCGCATATCAGTGCCCAGCAGTGCTGTCTATCAGTGCCACCCATAAGTACCCATCAGTGCAGCCTTTCAGTGCCCATCAGTGTCGCCTATCAGTGCCCACCAGTGCCGCCTATCAATGCCCATCAGTGCCACATATCAGTGCCACCTATCAGTGCTGCCTATTAGTGCCTATCAGTGCTGCCTATCAGTGCTCATCACTGCCACCTCATCAGTGCTGCCTCATCGGTGCTGCCTTATCAGTGCCCATCAGTGCAGCTTATCAGTGCCCATCAGTGAAGGAGAAAACTTACTTATTTACAAAAAATAAAAAACGCAGAGGTGATCAAATACCACCAAAAGAAAGCTTTATTTGTGGGAACAAAAAATTTAGTTTGGGTACAGTGTAGCATGACCGCGCAATTGTCATTTAAAATGTGACAGCGCTGAAAGCTGAAAATTGGCCTGGGCAGGAAGATGCAAAAGCGCCCGGTATTGAAGTGGTTAAAAAAATAAATCTTGTTCGTAACCCGGGGTATATGGATTCCATCCAGCATCAGCCGCACAACAATTCTCTGGACCGGCTTCCTGAAAACAGGGGATCATGTTTGCAAAAATGTGTATCAGAACGGTTGCTTGTAGTCCCCAACAGGGAGAGAATGTGACAGGGTGACAATGCAGGGCAGTTGCCCCCCCCCCATAACAGGAAGTCCCAGAAGAAGAACCTACATGGCAGGACGACTGGGGATCATTTTAATAAAAAATGCAAATTTAAAGAGATTGGAAATGACTTCTGAAATGATATGAACATGCTAACAGCTCATTTAAGCTGTATTTGTTGGGTTTAGATCTTCTCTGAAGAACTGAGAAATGTTTAGAGCTATTTTTTTTCTTACCATAACCATTATACAATTTTGGAAAAAAAATTTAAAAAAATGTTTGACCACCAGGTACATGTATGCCAATGTAAAAAGTTGACCAGTGTAGATCACTACTCCTCTTTATGAATGTGAGGAGAACTGGCTCTTACTAGCACTATGCGGTGTCCTTGAAGAATGATTATGCCACTAACAGAAAAGGTCATGCGGGGACCACATGCATGGATAGATGTGTTAACTTTGCAACCGCATTTTCATCTCATCCATGCGCTTCCCCTGCACTCGCTCTCCAAGGGTTTTCTGGCCTCTACCCAACACTACACTGCATTAATCTTGACATTGGTTGAAACCAATCTGAAAAAGCTTCACATCACCAGGACATAGGAGAAGGCAGCAATTGTTCCTTCTTCTCCTACTGAATGTACCCCACCTGTGGAACGTTAGACCCTCAAATGTCTACAATAAAGTGGTTGTAAAGGCTGAAGGTTTTTTACAATGCATGAAGGTAAAAAACCTTTCTCTGTGTAGCAGCCCCTCTAATACTTACTTGAGCCTGATCTTCCTCCAGCGATGTGCATGAGAGCCTCCGCTCTCCAGGGACTCTCCCTCTTCTTTGGCTAAGACAGCAGGCGGAGCCATTGGCTTCCCCTACTGTCAATCACAGCCAGTAAGCCAAAGAGGAGAGAGAGAGAGAGAGGGCGGGGCCGAGCCACGGCTCTGTGTGTGAATGGACACGCAGAGCTGCGGCTCAGGAACGAGCCTACGCGGGTGCCTCTATTGCAAGCTGCTTGCTCTGGGGGCACTTGGCAGGAGGGAGGGGCCAGGAGCTCCGGCGAGGGACCCCAGAAGAGAAAGATCAGGACTGCTCTGTGCAAAAACATTGCACAGAGCAGATGAGTATGACATGTTTGTTATTTAAAAAATGTTGTAGATTCCTCAATGCATTTCAAAGAAGGGGGTGTCTTTGGACCCCTGAAACACAATACTTTCTTGTTTGTCCCTCTGATTTTTATTGGAAAAAAAGTGGTATCTGGATCTTTTAGCAGTGGTGCGTGTGGTGCGGTGCTTCAATTTGGATTTTGGTTACATTAGCTATAGTATTCTGACAGCCAGATTACCTGAACAGTGGCTGCATCTGATTGGCTACAGTCACTGTTGGGTTGACATTTTCCAACCAGGCCCTACAATTTCTCATACGAGTTGAGTGACGTCAGCAGGGCCACCCAAGGCTCCAATTTTGGTCAGTTCACATGAAAGAACAATATTGATATAGAACAATAGTGGGAGGAACAATAGTGATAATTGGAGAAAAATCAATCGATTGCCGCTGCCATCTACACGTATTCTATACGGTCCTTGCTTGGTGGTGTGCGGTCCTGGTTGCTAAAGAGAACAATGCCATGTAATGACATCAGGGCTGTTCTCTGCAGCATTCTCCTATGTACCTAGGGAGACCTGATGATGCATTGCAGGTGACGGCTCTGTCACCTGCAATGCAGAGTCACCACCAAAAAAGTAAGCACACAAAATAGTGAGCCATAAAAAAGTGCACAGAGTGTATGCATGATCTTCTTCCAAGGAGAAAGGACCCAAGACCTGATTCCCCCCGCGCAAGACTCCTGTTAGGGACTAGCATACTTGTGGTCCACCTGGCTAAAACCAGGTGGACCCTATTCTTCAGGGTACCTGCCAAGGCAAGGTCTTTCCACGTACTAGGTGGGGCTCCCTCGAAGGGAGAGCCCATGGTAGGGTAAGAACCGGAACATTAAGCCACATACCCTTCCCATAAGACTTTCAGCTCAAGTCCAAGGACCTACACCCTACTAACTGGGAGTGAGTAAAGGGCTCACAGGAAAATGGTGGAATGATGCTGGTTATCATTCAACCTAGAAAAGGACTAGATTGCACAGTGGTAAGTCTGTGAGGGACAATGCAGAAGAAAGAGTATTGAAGCAAGAGCGGCTTTTTTATTTAAACTCCTCTAGGTAAATGCAATTATTTGAGCTGGAGTTGGGCTTTAAGGGATAAGTCTGCTTTCTTTTTGTGGCCATATACTATGCAATCCGACTGTATAATCTTTGTACAATTTCCTTTAGATTTTCCAAAACTATGGAATAGGAGGGCACACCTATCTATCCATTTACTCTGATAAGCCCAATCTTCAACCCCTATTCAGGTTGATGTTGGTGCAACAGACAGCACCTCCACTTCCGAACTACATTAGATGGAGTAACGAGAGTTCATACATGACCCAACAAACTTGGCCCAGCCTAGGAATGGCTACACACTTATCTGGAAATATCCCGTTTATCTCATGTAAACAATTTCCTTCTCACACTCCATCTATTCCCCTGTGGCTAAACCCCGTCTTTGGTTCTCACTCAGGGCTTATTCAGATAAGCGCTTGGCAGAAGAATTTCCTTCTGAATTCCGAGAGGAACGCAAAGGAGACAACTGCTGTCCAATTCACTGGGCTGCACGCGGTGTCATATTCTCATCCAAATGTTCAGTCCACAAACATAAACACTGTATATCTGTGCAGCCCGTATCATTCACATCAGAAAGTTATTTAAAGCAAAACTAGACCCAAAATGTTTTCTTTTTTGAATTTTGGATAAACTAGAGAAAGAAACCTCAAATCAGGGTTTACTTCCTCTTTAACCTGTTGTCTCCCCTTTGGAAGAAATTATACACTATAGTAAAAAATTATTTGGACACCTGACTTTACACGCACATGAACTTTAATGGCATCCCAGTCTTAGTCTGTAGGGTTCAATATTGAGTTGGCCCACCCTTTGCAGCTATAACAGCTTCAACTCCTCTGGGAAGGCTGTCCACAAGGTTTAGGAGTGTGTCTATGGGAATGTTCAACCATTCTTCCAGAAGCACATTTGTGAAGTCAGGCACTGATGTGGACGAGAAGGCCTGGCTCGCAGTCTCCCCTCTAATTCGGTGTTCTATTGGGTTGAGGTCAGAACTCTGTGCAGGCTAGTCAAGTTCCAACACCCCAAACTCATCAATGCCTTTATGAGCCTTGCTTAAGGCACTGGTCACTTTGTGCACTATTGTCACAGGGGTATCCCAAAACACAAATGGCTCCACATAGTGTAATTTTGTTATAACTTTATTAGACAAGTTGGTTAAGATTGCACTTACATTCTAGAAGTGTAAAAATATCACCTTAAAATCAACAGTAGCCCGGGCTAGAGGATCACTGTGACGTTAGCACGTCGCTCCTCCCTATGCGTTTCGTCATAAGATGATATTGTCCAGGGCCCTTATCTTATGATGATACTGTGACAATACTATTAAGAAGATTGGCTTTCAAGTCGCAGGAAGACCCTCACACGATATTAAAGGCCATGACTGGGTATAGAGCCACAAGTGTCATTGACCTCCTGTAACAGGAGGTCAAATTCTAGCTGGTAAGCAAGCAATTTTGCCTTTGGTCAGGGCCAGCACTCCTGCTAGATGAACTAGGCAGCCGGCTAGGGCGCACTGCTGCCTAGGGGGCACAGCCATGGCCGTTGACTTTCCCTCTAGCCTGGTGGGGGAACATGAGCGGCCCTACAGAGGGCTGGGGCGCTGACTGACTCTCCAGAGAAAGCAGCAACCGTGGAGGACATCTGTCGCCGTTGCTATAGAGGAGATCAGCAGCAGTCCAGCCTGTGAGGAGGGTGATAGAAGAGGAGGCGGACACGAGGACAGCTGGGGAGCCGGAAGAGGCGGGCACAAGGACAGATGGGGAGGTAGAGGAGGCGGGCACGAGGACAGCTGAGGAACCAGAAGAGGCGGGCATGAGGACAGCTGGGGAGGTGGAGGAGGCAGGTATGAGGCCAGCTGGGGAGGAGGCAGGCACGAGGACAGCTGGGGAGGTGGAGGAGGCAGGTATGAGGCCAGCTGGGGAAGAGGCAGGCACGAGGACAGCTGGGGAGGTGGAGGAGGCAGGCACGAGGACAACTGGGGAGGTGGAGGAGGTAGGCACGAGGACAACTGGGGAGGTGGAGGAGGCGGGCACAGTGACAGCTGGGGAGGTGGAGGAGGTAGGCACGAGGACAGCTGGGGAGGTGGAGGAGGCAGGTATGAGGCCTGCTGGGGAGGAGGCAGGCACGAGGACAGCTGGGGAGGTGGAGGAGGCAGGCACGAGGACAACTGGGGAGGTGGAGGAGGTAGGCACGAGGACAACTGGGGAGGTGGAGGAGGCAGGCACAAGGACAGCTGGGGAGCTAGAAGAGGAGGGCATGAGGACAGCTGGGGAGGTGGAAAAGACGGGCATGAGGACAGCTGCGGAGCCAGAAGAACCGGGCACGAAGACGGCTAGGAAGGAGGAGGAGGCAGGTACGAGGACAGCTGGGGAGGTGGAGGAGGCGGGCACAAGGACAGCTGGGGAGCTAGAAGAGGCGGGCATGAGGACAGCTGGGGAGGTGGAAAAGACGGGCATGAGGACAGCTGCGGAGCCAGAAGAACCGGGCACAAAGACGGCTAGGAAGGAGGAGGATGCAGGTACGAGGACAGCTGGGGAGGTGGAGGAGGCGGGCACAAGGACAGCTGGGGAGGTGGGCACCATGTCTCTGGACAGAGAAGAAATTCTGCTGCCACGGTGAGCCTGTTATGACCCTGTTGTAGTCACTCGCGCGACCCTAGGCAAGACTAACGACACCCCCACCCCACCGAGCGGGCGGCAGAGGGGAGGGGGTAGTCTTGCCTAGGGCGCAAAATAATCAAGCACCGGCCCTGCCTTTGGTTTTGGTGGTGCGGTAAAGAATCATAATTCCAAGGTGGTGGTTGGTGGTGATATTAACCAAGGATATATATATATATATAATTTCATCACATGTGGACTTTTACTTGATCACATAATTGTATAGTTCATGGACATTAATTACAATTAGTGCAACTGTGTAAAGGTTTATTTTATTGGGACTGTGCTTCTATCTCACAGGAGAGTTGCTGCTTGAATATTCTGTATAATACTTTGGCACATTGGCACAGTTTATCATTTCTTTTATTCAAAATACATGTAATCATTTTTAATGACCACATAACTGTGATTTTTTTTTTTTTTTCCGTCTGAAATTCAGTGTTAAGAAATAATGGAGGTTTAACGAAAAAAGAAGCGTCTGGCCATGGCTGAGAATTATAAATAGTCTCCCCGATCAGCCCATCTCCTATTTTGGTCCTTCTCGCTACAAAACTGTCCATAACGCGCTTAATTAAACTGTCCGTCACCTGCGATCTTCCCCGACGTTTCCGCCAGCTAAATCCGACCGCTCCCATACAGCGAGGATTTCAGGACAGTTATTAATTTGTATTCCTGATGGGAGCAGCTGTTTAAATGCGCCCCCCCTCCGATCTTCACAGGGTCAATCTGTTACCGGCAAAGTACACATGACGGCGGTAATGGATGGCTGCCCTCGGCGGTGGGGAAAGGTGGCTTTCCTTGGGGTATTGTTTGCCTGGTTTGAAAGCCAATTTAACGTACACCTGTCACTTCCTCCAGACGCAGTCACGGCAGATTTTTATTCAGCCTGCAGACAATCGGACATTTATCCCGTTTCAAATGGGTTTTTCGGCTGTGACAACTTCCGAAGCCTCCTGGTGATTCGTGGTTAGCTTGCATGCGCAGATTCTTCGGAACCTCATCTCTCGGTCATTCACGTAGACGTAAAGAAAGACGTAAGGGTCATACAGCATAAAACACGCCAACATATGGGGCTCCCCGGAATGTAAGTCTCCCCATAGGACTGCATTGACAGAATATGATGTACACGGTATATGCATGTAAACATTTACACGCGTGTGGGCATCATTTTGTGAACGTGATTTCATGTTTCAGAAACGTAACAAAAAACAAAAACTTTATTTTTTTTTTTTTTTTCATTTTAGATAAAAGGTATAACCCCTGTCAAATTCTTTTTTTTTTTTTTTCTTTTGTCATCTGTGTCCCATGGCAGAGGTTTCCCCTCACTTCCTGTGAAACAAGGAACAGGAAGTGAGAGGAAATCCCTCTAAAGTGAGGGGTGTCACCACAACTAGTGGAAGATTTCCTGCTCTGGGGACAACCTAAAATGTAGAATTTTCTTTTACTCTCACTCTGGATGATAATGGTAAGCAGGACAAATAGAACGGGTGAATCTCCAGGGGGGCAGCAATAAAAACCTGACAGCAGGGTGAATAAAAATCAATGATTTTTTTTTTAATACAAAAAGAAAAATTTAAAAAAATCTGATTTTTTTTTAATTTAACCACTTGCTTACTGGGCACTTAAACCCCCCTCCTGCCCAGACCAATTTTCAGCTTTCACACTTTGAATGACAATTGCGCAGTCATGCTACACTGTACCCATATGACATTTTTATCATTTTTTTCCCACAAATAGAGCTTTCCTTTGGTGGTATTTAATCACAGCTGGGATTTTTATTTTTTGCTAAACAAACAAAAAAAGGTGGAAATTTTTGAAAAAAAAAAATATCATGTTTAATAGTTTTATAAAATTTTGCAAACAGGTAATTTTTCTCCTTCATTGATATGCGCTGATGAGGCGGCACTGGTGGGCACTGATAGGCTGCACTGATGGGCACGGATAGGCATAGATAAGGCGGCACTGATAGGCACAGTTAAGGCAGCACTAATGGGGACAGATAAGGCAGTACTGATGGGCACAGATAAGGCGGCACTGATGACCACTGATGGGCGCTGATGGGTGGCACGGATGGGTGGCACGGATGGGTGGCACGGATAGGTGGCACTGATGGGCACTGATAGGTACCACTGATGGGTGGCACTGATGGGCAGTGATGGGCGGCACTGATGGGCACTGGTAGGTGACACTGATGGGCACTGATAGGTGGCACTGATGTGCAGCACTGTTGTTGCACTGATGTGGGCACTGATGGGTGGCACTGATGGGTGGCAATGATGGGTGGCACTGTGGGCACTGATGGGTGGCACTGTGGGCACTGATGGATGGCACTGTGGGCACTGATTGATAGCACTGTGGGCACTGATGGGTGACGCTGGTGGGCACTGGTAGGCGGCACTGCTGCCTATTGCTGTGTCACATTAGATCGCCGTGATCGGGACTGATGTCCCTCTCACGGCCGCCGGTGTTCTGTTTTTTTTTTCCTCCTCACACTGTCAGCGCGAGGAGGAAAAATAGCCGATTACCGGCTCTGTTTACATCACATGATCAGCTGTCATTGGCCGACAGCTGATCATGTGGTAAGGGGTCGGGACCGATCCCTTACTCTGATCTGTGATCAGGCGAGTCTCATAGACTCGCTGATCACTGAGCGCGCCCTGCAGGGGGGCGCGCAGGCCGCTCGTGCACGGGACGACGTCAATAGACGTCGTCCCGGCAATTTAGATCTGCGCTGTTGCCGTCATTTGGCAATGGCCCGGATCTGAAGTGGTTAAATCAGATTTTTTTAAATTTTTTATCAAATTTATTTTGATAAAATGCTTTTGGAGTAAAGACCTATCTAAAGACAGTTTTCTATTCAATATACAATAATAATTTAGTTTATTCAGCATGAAATGGAGCTTAGTTATTTAGCATGAGGCTGTATACTGTACTCTGCAACATTTACATTTTTGGTACTTTGATCTCATTCAATGAATCCAAGCTTTGCAAGTTGAGATAACATGTACTGCATTGATGCATTCACATAATTTCACAATAACTAGGAGATAAAACAAAGTCCAGGAATATTTCTCTATGTACACTACAAACTGTATGACTGAATCTGTTCTGGTATCACTGTTTTACTAACCTGACAGCTTATTATTCTAAATAGGAAACCTTCATTATGTTTGCACATATTAAAGATTTTAACTACCAGCAAGAAAAAGTCCTTACATATAAAGAGCACCTGTCATTTCAGATCCATCATGGCAGCGCCTGTTAGCGGACATCCACTCACCTCCTGCCGCCACGTCCCTCACCTTGTTGAGTCACTGACGCATCACCAGCCCTCCCATTAAAGTGAATGGGACTGCCGGAGAGTCAACAGCGGGTCAGAGGAGAAACCGCTGCGGGACAGAGATGACAGTTGCCCTTTAAAAATTATGATTGAAATCAAGCTTTTTTATTAGTGATTTAAATCAAACCCACCCTGCCTGACAGGGGTTCTAATCCCTTTCCATTCTATCCAAAGCTAGAAAAAAAGTTTTAGTTTAGTTATACTTTAACCGCTTGCCAACCAGCTGCTGTCCTTATACTGTGATGTAGCTATAAGTCGGCTCGCAGGATCGGGATAGCACACGCGCACGTGCAAGCGCCCGCTGCACTGCGGGGGTGCCGATGCTCGTGGCCAATGATCGCGGGCACGAGAGGCAGAACAGGGACGTGTGTGTGTGTGTGTAAACACACAAATCCCAGTTCTGTGAGGAGTGACAGATCATGAGTACCTAATAGCTAGGAATCACGATCTGTCACTTCCTCTAGGTCAGTCCCCTCCCCCTACAGTTAGAAAGACACACTAGGGAACACAGTTAACCCCTTGATTGCCCCCTAGTGTTAACCCCTTCCCTGCCAGTGACATTTATACAGTAATCAGTGCATTTTTATAGCACTGATCGCTATACAAATGCCAATGGTCCCAAAAATGTGACAAAAGTGTCCGATATGTCCGCCATAATGTTGAAGTCCCGATAAAAATCGCAGATCGCTAGTAAAAAAAAAAAAAAATACTAAAAATTTTATAAATCTATCCCCTATTTTGTAGACGCTATAACTTGTGTGCAAAGCAATCAATATACGCTTATTGTGCTTTTTTTTATCACTAAAAATATGTAGAAGAATACGCATCGGCCTAAAGTGAGAAAAAAAATAGCTTTTTTAAAAAAAATTGGGGGTATTTATTATAGCAAAAAGTACAAAATATTGTGTTTTTTTTTCAAAATTGTCGCCCTTTTTTTGTTTATAGCGCAAAAAATAAAAACCGCAGAGGCGATCAAATACCACCAAAAGAAAGCTCTATTTGTGGGAAAAAAAGGACGTCACTATTGTTTGGGTGCAACGTCGCACGACCGCGCCGTTGTCAGTCAAAGCGACGCAGTGCCGAATAGGCAAAAAATGGCCTGGTCATTCAGCAGCCAAATCTTCCAGGGCTGAAGTGGTTAAATAGGAGCCAGAAGCAGTTTTCCACTGCCGATTATTTGGTAGTTCCGGTCAGTCCAGTTCCAGCTTCTAGGAGGGAAATGCCGGGTTTCTGGACAACATAAAAGGAAATGTTTGCTGTGACAGCGGGAGGCGATACTTTGTTTCTGCGTTGGATGAGTGCTGAGTAGATAAGTGGGGAATGGAGGTTGCCATGTCTGGGCGCACTCAGAGACTTGTGGTCCGGCTGAACCGCATTATCTGTGTTTATTCTGGGCTCCCGTATCTCCGAGTGGACTGGCAGTGTGGGTGTAAAATGGAATCCCCCGGCAGACATTCCAGCAAAGTTACACAGCTGGCACAGCTTCATTAGAGAGAAATCAGAGCGCGGTATTCTGCCGAGACTTCTCATTTTCACTCATTTTTTGTAATATCAAATCCATTTCTTTCATTTTTCACATGCTGGCTGCACTATAGCGATAGTATTTCATCTATTTCAATTGGCAGACTCCCCCACTTATCCATCAGACAGTGCAGTCAGCATCTTTGCTGAACAGATGCTCGCATGCGGTCAGTGCCAGAGCAAGCCACATTGAGTGTATTGTTTTCTATCAGGCAAATTACTGCAGCACTGATGGGTTTTACTTCCTCTTTATTCCCCTGCAAAGTAAAAGCATAATGGGCTAGTATGCATACTAGCCCATTATGTGCCAATTACCTGCAAATGAAGCCCGCGATGTCCTAGCTGGTGGCCGCATCCATCTTCACCCCTCTTCCTTCCGGGGCTGCGGACTCCGTTTCTGTTCCTGGCTGAAGTCGCGTGACGTCACTCCCACACATGCGCGCGGGAGCCGCCGCTCACGGCATGAGCCCCTTAGAAGCAGCACGATCGTGCCCTTTCTTCAGTGCGCATGCGCCAATGATGTCAGCGCAAGCGTATATGGTAAATATCTCCTAAAGCGTGCAGGTTTAGGATATATTCTCAGTACCTACAGGTGAGCCTTATTATAGGTGAGCCTTATTATAGGTTTACCTGTAGGTAAAAGTGGTGTAACTGGGTTTACAACCACTTTAAGAAGAAGGTCAAACTGTATATATATATATATATATATATATATACACTCACCGGCCACTTTATTAGGTACACCTTGCTAGTACCGGGTTGGACCCCCTTTTGCCTTCATTCTTGGTGGCATAGACTCAACAAGGTGTTGGAAACATTCCTCAGAGATTTTGCTCCATAGTGACATGATAACATCACTCAGTTGCTGCAGATTTGTCCGCTGCACATCCATGATGCGAATCTCCAGTTTCACCACATCCCAAAGGTGCTCTATTGGATGAGATGTGGTGAGTGTGGAGGCCATTGGAGTACAGGGACCTCATTGTCCAGTGGTGAGATGATTGGATCTTTGTGACATGGTGAATTATCCTGCTGGAAGGAGCCATCAGAAGATGGGTATATTGTAGTCATAAAGGGATGGACATGGTCAGCAACAATACTCAGGTAGGCCGTGGTGTTTAAATAATGCTTAATTGGTACTAAGGGGCCCAAAGTGTGCCAGGAAAATATCCCCCCCACACCATTACACCACCAGCCTGAACCGGTGATACAAGGCAGGATGGATCCATGCTTTCATGGTGTTTACACCAAATTCTGACCCCACCATCTGAATGTCGCAGCTGAAATTGAGACTCATCAGACTAGGCAACATTTTTTCCAATCTTCTATTATCCAATTTTGGTGATCCTGTGCGGATTGTAGCCTCAGTTTCCTGTTCTTAGCTGACAGGAGTGGAACCTGGTTTGGTCTTCTGCTGCTGTAGCCCATCTGCTTCCAGGTTGGATGTGTTGTGCGCTCAGAGATGGTATTCTGCATACCTTGGTTGTAACGAATGGTTATTTGAATTAGACGTCTGCCCATTCTCCTCTGACCTCTGACATCAACAAGGCATTTTCATCCACACAACTTCTACTCACTGGATATTTCCTCTTTTTTAGATCATTCTCTGTAAACCCGAGAGATAGTTGTGTGTGACAATCCCAGTAGATCAGCAGTTTTTGAAATACTCAGACCCGCCCGTCTGGCACCAACACCAATGCCACATTCAAAGTCACTTAAGTCCCCTTTCTTCACCATTCTGATGCTCGGTTTGAACTTCAGCAAGTGGCCTTCACCACCTCTAGATGCCTAAATGAATTCAGTTGCTGCCATGTGATTGGCTGATCAGCAATTTGTGTTACCAAGCGATTGAACAGGTGTACCTAATAAAGTGGTCGGTGAGAGTATATGTATGTATATATTCAGCTTTGAATGACAACACTGCACCCATATGAATTTTTTTTATCATTTTTTTTAGACAGATAGAGCTTACTTTTGGTGGTATTTGATCACCACTGGGGTTTTTTATTTTTTGCTAAACAAATGAAAAAAGACCGAAAATTTTGAAAAGAAAAAAGTATTTTCTTAGTTTCTGTTATAAAATATTCTAAAGAAGTAATTTTTCTCCCTAACTGATGTGTGTTGATGAGGCTGCACTGATGGGCACTGATGGGGCGGTACTGATAGGCAGCACTGATGGGCACAGATTGGCAGCCCTTGTCGGCACAGTATGGCAGCACTTGTGAGCACTGTTGGGGCTGCACTGATGAACAGTGCTCGGATTATCAGCTCTCCTCTCCTCACGCACTGTCAGTGTGAGAAGAGGAATGCCGATAACGGGCAAATCCTGCTTTACTGTGATCAGCTGTGATTGGATACAGCTGGTCACATGGTAAAGAGCTGCCGTGATTGGCTCTTTACCTAATTTGTGATCAGCTGTGTTCTACGGACACATCGATCACAGATCCGCGTCAATGCGCACCGCAGGGGGGCGCGCGGGAACAGAGATCACGGGAGGACATCCATGGGCGCCCTCCCGGCAATGTGAGCCTGCGATGTAGCTGTCTATCAGCTCTAGCATCAGCGGGAAAAGCTTACAGTGATACTAAACACACACTGTTTAATTGAGATTGTCCCTTCTATTTCTGTATCTGGATGATGGCACTGCAGGGAAACATAAGCAGGAGGAGCTTCTAGTCCTCTGCTGCTGGTCACATGTTCAAAATAAAAAAACAGCCTTTGGAATACAGAGTAAAAATAAATATGATCAATAAACTGTTTTAAATTGTCAGAAAAATATGTATTTGAAATCAAATCTTTATTATTTTTTGTCAATAACAGGGTGTGGGCACCTCTGTCACGTCCCTCCAGCCTGTGTCTTAGAATAAGAGGGAGGTGAAGCCTCCATCAATCTACATGTAATATCCCTCCCCCATTGTGTTTAGCTGGTAAGTGGGCATGGAGGAGGAGGGAGGGAGTGGGCTGTCATTTACCACTGTGTATACGCCCACATGTGTGAGTCTATGGTCACATGGGCTGCTCAGGTGTGATAGGGAGACCTATTAGCAAAATTATGCAGGCATAGGACACACCCCCTGCCACACCCCCCTTAAAGGAGAATTGTACAAAAAAAAAGATTAGGTAAACCCACAAGTGCTTTTTTTTTTACCACTACTATGCCTTTATATTGTCTTTTGAAATTTACAAATGCAGCAAATTAGAAATTGGATGAAAGGTTTAGCACTGGGAAACTATTTTTGATAGATAAATAGTGCATTTTATATAAAACTATATGGATCAGACCAAAATGAGGGACAAATGAGGAGCAAAGAGGGACAGAGGGACTTTGTTCTGAATGAGGGACAGTCCCTCGAAATCAGGGACAGTTGGGAGCTATGGAAATGCTCAGCATAGAAACTCAATGAAAACTGAGCATGTGCAGAGTTGCCAACACTGCTCTGCAAAATCCCTAGCTGAATTGGGGACATGGACAGAAGGGGGAGATAGAGAGCAGAAGGATCAACCAGGTTTTTTGCAGAATCTCATAGTGACTGAGTGAGTATGAACAGCATGTAATGCACCATTTATTGATCGTTTTTTATGATGTGGGTTTAGTGACACTTTAAGAATCTGTAAATACTTTCCTGGCCTCAGATTCCCTTTACAATATATTCATCACTGCACTGCATACTGGATTTTTAATCGTCGGCATCATGAAAAATGAGCTGTGCTGCCATTATAATGTTTGTTTTTTCTGTTCTAATTCCAGAAACATGATGGAATTTGGTTATTGTGGGCAGCTATTAATTTTTCATAAGTAACAAGCGAGTTCAGACACTTATTTTTCTTGTATTTTCCCTTTTATGGACACGCTGAGTGTCTTTAATTAGAGGCAAAGCCTTTAAAGAAAATGTGACATTCCATTATTGTACATGTTGTACTGTTGACATGTTTTGGGTAGAACCTTTGTTAGGATTTGTATTGCTTTCTGTGGCCAGAATTAACATCACTTCCTGTCCAGACAGGAAGTTGGGGGAAATCTCCCCAATCAGGAGACAGACAAAAAATAAAGAATGAAAATTGTATCAAATACAAATGTTCCTATCTATGGCAGTATACTTAGGGTAGGAGCCCCACCTACTACATGTATGCTGCCATGTTGGCGCCAGAAGAAAATTTTTTGGTAGATGGGGAAGGCATAAAAATTGAACGATGTTCTGCCCTACCATCCTGGTGCAGACTGCACCTCCCACTTCTTGTATAGGTGTCATTGGGACAGGAAGTGAGGGAAATCTCCCAGTGGGGTCAGAGAGACAAAATGCACCTTCCACTTCTTGTACAGGTGTCACAAGGGCAGGAAGTAAGGGAAATCTCCCAGTGGGGGTCACAGAGACAAACTGCACCTCCCACTTCTTGTAAAGGTGTTACAGGGACAGGAAGTGATGGAAATCTCCCAGTGGGGTCACAGAGACAAACTGCACCATTCCACTTATTGTGCAGGTGTCACAGGGCCAGGAAGTAAGGGAAATATCCCAGTGGGGTCACAGAGACAAATTGCACATCCAACTTCTTGCACAGGTGTCACAGGGACAGGAAGTGAGGAAAATCTCCCAGTGGGGTCACAGAAACAAACTGCACCTCCCACATCTTGTACAGGTGTTACAGGGACAGGAAGTGATGGAAATCTCCCAGTGGGGTCACAGAGACAAACTGCACCTTCCACTTCTTGCACAGGTGTCACAGGGACAGGGAGTGAGGGAAATCTCCCAGTGGGGTCACAGAGACAAACTGCACCTCCCACTTCTTGTACAGGTGTCACAGGAACAGGAAGTGAGAGAAATCTCCCAGCAGAGTCACAGACAGCCATTAAATGCTAACAACATTTTTTTTTAACTCTTCCACATCCATCCAAACGTTTAAATTTTGCCTAAAATTCTAAAATTATTGGCACTAAAGTTGTCCCTCTTATGTATTTCAAAAGATTTGTTTATTTTGCCCCCCCCCCCAAAAAAAATGTCTTCTATGTTAACGTCACCAGATTTTTAAAATGAAATCCTGGGGACACCCTAATGACTATACCCACCGTTCTTGGGGGTGGGGCATGGGTGGAGAAGGGGACGGAGATATGAAGCCTGCCACACCAAATGTTGGGTGTGGCCAAATTTTGCTAACAGTGGGAGGGGCTTTAAAGGAGTATGGTTTAACCACTTCCGGGCCACCTCCTGTGGCTTTACTGCTACAGTGTGGCCCCCACTGTACTGGATCACATATATAAATAGACGTGATCCAGCAATTACAGGTATGGGGTGCGGACGCGCATGCCCGCCGCCCTGGCTGTGCTGTCATTCACTACAGCAGGCGCTGAACATCGATCATCCTGGCCAATGA
Organism: Lithobates clamitans; assembly: GCA_037952925.1. Lineage (NCBI taxonomy): Eukaryota > Metazoa > Chordata > Amphibia > Anura > Ranidae > Lithobates > Lithobates clamitans. Next base: position 965,045 of record JBBGZY010001813.1, on the reverse strand, counting down.
TGTATGGGCGGCACCTGCTGATTGGCTGAGTGAATGACAGAAGAGAGCCCTGTGTTGGTACACAACACAGGGCTCTCTCTGGAGAGCAGTGATGTGGCTGTTTTATATTTCCATTCCAAGCAGGGAATAAAAACACATCACTTAGTAAAAGCTGCACACACTACACACTTTACACTTGTTACGCACTTTTGATTGCCCCTAGACGTTAAACCCTTCCCAGTCAGTGTCATTAGTACAGTGACAGTGTATAGTATTATAATAATGATCACTGCATTAATGTCACTGGTGATGTCTGTGGCAGTTCGTCATTTCCCACCCAGTGTCAGTTAGTGTCAGATTGTCACAGTCCCACTATAACTCACTGATCGCCGCCATGACTAGTTAAAAAAATGACGTTTCCAGTATATATACCATCATTTGTAGAGGCTAGAACTTTTACACAAACCAATCAATATACACTTATTGGAATTTTTTTTAACCAAAGACACAGCAGAATACATTCTGGTCTAAATTTATGAAGAAATTTGAATTTAATTTTTTTTTGTATTGGTTATGTTTTATAGCAGAAAGTAACAAAATATTGTTTTTTCTTTTCAAAATGTTCAGTCTTTTTTCGTTAATAAAATAAAAAAAATAAAAATAAAATAAAAATAATAAAATAATAATAAAAAAATTAAATAAAAATGTCGTCCAACATCAGTGCTTGACCTCACAAATGCACTTCTGGAAGAATGGTCAAACGTTCCCATAGACACTCCTAAACCTTGTGGACGGCCTTCCCAGAAGAGGTGAAGTTGTTATAGCTGCAAAGGGTGGGCCAACGCAATATTGAACCCTACGGACTAAGACTGGGATGCCATTAAAGGTCATGTGTGTGTAAAGGCAGGCGTCCCAATACTTTAGACAATATAGTGTATAGTATATCAATCACCTCTGATAGAGCTGACAGCAGACACGTCCCCCTCCTTCCTCCTCCTGCTCCAGGCCAATCACAAAAATAATGCCAAGATGGATGACCCTGCAGCCGCCCAGTCCATGGATGCCATTATTAAAACTGGCATTGAAAACTAAATCAGGGCCAGTCCCTAAAATTGGGGACTGTCCCCTGAAACTGGTGACGTCTGGCCATCCTGTCCTGTTTGACCCCTTAAGCCTGGCCCAGAAGGTTCAGTTTAAAAACAAAAAAATTGGATATTATACAAAAAGGTGCCCTTGGTCCACCAAGGATGGCAGACATTTTTTACACGCCATCTGTATAGGATGACTTTCGCATATATAATTTTTTTTTTTTAAATATTAAAGCAGGACCCATTGAAAATGCATGGCGTACCTTGAGATCAAAGCAGCCCCCATCTGGTGTATACGGCACGCTCCTCGTTTGAAGCGAACCGAAAAAAAAATCTTCTTTTTTTTTTTATTGTTAATTTTCAAACTATTATTCTCAGTCTATAAATTCACCGCAGAGACAATTACGTAGGCTCCCTGGGTCTTAAACGTAATTAAAACAAGCATATTAAGATCAATCGGTTTTGTGTTTTTTACTTAAAAAGGCCAAAGTCCCCAGTTAGAAGAGGAGAAGAAATAGTCAAGCTTCGCTATGAAACCAACCAAGGAAAAAAAAAAATGTATTCGCAGCCAAGACGCTGGGGGGGGGGGGGGTTGGGGGGGGGGGTTGGGGGGCACGAAAAGTCAAAAGTCTGATCAGACAATTTTCTCGGGTCTCTATTTGTGTACAGAAGACAAAACGGGGCTAAGCCTTCTTTGTTTCCGGGCCGTGCCATGAATTCGAAAGCAGATTATTCAGCTACACTCAACCCAGCGCTAGAAAAATGTACGCCTACACAGAGAAGACACATGGGCCTTGTGTGACCAACTATTTCGAAAACGGCAAGAAAAAATAATGACCATCATCTCAAGTTGTTGCCGCAAGTTGAAACGTGATTGTAACTGCCTGGCCAGACATATGAGGTCGGAGAAACAATTAAAGCTGAACTCCAGGAAAATTCTCAAATACGCATAGTATGTGAACCGACCTGTCCACCAAGGGCGTTGTAATTCTGTCCAGCCACGTTTGTGATTCATACACATCTGCCAGGCAGTGCAGCCAGAAGGATGAAGACAAAGGGCCCCCATGAGCCTCCTATGCTCACCTTACCAGAAGCCCTCCCCAAAGAGTCTCCACCATGACCCTCCTATGCTCACCTTACCAGCGTTCCCCACCAAATTACCCTCCACAACCCTCCTGTACTAACCTTACCAGAAGCCCTCCCCAAAGAGTCTCCGCCATGACCCTCCTATGCTCACCTTACCAGCGTTCCCCACCAAATGCCCCTCCACAACCCTCCTGTACTAACCTCACCAGAAGCCCTCCCCAAAGAGTCTCCGCCATGACCCTCCTATGCTCACCTTACCAGCGTTCCCCACCAAATGACCCTCCACAACCCTCCTGTACTAACCTTACCAGAAGCCCTCCCCAAAGAGTCTCCGCCATGACCCTCCTATGCTCACCTTACCAGCGTTCCCCACCAAATGACCCTCAACAACCCTCCTATACTAACCTTACCAGCAGCCCTCCCCAAAGAGCTTATGATGCCATGACCCTCTTATACTGACCTAACCAGTACTCCCCCCAAAGGGCCCCCCCATGACCCTCTTATACCCACCTTACCAGCACTACCTCCCTAAGGGGCCCCACACAACCCTCTTATACTATTCCCACCCAAAGAGCCTCCCCACAACTCTATTTTACTCATCCCCTTTCAGCACTCCCCCAAAAGGCCCCCAACGACCCTCCTATACTAACCTTACCATCGCCCCTTCCCAAGTGGCCCTCTATGACTCTCCTATACTCACCTTACTAGCACCCTTCCCCAAAGGGCCTCCACCACAACCCTCTAATGGTTACCTAACCAGCACTCCTCCCCAAAGGGTCCCCCATCACTCTTCTTACTAAAGTCCCCCCAACCCAAAGGGCCTCCCCACAACTCTTTTATACTCACCCCACCAGCGCTCCCCTCAAAGGGCCCCCAAAGACCCTCCTATACTCACCCCACCAGCGCTCCCCCAAAGGGCCCCTAACGACCCTCCTAAACTCACCTTACCAGCACTCCTCCCCAAAGGGACCCCATGGCTGTCTTATACTTACCTTACCAGCACTCCTCCCCAAGTGGCCCTCTACGACCCTCCTATACTCACATTACCCACACCCCTCCCCAAAGGGCCTCCACCACAATCCTCTAATGATTACCTAACCAGCACTCCTCCCCAAAGGGTCCCCCTTCACTCCTCTTACCAAAGTCCCCCAACCCAAAGGTCCTCCCCACAACTCTTTTATACTCATTCCACCAGCGCTCCCCCAAAAGGGCCCCCAATGACCCTCCTATACTCACCTTACCAGCACTCCTCCCCAAAGGGACCCCATGACTGTCTTATACTCACCTTACCAACACTCCTCCCCAAAGGGCCCCCCATGACCGTCTTATACTTATCTTACCAAAGCCCCCAACCCAAAGGTTCTCCCCACAACTCTCTTATACTCAGCCCACCAGTGCTCCCCACAAAGGGCCCCTAACGACCCTCCTATACTCACCTTACCGGCACCCTTTTCCAAAGGACCTCCACCATGACCCTCTTATACTCACCCAATTAGAACTCCTCCTTTAAGGGCCCACAAGAGGCTCTTATACTCTGTAGTTGCGGAATAGCCCCATTGATTTGAATGGGCAAATTGACTGGGTATGGCTATGTTACATTTGCCGCAGCCACAGCATTTAAACAGTTCCCTCTGGCTGTATAGTAGGCTTCAGATGGGCAGTAAAACTGCAGCTCAACCCCCTATTTTTTTACCATCCCCTGGATGCCCATGTGAAAAGCAGCCCACATATTGCAATTTGTGCTTTCAGCAAAAATACAACAGTAAAAATGGAATGTGATAAAAAAAGCCATTTACCAAAATTTCTATACAAGCATTTACAATAATAATAAATAAATAAAAAAAAAAACAAGCAACAAAACATTGTTTAAACTATTTAAATATACATTGCTATTCAACACCCAACCCTTGTCTCACGATAATCTTCTTTTAAGCTCCAACCGGCCGTAGCAAGGTTAGGAAATACTGAATGAAATAAAATTACCTCAGCGTTTAACAGTTTGTACCCAGGGGCGAATTTCGGCACACAGAGGTGCAGTTATATTGGGCAGTCGGAAGGTTAATCCTTTATATTCTCTCCTAGAGTCGACGATGTAAACCTATAAAAGATATCTGAGGCATTTTGCTCCAACAAAGCGCAGCGGGTCTCCCAGGAGCTACATGACACACAGCCGCTACAAGCTGTAAAAAAGCCTTTTATTGTCAGCCTGGTCTACTTTTCCTGCCATTCTGCTCTGCGGTGAATATTTAAAGAGGCACTCCGTTCTAAAAAAAGAATTGCCTGTTTTCACGCATTCGATACAGCTACAGCCTAGGAGAGATTTTCTCATTCGGGGCAGGCGATCTTCGTTCTGTCGGTGTCCCTTGTGTCCTATGGCTGGAATGGCCTAAAAAGTGGGACAAGCTTCTTTGGCGTCTTAACCTCGCCTCCTGAAACATGATGTAAAGTGTTACTCCAGGCAACTCCTTGGCCTGTGAAATCCACATTGCTCAATTACTTTAATTATTCCAACCTCCCAGGAGAGCGGAAAGACCACTGCTCACAAATCTACCTACCCAGCTGTCACTACTGGGGAAAAACAAGGCCAGAGTGGTCATGTGACCACAAATAAAACCAAAAAAAGGTACAAAAAAGGTAATTAAAGCTGAATTCTAGGTATGATGGTTTATGCATATAGTTACATTTGTCCAGCTGGGCCCAATGCATTTATGTATGTGTCATACCTGTAGGATCCCCATGTGAACTGGATATCACTGTAGTAGACACCTACTATGGTGACCTCCACTAGCCTTCGGGTTCCATGCCTATGGGCTGCCCTGCTGCTTTGTGAATACAGGAGGTCACCCTCTTGGCTCAGCACAGTATGGCACATATGGACCAATGTTACATAGTTGGTAAGGTTGAATAAGTCCATCCAGTTCAACCTGATTCAACAGAATTGGTCCCAGGACAGAACCTTAGGGAACTACATTTACCACTCCAGACCATTCTGAGTATTCGCTATTTATTATTATTATTCAGGATTTATACAACTATATTACCAAAAGTATTAGGACACCTGCCTTTACACTAGTGCTGAAACAACTAATCGATTAATCGGCAACTAATCGATTATGAAAATAATCGATTACTATTTTCATAATCGATTAATCGGCCAGTAACATAATGGGGCTAAAAAAAACTAAAATGAGCCCTTTATAGTACAAAAAGAGCAAATAATCGCTACTGTAAATATTACTTTCACAGTTCTACAGTAAAAAATGAACCCCTTACAGTAGTGATTATCTTCTTTTTTTGTACTATAAAGAGCTCATTTTATTTTTTTTTTAAGCCATTTTACTAAAAATCTTAGACCTGGTTCACATCTATGTGTTTTTTGGTGCTTTTTGCAGAAACAGACTACAGTTCATTTACATGGTTTCCTATGGGACACATTCACATCTATGCTTTTTTCAGCCACTGCGTGTTTGGAAAGGGTCAGAGACTTTTTTAACGCAAAACGGTGCTTTTTTGGTTCAATATACTTCAATGGAGAAGCTGCAGAAAAGCATGTAATGCGTTTTTGCAGCAATTTGTGTTTTTTAATCTGCCCAACAACAAATTGGCCAAAAAAATGCAAAAACCGCAAATTGCAGCAAAATCACGTGTGCAAAAATCAAAAAGCACTGCAGAAACAGATCACAAGCAAACTGCATAGGTGTGTACCGAGCCTTATGCTGGCCACACGGATCAATTTTCAGAGGAAAATTCATTAATCCTTATACATTCGCTGAATGAAAGAAAGTTGTTTGAAATTTTCACTTGCTTTTAATATTTCTGTTTAAAATTAATGTAATCTCTGAACGAAAACCACATACACTGTCTGAAAATTCCTTTGACCAAGAAGTTTTCTATTATTTCCAAATTTTCCCGTCACTGTGGTTGAAAATGAACGTCAATTTGACCTCACTAACAATTAGAAAATCGAAAACGAACGTTCTTAAAATTACATTTTTTTTGGAAGGAAGACATTGTTTTTTTAATACAAAAATTTGATCTCTGAGTCTGATATTTACCAGATTTACTCTTTAATAGTATATACAGTATATCTCTTCTGTCTGTTATTCTCAGAGTGGATTAGAGATTTTGCTCCCTAACCATATAGTTGGTTATTTATATTTACCACTGCATAGAGATATTTAAGAATAAATTGCCTTTTTTTAAAAAAACTTTACATATTTACTAAATTATACACCACACTTTTTTTTTGATGTTATTAACCGATTAATCGATTAATCGAAATAATAATCGGCCAACTAATCGATTATGAAAATAATCGTTAGTTGCAGCCCTACTTTACACACACATGAACTTTAATGGCATCCCAGTCTTATGCCCCGTACACACGGTCGGACTTTGTTCGGACATTCCGACAACAAAATCCTAGGATTTTTTCCGACGGATGTTGGCTCAAACTTGTCTTGCATACACACGGTCACACAAAGTTGTCGGAAAATCCGATCGTTCTAAACGCGGTGACGTAAAACACGTACATCGGGACTATAAACGGGGCAGTGGCCAATAGCTTTCATCTCTTTATTTATTCTGAGCATGCGTGGCACTTTGTCCGTCGGATTTGTGTACACACGATCTGAATTTCCGACAATTCCGACGGATTTTGTTGTCAGAAAATTTTATATCCTGCTCTCAAACTTTGTGTGTCGGAAAATCCGATGGAAAATGTGTGATGGAGCCTACACAAGGTCGGAATTTCTGACCACAAGGTCCTATCACACATTTTCCGTCGGAAAATCTGATCGTGTGTACAGGGCAGAAGTCCATAGGGTTCAATATTGAGTTGGTCCACCCTTTGCAGCTATAACAGCTTCAACTCTTCTGGGAAGGCTATCCACAAGGTTTAGGAGTGTGTCTATGGGAATGTTTGACCATTCTTTAGGAAGTGCATTTGTGTGGTCAGGCACTGATGTTGGATCAGAAGGCCTGACTCGCAGTCTCCACTCTAATTCATCCCAAAGATGTTCTATTGGATTGAGGTCGGGACTGTGCATGCCAGTCAAGTTCCTCTACCCCAAACTCGCTCATCCAATCTTTATGGACCTTGCTTTATGCACTGGTGCGCAATCATGTAGGAGCAGGAAGGGGCCATCCCCAAACTGTTCCCACAAAGTTGGTCCAACTTTGTGAGAACAGTTTGGGGATGGCCCCTTCCTGTTCCAACCTGACCGCAAACCAGTGCACAAAGCAAGGTCCATAAAGACACAGATGAGTGAGTTTGGGGTGGAGGAACTTGACAAGGAACCTTGTGGACAGCTTTTCCTAAAGAGCTGAAGCTGTTATAGCTGCAAAGGGTGGTCCAACTCAACATTGAACCCTACAGACTAAGACTGGGATGCCAATTAAGTTTATGTGTGTGTAAAGGCAGGCGTCTGAATACTTTTGACAATATAGTGTATGTGTCATACCTGTAGGATCCCCATGGAAACTGAATATCACTGTAGTAGGCACCGCTACTATGGTGATCTCCACTAGCCATCAGGTCCCATGCCTATGGGCTGCCCTGCTGCTTTGTGAACACAGGAGGTCGCTCTGTGAACACAGGAGGTCGCTCTCTTGGCTCAGCACAGTATGGTACATACTGCTCCAGTAAATCCCTCTTAAAAGCTGAATTGCAGGTATGGCAATTTTTGCAACATGGTACCAATATTCAAAAAAGGACAAAAACATATATCTGGAAACTACCGACCACTCAGTCTAACATCAATAGTATGTAAACTATTGGATTCCCAGCACCGCCTTCCAACACATTCCCCAACTCTCCCTGAAAGCTGCATGCTCTGAGAGTACTACCAACTTTAAACTCGCCTCGCTTACACCTCAAACTCCATGTTTAAAGTATAGTTCCGCATGTACGCTTACATTTATATTATTATTATACAGGATTTATATAGGGCCAACAGTTTGCACAGTGTTTTAAAATATAAAGGGGGACAGTACTGGCGACACGGTTGATAGTATGGTTATAGATGTCTCATGTGTAATAGATCAGAAGAAATTTGGGGGTTATCCCCTTCACCTACTGCTACTTGGAGTCACCCTTGTGGGCTATGATACGAATTTGTATTTTCCATCTACCCCAAGCCCCCCCCCCCCCCCCCAAATACACCATTTTTTTTCTTTCCTTTGATTGTATTTTTTATTGAACACTCAGTTCATGGGCCTCTTTTTCTTTTCTTTGTTTATTGTGATTGTATACTCAGTCATCTCCAAACATTGTGCTTCTTTGCATCATATATTGCAATTTTGTACTCTTGTAATTTCTTAAAAATGTTTCAATAAAATATTATGGAAAAAAAAGGGGGGGCTGGGGGCAATGCAGTTAGAATACAATAAAATTCATGCAATTGTAAGGCATCTGCAAGGCATTTTTACATGCTTTTCAAGTGCATGTAAAATTAAATTTGCATGCTTTTGCAGTGCATTCCAGTGTATCCGCATTTAAACAAAATGCAGCATGCTGACTTTTATTTAAACACACATAAAAGCACCACAACGGTGTAAACTACACGCATTGAAATTAATTTAAATACATTTCTTTTTCTAGTATATGCATTTGAAATGCATTAAAAAAAGACGTCGACTGCATCTGCTGTAAGTGAGCAATTACAATCACCACTGTAAATGGGAGATGTTGACACTAAGGGCTTATGTACAGTAGTGACTGAGGGGTGGTAAACCCCCATGGGTTTTTACTGCTCCCCCCCCTTTAGCTGCAGAGGCAGGGGATGTACACATGCCATGGCAGGAGATATACCCTCTGTTCTTGTCAAGTGAATTGGGCTGCTATGCAAGTTGTGGCACCCTAGTGTGGGATTCAAGCCGTTAAAGCAAGCAGGTGGTGAGAAGGTGATACAAGGCCTCCTTCCCGCCTGTCAAATGCTCTCTGAAGAGCGATCCGAACGTGAATCGTTGTTCAGAGATCAAAGCACATGTGTCGGATTGGGCAGGACTTTCCCGCATTCACAGCTCTGTCCCGTTGTCCTGCCATACAGGAGCTTTGTCCCGCATAATTATGTTGATTGTATATTAAGTACTGGCTCAATAGGACCTGCAAAAGTGTAATCATTCAGCAAATCCCGGGATTGGTGGATAAGCCGGCTGGATGTGCACTGTGCAGTCAGGAAGAGAGACTTCAGCTGTCAAATCGAGAGTGTGATGTCGGGTATGGGCACTCCTCCTCCTCCTCTTCTTGTGTGTCCCTATCTCCTCCTCCTTCTCTTGTGTGTCACACACAGCGGGCATCTGCCACTGTGTGTCAATGAGCTGGGTCTGTGTTCGGCAGCGCTCTAACAAGGTCCCGCCTCCTACACCGGCTCGTGTGATAGTCTAGAGATGGAACACTGATTGAATCAGTGTTCCGCCTATCACACGAGTCAGTCTAGGAGGCGGGACCTTGTTACAGCGCCGCCGAACACAGACCCAGCTCCGTGACACACAACGGGAGATGCCTGCTGTATGTGTGATCCAGGCAATGGTGAGTGCGCATTGATGGGCATTGAGGCTGCATTCACGGGCACAGTAAAGCTGCATTTGATGGACACAGTGACGCTGCATTGATGGACAGTGAGGCTGCATTAATGGGCAGTGAGGCTGCATTAATGGGCAGTGAGGCTGCATTGATGGGCAGTGAGGCCGCATTGATGGGCAGTGAGGCTGCATTCATGGGTACAGTAAAGTTGCATTTAATGGACACAGTGAGGCTGCACTGATGGGCAGTGAGGCTGCATTCATGGGCACAGTGAGGCTACATTCATGGGCACAGTAAAGCTGCATTTGAAGTACAGTGAGGCTGCATTGATGCACGGGCGGCACAGTGGTGCAGTGGGTAGCACTTTCGCCTAGCAGTAAGAAGGGTCATTGGTTCGTATCCCAACCACGACACTACCTGTCTGGAGTTTGCATGTTCTCCCTGTGCCTGCGTGGGTTTCCTCCGGGTGCTCCGGTTTCCTCCCACACTCCAAAGACATGCTGGTAGGTTAATTGGATCCTGTCTAAATTGTCCCTAGTATGTATAAATGTGAGTTAGGGACCTTAGATTGTAAGCTCCTTGAGGGGAGGGACTGATGTGAATGTACAATATATGTAAAGCGCTGCGTAAATTGACGGCGCTATGTAAGTACCTGAAATAAATAAATAATTAATAAATACTGCCTGTTCTGCTGTCACTTCGCACCACACCCACTTTTGCCGCAGTGCACATAGCCGTCGTCGGTCGCCTCCTCCTTCAAGTGTCCCTCATTCTGAAGTTCAAAAGTTGGGAGGTATGCGTGTGAACAAGCACTTACTGCAGCCCAATTCCATGTCTTTTATTTCATACAGTAAAGGAACTCTCATTGTAAGCCTGATTCGACATTTCAGCTGGTGCAGAGAGTATTATTAGAGTTTAATATACAGTAAAGAAGATTTTCGGGCAATTGTAAAATAGCACAATACAGAAAATGTTTTCCTGCATGTGTGTGTGTGGTTTATGGGGCTTTGTGCGGGTTGTGAAGTTTATATGTGTGTGTGTTGTGTGTTTATCCTGCATGTACAGTAATTCATTTTTATTGGGTTTTTATTCTGGAATTATTCCTGGTTTTCAATCATAATCAAGCACACAATAAGTCCTCTTTCCTGAAGGTCACATTCCATTCTTACTGTCTATTCCTATTACTGAATATGTCTTCACAGGATACAATAGTGTGACCGTGAGTAACAAGCTCAGATATACCAGTAAAGTGTCCCTGGAGATTATTATAAATTAATTGGCAAAAAAAAAATGGATTTGAAATGAAACAAACAAGATGTGCTTTAACTGCAGACATTCAGCTTTAATTTGAGGGTATTTATATCCAAATCAGGTGAACGGTGTAGGAATTACAACAGTTTGTATATGTGCCTCCCACTTTTTAAGGGACCAAAAGTAATGGGACAGATTAACAATCATTCATCAAACTTTCACTTTTTAATACTTGGTTGCAAATCCTTTGCAGTCAATTACAGTCTGAAGTCTGGAAGGCATAGACATCACCAGACATTGCGTTTCATCCCTGGTGATGCTCTGCCAGGCCTCTACTACAACTGTCTTCAGTTCCTGCTTGTTCTTGGGGCATTTTCCCTTCAGTTTTGTCTTCAGAAAGTGAAATGCATGCTCAATCGGATTCAGGTCAGGTGATTGACTTGGCCATTGCATAACATTCCACTTCTTTCACTTAAAAATCTCTTTGGTTGCTTTCGCAGTATGCTTCGGGTCATTGTCCATCTGCACTGTGAAGCGCCGTCCAATGAGTTCTGAAGCATTTTGCTGAATATGAGCAGATAATATTGCCCGAAACACTTCAGAATTCATCCTGCTGCTTTTGTCAGCAGTCACATCATCAATAAATACAAGAGAACCAGTTCCATTGGCAGCCATACATGACCACACCATGACACTACCACCACCATGCTTCACTGATGAGGTGGTATGCTTTGGATCATGAGCAGTTCCTTTCTTTCTCCATACTCTTCTCTTCCCATCACTCTGGTACAAGTTAATCTTGGTCTCATCTGTCCATAGGATGTTGTTCCAGAACTGTGAAGGCTTTTTTAGATGTTGTTTGGCAAACTCTAATCTGGCCTTCCTGTTTTTGAGGCTCACCAATGGTTTACATCTTGTGGTGAACCCTCTGTATTCACTCTGGTGAAGTCTTCTCTTGACTGTAGACTTTGACACACATACACCTACCTCCTGGAGATTGTTCTTGATCTGGCCAACTGTTGTGAAGGGTGTTTTCTTACCAGGGAAAGAATTCTTCGGTCATCCACCACAGTTGTTTTCCGTGGTCCGTGGTCTTCCAGTTCTTTTGGTGTTGCTGAGCTCACCAGTGCATTCTTTCTTTTTAAGGATGTTCCAAACAGTTGATTTGGCCACCCCTAATGTTTTTGCTATCTCTCTGATGGGTTTGTTTTGTTTTTTCAGCCTGATGGCTTGCTTCACTGATAGTGACAGCTCTTTGGATCTCATATTGAGAGTTGACATTAACAGATTCCAAATGCAAATAGCACACTTGAAATGAACTCTGGACCTTTTATCCTCTCCTTGTAAATGGGATAATGAGGGAATAACACACACCTGATGTAAGGGGGAGCTCTCTGGGGACCCTGATGTAAGGGGGGGACTCTGGGAACCCTGATGTGAGGGGGGCTCTCTGGCGACCCTGATGTAAGTGGGGGGCTCTCTAGCGATATATACACACACACACACACACAAATATTACTGTATATACATATGTATGCCTGCTCATGGGATAATGAGGGAATAACACACACCTGGTCATGGAACAGCTGAGCAGCCAATTGTCCCATTACTTTTGGCACCTTAAAAAGTGGGAGGCACATATACAAACTGTTGTAATTCCTACACCGTTCACCTAATTTGGATGTAAATACCCTCAAATTAAAGCTAAAAATCTGCAGTTAAAGAACATCCAATTTATGATTTTCAAATCAGGTGAACAGTGTAGGAATTACAACAGTTTGCCTCCCACTTTTTAAGGGGCCAAAAGTAATGGGACAATTGGCTGCTCAGCTGTTCCATGGCCAGGTGTGTGTTATTCCCTCATTATCCCATGAGCAGGCATACATATGTATATACAGTAATATTTGTGTGTGTGTGTGTGTGTATATATCGCTAGAGAGCCCCCCACTTACATCAGGGTCGCCAGAGAGCCCCCCCTTACATCAGGGTCCCCAGAGTCCCCCCCTTACATCAGCGTCCCCAGAGAGCTCCCCCTTACATCAGGGTCCCCAGAGGGCCCCCCCTTGCATCAGGGTCCCCAGAGAGTCCCCCAATTACATCAGGGTTCCCAGAGAGTCCCCCAATTACATCAGGGTTCCCAGAGAGCCCCCCTTACATTAGGGTCCCCAGAGAGCCTCCTCCTTAAATCAGGGTCCCCAGAGAGCCTCCCCCCTTAAAATCAGGATCCCCAGAAAGCCTCCCCTCCCCTTGGGGACCCCTATAGAGACTCAGGGCTATGGGCCCCAGATTCTGGGCTATAGCCCGAAAGCCACCCCCTAGTGACGCCACTGGTGCCTACCACTGACACCAAAATGGGGCACTATTCCTACCCCTAGTACCAAAGATTGGGCACTATTCCTACCCCTAGTACCAAAGATGGAGCACTGTTAACTCCCACTAACACCAGGACCAGTTCTACTCCCACTGCCCACAGTCTGGCCTACCTAAAGTCTGAAGGACAGTAAACTGGCCTTTTGAATAGAAAGTTTTGAGAACCCTGATTTAGAGTATAGGTCTTCATGAAAAGAAACCTGTGCTGTGAGAAAAATGGAGACTACCATTGCATACATGTTGACCTAATGCAGCCATCCTCAACCAGGGTTCCATGGAACCCCAGAGTTCTTCCAAAGGTTAATGGGGGTTGGTTGAGCTGTGGCTGACTGGCCTTCTAATTGATCGTGCCTTAATAGTTCCGGGGCCAACACCACTTGGTGCCAGCAGTATTACAGCAGTATTACCGCAATTACCTTTTAAGCTATCTGTAAAGGTGGCATTCTGACCAGCGCTGTAGGGGTTCATTCTTCCTACTGACCACCAATGTAATGAGCTAATGGCTTCAATACTCACTTATAGCAAGCATACAGGAACTCTGATTTTACTCAGACTTCATTTGTTGAATGCCCATTCCAGGTCTGTGAGTCAGAAAGTATTGAATTTATCAGCAGTAAAGCCAGGCAACTAGTATTTTCAGAAGGGACTGAGCAATGGCAGCCCCATATACCACTCTGCACAGGTTTAGTTTAATAGTTGCTATTCAGCAATTTAAGCAGCATTATATTTTAACCGCTGCCCTCTGTAGATCCCTTGTCTCGGCAAATGACAAACGCATTTTGATTTTTTTTTTCTCCCCTCTCCATACACCACTAAATGGCTATTATTTCAGCGGCTATTGTGCAGGAACAAAGCCTTTTGTCAGCGCTGATCCCTCGCTTTGCTCATTCTTAAAAGGTTAATTTGAAAGTTGCTGTTGACATTCGGTGCCAGAGGTGTTCTAGACTGGTTTGGAATCAGTCTCCTATTCATCATTGTAGAATTGTGGTGCACTGCCAGAGGATGCAGGGCCACAGTTTAACCAATTCACGTTCAGCAGGTCAGCGAAGAGATCTTTGTCATTTTCTGCCCCATACACGTATAGTGATTACAGAAGAACCCGAGACCAACCTAAAATGAAACCCTGAGATCAGGGATGCACCCATACCAGTTTTTTCAGAGCGAGTACTCACCGATACCAATTACCAATACCTAATTGGTGGGATTTGAGGCCATACAAAATTAATGGGCTCAAATCATGCTGCAAAGACTCGCATGTGTTTTAAACAGGAATGCTTAGTATCGGTGCCACCCTACCTGAGATGATATCTGGGAAATAGGACCACCACATTCTGAGATGTTTTTAGGGCTCTTAGATATTATCTTGTAGATTGTTTTTAGTAGTATAAAAATAAAAATCTGAAAATATTATATATGCTACATGGCCAAGAACACGTGGACATCCATTCAGCGGGTTAGTTAATAGATCTTTGGCATTTTCTGTCCATACACGTAGAGTAATTACAGAAGAACCCGAGACCAACCTAAGATAAAACCCTGGGATGATATCTGAGAAATTGGACCACCACCTTCTGAGATGACTTTAGGGCTTTTAGATATTATCTCGTAGATTGTTTTTTAGTAAACTGAAAATTTAAATGTGAAAATATTAGAGTACATGCTTCATGGCCAAAAGTACGAGGACATCCCTCTGAGCGATTGAGTTCAGATGTTTCCAGTAAAGAGTACTGGAAATGTTACAACATACAAAGACATTTTAGAAAATTGTGGGCTTCCAGTCTTGTGGTAACGTTTCAGGGAAGGTCCTTTTCTGTTCCAGCATGACTGCATACAATGCCAGCTTCATAATGACATGGTTTGAAGAGTTCGGTTTGGAGGAACTCAAGTGGCCGGAACCCCTTTGGGATACATTGAAATTATAATTGTGAGCCGGGTCTTCTCAATCAATATCACAAATGCTTTTTTAGTTGAACGGACATAAATTCCCACAGACATTCTCCAAAACCTTCAGAAAAGCCTTCCCTAAAGGGGGAGACTTTTGCTCATCCTTTGTTGCATTGTCTGTGCTCCTGATCTCCTGTATCCTATTTGATTTCACCTCCTTTGTACATGTTCTCCAGTGATGGCTGCATTGCAATTCTCAGTTTTGGTCTCCTAATGGTGCCAAGAGATCTTTGAAGCCTCTGCTCAACCAAACCGTATTTACATACACTGCTAGAGATTACAGAAGAACCCCTTGATAGAGATTACAGAAGAACCCTTAGACCAGAGGTGTCGAGCTCCATTTCATCACGTGCCGCATCAGCAGTGTAGTTGTCCACTTTAGTTATATTTCCCAGATGGCCAAATCAGAAGTTTTGCAGAAATTACTCTGCTAATCCCTATGGTGTATTTCATATCTCAGTATATGATGCTCCAAAACATAATGGCCATTGCCATCAAAATGTTGTCTTTGTGTCTTCTGCAGAAGAACATGCAATTTTCATGCAGTGGACCAGACTGACACACGGTCCTCATTATAACGAGTAATGCCGCGTACACACGAGCGGACTTTACGGCAGAGTTTGCCCGGCGGACTTTTCGACAGACTTTACAACGGACTTTCTGAACGAACGGACTTGCCTACACAATCCACCAAAGTCCGTCGAATTCGTACGTGATGACGTACGACTGGACTAAAATAAGGAAGTTCATAGCCAGTAGCCAATAGCTGCCCTAGCGTGGCTTTTTGTCCGTCGAACTAGCATACAGACGAGCGGACTTTTCGACCGGACTCGAGTCCGTCGGATAGATTTGAAACATGTTTCAAATCTAAGTCTGTCCAACTTTTGAGAAAACAAAGTCCGCTGGAGCCCACACACGATCGAATTGTCCGACGAAATCCCATCCGCCGGGCAAAGTCTGCCGTAAAGTCCGCTCGTGTGTACACGGCATAAGGTGTATATTTCTACAATTCTCTTAGAGTCCATTGAGCTCTATGTGTGTACGTAGAGGTATATATCGTTGTAGCATTAGGCAGGTGCTTTTCCAGGCTCCTAACACATGCGTTGAGGTGTGTTATGATGCGTTTCCATTTATTTCAATAGAAAATATATCAACCAAAAAGCACAAAGATGTAAATGCAGCCTAAACTGACTTTTTTAAAAAAATCATCTGACCTTTTAAAATTGGAAGGTGCTGCTTAAAGAAAAAAAAAGTGCGAGGCTCGCTGATGTAACTTGCGGCAGATGTAAAATCCGCAAGGTGCAGCATGTGAGTCACATCCAAAGATCCTACACCCGTCCGCGCTCCTTCCACCTCCCCCCACTGGCCACATTTTTTTTTTCCTGGCTACCTATTCTGCATCTCGCAGCCCCCATCCCTCGTTCCCACCCCTCCTCTTTTCTTTCAAGCAGATGGCAGCCTACAATTAGAAGGTGTGAGAGGTTTCCACTCGGCTTTCATGGGGAACAAAGCGGAAAGGAGGTAATGGAGGAGAGGCAGCTCCAATATTTTATGATGTCTCTGTACCTGGAAACTGGCGTTATATACAGAGCTGTCTTTCTTTTTGCCTGACACAGCAAGACTATAAAAAAAAATATTAATGATTTATATTTCAGGGTTTGACAAATTTGATTTGAGTTTAGAAGCCAGTTAAAAAAGTTAGACACCAGTTTTTGTTTTTTTTAACTAAAAAAGCTTACATGTAACATGTTCCCGAAGGTGAACTTATCCTTTAACGCTTTCGCTACCAGAGCTGTTTTTGTGTTTTTTGCACACGTGTTTAAAAAATAATTTTAGACCTGAAGATTACTTAAAACCTCCCAAATATTATATCTTTTCTGAAAGCAGCCACCCTAGAGAATAAAATAGTGGTAGTTCCATTTTTTTTTATTTCACATGATATTACAGCAAAGGTCTAAGAAACCCCAAATTTCAGTAAAAAAACACATTGAAAGTTAATTTTAGGGGGCACAACAATTGCAATAAATTACCCAATTTTTTGGTAAAATATAAAAGCTGAGGTTGCACAGAGTACACAAATACCCAACACATCAAACCTTAAAGGGATTGTAAAGTCTCAAGGTTTTTTTTATTGCTATTTATGTGTAAATGTGGGATCTGAGCTCTTTTTGACCCCAGATCTCACATTAAAGAGGTCCTGTCATGCTTTTTTTCTATTACAAGGGATGTTTACATTCCTTGTAATAGGAATAAAAGTAACACATTTTTTTTCTAAGGGACAGTGTAAAAATAAAAAGTAAAATAAATAACAAAAAAAGAAATGTAAAGTGCCTCGTCCCGCCGTGCTCATGCGCAGAAGTGAACGCATACGAAAGCCATAAGAAGTCCCGTTTGCAGTTTGTGAGAAGCCATGTGAGGGACACAGCAAACATGTGGAAGAAGGTCCTCTGGTCACATGAGACCAAAATTTAACCTTTTGGCCTAAAAGCAAAACGCTATGTGTGGCGGAAAACTAACACCATCCCCACTATGAAATGGTGGTGGCAGCATCATGTGGTGGGGATGCTTTTCTTCAGCGAGGACAGGGAAGCTGGTCAGAGTTGCTGGAAAGTTAGATTAAGCCAAATACAGGGCAATCTTAGAAGAGTAATGCCCCGTACACACGATCGGACATTCTGACAACAAAATCCATGGATTTTTTCCGACAGATGTTGGCTCAAACTTGTCTTGCAAACACACGGTCACACAAATCTTGTCCGAAATTCCGAACGTCAAGAAAGTGGTGACATACAACACGTACGAAGCCGTGTGTGTACACACAATCAGAATTTACGACAACGGATTTTGTTGTCGGAAAATTTGAGATCCAGATCTCAAATTTTGTGTGATGGAAATTCCGATGGAAAATGTCCGATGGAGCCTACACACGGTCGGAATTTCCGACAAAAAGCTCCCATTGAACATTTTATGTTGGAAAATCCGACCGTGTGTACGGGGCATTAGAGTCTGCAAAAGACTTGAGACTGGGGTGAAGGTTCACCTTCCAACAGGACAACGACCCTAAATATACAGCCAGAGCTACAATGGAATGGTTTAGATCAAAGCATATTCATGTGCTTGAATGGCCCAATCAAAGTCCAGACCTAAATCCAATTGAGAATCTGTGGCAAGACTTGAAAATTGCTGATCACAGACGCTCTCCATCCAATCTGACAGAACTTGAGCTATTTTACAAAGAAGAATGGGCAAAAACGTCACTTTCTAGATGTGCAAAGCTGGTAGAGACATCCCCAAAAAGACTTGCAGCTGTAATTGCAGCGAAAGGCGGTTCTACAAAGTATTGACTCCGGGGGGCTGAATACAAATGTACCCCACACTTCACATATTTATTTGTAGAACATTTTTAAAACCATTTATCATTTCCCTTCCACTTCACAATTATGTGCCACTTTATGTTGGTCTATCACATAAAATCCCAATAAAATACATTTACATTTTTGGTTGTAACATGAGAAAATGTGGAAAATTTTAAAAGGTAAGAATACTTTTTTAGGCACTGTATGCATGTGTGTGTGTGTGTATATATATATATAAATATATATATATATATATATATAAATATATATATATATATATATATATATATATATATATATATATATATATATATATATATATATATATATATATATATATATATAGATATATATATATATATATATATAGATATATATATATATATATACACACACATACACACACAGATATGCCTCATCTCTTTATTAATATATATAAATATCATACATCTCAATGAATGTGCGCCCTGTCTGCAAGCACCCTGCATTTGTGTGCAAGGAATCTGGCTGTGGCACGCTAATGCGGGGATCAAGGGGGTCAAAGTGGGCAGTGAGGAGGAGATGCAATGCCTTCCCGTCCAGGGCCGGTGCTTAATTATTTAGCCCCCTAGGCAAAACTAACACTCCCCTCCCCCCCTGCCTAGGGGTGCTGTTCATCTTGCCTAGGGTCACACAGGTGACAGGATCAGAGAGCGGACTCACCGGACTTCAGCTATGTCTCCACCTCCTCCGTCTTTCCAGTTGTGCCCACCGCCTCCTCCGCTGACCTTATGCCCAGCGCCTCCTCCGCCTTCCCAGCTGTGCCCGCCTTCTCCACCAACCTCATGCCTGGCACCTCCGCTCCCCCGCCTTGTGTTCCCCATGTTCCCCGGACAGACTAACGTGGCAGTCAGTAGGCTGTGGCTGTGCCCCCTAGGCAGCAGTGCGCCCTAGCTCCCTAGGCGGCTGCCTAGTTTGCCTAGTCGGAGCGCTGGCCCTGTTCCCGTCACAGCTTTTCTTTTAAAAAAAAAAAATATATATATATATATATATATATATATATATTAGGGCCGAAACAACTAATCGATTAATCGACAACTAATCGGTTATGAAATTAATCGATTACTATTTTCATAACCGATTAATCGGCCAGTAACATAATGGGGTTAAAAAAATTAGCCCTACATAGTACAAAAAGAGCAAATAATCTCTACTGTAAATATTACTTTCACTGTTGCACAGTAAAAAAACGAAGGGCTAATTTTTTATTTTTTTTTAACTCCATTATGTTACTAAATGTCTTGGGCCTGGTTTCCTCCCCCATGTGTTTTTTTGGTGCTTTTTGCAGAAATGCACTACAGTTCATTTAACATTCACATCTATGCTTTTTTCAGCTGCTGTGTATTTGGAAAGGGTCAAGGACCTTTTTCAATGCAAAACGGTGCTTTTTTTGGTTCAATATACTTCAATGGAGAAGCTGCAGAAAAGCATGTAATATTACAGTTCTGTTTGAAAATCTGCAAAGCAGTCTAGAATTTTTTTTTTCTTTAAATAAAAAAAATTGATCTGAGTCTGATGATATTTATATAGAGTATATCTCTTCTGTCTGTTATTCTCAGAGAGGATTAAAGATTTTACTACCTAACCATATAGTTGGTTATTTATATTTACCCCTGCATATAAAGATATTTAGGAATAAATTGCCTTTTTTTAAACTTTATATATATATATATATATATATATACACACACATATCTGTGTGTATATATATACATATATATATATATATATATATATATATATATATATATATACACATACACACACAGATATGTCTCAGCTCTTTATTATATATCGTAACATTATTATATATCGAAACATCAGAAATGTGTTTGGCCCAGATCACACGGGACGGATCCGTTTGATGGACTCAGCTTGCCCGGTGGTGATCGATCCGCTGATCCCCGCTGAGCAGGCGGATGATAGGTCCAGAGACGGACCTGTCAGAGTCCCACTCTCCTCTATGGGGAGATTGGATGAAAAGGAACAGGACGTCCGTTTTCATCCGATCCGCCAGACGGATGGAAAATAGGGCCTCCATCCATCTGGATTTGGCGGAGAGGATCGGATCGGACATGTCACCGCTAACATCCGCCGCTCCATGGGGCTGAATGGCGTTTCCAATCAGGTCCGTCTGAAAAACTGACAGCTGGACCTGATCGGACAGCCCATGTGAAAGGGGCCTTTATGCAGTCCTGTAAAATTACTAAAAAGTCTATTTTAATAAAAAGTTTCAAAGTACGAGAAAGACGGAGATCAACTTTAGCAGCTCAGGGACTCTGGGAAGAAGTCCTGTTTGCCTGCATGGCTGTATTTATAATCATGTAGATTCCTCGCTGCATCCATATTCATGCTGGCAGAAGATTGCCTACGCTGCAGTTTGTGGGCACCGCGTGGTGTGTGCCCGGGAGAGGATTCCGGAATGCGAATCGAGGATATTATCTGATGTGTGGGAGTCCTGACACTGCGGGGGATGGAGGGGGGGGGGGGGGTTCATGTACTTGAACTCTTTTGACAAGACCCACAGAAAATTTTAATTGCTTGGATGGGAGTATAGATGCCAAACCTGCAATTCCGCGTCCGCGCTCAGCAGACGAGCGATATCAGACTTTCTACGCGGTTTTGGGAATATAATCAAGTCAAAATGTATTTAGTCGGTATTAGTGCTTTAACCCCTTCTGTACTGAGTGGACCCAGGCCTTGAAGCCAAGTGCTCTCCCCCCTGTGATTGTAAGGCCTAGTTTATATTTGCAGTTAGGGGGCAATAAAAACACAAGCTGCATTTTTACAGCCCCCCAATCACTCTTCTTAAAGCGGAGTTCCACTTAAAAGTGGAAGCTCCGCTTATCGCCCCCCTCCGGTGCCACATTTGGCACCTTTCAGGGGGGAGGGGGTACCTATTTATGACAGATACCCATCCCCACATCCGAGTAGGGTTGCACTGATATTAGTATCGGTATTGGTGCTGATACCGAGTATTTGCACAAGTATCGGTACTCGTGCAAATGCACCGATACCTGAATGATAATTTCAGGTTCGGTTCTTTGAGCTGTCAGTGGGTCTCGTCAGTGTTAAAGACTTCCGGTAATTGGAGATGTAAAAAAAAAAAGCAGCCAGCAATGTTTATTAACAACATTGCTCAGCCCTGAAACACTAAAATAAAAAGAAACATTGTTTCTTTTTGTATCTTTCTGTTTCTTCATCTGCAGATCAAAGGGATGAACAAATGTTCCTCTGTTTAACCCCTTATAAACCCTTAATTTACTCTAATCAGCCTTAATTAACTCCCTATTCTCCTCCATTTAATTAATTTTCCTCCTTTTTTTTTTTTTGTTCACGTTTTATAAATGATAAACAATTAAAACTTTTTTTTGTTTGCTCTGTTAGTGAATATTTTTACACATATATATTAACATAGATTTACACATTTCACATTGAAAAAAGCGCAAAATTAAAAAAAAAAATCAATTTATTTCATTTGTAAATAACTTTTCAATGCTTTGTACCATTGCTGACAGCTGAAGTGAAAACAAAACAGTTGCGGTAGGTCTCGGTAATTGGTATCGGCGAGTACTAAAAAAAAAAGTATCGGTACTCCCCTACTTCTGAGAGTTCTCACCGCGTGGGGATCACTCGGAAGTTTGACCCCCCCCCCCCCCCCCCGCCGCCGCAGGGCCATTCAGAAAGCGCAGCACGCTTTGCACATGAGCAGTAGGGAAGCCAAAAGGTTTCCCTTACTACGAATGGCGGCGACAAAACCCGAGAGCCGATGGAAACTGGGGTGTCAATATCGCTGGATCCCTGGACAGGTGAGTGTCCTAATTTCTAATGCCCTGTACACACGGTCAGAAAAAGTGCGATCGGATTGTGTTGTCGGAAATTCCGATCGTGTGTGGGCTCCATCTGACTTTTTCCGTCGGAATTTCCGACACACAAAGTTTGAGAGCAGGCTATAAAATTTTCCGACAACAAAATCCGATTGGTTAAATTCCGATCGTGTGTACACAAATCCGACGCACAAAGTGCCACGCATGCTCAGAATAAATAAAGAGATGAAAGCTATTAGCTACTGCCCCGTTTATAGTCCCGACGTACGTGTTTTACGTCACCGCGTTCAGAACCATCGGATTTTCCGACAACTTTGTGTGACCGTGTGTATGCAAGACAAGTTTGAGCCAACATCCGTCGGAAAAAATCCATGGATTTTGTTGTCGGAATGTCCGATCAATGTCCGATCGTGTGTACGGGGCATAACTGTCCTAACTTCTAATCTGTCCATAAACTGTCAATCATCACGCTCTCCTGCTTGGCCAGTCGCTGGCAATGATACAATGTAACACAATCAGCCGTTCACATCCTGCTTGCTTGGTCTATCACTGGTACAATGTAACACAATCATGCGGAAAGAATAGAAAGTCTGTAGGAAGAGGTAGCAGTCTGGTGAGAGAAGTCACACATAGAGCCGGGGTGGTGTAAGGTTGGCGGTATCTTCTCCATCCGGAGTCTGGCTTCTCTCCGCTCACTACAGCGGGATGCATTATTCTGCTGATTAAAGGGCTGTAAAAAAAAAATCAATAGACCAATACGGCACAGGTGAGCACCGTGATGACTGGGGGATCATTCACACCTTTCCTCACCACGTGAGTTACCGCAACACACTTTGCATTTTGAATGGCACCCCAAATCACTAAGGTCGGCCATAGACGGAGCGATTTTCTTTCCTGCAACCACATTTTTGCTGCAGCCATGAAGCATAGCACGGTATGTATCCACTTGACCTCTAGAAGATTTACCCCCCTTCATAACCAGGCCATTTTTTGCGATATGGCACTGCGTTACTTTAACTGACAATTGAGCGGTCATGCGACGCTGTACATAAATTCAATTTATGTCCTTTTTTTCCCCACAAATAGATCTTATTTTTGGTGTTAGTTGATCACCACTGGGTGTTTTTTTTTTTATTATCTATTATAAAAAAAATAGAGACCAACAATTTTGAAAAAAAAAAACAATATTTTTTGCTTTCTGCTATAAAAATATCCAATAAAAAAATGTAAAAAATTTAATTTCTTTCAAAAATGTAAGCTAATATGTATTCTTATTCTGCTACAATCCCAATAAGTGTATATTATTATTATTATTATTATTATTATACAGGATTTATATAGCACCGACAGTTTACCCAGCGCTCTACAACATGAGGGCAGACAGTACAAGTACAATACAATTCAATACAGGAGGAATCACAGGGCCCTGCTCTTTAGAGCTTACACTCTAGGAGGAAGGGTCAAGTTATACAAAAGGGTAATAGCTGTGGGGGATGAGCTAATGGAGAAAATAGTGCAGATGGAGGCAGGATAGGCTATATGTATATATTACTTGGTTTGTGCAAAAGCTAGAGTCCACAAACGATGGGATATATACTGGATTTTTATTTATTTTTTTATACTAGTAATGGTGACGATTGGCGGCTTATAGCGGGACTGCGATATTGCGGCGGTCAATCTGACACTAACTGACAATTTGTGTGAACTGGTGACACTAAGGCTGGGTTCGCACTATTGCGAATTGGATGCAGATTTCTCCGCATCGAATTCGCATGTCAGGAGACTGTGACTGGCTCCCAATGGAGCCGGTTCACACAGCTTCGGGACAACTGCTGAGTGAATTGCACAGGACTCCTGTGCGTCTTCTGGTCCGTTTCAGGTCCGAGTTCAGCCAAAAATTCAGACCGAACTCCGACCTGAAACGTTGAACAGGAACGCACCGGAACCCCTGCTATGAGCAACTCCGTACGGCAGTGTGAACCCAGCCTCATACAGTGACTGTACTAATGACACTGGCTAGGAAGGGGTTAAACATCTAGGGTGGTCAAAGGGTTAAAGGTGTGCCTAACCAGTGTGTGTACTATGTGTGCTGCTTTCACTAAGGGATGTGATGGATTTTCTTTCCCAGCATTGCACAGAAAGAAAACCCATCACATCCCTGCTGTCAGGATGGAGCTCTGCCTTGTTTACATAAGCAGAGCTCTGTCCAGCCTCTTCCCTTGATGATCGGTGGGTGCCGGCGGACATCCATTCACCGGCACCCGCTGATCGGCTTTTGCTATGACTAATCACAGCAGAAGCGGCGCACACGATTAGTCACAGCAGAAGCCGATCAGTGGGTGCCAGCGAATGGATGGCCGAGGAGAGAAGCTGGACAGAGCTCTGCCTATGTAAACAAATGTACTGTCAGAAGGGATGTGATGGATTTTCTTTCCCTGTAAAGCAGGGAAAGAAAATCCATTGCATCCCTTAGTGAAAGCAGCACACATAATACGCCCGTCCCCTATGCACAAATGCAGAATCACGTATATATACAGAATGGCTGCTCTGTAGCAGTAAATCTGCTATGAAGCGGTCTGTCAGGGCTGGGCTCAGCCCTTCCTTCTCTGAGCTGGCCACTCAGCTGTCGGCTAATTGCCAGCTCCTATCTCTACACAGCTACTCAGCTGTTGATGATATCCTGCTCGTCAGTCCTGCCTACTTAAGCCGTCCAGTCCAGAGGTTCTCTGCCTTCGCCTTGGTCAACATCACAGAAATCTCCTGCGATCCTGTTCAAGACTCGCTTTGCTGACATCCCTTCTGGCTCCAGATCCTGCTTGCTGTTCCACTACATTGATCCCTGACTTCTGGCTTGGCTGACTATCCGTTCCGCTTACTGAACTTTGGCTATGTTTTGACTAGATTTGTTCTTTTTACTTTTATTATTAAACAAGCGTGATTTAACTGTACTTCTGCCTCGGCCTGATTTCATGGTTTCTGACACGGTCACCAAGTAGGTATACAGCCCCCGAGCAGCTGCATGTCATCATTCAGGCGGGCGGTCGGGGGCAGTAAAACCAGGCGGATAAGCCGGCCGCATGTGTAAATGAAGCCTTATGCCCCGTACACACGGTCGGATTTTCCGACAGAAAATGTTCGATGGGAGCGTGTTGTCGGAAATTCCGACCGTGTGTAGGCTCCATCGGACATTTTCCATCGGAATTTCCGTCACACAAAATTTGAGACCTGGATCTCAAACTTTCCGACAACAAAATCCGTTGTTGTAA
This sequence comes from Lithobates clamitans, assembly GCA_037952925.1. Lineage (NCBI taxonomy): Eukaryota > Metazoa > Chordata > Amphibia > Anura > Ranidae > Lithobates > Lithobates clamitans. The sequence goes on along the minus strand of JBBGZY010001813.1, from coordinate 939,314 downwards.
ATTCCGATCGTGCGTACACAATTCCGACGCACAAAGTTCCACGCATGCTCGGAATCAAGCAGAAGAGCCGCACTGGCTATTGCACTTCATTTTTCTCGGCTCGTCGTACGTGTTGTACGTCACCGCGTTCTTGACGTTTCGGAATTTCCGACAAGATTTGTGTGACCGTGTGTATGCAAGACAAGTTTGAGCCAACATCCGTCGGAAAAAATCCATGGATTTTGTTGTCGGAATGTCCGATCGTGTGTACGGGGCATTAGGTCTGGTTCACATCTGTGTGGTTTGTTTTTGGCGTGTTTCATTTTAGGGCGTGCTATCATTGAATTCGATATAACGCAGGTTTGGATGAAAGCGTATCAAAGATGCAGCATGCAGGACTTTTTTCAACGCACCGCACATAAAACGCACAGGTGTGAACAGGGCCTTACACAAATACATATTTTATATACAGTACGTCCAGAATTCATACACAATGTTGCAATGTGAAGGTGATACAGGTTAACTTCCAGCAAATTCACAAAGCAATTCCTAACGAGAGCCGGCTGATACACAGAGAAGAATATTCAATTATCATATAGCGTGTGAGGTGTCGGGGCAGGTAGAGGGAGGGAAGGCGGCGAGCCTCCAGTCATTTATCTCTGTCTATGTCACCATTGATTTTGTTGTGTAGTGGAGAATATTGTGCATTGTTTTGATCTTGCTGATCATTTTGACCTTACCCAGCGAGCGGCAGCTAGACAAGGACGCTGCCAGTAAACCGCATTACCCCGGGAAGGCTGTCAGCTCGCCCGCCGTCTAAAGCCAAAATCTGAGAAAACTAGAAAAGCGGAACATTTAATTAAAGGAGAACTCCACTCTGGACACATTTTTACCCATTAAAAAAAAAAATCAGGGTGAGTAAACCTTTTTCTGCTTGTGTGCTGCAATGGAGGCAACACATTGAAAGTGTCAACAGCGGCCGGTACGCTAATCAAAGAAAGTGGATGGGGGAGGTTTCCGCGCTGAGTGAATGAGCAATGGAAGTAATGGCGACTATGTTGTTGGGAAATTGCAGAAGCAAGACAATAATACATTCTTCATTTTCCGCAAAAGACCAAAAAATGCACTTAGAGTTAGGGTTAAAGTTCATAGGTCAAAGGTTAGTTTGGATTAGGGTTAGAATTTAGGGTTAAGGTTAAATGTATATAAACCCTAGCGCCTTCCCCGACTTGTTCATTCCCCGACTTAGTTGGGGTAGGCGGAACACTTTGGTGGGGGCGGGTCAGCCACGCCTCTTGACCCTTGACCTCTGGGGACACGCCTACTGACCTTTGACCTTTGGAGTAGGTCCATATTCCAATCCCTGAGTCCTAACCTTGTTCTTCATGGGAAAACCCTAACCTTAACCAAACCCTAATCCTAAACCCTAACCCTACCCCTAACCTTAACCCCTCTAACCCTAACCCTCCTCTTAACCTTAATCAAACCCTAACCCTAACCTTAACCCCTCAAACCCTAACCCCTAACCCTCACCCTAACCCTAACCTTAACCAAACCCTTACCTTAACCCCTCTAACCCTAACCCTCACCCTAACCCTAACCTCAACCAAACCCTAACCCTAAACCCTAACCTTAACCCCTCTAACCCTAACCCCTAACCCTCACCCTAACCTTAACCAAACCCTAACCCTAACTTTAACCCCTCTAACCCTAACCCCTAACCCTCAAACCTCACCCTAACCTCAACCAAACCCTAACCCTAAACCCTAACCTTAACCCCTCTAACCCTAACCCCTCACCCTAACCCAAACACTAACCCTAACCCTAACTTTTAACCCTGACAATGAACTTCTCTTATTTTCTCCCTTTTGCTCTGTTAAATATACCATTGGAAGCGTTTTGCTATATCTTTTTGGTAAGTTCAAAAAAAAATACCTGTTGATCCTGCCAGAAATCCTGTGGCTGATAACCTCCTGCACTCTCTTGCCTTTGCAGTGCTGTTATCAGTTACATTGTTCTCTCAGAACAACAGAACCCCACCCCTCTATGCCATTCGTTTCTGTTGTCCTGATACAGAAGGTTGTTGTCATCCTAGTTTTGGAAGTGTGTTACTGGAGGGATCAACAGGTAGAACTAAAGCAACTTAAAAAAAAAAAAAAATCCAAAAAAGAAAACTAATGCAGTCTCCACATCTAAGGATTGGTAAGCTGCAATACATTGGGGTAAAGATACACTTTAACCCTTTCGCTGCTACAGCTGTTTCGGCGATTTTTGAACACATTTAAAAAAATTATTTTAGGCCTGAAGATATCAATAGGAAAGCATTTGGAATACACATGGATTTTTTTTTTAGGCACTCAACAACAGTTAATTAAAATGTAAGTGCTTAGGTATATAAATGAAATATTCTGCGCTTACCCAAAATACTGAGGTGATAAATAATAAATTATATAAAGATGAATATGTATATATAGGTGTAAGGCTGCAACTAATGATTATTTTCATAATCGATTAGTTGGCCGATTATTGTTTTGATTTATCGATGAATCGGATAAAATCATTTAAAAAAACGTAATATGCAATTTTTTCGTTTATTAAAGTAATAATGAAAATTATGGGGCACTATTCCTCCCGGGAACACCAACGATGGGGCACTATTCCTCCCGGGAAGACCAATGATGGGGCACTATTCCTCCCGGGAACACCAATGATGGGGCACTATTCCTCCTGGGAACACCTATGATGGGGCAGCACTATTCCTCCCAGGAACACCAATTATGGGGCACTATTCCTCCCGGGAACACCAATGATGGGGCACTACTTCTCCTGGGAACACCAATGATGGGGTACTATTCCACCCGGGAACACCAATGATGGGGCACTATTCCTCCCGGGAACACCAGGGGCACTATTCCTCCCGGGAACACCAGGGGCACTATTCCTCCCGGGAACACCAGGGGCACAATTCCTCCCGGGAACACCAGGGGCACTATTCCTCCCCGGAACACCAAGGATGGGGCACTATTCCTCCCGGGAACACCAATGATGGGGTACTATTCCACCCGGGAACACCAATGATGGGGCACTATTCCCCCTCTCCCCCTCCCAGGAACACCAATGGGACACTATTTCCCCCCGTCCCAGGAAAACCAATGGTGGTGGAACGCCAGAGCCCAGTCGTCAACTTTTGTAATCCTGGTAGTTCCCGCCACTGGTGTCAGTCGTTTTTTTTATTTGTGTTGTTTTATTATTTTTTATCATTTTCTTTTTTTTACAATTGTATTTTTTATAATTTTTTACATATTTTTTAGGGCCCCTGTCGGAGGGCTTTGGTAAAATGCCAAAGGTCTAAACAGAAGGGAACTGAGGAAAGATTTATCAGTCCCTTCCTCTACAGCCTCAGCTGCACAGAATGAATGGACAGGAATAGCTCTGTACAGAGCTCCCCGTTCATTCATCAACTGAAGCATAGTAAGCACAGTTTACTATGCCTCAGCTTTAAGTGAATTAAAAAAAAAAGTTATTGATCGGTGTCGATCATCGTCTCGATTGATTAAGACAAGGAAGGGGCCAGTGAAAGACACATTTACTGGCCCCTTTCCCTGCTCTTTATCCTGGCAGATCCCCCGCAGCGCTGCCAGGTTTTCACCTCCTGCCGGCTGCTGCGGGGGGAATTGGCAAGATACAGAGCCAGGGAAGCATACGGGGGCCCAGAGCAGCAGGACAGGGATAGGGAGGCGGTGGGAGCGGCATGAAGAGGAACCTATGCCCTCCATTTTCCCCCTGCTGCCACTGAATGAGGAGAAGCGGGCATTCAGCAGCTACATGGAGGGATCGGTTCCTCTACATGCCACCGCCCTCCTGCCCAGGTGTACAGAGGGGGGCCTTAATGGCGACCCCTGTGACCCCTGTATGTATGGCTCTGCCCTATGTGATACTTTTGTGACAGGTTCTCTGAGACATCAGGAGTCTATTAGATGTCTTACTTGCCCTCCAATAAAGCTAATGGAGCGCAGTACACACTTCATTAGCAAGACCAGATGGGGAAAGTGACATCAGGACCACTAAATTACTTTTTACATGTCACTTTAGCGTTCTTAGTAGGAAGGGGAGACTGGCAAACAGACATTCGCTGGTCCCCCCACCCCCTCCACACAGTGGCACCCGCTATGCCAGCTCTGGGTCTGCCAGGGGGGCAACTGTTACAGGGGGTGCTTAGAAGATGTCATCTCCCTCGGCGGTGACCGGGCGGCCCTGTGGGAGCTTCGTTTTAAGGTAAGTATTTCATAATGAGCTAGTATACAGTGCCTTCTAGCTCATTGTGCCTTTGCCTTACAGGTTTTTTTTTTTTTGGGCATACAACCGCTTTAATAAAATAATTTACTTGTAGCGGAGTCTAGTAATTGCAAAATCACGAAGTGTTACTGCATCTCCAATTTCCACATTATCCGAATTCCAAGCAGATTAATTAATACCTGAACCTTACAAAACAACCCTGGTTCTGCCTCTCTATCTGCGTTGTGTAACGTGCTGCGGCATTCATAACTCACATTGCCAGCAGACAGGTAGAAGCCGCCAGTGGACCTCACCAAATTACAGTCATTAAGTTTACGGAATTGAGTCCTGTTTAATCATTACATTCTCCAAGGCCAGCGGTGAAAAAAAAGTGAGGGTCAGCTCAATGGAACGATAAATTAGGAAAGGCCAGATGTGAGCGTTTAAAGGGAAAAAAAACCTGCTGATATGTGAAGAGAAAACAGTGCTAAGATCAACACTGCTCCAGAGGCCTTCAGGAGATTAGCCGTCCTAACAAGGACTAACTTTATGTACACTGATCCCACAGAGGGGTCAGCTGGAAATGGCTGACCCATACTTAGCCTGTTATGCTAACCCATGGGAGGTTACGAGACACTGGGATTTACTTATCAATGTCTGAAAAAAGTAGCACAGTAAAGCCTTCTTAGGGGTTGGGACCCAAAAAAATCAGTATAACTGTACAGGTTATGGTGGGAAGGGACTAAAGCAATCAAAAAGTGCTCCAACCAAATCAGTGTGAAGCAAAGTAAAGCTTTATTAGAAAAGAAGGTATTCACGTCTCATCCTATCACATATCCGAACCATGACCATAAACCATGGCTTATATGTAGTAGGCATTGGGACCCAACAAAAGAGTATAACGTACAGGTTATGTGAGAAGGGACTAAAGGAATCAAAAAGACCTCCAACCAAATGAGTGCATAGCACAGTAAAGTCTTCATTGAACAGAGAGTATTCACAAGCCTCATCTTATCACATATCCCAACCATGATCATAAACCACGGCTTCTATGGAGTAGGCCTCAAGACCCAACGAGACAGTATAACCATACTGGTTAGGATCAGAAGGAACTGAAGAACCAAAAAGGCATCCAACCAGATCAGTGTGTTGCACAGTAAAGCCTTTTTAGAACAGAGGGTATCCACATGTCTCATCCCATCACATATCCCAACTATAACTATAAAACATGGCTTCGATAGAGTAGGACTTGGGACCCAGTGAGAAGCTATAACTATACAGGATACAATGAGAAGGGACTAAAGGAATCAAAAAGACCTCCAACCAAATGAGTGCATAGCACAGTAAAGCCTTCATTGAACAGATTGTATTCACAAGTCTCGTCTTATCACATATCCCAACCAAAATCATAAACCACGGCTTCTATGGAGTAGGCCTCAAGACCCAACGAGACAGTATAACCATACTGGTTAGGATCAGAAGGAACTGAAGAACCAAAAAGGCATCCAACCAGATCAGTGTGTTGCACAGTAAAGCCTTTTTAGAACAGAGGGTATCCACATGTCTCATCCCATCACATATCCCAACTATAACTATAAAACATGGCTTCAATAGAGTAGGACTTGGGACCCAGTGAGACACTATAACCATACAGGTTACAATGAGAAGAGACTAAAGCAATCAAAAAGTGATCCAACCAAATCAGTGCATAGCACAGTAAAGCCTTATTAGAAAAGAAGGTATTCATTTCTCATCTTACCACATATCCCAACCAAAACCATAAACCCTGGCTTATATGTTTTAGGCATTTGGACCCAACAAGACAGTATAACCCTACAGGTTATGGTAAGAAGATACTAAAGGAATCAAAAAGACTTCCAACCAAATTAGTGCATAACACGGTAAAGCCTTCTTAGAACAGAGGGTATTCACGTCTCATCTTATCACATATGCCAACCATAAACCACGGCTTATACAGTATGTAGCAGGCCTTAGGACCCAGCAAGAAAGTATAACCATAAAGGTTACGCCGAGAAATTACTAAAGGGACCAAAAAAGCCCTCCAACCCAATCAGTGCATAGCACAGTAAAGCCTTCTTAGAACAGAGGGTATTTATATGTCTCATCTCATCACATATCCCAGCTACAACAATAAACTATGGCTTCTGTGCAGTAAGACTTTGGACCCAACGAGACACGGTAACCATGTAGGTTACAATGGGAAGGGACTAAGACAATCAAAAAGTTCTCCAGGAAAATCGATTCATAGCACAATAAAGCCTTAATAAAACAGAAGGTATTCACATGTCTCATCACATTACATATCCCAACCATAACCATAAACCATAGCTTCTATGGAGTAGGGCTTGTCACCCAACGAGACCGTATAATCAAACATAAAGTGGTGCAAAGAGACCAAAGCAATCAAAAAGTCTTGCAATAAAATGAATGTCAAGTGAAGCACATGGATGATTCCCAGATCCACATACTCAAAATGTGGATGGCAGAATCCTCCCCGAAAAGCTATTGTATTCTGACAGAGGGGAGACTTCCTCACTTTCAGAATACAATGATCAGTGTTAAAGGGAAAATCAAACAGGGCGTTTGTAGAGAATATGATCGGTAGATCAACTTCTGTACAGTCTCGCTGCCCATACATGAATCGAAATTTGTTCGGGGTTCAGCATGAAGCGCCAAAATTTCAATTCATGTTTGGCTGTCTTTATTCACATGTCTCATCCCACCACATATCCTAACCATAGCCAGAAGCCATGGCTTCCATGGAGTAGGGCTGGAGACCCAATGAGACCTTATAACCATACAGATCGTGATGAGAAGGGGCTAAAAAAATCAAAAAGCCTCCCAACCAAATCAGTGCACTGCACAGTAAAGCCTTAGAACAGAAGGCATTCACATGTCTCATCCAGGGCCATCATTAATATTGAGTGGACACTGGGCAAACACTTTCTTGGGCCCTTCTGAATCTACTTATCAACTATTTGCGGGCAGTGTGGGCTCAAGGGGCAGCTGCTTTGGGCCCCACAACAATGACTGTGTCTGGGGCAGCTGCCCCTTTTACTCAGTGTTAAATATGGCCCTGGTTTCATCCCATCACATATCCCAAAAGTAAGAGGATCATTCCTTATTTCAAGACAGTGGTAGAGCCATGCAAATCATTGCTTTATGCCCCATCAGCAAGATGAAAATCCAGAACCGCCTGTATATAGTGCAAATGTAGCCTAATATTATAGAGCCATTTATTCTATACTGCATACAGTTGCTTCAGGCTTTTTGGCCATCATCAGTGCAGTGCATGGAAACCATAGCTTTAATGGAGTAGACCAGGGGTCTTCAAACTACGGCCCTCCAGTTGCTCAGGAACTACAATTCCCATCATGTCTAGTCATGTCTGTGAATGTCAGAGTTTTACAATGCCTCATGGGATGTGTAGTGCCGTAACAGCTGGAGAGTCGTAGTTTGAAGATTCCTGGAGTAGAGCTAGGGACCCAAGACTCCTATATTCCAGAAGAAGCTGCCTCAAAGGATAAGTGTTTCCATATATGTGTACGGCCTACTGCCATCCCATCCCAAGTTGGCATACAAGTCCAAAGAGGAAATAGAGCACTCTCTGCTTGTGCCATCTATATATAGTGGGTTTAAAGCAAAGACGAAAATAAATTCTTTCCTGTAGCTTGAGTGGGCACCAAGATACTTTGGGAAAGTGCAAGTGGGTTTTCGCAAAGTACAATGTACAGTGCAATGCAAAGGTGTGAATGCCCCCTATAGACAATAATAGCATTCCTCTTGCCCTAGACTATTGCACAACAAGCAGAAGTGCGACACGCACAAAAATGTGCTGCCCTTTAGCAAACGCGCTGCAGCGACATTATTGCTAACGCATACGTTTTTACAAATGCCAAATCGCACCACAGCACCATGGGGTTCGTTGGAACGCCATTTTTGAAAAAGTGTCAGGGACTTCTGCGCATTTCTCGCTCGTAGGGCAGCCCTCTAAAAGGAGTGGGCTGCCCCACACATAACGTGCAGAAATGCACGGAAACATGCGTGTGCTCAGTCACACCTGTAGCCTAAATTGCCAGGTACATGTGTACATATTGAAATGTAGCGCTAATCTCAGCAAAACTGAGTTCAAATTTTTTTTCTGGGGTGTAAACTTTCACTTTAATTTGTTAGATGGACAACATTTATTTCCCTACTGTCTTCCACCTATAGATCTCTGTATAGCAAAATCAAATGAGATTATATAAAAAATATAGATGGAATAAAACTGGCGTTGTTGTATAATGTGTACGGTGCAATGTAGGTGGGTCTTAGCGCGTTCAGCCTGAGTGCTAATTCCCTATCCCCGAGGCAGAGAAGGGGTTTAGAGATGCCCATGTGGCACAAATATTGACATGACACTGCCAGTGAGGCGTGAAATGAGACATGCCTGGGAGCGCAGAGCGGATGGCGGAAGCGGGGGATGCTGAACCTTCTGCAGAGGTGACCGTCTATATCCTGGGAGGAGAGGATCCCAAGGATGACTACAAGAGACATACGACTGATGGAGAGGCCATCTTCACCGTCCCGAATCCTACCAATGCCGACTCCATTCATTCTCATTCATAGGACAAGCCAAGCTGAAATCAAATAATGCATCCTTCACGACCTTTCATCCCATATAATATCTGTAAATCATCCTCGAAAGATACATTTTATTAAACTGGACCCATAATTAGGTTGGACCTAAAATATCTTTAAAATATCTTTAAAAAACAGGGCCAGACAACATCCAATTTGCCTAGGTTAAGATGATGTCACCAGTCTGCTGCAGGCAGAGGAAACATTATCTTAGTCTCTGTTCACACCATGTGCGTTTCCATGTTTTCACTGTGTCATGTGCATAAAAAATGTAAAAAAATTAAAAATCAGATTTTTTTTATTTAAATAAATTTTTTTTTTAATCAAATTTATTTTAATAAAATGCTTTTGGAGTAAAAATCTATCTAAAGATAGTTTTCTATTTAAGATACATTAATAATTTAGTTTATTCAACATGAAATGGAGCTTAGTTATGTAGCATGAGGCTGTATATTCTGCAATATTTACATCTTTGGTAAACTCATTCAATGAGTCCAAGGTCTGCAAGCTGAGATAATATGCACTGCATTGATGCATTCACACAATTTCCCAGTAACCATGAGATAAACCAAAGTTCAGGAATATTCCTTTATCCCATTGTTTTGCAAATCTATGTACACTACAAACTGTATGATTGAATCGGTTCTGATATCGCTGTTTTACTAACCTGAACGCTTATTATTCTAAATAGGAAGCCTTCATTTTGTTTGCAAGTATTAAAGATTTTAACTACCAGCAAGAAAAAGTCCTTACATATAAAGAGCACCTGTCATTTCAGATCCATCATGGCAGTGCCCGTTAGCGGGCATCCACTCACCTACTGCCGCCACGTCCCTCACCTTGTTGTGTCACTGCCGCATCACCAGCTGCTCCTAATAAAGTGAATGGAACTGTCGGTGAGTCAACAGCGGGTCAGAGGAAGAGCCGCTGCAGGACAGAGATGACAGTTGCTCTTTAAAAATCATGATTTAAATTGACTTGATTTAAATCAAATCCACCCTGGTCATGTGTAGGGCAGCCCATTCATTTCAATAGGCTGCACTACACATGAGAAATGTCCAAAAGAGGTCCCACTTTTGCAAAATCGTGCCGCACCAAACTGCATGGTGCTGCAGCATAATGTGCTTTGGCACACATGAAAACATACGGGTTAGTAGATGCATAGGGATGCCATTAAGGATTAAAACACGCAGGTGAGCAGATGCATAGAGATGCCAGTAAGAATTATTGCCACCTCTGCACTGCAAGGTGCTGCACCGCTACCCTGCACACTGCAAGGTGCTGCACCGCTACCCTGCACACTGCAAGGTGCTGCACCGCTACCCTGTACACTGCAAGGTGCTGCACCGCTACGCTGCACACTGCAGGGTACTATGTTACTGTGTGTGTCAGAAACGTGTGCAATTTTGCATGCCCAACACCATGCAGGTTGGCACACACAAAAATCTGCATGTTTGCAGATGCATGTGGATGCCATTAAAAATGATTGACACTGCCGCACGTCTGCTATAGCGCAGCGCGTTTATGTGGATGCACTTTTGCGAACACTCCTGACATGCACAGAATATGACCAGACTGTCAGGCTCCGTATACACCATGCAGGTGCAATCAGGCGTGCGTGCGGCCCGAGTGTTTTCTGCACGTCCCCAGGTGTGACGTGTAGGGAAAGCTATTTATGTCAGTGAGCTGTCCTTTTGCATAATTGCGCCACAATGAACCACATGGTGCTGCAGCACCATGCGTTTTGGAAAGCATGAAAATACGCGGGTTAGCAGATGCATAGAGGTGTCATTAATAATTAAAACATGCGGGTTAGCAGATGCAAAGAGATGCCATTAAGAATTATTGGCACCGCTGCACTGCAGGGTAGTGGGTTACTGTGCCTGTCAGGAAAGTGCGTGATTTTTCGTGCGTTCCTGACATGCACAGCATGTGAACAGACTGTCAGTGTCCTCTCCCACTGAGCAGAATGCAACATTCTAGCAAGTCGCAAGGTGAGAGACAGGGGCTGATCTGTGTCTCAATTTTGTGAATGCTTGGAAAAGTGAATGGGTAGCGCTGGAACCCTTTATATGCTAATTTTTTATTACTGTTGTCATCAGATAATATGGTGGTAGTGTAAATATAGAGAATCTACAAATTGGTCTGGCAGTTTCTGTTCACCTTGGGTTATGTTATTGAATCATAAGCTGCTTTGACTTTGTATAACCAGCAGTGTCATCATCACTTTGTTTGCACCAATACCCCTTGCAAACCCAGATATTACCTTGTAAATGTAGCAGTGACATCATCGCTGTTCTGTACATAGCCTGTGCAAAGAGCAGAGCTGTGGGAGGGGCCCAGCAGGCTCCACCTATTACAGGCTGCCTGCAGTAAACTAAATTAGGGGGCGGAGACAAGACCAGTCACCCTGCACAAGGAGAGAGAGCAGTAGTGACCGGTCTTTATTCCAGGAAGCCAAAGTTTCACACTGGATTACTGCACAGATCTGGAAGAAATACACAAAGCACACCAAGATTCGCAAGCGCCCCCAGAGGGTGTCCCCCAGTGTGACTCCTTGCAAGCCACACGGGGAAAAGTGGTATTCCTCTTTGGAGAGGGAGTGGCCAAGGGAAACATGGGATGATCTGATTTTAACGGAATTCTGGCTTGGAGATACCCCCATTTCATACCTTTTATTGGTAATTATACCCTATGTTTTCTTAACAGAAGCTGTTTATTAACTATTCGATGACACTTGAAATGTTAAAATATAATTTTTTAAACACCAAACCTATCCCCTGAGGAAGACCGTGACCATGAAGGTCGAAACGCGTTGGCAATTTTATATGACAGATTTTTTAATATGTGATGCTGTATATAATCTTGTGTTTGCATTTTCTGTATTTAGAACGGTACCATATCTCCTACCAGAGCTTATATTTTAACTGCCCATGCCATGCCAACTTTTCAATAAAGAATTTTTCTTTTAACCAACTAATTCCTCGATATTATTAACTTTGCTGCTAAACCCCCCCCCCTTCCCATTTTTTGTATTCATTTGGGGTGTAATATTCCTCACATCATGTGTCTTTCCCATGCTAGCACACCAAGATTCAAGGAAGAATACACAGGACTGTATTTAAACAATATTTGCCTATCCCAGCGATCAGCTTTTACATCTATTATTATTATTATTATTATTATAACTCTGCCTATAGCAAAAATCGAATGTTCAAAATTCAAAATCGAATGTTAAAATAAAACAAAAATTTGAAAGTGCTTCCAAACGACATTCGGCAAGTCATTGAATGTAATGAGAATCTTCGTACAAACGTTCGCTTCACTAGTAAATGGCCAGCTTTAGTTTCTATCCCGATCATCATTTGCATAGATTGATGAGAAGGACGGCCCGGGTGTCCCTATGGATGGTTTGTCTGTACAGTCTGGAATGTTGTGTCTATTCGAAGCATCTTGTGTTCTGCTGCTGCATTAATCTTCACCACCTGTGCGGAGAGGCTACCCATAAATCTGCCAGGTAGCCTGTAAAACTGATACGCCGCACATGACAAGGCGCGTTTTATTTCTGCTTCAAAGCCTCGGCTGGGACGCCACCGTCTTTCGTACATTTCCCCAGATCCACGGTAAGATCCATCATCTCTGCCGGCTGCGAGTCGATCCGAGCCGAGTCTTGGACTCTGCAGACTGAGACGCTCATCATAATGACAGCACAGCGGCTTAGTGGTTAGGACTTCTGCCTTGCTGCATTAGAATCCTCCGTTTAAATCCCAAAAAAGACACTACCTGCACGCAGTTTGCATGAGCTTCCTCCCACGATTCAAGACACGCTGAGCAGTTAATTGGCTGTTTAACCACTTCAGCTCCAGAAGAATTAACCCCCCCCCCTCCTGACCAGGCCATTTTTTGCGATATGGCACTGCGTTACTTTAACTGACGATTGCGCGGTCATGCAACGCTGTACCCAAAGAAAATTTGTGTCCTTTTTTCCCACAATTAGAGCTTTCTTCACCTCTGTGTTCTTTTATTTTTTGCACTATAAACCAGTGGCGGCTGGTTCTCAAATTCGACCAGCCAGCCATCAGAAGAACACCCCCCCTCCCCCGTCACTCGATCGATCACCACTAACCTTCCCCTTCCACCACCCCCCTCGATCGCCGCTTCGCTGGCTCGCCCGTCACCCGCCAAGCCCCCCGCCAGCCCCGCACTTACCTTTATCCCTGCGTCTCTCTCCCCAAGTCCCGGCCCTGACTCCCGGTGGTCTCCTCCCGGCCAATCAGGAATCCTGGAATCCGGATTATGGGGTCTTAGGACTCCCGGCCAATGGGGTCCTAATTGGCCAGGAGGAGAAACAGGAAGACATTAGCGAATATTAACTCGCTAATGTCACACAACTGGGTGGACTCAGGACACAGTGCTCTGCGCCCCGAGCCCACCCTTTTTTGAAGCCAATTAGAGCCTTATGCCCCGTACACACGATCAGTTTTTACCGACGGGAAATGTTGGCTGTGAGGTTGTTGCCGGTAAGTCCGACCGTGTGTACGCTCCATTGGACATTTGTTGTCGGACTTTCCGACAACAAATGTTGGCTAGCAGTTTCTTAAAGTTTCCGCCAACAAATGTGTGTTGTCAGAATTTCCGATCGGGTGTACACAAGTCCGTCGGACAAAAGTCCAAAGTACAAACACGCATGCTCGGAATCAAGGACGAGCCGGAAGCGCTCGATCTTGTAAAACCAGCGTTCGTAATGGAGATAATGGAGATATTACGTATATCTTGTATGCCACTATGTTCGTAATTGTTGGCCAACATTTGTGTGACCGTATGTATGCAAGACAAGTTGGAGCCAACACCCTGCGAACAAAAATCCACGGTTTTGTTGTCGGAAAGTCCGATCGTGTGTACGGGGCATTAGGCTCTAATCCTGTGCTTCCAAGAAAAAAAAAAAAAAAAACACAAAAAGGCAGACAATTTAAAAAAAAATAACATATTTTACTTTCTGCTATAAAACATATCCAATAAAAAAAATTAAAAAAAATCAAATTTCTTCATAAATTTAGGCTACATATTTTTGGTAAAAAAAATCCCAATAAGTGTATATTGATTGGTTTGCACAGAAGTGGTAGCATCTACAAATGATGGTATATACACTGGGATTTTTTTATTGATTTATTTACTGGTAATGGCGGCAATCAGCGACTTATGCCCCGTACACACGGTCGGATTTTCCGATGGAAAATGTCCGATCGGAGCGTGTTGTCGGAAATTCCGACCGTGTGTGGGCTCCATCGGACATTTTCCATCGGATTTTCCGACACACAAAGTTGGAGAGCAGTAGCTAAAATTTTCCGACAACAAAATCCGCTGTCGGAAATTCCGATCGTGTGTACACAAATCCGACGGACAAAGTGCCACGCATGCTCAGAATAAATAAAGAGATGAAAGCTATTGGCCACTGCCCCGTTTATAGTCCCGACGTACGTGTTTTACGCCACCGCGTTCGGAAAGATCGGATTTTCCGACAACTTTGTGTGACCGTGTGTATGCAAGACAAGTTTGAGCCAACATCCGCCGGAAAAAATCCATGGATTTTGTTGTCGGAATGTCCAAACAAAGTCCGACCGTGTGTACGCCCTATTATAGTGGGACTGCGATATTGCGGAGGACAATTGGACACTTTTGACAATTTTTGGGAACCAGTGACACTAATACAGTAATCAGTGCTAAAAATATGCACTGTCACTGTACTAATGACACTGGCAGGGAAGGGGTTAAACATCTAAGGCGATCAAAGGATTAAATGTGTGCCTAACCAGTGTTTTGGTGTACTGTGTGGTGCTTTTACTAAGGGAAGTGACCCTGCTTTGCAGAGAAAGAAAATCCATAACTTCCCCGCTGACAGGAGAGAGCTCTGCCTTGTTTACATAGGCAGAGCCCTGTCCTGCGTCTGTTTTCTGATGATCAGCGAGTGCCATCGGTCATCCATTGGTCGGCAACCGCTGATTGGCATCAGCTATGTATAATCACAGCACAGCTACCTAGAACTCCCGGATCAGGCACCTAGTACGTGATCTGGCACAGGAGAGCCACCTTGCAGCCATATATGTAAGTTATACGGTTGGCGAGTGGATTTTCTGCTACATCTCTTTGGTAAAAAAAAAAAAATCCCTGTAATTGTATATCGATTGCTTTGTGTAAAATTTATAGTGTCTACAAACTATGGGATTTAGGCTCGGTTCACGCTGTAGCGATGCGGGAACCCAGCGAATCCACTGCGGGTTCCCGCATCGCATGTCTCCCGGCGGCAGTTCACACTGCCCTATGCGAACTGCTGGGAGTGTCATTAGAAAGTTACTACCCTGTCCGAACTGCAAATTCGGACAGGAATCAGATCGCATAGGTGTTCACACATTCTGCTGCGGACCAAAAAAAAAAAAAGGGGGGTCCTGTGCGAGTTTGGTCCGAATGCAATGCAAATTCAGCCATACAACCTGTATGGCTGAAATCGCATTGCACAGACATCGCATGTGCTTTGCGTGTGAATCACATCCGATGTTGGACATCGCACCAGTGGGAACCGGCCCATATACTGGAATTTATATTTATTTATTTCTGTTAGTAATGCCGGCGATCAGCGACTTAAAGCGGGACTGCAGCGGACATTTTGACACTAACTGACACTTTTTACACTTTTTGGGAACCAGTGAACTGGAATTTTTATTTATTTATTTATTTATTTTTATACCACCAATGGCAGTGATAAGCGACTTCTAGTGGGACTGTGATAGTGTGGCGGCCAATCTGACACTAACTGACGCTGGGGGGGGGGGGGGACTGAATAAATGACACAGTGATCAGTGCTAATGCTATACACCAGGGGTAGGCAACCTGGGGGGCCCCTCCAGCTGTTGTGGAACTACATTTCCCATGAGGCATTGCAAGGCTGGCAGTTACAATGACTCCCAGAGGCATGATGGGAGTCCAGTGTTCATTTAGTCGACTAAAACCAACTAAAACATTTTAGTCGACTAAAATGACTAAAACATTTCAGTCGACTAAATGAATACTATTTTAGTCGACTAAAATACGACTAAAACTAAAACAATCGAGATGACGAAAATACGACTAAAACTAAAAGCCATTTTAGTCCTAAGACTAAAATGAGACTAAAACTAAAATGCCATTTTAGTCAAAAGACTATGACTAAAACTAAATTGCAATTACTGAAATGTACTGGAGATTTAGTCGACTAAATACGACTAAAAATAAAAAATTGCAGAAGACTAAAATGGGACTAAAACTAAAATGCCATTTTAGTCTTAAGACTAAAATTAACACTGGATGGGACTTGTAGTTCTGCAACAGCTGGAGGGCATTATGTCGCATTGTGTTCAGCACGTGGACAATGGCCTGCCTCTGTTTTTCTTGTGTATTCTCCGATAAGAAGGGCCCGGCTAAATTATTTATGTATTTTTTACATTAATTATTTAATTCATCTCAAATTGCAGCAATTGGGAGAAAATGGGGGAAAAATAGGGAGAGGCCGCTGCATGCCAGATGTATGGAATGCACAATTCATCATTAAAGGAGCGCACTTGGTAGAGGGGGGGGGGGGGGGGGTCATTTACTAACAATGCAGGGGGCGTAAATTTGTTCAACACCACAGAGAGATCAATAACCAATTAGCTTTTATCACTGTAATGTCAGGGAAGCCGCCATCAAATCGCTGCATTTTGCAGCTGCTTTATTATATAATTGAAGTGCTGCTTTCTATCTCTTTATATTACAGTTACATTGTTACAACATCATCACACTCCCGAAGGGGGAAGCCCATCGCTCACTCTACGGCGACGTGCCAGCAATGTATTTCAGTGTTACAAATCCACGCTCTGCTCCTGCAGCTGGAGCTCACAGTGACAAAAATCATGCTGAAAAGTGTCAATGGAAGTTTTTTTAAGCCCAACAGAGCCGTTAAATCTGCTACATATATTGCAGGTGCTTAAAAACAAAAGGTTTTACAGTCCTTTTTCTTTAGAAACCAGCCACAGAATGAGTAGAAAAGCCTGTCCCCTACCAGCATGCTGCAGAGAAGTGCCCTTGCCCCCTGTGTGGAAGCAGTGGTCTCTTTGCAGAAGTTCAACCCACCCCCCCCTTGCTGAGAAAGACCTATAGCTCTGCAATCAGCAAAGCTCACGCTCCCTGCTAATTGGAGAGTACTAGCTCGGATTCAACAGGGGGTGTGGGGGACCGCTGCAGAGAGACCGCTGCTTCCATACAGAGAATAAAGGTCCTAATCTGAAATTGTTTAAAAAGCTTTTGTGATGTAAATTGTTCCTTGGTGCAAATGCTTCACTTAAAATATCTATTAAAGTGGAATGCTAAAAAGTACTTCCTTGCAGTGGGGTTGACCCCTCACTGCAAAGGGTTGGCTCAGTGGCATCGCTATGGGGGTGACACCAGGGGCGGCTGCGGACTGACCGTTTAGTCCGCAGCAGGAGGCGGCGGTGGCTGCATCCTCTGATACCAGAAGTAGCTCACTTGGCAGAGCGTGTTGGCATCCCAGGCTGTGATTGTGCCTCGGCAGCCTCGCTACACACAGCTGGTAAAATGGAGCCGGCGGGCTGCGGGATGGTGAGAGGGCGGTGTAGTTTTCTTAGGGGAGGGGGGATGAGAGAACCTTCTGGTCTTGTATGGTCTCTCTCAACCCCCCTCTCTCTCACCCCCTGCCTCTTTCCCCCCTCTTTCTCTCACCCCCCCACCCCCTCCCCCCTCCTTCTCTCACCCCCTCTCTCTCTCTTACTTCTCTATCTCTTAATCCCTCTCTCTGTCATCCCCCACCTCCTTCCTCTTTCTCCCCTCCCTCCCTCTCTCACCCCCCCTCTTCCCCCCTCCCTCTCACCCCCCCCTCTCTCTCTCACCCCCACCTCCCCCCTCACCCCCTCTCTTTCATCCCCCACCTCCCCCCTCTCTCTCTCACCCCCCCTCCCCCCCTCCCTCTCTTTCTCACCCCCCTCTTTCCCCCCTCCCTTCTCTCTCTCACCCCCTCTCTCTCACACACCCCCTTCTTTCTCTCTCGCCCCCCTCTCTCTCTCACCCCCACCTCTTTCCCCCTCACTCCCTCTCTCTCACCTCCTCTCTCACCCCACCTTTTTCCCCCTCACTCCCTCTCTCTCACCCCCTCTCTCTCTCTCCCCCCCTCTCTCTCTCACACACTTCCATGTCTCTCACCCCCTCTTGCTCTCATCCCCCACTTCTCCCCCCTCACTCTCTCACCCCCATCTCTCACCTCTCTCTCTCTCTCACACCCCCTCTTTCTATCTCATA
This sequence comes from Lithobates clamitans, assembly GCA_037952925.1. Classification (NCBI taxonomy): domain Eukaryota; kingdom Metazoa; phylum Chordata; class Amphibia; order Anura; family Ranidae; genus Lithobates; species Lithobates clamitans. Next base: position 921,098 of record JBBGZY010001813.1, on the reverse strand, counting down.
CCCCATCTTTTTCCCCCTCTCTGTCTCTCACCACCCTCTCTCTCACCCCCTCACCTCTTTCCCCCTCCGTCTCTCTCACCCCCCCTCTCTCTCTCTCTCACCCCCCTCTCACCCCCACCCCCTCACTGTGGCAGGCTAGCGGGGGGGGGGGGGGGTGACACCATGTTTTACTGCACCATGTGACACCAATCCTAGTGATGTCACTGGGTTAGTTGTTCATTTAGTCTAGGGGTCGTCAAAAAGACTTTTATTTACTCAATTCTCTGCTTCCCCGGCACATGATGCTCCCCTCCACTTCGGCAGTGGACTGTCCCTTGGAGTCCTAAAGTCCTCTGGTCGCCGCATCACTCCAGTCTAGAAGATGTGAGGCCCTCAGACTGCTGGAGTGCATCCCTACTCTTCTCCCTCTTCTTTCTGCAGTGCTTCTGTGACGGATCAGAGTGATTCTGATTGGTCAACGTCGGCACAGAGCATCACTCTGATCTGTCCTGGAAGAGCTGCAAAAGAAAAGTGGGGAATTCAAATCCCCGGAATGCTTCACTGGCTGCGTGGGCACTGAGAGATCTTCACCCACAGAGGTAAGTACAGCGGGGACCACGCACACGGGGGGGGGGGCAGTGTTAGTTCACCTTTTCACCTTTCTGAGAAAGAAAGGCCGGCCAAACCACAGGTTGCAGGAAAGAAATCACGCTCGATTCCCCCATCAACACAGACAGTCTCCCTCCTGACCGTCCACAGTCTTCTCCTGAGAGAGGATAGTGATTATCGCTAACGGCTATAGCAGCCGCTTGCGATAATCGCAAGCGAATCCGACAGTCTGGCTGTACCCAAGTTGATCGATCAATCAACTTGGTACATTCATCCTGCCTATTAATAGTTCAAGTTCAGCAGGAACCGTCTATGGCCAGCCTTAAAGTGGTGTTCCGGCCGAAATGATAATTTTTTAAATAAAAATACCCCTATAATACACAAGCTTATTGTATTCTAATAAAGTTAGTCTGTAAACTAAGGTCTGTTTTGTTAGTTTATAGCAGTAGTTTGTTATTTTATAAACTTACAGCAGGCCGTGGCCATCTTAAGTGTGGGCATCTGAAGCCAGACTGTATTTCTTCCTGGATCTCATCCTTGCAGATCTCGCACATGCTCAGTGCAGCACAAGCAGTGTAATAGGTTTCAGGTCAGGTTTCCATAGCAACGGCAGTTTCAGAGGAAGTTGCCGCCCTTTCCCAGAATGCATTGCAAACAGGAAATGATGCGATGGGCCGCGGCCAGGGAGGAGGAAGTGAAAAATGAATACAGCAGATATACAGTAGGTGCTGAGAAAAAAACATATCCAATTTGTTTACAGTGCACAGTTTAGTGAGGGATGCTGAAGAGTTGTAAAAGTGGGTGGAACTCCACTTTAAGCTCTAGTCTATCTAAAAATCTGGATGTTGTTCTAAATGGAGTAGTCCCTGAAATCAGTCAACAACAATCAGAAAACTACTACATAAAGCAGGCCATATACTAGTAGATTTTTTAAATGAATGTTCCCATGAACATTCGTACAAACATTCAAATCTGTACATTCGATGACATGATGACTGTTGTTTGAAGAAGAAACATTCGATTTTGAAGTAAACAGACTTTCCCTAATAAAAGCCCCATTCACTGTTAGAAAGTCACTCATTGAGAAAAAAATTTCCATCTTGCTCCTTCGAATTTTTCATCACTGCGCTCATAAATGAACCACGACGATCGAAACAAATGTTTCTAAAATGAAAATTTTAGACACAAAATTCTAGTAGTGTATGGCCAGCTTTACATTGTTAAACTGGCCATAAATGGATCGAATCTCAGCTTGTTCACCAGGGACTGGCTGAAAAACGATCCATGTATGGGCAGGCTGATTGCACCCAAGTCTATCCATCCATCAACTTGGGTACAACTAGACTGTCAGATTTTTACATGCGATTACAGCTGGTGGCTATAGCCGCTAGCAGTAATCACTGTGCTCTGCCGGCCAGGAAGGCTAACGCCCCCCCCCGGCCAGCATAACAGCTCTGTAGGCGGGATTCCGCCATCAACACTAACCATGTTGATGGGGAAATCGTGCGATTGTCTCTCGGAAGGAAAGAAAATCGAATCATTTATGGGCTGCTTTACCTATTTCATACCTCCCAACATTTCGAGATGGGAATGAGGGACACCTACATGCAAGCGTATGTAGGCATAGGACACGCCCCCTGCCACACCCCCTTAAAGGAGAATTAACCCAAAAAAAGGTTATTTAAATCTACAAGGACTTTTTTTGCCACTTCTATTCCTTTATATTGGTTTTTAACATTTAAAGCGGGGGTCCACCTATCTATCGTTTTTTTTTTTTTTTTGAGTTCATTCACAAACTTTTCTTCTCAGCATTACATACTCACATATTGTGTGTAATATGTCCGCCTGTGTCGGATTTCGTCGGAAAGAATAACTTATATTATTCACTGCAGGCGGTTTCCATCTTCATTGTGGGCATTTGAAGCCCACAAGCATTTATTTCCTGGATGTGGTGAATGCTGTGCTCCCAGCATTCACCGCTCGTTCCCGCACATGCTCAGTGGCATCCTGGGAAGCCTGAGACTAGCTCCCAGGAGTCTGGGAGAGGCTAGAAACACGCCTACTCCCACGGGAGGAGAACCAGGAAGTGCAAAGAAGAATAGAAAAATAAAAGGTAATTACGGCGATTTAAATTTTTTTAAACGGCATGTCAGCATCTAGGCAAGGAAGAGAATACATACAGATATTGTTCAAAATTTGGGTGGAACCCCGCTTTAAATGCAGCCATTTAGAATTTAGATGAAAGGTTTAGCACTTTGGAAGATAAAAAGTGCAATTTATATACAACTATATGGATCAGACCAAAATGAGGGACAAATGGGGGGGGGGGGGAGAGGGACAGAAGGACATTGCTCCAAATCAGGGACAGTCCCTCGAAATCAGGGACAGTTGGGAGCTATGCTATTTTCATGATAATGAAGAAGAAGCAAATTTCCAACCCTTCCAAAACCTAACACCCTGGAAAGGGTCGTGCCTTTGCCCCCACCCTGCGAAACCCCACCCCCAACTCAACCCCCACCCATCTCCTTCAACATGCCAAGGAATAGCAGAACAATGGAAGGTCATAGTCCATCAAGGAAGCTCAGCCATTTTTTTCCCTTGTTCACCCCAATAAGATGAAATAAATAAATTGTTTAAAGGCACAGTGACACCAAAGGAGGGCTTTACCCAGAAATACTTAATTTTTTTTATGTACAATGGGGTAATATAATGGGACCGTTAAATATAGTGCTTGGAGGAATTCTCTTTCAACCCTTTGACCTCGGAGGTCCCAGAACATAAGGTCCAGGCTTGTAGGTGGAAAATATAATGGAAAGACTGTGGAGAGCCTTGCAGAGGTCCTCTAATGGTACAAAGAGCACCTGTTCCCGAGACCCTCAGCTGTGTTCCAGGTTAATAACAGGAAGGAATGTGACCTCCAACTGTAAAGAGGTGCTGGACATACTTTGGATTCCTAGCAGGGAAGTCGACACTCTCAGTTTGTTTTAGCAGAGCTGCCAGCAATGACTTATAACTCCCGTGTCCTCAGAGCTCCATAACTGGACATCTACAAATGGCTCTCCGCTCTCCTTTGTTCACCAGTCTGGGCTCACTAAATCATTGACATAGGAGAGTCATGGCCGAAAAAAAATCAACTCTGCCCCTACTTTTTGACATACAGTATATTATCCAGATTCACAATCAACTGAATTCTGGTGGTCGATTAAACTTGTGCGATCATATTTGTGATTCCCGATAGTCTGAAAGTGGTTAAAACCAAAGCTCCCAACTGTCCCTGATTTCGAGGGACTGTCCCTGATTTGGAGCAATGTCCCTCTGTCCCTCTTTCCTCCTCATTTGTCCCTCATTTTGGTCTGATCTTTATAGTTGTATATAAAATGCACTTTTTATCTTTCAAAAAGTGTTTCCCAGCGCTAAACCTTTCATCCAAATTCTAAATTGCTGCATTTGTAAATGTTAAAAGTCAATATAAAGGAATAGGAGTGGCAAAAAAAGTCCTTGTAGATTTAATTAACCTTTTTTTGGGTTAATTCTCCTTTAAGGGGGTGTGGCAGGGGGCGTGTCCTATGCCTACATACGCTTGCAAGTAGGTGTCCCTCATTCCCATGCTGCATTTGTACATTTTAACCACTTCAGCCCTGGAAGGATTTGTCCCCTTCCTGACCAGAGCACTTTTTGCGATTCGGCACTGCGTCGTTTCAACTCACAATTGCGCGGTCGTGCGACGTTACACCCAAACAAAATTGACGTCATTTTTTCCCCACAAATAGAGCTTTATTTTGGTGGTATTTGATCACCTCTGCGTTTTTTATTTTTTGCGCTATAAACAAAAAAAAGAGCGACAATTTTGAAAAAAAAAGCAATATTTTTTACTTTTTGCTATAATAAATATCCCCCAAAAAAATATAAAAAAACAAAACAAATGTTTTCCTCAGTTTAGGGCGATATGTATTCTTCTACATATATTTGGTAAAAAAAATTTTTTTAAAACGCAATAAGCGTATTGGTTTGGTATTGATTGGTTTGCGCAAAATTTATAGCGTCTACAAAATTGTTTTATGGCATTTTTATTATTATAATTTTTTTTTATTAGTAATGGTGGCAATCTGCGATTTTTATCATGACTGCGACATTATGGCGGCACATCGGACACTTTTGACACTATTTTGGGACCATTGTCATTTATACAGCGATCAGTGGTATAAAAATTCACTGATTACTGTGTAAATGACACTGGCAGTGAAGGGGTTAACCACTAGGGGGCGATGAAGGGGTTAAGTGTGTCCTAGGGAGTGATTTTAACTGTGGGGGGGAGGGGCTTCAACACACATGGCAGCGATCACTGCTCCCGATGACAGGGAGCAATGATCTCTGTCATGTCACAAGGCAGAAAAGATGAAACGCCTTGTTTACATAGGAATCTCCCCGTTCTACCTCTCTGTGACACGGTCGTGGGCACCCGGCGGACATCGAGTCCGCGGGACCCGCGGTCACGGTGCCGGCGGCGCGCGTGTGCCCGTTGCACCGCTTCTTAAAGGGGACTTACCTGTTCGCCCTTTTGCCCACCCGTGCCATTCTGCCGACGTATATCGTGCAGCGGTCGGGAAGCGGTTAAAAGCCAATATAAAGGAATAGTAGTGGTAAGAAAAAAAAAGCACTTGTGGATTTAATTAACTTTTTTTTGGTTAATTCTCCTTTAGGGGGTGTGTCCTATGCCTACATACGTTTGTTAGTAGGTGTCCCTCATTCCTATCTCAAAATGTTGGGAGGTATGGTTAAAACTCTCTAAAAATGGCCACATGTATGGCCAACTTTAGGCCTCATTCACACAGGCACACCGATCCATACACCCGTGTGAAGGGCCGCCTTTGCCAGCACGGTATGCACACGTGTTTCCAATGCACAGACACTGGTCCCATTTTGACACGCATCTGCATGGCTGTCAAATTGGGACCAGCAGCTATGTCTGTGCAACCGCTGCCTTCCAATAGACAATAAAGCAAGGTCCATAAAGACATGGATGAGCGAGTTTGGGGTGGAGGAACTTGACTGGCCTGCACAGAGTCCTGACCTCAACCCGATAGAACACCATTGGGATTAATTAGAGCGGAGACTGTGAGTCCAACATCAGTGCCTGACCTCACAAATGCACTTCTGGAAGAATGGTCAAACATTCCCATAGACACACTCCTAAACCTTGTGGACAGTCTTCCCAGAAGAGTTGAAGCTGTTATAGCTGCAAAGGGTGGGCCAAATCAATATTGAACCCTACGGACTAAGACAATATAGTGTAACTCCAAACTGAATACCTGTAGGGGCTTTTAAAGTGTCACCTATGGAAAATATAGCTTTCCGAAGTTTGTTGCCATTTCACAGGGACACGCAGTTTTAGGCTTTCACATGCTGGATATCTTTTTACACAGCACAACCTCACCTTTTATATTTCATGAAAAAATTGGATAATATATTTGTATTTGCATTTGTGTGCCCTAAAATTACCTTTATTATGTTTTTTTTACTGAAAATTTGCATTTCATCAACCAGGGGTCTCCAAACTTTTTAAACAAAGGGCCAGTTTACTGTCCTTCAGACATTAGAGGGCCGGACTGTAGCCAGTGGGAGTAGACCATTTCTCAGGCTTGGTGGTCGGTGAGAGTAAAATAGACATAACACCTGTGGTCACTAGGAGGAGGAATAGTGCCCCATCAATGGTGTCAGTCGCAGGAATAGTGCCCCATCGTTGGTATTAGTGGGAGAAATTATACCTCATTGTTGGTGTCAGTGGCAGGAATAGTGCCCCATCACTGGTATTAGTGGTAGAAATGGCGCCTAATCGTTGGTGTCAGCAGAAGCAATAGAGCCCCATCTTTGGTATTAGTGGGAGAAATTTTGCCTAATTGTTGGTGTCAGTGGCAGGAATAGTGCCCCATCATTAGTATTAGTGAGAGAAATGATGCCTAATTGTTGGTGTCAGTGGCAGGAATAGTGCCCCATCACTGGTATTAGTGGGAGAAATTGCGCCTAATTGTTGGTGTCAGTGGCAGGAATAGTGCCCTATTGTTGGTATTAGTGGGGGCAAATATGCCTCATCGTTGGTGCCAGTGGCAGGAATAGTGCCCCATTGTTGGTATTAGTGGGAGAAATTAATTATGCCTCATTGTTGGTGTCAGTGGAAGCAATAGAGCCCCATCTTTGGTATTAGTGGGAGAAATTTTGCCTAATTGTTGGTGTCAGTGGCAGGAATAGTGCCCCATCGTTGGTATTAGTGGGAGAAATGAATTATGCCTCATTGTTGGTGTCAGTGGGAGGAATAGTGCCCCATCGTTGGTGTCCATGGAAGAAATAGAGCCGCAATGTTTGTGTCAGTGGGAGAAATATTGCCCCAAAGTCAGGTAAAGGCAAGCAAAGGGCCGCAGTTTGGAGGCCACTGTCATAGACCGTAGTTGCTAATATCATGTGACATAAAAAATTGGAACCACCACTATTTTATTCTCCAGGAGCTCTTTCAGAAAATAGATCATGCTTGGCTAATCTTCAGGCCTAAAATGAATTTTTTAAACATGTGTGCAAAAAACAAAAGCAAAAAAGGATTGAGATACATTCCATAATTTATAATGAATGCATAGTAAGATAAAATGTATTTTACTATTTTCCCCCATTTCTCTGAATGTAACCCCCCCTAAAGTAAATATAAAACTTTGTGGACTAAAATAAATAGTTAAAATAGTGGCGCCAATATTGGTTCTGCAGTAAAAAACATCCTTGTGCCAAAACAAACTGTGTCCATAAAATAAATCTGCCAGAAATATTGGCAGTGACATATATACCGGGAGCACCGAATGCGTGCCTTACATGCCATAGCAGGAGCCGGGTACTTGTAGCCAGGAGAATAATATAACAGAGCTGGTATAAATTTTCCAGTCCAGTGGCCCTCCCAGGACTCCGGCCCTTGTCAGCGGCTCCCATGGAACCGGCTTGGATAAGGTATTCACGCAGCAGCTGTTCCTGAATAGATGATAAACCAGGCAGACACCCTCCCCCAGCTTCCAATTCACCACCCTGGAAGAATGGGAACAAAGGAATCCCAGGCTTCCTTCTCAATTCTCCCCTGCTGGAGCATCTTTTTTTAATGACGACTGCCAATGCCTGAGCGCATTAAAAGGCTGCAAACCCATGGAAAGCATTAAAGGGCCACTAAACATTAACTACAGGCTGACGTGTTAAAAAAAAAAAGTTTTCACGCACGTTAATGTGCGAAATAACATGCGTTAACGGACCGCACAAATGTAAATGGGCGCTTAATCTAGAGAGGTGTTCATTAAGGGGTAACATGGCCAGAGGCAAAGTCCGCCTCTAACGTGGCTCCGCTCCCCCATGCAACACCATTATGGCGCATACGCAGGTGTACCCTGGCCTTCGGGGTCCTGGCAGAGGAAATCGCCACATCTGCGCACACGTAGGTGATTTACCAAGCACGTGCAAAGACAGGGAAGTTTTCCAGGGAGTGTGCAAGAGCTGGCTCCGCTGTCTGGCAGGTGTGCCTGGATCACAAGACTAAACGCAAATACAATATTCCCCACATTCAAGAAACCAGCAATACAGTAGTGTTGGGTGCTGTAATGACCACAGGCTAGAAACCATGGATGATCAAAGTGAAGACATGTCATCAGCACACCAAAGATTCCTCGAAAGGGTCCAAAGCTTTATTTTCGTAGTCACATAATAAACATACAACGACGTTTTGGAGCCATGCAGGCTAATAAAGCTTTGGATCCTTTCGAAGAATCCCTATGCCCCGTACACACGGTCGGATTTTCCGACTGAAAAAGTGCGACCGGATTGTGTTGTCAGAAATTCCGACCGTGTGTGGGCTCCATCTGACTTTTTCCGTCGGAATTTCCGACGCACAAAGTTTGAGAGCAGGCTATAAAATTTTCCGACAACAAAATCCGATCGGTTAAATTCCGATCGTGTGTACACAAATCCGACGTACAAAGTGCCACGCGTGCTCAGAATAAATTAAGAGACAAAAGCTATTGGCTACTGCCCCGTTTATAGTCTCGACGTACGTGTTTTACGTCACCGCATTCAGAACGATCGGATTTTCCGACAACTTTGTGCAACCGTGTGAATGCAAGACAAGTTTGAGCCAACATCCGTCGGAAAAAATCCATGGATTTTGTTGTCGGAATGTCCAAACAATGTCCGATCGTGTGTACAGGGCATAAGTGCGCTGATGACATTTCTTCACTTGGATCACAAGATTGGCTCAACAGAACTACAAATCCTTTGGCAGTTAAAAGAGTTTACACTCACTTATTTAAACTATTTAGCTGTTCACAAAGAGTTTTGCTTTAAAATGAAAGTAATATAGCTGGAAAGCGTATATAGGTGATGTGACAGTGAAACATTACCAATAGGCACTGCACGGCTTGAATGGCACCTAGCAAAAACCAGGACTATAATCAATTTTTTCAGTAACATTTAGGGCTAGTCACACTTGGGCACTGTGGCAAAATGCACTAAAATGAACTTTAATGCTTGCTACCACAACACATATCAACACACCTGCTCCATGTGCAGTGTGTTACAGTGATTTTCATATGACTTTGCTTACGCCCCGAGTCTCAGTGATGTAAAAGATATATATGACAAATTTCAAGAAGATTGGATAATATTTATTTATTTATTTATTTCGACCTCTCCGCTCTTCTCAAGACCTCCTGCTTTCAAGCTCTCTCATCTCCTCCTCCCATGCTCGTCTCCAGGATTTCTCCAGAGCCTCTCCCATCCTCTGGAACTCGCTACCTCCATCTATCCGGCTATGCCCTACTCTTGCTACCTTCAGGCAATCCCTGAAAACTCATCTCTTCAGGAAAGCCTATCACGTCTCCAACTAATCTCCTACCACTTCCACCAGCTCATTCCCCACAGTTACAACCTTTTGTACCACCTGCCCCACCCTATTAGATTGTAAGCTCTTCTGAGCAGGGCCCTCTTAATCCTATTGTATTGTATTATAACTGTATTGTCTCCCTTTTATATTGTAAAGCGCTGCGTAAACTGTTGGCGCTATATAAATCCTAAATAATAATAATAATAATAATAATTTAGGGGTTGCACACATTGATCACTTTTATCAAAGCAAAGTCTGTGGGCTTCACTTGATAAGAAGTCACATACAACAATGCTGGATGAAGAAAGTCCCGTTCAAGGCTTTCTAGAAGAACAACGAGTGAAAATGGTTAACTACATCCAAAATGTCCTAAAAGACGGAAGTCATCCAAGAGAAGACTACAAAGACACAAACGTAGGATTGGCTTTTTTAGAGGAACGTATTACTCAGGCTGTTAAGGAAAATATGACTAAAAATTTAGAAACCAAACCTGCAAAGAAAAAGGAAGTGAAACGATTAGAGGGTAAAAACATGGTTTTTGAAGGCATTTCGTTACTAATAAAACAAAGACGTTCTTTGAATTGTTTGGGATCCACGACGTGACAGAATAATGCAGTGATTCTCTAAGAAGCCATGTGAACGCTCTTAAGGTTGTCAATGATACCGCAGAAAGAGGAGTTGCTCTGATAAAAAAAGTATAACGAATTGGTCAGGGATGAACAACAAAAACAATTCTTGTTGAGGGTTATCGAGCATCACAGAAAAGTTGTCACCAAGCGAACAAAACAAGGGATTGCATCGTTCAAAGTTGATTAATATAACACATGGTTTGCCTATCATATTATCAATAATCTTAGTGTATAGTTTTAATAGTATTTTAAGTTTGTGATTTCTAGTTTTCCCAATAAAAGTAACGAACATTGAAAAATCATATTTTTTGCCTACTTTTACAAAACAGATCAAAGTGTGCAACCTCTAAATATTATCCATATATATCCAATATTATTATCTTCTTAAAATTTAGCATATATATCTTTTACATCACTCAGAATCGGGGCGTCTGCAAAGTCTGCAAAAATTTTACAGTTTATTCTTTTCCATTAGAAAATGAAACACCCTACTGCACAGTCATGTAAGCCTTTTTAGTAGGCCGCACCTGAACAAGGAGAGACAAAAGCCAGCAATATAGCACAGACATGCAGCACAATCATGTAAGCCTTTTTAGTATTCCGCATTTGAACAAGGAGAGACAAAAGCCAGCAATATAGCACAGATATGCTGCACATCAAGTAAGCGATTTTAGTAGGCCACACTGTGGCGTGTTAACATCCACTAATCACTAGTACCTGGGGTCCAGAGTTGTCTTTCAGAAACCAGTTCATCTGGTTGCTGATTCCGCCATCTTGGATACAGGAGCTGACTGTGGCTTCCTGAGGAACCACAGCTGGCTTCCCACTGCCCTGAGGCACCACAGCTGGATTTCCACTATGCATGCTCATGCAGCACTTTGTGAATGGTCCTGCAGCCTAATGGCACATGTAACTTGTCCCACGAGGCTGCAGGTGGGGAGAGGGTGGGGCAAGGGATGACTTCCTCACCTAGGCAAGGACTGCAGAAATGAGAGAGGGTACCAGTAAAAATCAGTAATTGCTCTGGCCCATCCTCAAAAAAAAATGTATATTAGTTATAGACTGGGGGAGGAAGCGAACCAGTGGGACTTTTTGAGTGAAGTTCCACTTTAAGTGTGAATGAATCCTTATTGGTAAGTAGGTTTCATAGTTATCACAAGGAAGCTGACACACAGACTACACACATTGAGCAGGCATGGTCCACCATGGTCATTATTAGAAAGCTGGTGCAGACTATCGATGTGCAGCTGACGCTGGAGTGAGTGTGTGTGTAGCCAGGAAGTGACTGAAAGAGGTTGCAGGAGATCAGCAGCACTCAGATACAAAAAAAAGAAGAAAACAATTGTAACGGAACAAAATCCAGCTACAGTTTAAATCTACTAAAATGATTCAACTCCATAGGCATGGCAAGATAATGTCCTCCACAGTTTGCACAGCCTTGAGTCCCCACCCCCCCTCCCCCACTTTTGTCATCAACTCTTGACTATAGACAGAGAGAGCCCCAATGGAGAGGAAGATCTTGGGCATTTGTTGCCCTGGGAGTGGAGGAGAGGGGAATGACACATTCTTTAGAGTGAGATCACAGGCTTAGACAATGCAGAACTTCCACTGGCCACAAGACTCCCCGCTGCTCCCAACTTAACCCTTCTCTCATCATCTGGGCCAGTTAGTAAGATGCCAACGCAAGGACGCCATCTAATATCTTCATATATAACCTGTTAATGATTTAGGCTCGGGGCTGCTTATATGCAAATCAGCTGATTTCCTAAAACCTGAACAATTATTTGTCTCTGTCTGCCCCACTTTAAAGTGACTTTGTCAAAAAAAAAAAAAAAAGAAAAAAAAAAATCTTTCTGGGAAAGAATAGAGATAATACTTATCTGTCACGCCATCATGATTGACACATGAAGAAAAGCGGACAGCAAAAAAAAAACAAAACAACTTTTCTGCATTGCAACCCTCCCCCCTCCGCACACATTAGTCTTTTGTTTTTTACTTATTTTTGTTTCTCCCGACACCTGACCTGCTCCAGCAGCCTCCTGGGATACCTGACATTCATATTGCAGGAAGTATCGGCATCCATATGCCGTACCTGACAGAGCATAATCAAGGAGCTGGCTGCAAGAACCTGGAAAGACAGCTGGCCCCCTGATGATGTAAGGCAGTGATCTCCAAACTGTGGCCACAGGCCTGCTTTTATCTGGCCCTTGGGGCACCATTCCATCCACTGACACTAATATTGAGGCACTATTCCTCCCACAGACACCAATGATGGGGCACTATGCCTCCCATAGACACCAATGATGGGGCACTATTCCTCCCATAGACACCAATGATGGGGCACTATTCCTCCCATAGACACCAATGATGGGGCACTATGCCTCCCATAGACACCAATGATAGGGCATTATTCCTCCCATTGTCAACAATGATGGGGCACGATTCCTCCCACTGTCACCAATGATGGGCCACGATGTCTCCCATAGACACCAATCATGGGGCACTATTCCTCCCACAGACACCAATGACGGGGCACTATTCCTCCCATAGACACCAATGACGGGGCACTATTCCTCCCATAGACACCAATGACGGGGCACCATTCCTCCCATAAACACCAATGATGGGGCACCATTTCTTCCAGACACTAATGATGGGGCACTATTCCTCCGACAGACACCAATTATGGGGCACTATTACATCCATAGACACCAATGTTGGGGCACTATTCCTCCCAAAGAAACCAATGATGGGGCACTATTTCGCCCATAGACACCAATAATGGGGCACTATTTCTCCCACTGACACCAATGATTGGGCACGATTTCTCCCATAGACACCAATGATGGGCCACTATTTCTCTCATAGACACCAATAATGGGGCACTATTCCTCCCACAGACACTAATGATGGGGCACTATTCCTCCCATAGAAACCAATGATGGGCCACTATTTCTCTCATAGACACCAATAATGGGGCACTATTCCTCCCACTGACACCAATGATGGGGCACTATTTCTCCCATAGACACCAATGATGGGGCACCATTTCTCCCATAGACACCAATCATGGGGCACTATTCCTCCCACAGACACCAATCATGGGGCACTATTCCATCCATAGACACCAATGATGGGGCAATATTCCTCCCAGAGAAACCAATGATGGGGCACTATTTCTCCCATAGACACCAATAATGGGGCACTATTCCTCCCGCTGACACCAATGATTGGGCACGATTTCTCCCATAGACACCAATCATGGGGCACTGTTCCTCCCACAGACACCAATGATGGGGCACTATTCCTCCCATAGGCACCAATGATGGGGCACTATTCCTCCCACAGACACCAATGATGGGGCACTATTCCTCCCATAGACACCAATGATGGGGCACCATTTCTTCCAGACACCAATGATGGGGCACTATTCCTCCGATAGACACCAATTATGGGGCACTATTCACGCCATAGACAACAATAATGGGGCACTATTCCTCTTATAGAAACCAATGATGGGGCACTATTTCTCCCATAGACACCAATAATGGGGCACTATTCCTCCCACTGATACCAATGATTGGGCACGATTTCTCCCATAGACACCAATGATGGGGCATACTAGCTCATTATGCCTTTGTCTTACAGGTTTTTCTTTGTGGGGGGGGGAGTTTACAATCTCTTTAAGGGGGTTGTTTGGCGGGTGGCAAAAGCATGGCTCAAGCACACTTTTTTTTCCGCCATCCTCTCACCTGTACGTCTAAATGAAGCCTAATGGTAACAGAGCCTTTTTGTTACAAAGAACATCTGTTCATTGTGGTAATGTGCAGTAAAACAGGTTACCGCAATGCATAGTAATGAATGATAAATGATTTATTTTGAATAGGACCCCAATGCACCCACACAGCACCGTACAGTGCACCTGCGTTTTACTGCAGTACAATACACAAATGTGAGCCATCTCTGCATTGTGGTGCACGGCATTGAATAAAAGGTTTGCCATGTGTTGGCCAACTATTCATCTCTTCATGTTTCCACAAGGTCAGAGGCAGGCAATTATCTAAAATGTCTTTGTATGCTGTACCATTAACAGTGCCCTTCACCAGAAACACCTGACTTCAGTGGGAGTTCATGGACACAGACACTTCTGCAGCTACAGCGTAAATTGGAGGCTTATATCTGTGCCCAAGATACCTAGTTGCCACGTGCAGCCAGCCATAATAATGAATGACTGTATGACACTGCACCAATGCGTAAAGTCATACACTCCTGGATGAAGACTATCTACGCCCGGTGTTTTACGCCAGTGTGCATGTACAGGTAGTAGACCCAGGGCCGTCTTTAATATTGATTGGACCCTGGGCAAAACTTTTCTTGGGCCCCCCCCCCATGCAGTTTTGCTCTCCACCTGCTTTGAGACATACAATAAATAGCAGCTAGACTCAAAATCAGTTTACCGAATCAGATCAGGCAGCTATTGCGTTTGGTTGCCAGAGGTTACAGTGTATCATTACCGCTCACTGACTGGTTGCTAGAGGTTACAGTGTATCATTACCGCTCACTGACTGGTTGCTAGAGGTTACAGTGTATCATTACCGCTCACTGACTGGTTGCTAGAGGTTACAGTGTATCATTACCGCTCACTGACTGGTTGCTAGAGGTTACAGTGTATCATTACCGCTCACTGACTGGTTGCTAGAGGTTACAGTGTATCATTACCACTCACTGACTGGTTGCTAGAGGTTACAGTGTATCATTACCGCTCACTGACTGGTTGCTAGAGGTTACAGTGTATCATTACCACTCACTGACTGGTTGCTAGAGGTTACAGCACACATTACGGCTTACTGATTATTTGCTAGAGGTTACAGCACATAATATCTGGTTGTTGATTGGTTGCTAGAGATTACTCTGGATAAGACCTCAGTGGGGCATGATATACATATCAATACCGCTATTTACATATGAATGCCGGTAATTTACATGTAAATACAGGGTCTTCAGGTGAGTCATCCGTACACAACAATAGGGCAGAGCTGGGCAGCATTAGTAGCAGCACTTCACACTGAGATATTGGGACACAGCACAGGACTAAAACCTCAAGGGATGAGGGAATTTAAACCAGGATAGTTGGCAAGTATTAGGCAGCTGCTTTGGGCCCCACAACAATGACAGGGCCCAGGGCAGCTGCCCCTTTTTCCCTGCCTTAAAAACGGCCCTGAGTAGACCTGTGTACAGCTGGTACACAACCACTCCTTACTATGGTTGGCTGTACATGCCAGCTGTTCATCCTGGGTGCCTAAATACACCTACAATTTACATTGTATGCCAAAATATGCCCATGTACAAAGACATTTGAGATATTTGTGCCCCTACGGCCGACTATCCTGGTTGCATAAATACTCCTGCAGTTTACATTGCATGTCAGAAAAACGCCCATGTGCAGGAGTTCTAATTCCGAGTGTTTTCCACATCTGTTTGGCCAATCAGTAGGCGCAATGATCAACTTTTTTCATTAAAAAGGTATCAAGCAAACACTGCAGCTTTGCTAAAATCAGAAATATAACACTTTAATTCAATTTCAATTTGGCGTATACATTTAAACGATTGGCTGTTAGGTGTCACGCACCATCCCGTAATTACAAGTCCTGTAAGCTACTTATATTAGAGCCAGTTACTTGATTAAGGGTGAAATGTTTAGCTTACAGCAATCATTAATAATTCACGACAAACACATTTCGAAGATGTACTGCTGATACCAGATGTGACAAGAAGACTTTCAATGCTATACGATCGTTAGGTTTAACGATCTACCTGTTTCTAAAATGTCCACAAGACACTGTTATCACTTTAGAAAATCCACAGCCCTTTTTTTTTATTTTTTTATGCTAAAGTCATAAAAATGTTCATAAAAACCATTCTACTCAGTAACAACAAAGGATATAAATTCACTTTGTGTGCGCCAAATGCATTTGAAAACCAGAAATTACAGTGTAAAAGTAGCAGTGATGTCATCACAGTGCTGTCCATAGTCTGTGCAGAGAGCAGAGCTGTGGGAGGGGCCCAGCAGGCTCCACCCACTACAGGCTGTTCTGGAGAAAACGACAGGAGGGGGCGGAGACAAGACCAGTCACCCTGCACAGGGAGAGAGAGGGGCAGTGACCGGTCTTTATTACAAGAAGGTTCTACACAGAGGCAAAGCACAAATGTTGTACTGCATATTTTAAAAAACATGCCTGCGCTATTTTTGCATGTTCCACACACATAGGCCAGCCCGCTGACATTAATAGACTGCCCTAAACAGGACACACAAGAATGTACAAAAAAATGCGCACACCATGCACCTCATGGTGTGAACGAGCCTTAAAACCATGAAAAAGTCTAATTTACCTTTCACACCTTTCTATCTCTTTATAGATGTGTTAATATTTTTTGCTTGAAAATCCCTTAAAATAACCTTTTCTCTCAGTAAAAATGCCGCTTTCTGTCCTCACACGCCAGTGCTTTATGCTGGCAGAGCTGAGTAATAGCCACACCCCCCCAGTACAAGTGTCCCCAGACTTGGATTGTACAAAGGGAGGTGTGTCTTACCAGGTCTATTAGTAAGTGCTGATTACTAAGTCTGCTGGATATCTGTCTGGTGCCTACTGGACTGCGCATATTCAGACACACTTCACAACTGTTGTAGCAGGAAAAGTCGAGATAAGACTCTGGAATTGGAGGCTGTTAGTACAATGTCTGTCTGGCTGCATATCTATTTCTGGGACTTCAATTAGGCTTTAACATGTCTGACAGGTTGTCACTAGCAGAGGTTGTGTTTATTGCATAGCTAGGCTCACTAGCCGCAGTGGGCACAGGGAGCAGATTTCATAGTGTTAGCAATGGTGGAAAAAACACTAAACAACCTAATCGTTCCTTAAGCTGACATGAACTCACAAAATGATCTTTGTTAAAAGCACTATTATTATTATTATAATTATTATTACACTGGATTTGTACAGTACATACATTATGCAGCACTTTATAATATAAAGAAAGGCAGTGCAGTTAGAATACAATTCAATACAAGAGGGTTAGGAAGGTCCTGCTGATCACAGCTTACCATCTAAAAGGCAAGGATAAGTAATACAAAAAGAAATAATTGTGTGGGGATGAGTTTATGGGAAAGTAAAGTTTAGTTGTTAGGTGGATGCAGGATAGGATTCCCTGATTGATTCTTGTTTTAAACGGATCTCCTAAAGGCAGATAGAGTGAGAGATAGGCAGACAGATTGAGGTAGGGATTTCCAGAGGAAGAGAGAGGCTCTAAAGAAGTCCTTGAGGCAAGCATGAGAGGAGGAGATGAGGGAGCTAAAGTGCAGGAGGTGTTGGGAGGAGCAGAGAAAACGGTTTGGTTGGTATGTTGAGACAGGGTTGGTGGTGTAGCTTAGGAAAGAGTTCTGGGTGGCTTTGTATGTTGTCAGGCTTCCCTGAATAGACACATTTTCAGGGATATCCTAAAGGCGGACAGAGTGAGAGATAGCCAGACAGATTGGGGTAGGGTCGGCTGGTATTTTCAAATGAGGTTGATGAGGTAGCTTGGGACAGAGTTCTGGGCGGCTTTGTATGTTGTCAGGCTTCCCTGAAGAGATGTGTTTTCACGGATTTCCTAAAGGTGCACGGAGTTAGAGATAGCCAGGCAGATTCGGGTAGGGAATTCCAGAGGAAGAGAGAGGCTCTAAAGAAGTCCTTGAGGCAAGCATGAGAGGAGGAGATGAGGGAGCTAAAGTGCAGGAGGTGTTGGGAGGAGCAGAGAAGACCGTTTGGTTGGTATGTTGAGACAGGGTTGGTGGTGGAGCTTAGGAAAGAGTTCTGGGTGGCTTTGTATGTTGTCGGGCTTCCCTGAATAGACACGTTTTCACGGATATCCTAAAGGCGGACAGAGTGAGAGATAGCCAGACAGATTGGGGTAGGGTCGGCTGGTATTTTCAAACGAGGTTGCTGATGTAGTTTGGGACAGAGTTCTGGATGGCTTTGTATGTTGTCAGGCTTCCCTGAAGAGATGTGTTTTCACGGATCTCCTAAAGGTTGGTGGAGTGAGAGATAGCCAGACAGATCCGGGTAGGGAATTCCAGAGGAAGAGAGAGGCTCTGAAGAAGTCTTGGAGGCAAGCATGAGAGGAGGTGGTGGGGGAGCTAAAGAGCAAGAGGTCTTGGGAGGAGAGGATGGTTTGGTTGGTATCATGAGACGAGGGTGGTGATGTAGCTTGGGATAAAGATCTGGATGACTTTGTATGTTGTCAGGATTTTTTTTTTTTTTTGAGTAAAAGCCAGTGGAAGGATTGGCAGAGATGGGACTGCAGATGTTCAGCATTTAGTATGGTGGATAGGTCTGGCAGTAACATGCATGATAGCCTGGAGAGAGATAGCCTGTGTTTTAGAGGTAGGCCATCATAGACTGGAGGGGAAATAGCCTACATCAGGGTTTCTCAATCGGGGTTAAATGAAACCATAGGGTTCTTCCTTTGGTTTCTAGAGGTTCCTTGAGCAAAAGAGCAATTTTTGCTTCTCAGAAAAGTTCCCACTGACACCATTGGTTTTTTTTTCAGCTATCTGTAAGGGGGTAATTCTTCCCAATGATCACAAATGTAAGGGCCATCACACTAATGTAGCATCCATCAGTTGTAAACATAGTAATTTTTAACAGGGTTTCACTTATACTGGATAATCATTTCAAGGATTCCTCTGTGTTGAAAAGGTTGAGAAAGGCTGGCCTATGTAGAGGTAGGCCAACAAGGAGGAGGTTAAAATAGTCGAGGCAAGAGATAATGCGGGAGTGAATGAGTAGATTGGTGGTGTCACTGGTTAAGAAGGGACAATATGTACATGTTATGGAGGTGAAGGTGGCAGAATTTGGACAATGATCGGAGCTTGAGGCTGAAAGCTGAGATCAGGGTCCCGGATTACACCTAGCATCCTGCATGAGGAGAGGTACTGATAGGACCTTGAAGGAAAAATAAGAAGAGGAGGCACTGAGAGAGGAAATATTATGAGCTCACCTTTAGAAAGATTTTGTTTTAGGAAGTGGTGCGACATCCATACTGATATGTTGGTTGTTAGTAAATTAGGGGACTGAGGTGAGAAATAGAGAGATTTGGGTTTCATCAGCATAGAGCTGAAGATCTTTTTTTACATCTTTCATGCCCTGTATTAACAGCTTTCCAGATGACCTTCACCTGGCTATGCTTTCTCAGTTAATGCTTTCCCACGCATGCGAGTCAATTTAAAGTTTTTTTTCTCCATGCATCCTAAGCCCAATATGTACTAGTCACAAAGCCGGAGTACCAAGTTTCGGCCTCCACCACGTAGCATGATGATTACATCTGTCAGCCACAAGGGTTAAAATGGATTGTTGGGCTGTAAGTCAATAGACTAATTTCCAAAACACACAAACAGGGATGGTGTTTAGTGACAGTCCCTATCACTCAGCTGTACTCCAGAGACAGAGGCACAAAAGCCATCAGACCCAATTGCTACAAAGACAGAGGCACAAAGGCCATCAGACTCTCATACTAAGGCAGAAAGGCCATCAGACTCTCATACTAAGGCAGAAAGGCCATCAGACTCTCATATGAAGGCAGAAAGGCCATCAGACTCTCATACGAAGGCAGAAAGGCCATCAGACTCTCATACGAAGGCAGAAAGGCCATCAGACTCTCATACGAAGGCAGAAAGGCCATCAGACTCTCATACGAAGGCACAAAGGCCATCAGACTCTCATACGAAGGCACAAAGGCCATCAGACTCTCATACGAAGGCACAAAGGCTATCAGACTCTCATACCAAGGAACAGAGGCCATCAGACTCTCATACCAAGGAACAGAGGCCATTAGACTCTCATACTGAGGCACAAAAGCCATCAGACTTTCATACCAAGGCAGAAAAGCCACAAGACTCTCACACCGAGGCATAGAGGCCATCAGACTCTCATACTGAGGCAAAGAGGCCATCAGACTTTAGCACTCCCTAATATCAGTTGCAGAATCTCATGGATGTTCCGTGAGCTATCAGGAATGAAGTGCACACATAAGAAAGTGGATTTCCCAAGAGGCAACTTCCACCTCCCCGTCAATAAGGAAAACAGCATCCTGATTTATTGGTGTTTCCAAGATCAGTCAAGGTCAGTTTTGACAATGTTAAACAAAACAGCTTGCACCCCCCTCTGACTTAATTGCACCAGCTCAGAGTAAAATACTTTGTACTAAAACAGCTCAGTGAAAAATATCACCAGGCCGCTAATGGTTATTGGGCACCACAGGGGGGCAGGAAGGAGGGTGGGAATCTAAATATGGCCATATAGGAGATGAAAGTTACAAGACACACGATTGTGTTTGGCAAATGTAAATTATGCAAACAGTCATTCAGACCTAAAATTGGCAGCACGGTGGCTTTGTGGTTAGCACTGCAGTCCTAGGTTCTTGGTTCTAACCCCAACCAGGACATGCATGGAGTTTGCATGCTCTCCCTACGCTGACAATGAAGGCCAAAAAGATCTCTCACCAAAAAGGTAAATATTTTCGAGATGTATCAAAAAAAAGTTTTTTTTAATGCATCTGGAAAACACTTACCTATTTGGCACTACTTCTTTTTTTTTATAAAGCAAAGTAGTAAAAAAGTTGTCCCCTCCCAGCATGCTGTAGAGAAGGACCCTTGTTCGTAGTGTGGAAACAGTGGTCTCTCAGAGGAGGTCTAACAGACCCCCTGCTGAGCCAAAGCTACAGCTCTCCAATGAACTGGGAGCATGAGTTTTGCTGAATGCTCAGACTCCACAGGGAACGTGGCAGAGAGACCACTGCTTCCACACAGAAAGCAAATGTCCTTCTCTACAGCATGCTGGCAGGGGACAGGAGTTTCTGTGCCAGCTGTGGGTCTTTTCTAATGAAAATGACCTGAAGAATATTGCCCACCTTTTGTTTTGATGCACCTGGAATGCATGTACCTGATTTAAGTTGAAGGTTTGGAGATCCGTATGATCAAAAGGCAGCTATCCATGAGTAGATCTCACACAGTGGGGGGCTTCTGAAAACTGTCCATTCTTGAAACGGTTGCCAACTGTCAGCAGAAACGTTTGATCCTGCCGTCACATTCAGCACTCGCAAAGTGAAGTGAAGGACATATTCTCTTTGCTTATAGGAAAGTTCAATTTATTAGTGATAAAAATATTCCAACATAAAACACTCTCTGGGTGACCATGTGCTCGTTATCAGGTGTTTGGTGCATGTTAAATTATCTGATCATTTCTTATTTATTACAGGAATTTCGTATACCGCCGACAATTTTATGCAGTGCTTTACATATTGTACATCCGATTCTCACCAGTGATGCTCAAATCAGCCTCAACAGCAGAAATAGAGAAGTGTTAGAAGAGATTTATGATACATTAACAAGTTGATGGCAATTTTTTAAAGATGTCATATCACAAATGAACAATGTGATGCTGTAAATTACAAGCCAACAGTCCGCTGTCATTAGATCAAACTAAATGATACCGGGTCATGACATGCAATAAAACAGAGGAAAAAATTTGAAACATTCATCCATATTTTATTACATATATAAAAAAAAAAATCGCTTTAACCTCTAGCAACCTTATCGTTTCGCCCCCAAATGACCCATCTGGGCATAATGTACACCAACTGGTTCTAGGAGTCCCATATGTACCATTGTTGTTTTTAATTATGCATAAAAAAAGTGCAAACGGCAGTCAAACACTAACTGAGGTCATCAACCAATCACAAACTAGCCTTTGGCAACTGCTTGGCAGCCAACTTTATGGAAGAAGGATTCTAACTGGTTCCTTTTGGTTGTTATACATGATCTTTGCAAATTTTGTTTTGTAAAGTTTGCAATGCACACAAATTCGTTAATTCAACGAGGATCAGCAAGTTGAAACAAAGACTGGCAATCTTAATTTCACATTGTAACATTATCCATCATAACAGCTTGGATTCTGTTGGTAGTTAAATGATCTGTTTGCTTCTGTATATAAAACGACTTCTAATCCAATTCTTACTCCCTGGTGGGACATATTCTGAAAACTGCAAATTATGGAACTGTTTTCACCCTAATAATACACAACAGCCACAGGGGACACTAATGGTTCAGCGATGCCTGCAAATAGTGTATAATGGGTTGTTAAAACAGATACAATTAACCACTCACATGCCGGCACAACTGGATATCCTGTGAAAATAGAGAGCAAAAATCCCTTCAATATCCTGATGTATCGTACAATTTACGGCACAGCTCAAGGGAACCTGTAATCCAGCAATTAAAGAAATGAGAGTCTAAGATAGTAAGCAGGATTTGTATATTTAATAACTGTGGAAATTGGTTGTACAACTCATCAGTACTGTATTTAAGTGAAACTTGACGGAAGTTTTAAACATCTACAATATACCTAAGTGCATTTCTCGATGGGAATGCATTAAAATTATAGTGTTGGCTTTAATTACATAGTTGCCTAGTCATTTCTGAGAAACATCAACCAATCACTTGCAATGCAATTTAGAGCCCCACAGACCCATAGATATTCCACAGCATAACCAAAGACCAATAGTTTCTCCATTATAGGACCACAGATCCACAGGTTCCCCATTATAATACTACAAAACTATGGTCACCCCATTATAAGACCGAAGACCTATAGATCTCCTGTTATAGTACCAAGACCCATAGATTTCCAGTAATAAGACACAGAACCATGGATACTCATTATAGGAACACAGACTCATAGGCTCCCCATCACAGGGCCACAGACATATAGATTCCACCATTATAAGAACACAGACCTATAAATGCCTTGTTACAGGATCTGAGACCCATAAAGCCCCTGTCATAGGACAATATATCCACAGACTCCCCAGAGCTTTGGTTTCTATCATTACAGTACCACAGACCTAAAGGTTGACAGTTGCAGTACCTCAGGTCAATAGATTTCTCCTAGGAGGTCTTCTGACCCATGGATTTCCCATTATAAGACCACAGACCCATAGATTTCTCATCACAGGACAACAGACCCATAAATTCCCTATCACATGACCACAGGTAAATAGTATCTCTATTAGAGGACCACATAATCTTACACTACCCATCATAGGGCCACAGACTCAAAGATTCCCCACTGCATAACTAGAGATCCATAGCTTCCCACACTCCAAGAACACAGACTCTCATCACTGGACTGCAACCCAAGAGATTCCACTAATATAGGACCAGGAACCAATAGGTTCCACATTACTGGATCACAGATTCATAGACTCCCCATCACAAGTCCACAGACCCACAGATTCTCCAACACAGTACCACATACCAATAGATTCTGCATCTTAGGACTACAGATCCATAGATTCCACTTTTATATAAAACACAGACCCAAAGACTTCACCTCACAGGATTACATACTTTATTCCCAATTACGGCACAATAGAGCCATAGTTCCCCATCATAGGGCCACAAACCATTAGGGGACTATAGAACCAAAGCTTCTCCATCACAGAACCATAGACCCAAAATTTCCCATTACAGAACCACAGTCATATATTTCCCCACAATAGGACCATAGACCCATAGCCTCTCCATCATTGGACTACAGACTCATATACTCTCCATCATGGGGTCACATGACCACCAACCCATAGTTTCCCATCACAGGACCACAGACCCATAGTTTCCCATCATGGGACCCCAGTCTCATAGTTCCCTATCACAGGACCACAGACCCATAGTTCCCCATCATGGGACCCCAGTCGCATAGTTCCCTATAACATGACCACAGACCTACAGTTCCCCATGAAAGGATCACAGACCCATAGTTCCCCATCACAGGTCCAAAAACCTATAGTTCCCTACAACAGGACCACAGACCCATAGTTCCCCATCACAGGACCAAAGATCCATAGTTCCCTACAACAGCACCACAGACACATAGTTCCCTATCAAGGGACCCCAGTAGTATAGTCCCCTACAACAGAACCACAGACCCATAGTTCCCCACAATAAGACCACATACCCATAGTTTGCCACAATAAGACCACAGACCCATAGTTCCCCATCACAGGACCAAAGATCCATAGTTCCCTACAACAGTACCACAGACCCATAGTTCCCCACAATAAGACCACAGGCCCATAGTTTCCCATCACAGGACTAAAGATCCATTGTTCCCTACAACAGTACCACAGACCCATAGTTCCCCACAATAAGACCACAGACCCATAGTTTCCCATCACAGGACCGAAGATCCATAGTTCCCTACAACAGTACCACAGACGCATAGTTCCCCACAATAAGACCACATACCCATAGTTCCCCACAATAAGACCACAGACCCATAGTTCCCCATCACAGGACCAAAGATCCATAGTTCCCTACAACAGTGCCACAGACCCATAGTTCCCCACAATAAGACCACAGGCCCATAGTTTCCCATCACAGGACCAAAGATCCATAGTTCCCTACATACAACAGGACCACAGACCCATAGTTCCCCATCACAGGACCAAAGACCCATAAATCTGCATTATAGGACCACAGACCTGTAGATTTTCCTTCGGATGCAATATTTTCATGTAAAACCTTTAATAAAAAGCTATTGGAAATGATAATTGCAATAACTTCTACTAGCATGCAGAAGAACTTACTCTCACTCTGCAGCCTTATAAAACTGAAACCCTGAGCCCCCTCCAGGGACACATTTCCCAAACCAGGGCAAGTCCCTGGAAGACAAGCCTCCGCCATACCCTTTGCACACTGCTGCCACCATCCTGCAGAGTAAAGTTTAGTTCCCCCCCCATCAGTGGACAGAACACCAGTCCACTTGTGCTATGTATCAATAATGACAGAGAACACAAATCCCCAGCACAAGTGTTCAGCCCTGTCCCTCTGCAGCTCCAACATAGAAAAATCAACACTGATCAGCAGCTGTGTGTGACAGATCCCACCCTGCACTGGCAGCCCATCCGCCTTACCTGAGTGCAAGCTCTGCTTCCCAGATGTCTATTAATAATCCACACAGGGGAGCCTGGCACTGCCCTAGTGCCACCTAACACTCAGCCAGCAGCGCCATGCAGTCAGCAGCCCAGGTCTGTTCTGGATTGTTCCTTTGTGGCCAGCTGTAGGTCCTCCTTGTCTCAGAGTGGGGTCATCATGTCTCATGTCTCATACTGCAGGCAGTCATTTGGGGGGGTCCCCAGCAGCAGTCACTTAAAGGGATGTGTCACCTCTCTGGGATTTCCTCACTATTGCCCCATGACCCCTCTGTGCTGTGATCTCCTGAGGTTTCCTAGATGTCACTTGTCTCATGCCGCCCTCAGCATCCCTCCTGCATTGCCCGATCTCCTTCAGCAGCTCCTCTTCCGTCCCCCTCCAGATTTCAATCTGCCTCCTCTCCGCTTTCCCCAACTCAGCAGTCACGGCCCCGCCCCGTGCACACGCCCCCTCCAGCGCTGCAGCAGGCTGGAAACCAGATCAATATTTGCATAGCCGCGCCCATATGCCCACTGCTCCTCGCATGGCCACGCCTCCCGATCTCTGTAGCTGGGAGCACAATGGGGAGAAAAATGTAAGAGCGGCAGCGCGCGGTGTCACCTCCAGCTACATGTCTGCAATGTTCTGATAGAGGAAACGATCCCGGGAGCCAAGAGAGATCCCAGCAATCAGAATCATGAGCACACCCTGAACTCTGCCCAGTCTCTGCTGTCAGTCACATGCCAGGGGGGGCACAGAGACCCCTGAGTCACAACCCCCCACCCACCACATTCATTTATCAATAGGATTTATATTGTGCCGACAATTTACACAGCACTTTACTCACCGTACATTCACATCAGTCTCTGCCCCACAGAGCTTACAATCTAAGATCCCATCTCACATGCATACGGTCATACTTAATCATCAATTTAATAAGGAGCCAAGTTACCTACCAGCATGTCTTTGTAATTTTAAGAGCATACTCCATGCAGATAGTGCCTTTGGATGGGATGCCAACTTAAGACCCCCTCCATGCTAATAGTGCCCTCACTGGGATCCCGACTAAAGACCTCCCTCCATGCAGATAGTGCCCTCACTGGGATGCCAACTAAAGACCCCCCTCCAAGCAGATAGTGCCCTGGCTGGAATGCCAACTAAAGACCCCCTCCATGCAGATAGTGCCCTCACTGGGATCCCAACTAAAGACCTTCCTCCATGCATATAGTGCCCTGGCTGGAAAGCCAACTAAAGTACCCCTCCATGCAGATACTAGACTGGCTGAAATGCCAACTAAAGACCCCCCTCCATGCAGATAGTGCACTGGCTGGGTTGCCAAGCAAAGACCCCCCTCCATGCAGATAGTGACCTGGCTGGAATTCCAACTAAAGAACCCCCCTATGCAGCTAGTGCCCTGGTTGAAATGCCAACTAAAGTCCCCCTCCATGCAGATAATGCCCTCACTGGGATGCAGACTAAAGACCCCCCTCCATGCAGATAGTGCCCTAGCTGGAATGCCACCTAAAAGCCCCCCCTTCATGCAGCTAGTGCCCTGGTTGGAATGCCAACTAAAGTCCCCCTCCATGCAGGTAGTGCCCTTACTGGGTTACCAACTAAAGACCCCCCTCCATGCAGATAGTGCCTTTGGCTGGGATGCATTGCCAACTTAAGACCCCCTCCATGCAGATAATGCTCTGGCTGGGATGTCAACTAAAGACCCCCCCTCCATGCAGATAGTGCCCTGGTTCTGATGGAAAATAAAGACTCCCCTCCATGCAGCTAGTGCCCTGGCTGGGATCCCTACTAAAGGCCCCCTCCCCCCTCCACACAGATAAGTGCCCTCGCTGAGATGCCAACTAAAGCCCCCCTCCATGCAGATAGTGCCCTCACTGGGATACCAACTAAAGACCTCCCTCCATGCAGATAGTGCCCTGGCTGGAATGCCAACTAAAGACCCCCCTCCATACAGATAGTGCACTGGCTGGAATGCCAACTAAAGACCCCCCTCCATGCAGATAGTGCCCTGGCTCTGATGGCAAATAAAGACCCTCCTCCATGCAGATAGTGCCTTGGTTGGGATCCCTACTAAAGACCCACCCTCCACGCAGATAAGTGCTCTCACTGAGATGCCAAATAAAGCCCCCCTCCATGCAGACAGTGCCCTCACTGGGATGCCAACTAAAGACTCTCCTCCATGCAGATAGTGTCCTGGCTGGGATGCCAAATAAAGAACCCCCTCCTCCATGCAGATAGTGCCCTGGCACTGATGTCAACTAAATACTAAAGTTGTGTAAGGTGGGAGTGTTATCCATCAGTCCACTGTCTGTTAGGGCTGGTTCACACCTGGAATCGCACAGGAATGCAGTTCTAGGCGGTGTGATTTCAGCCCATTTATTTCGAATGGAGGCATACACTACTTTTGGAAACTCGCTGCAACCGCATCTCATGGCACTGCGGTGGATTTGCCTGCACCAAATCGCACAGTACTTCTGTATCATGTGACCCGGTGCAGGCAAAATCACTGTGTTTGCAACCCGCATTTGGGGTGTTATTAACTAAACCACCTGTGTACTGGGAACTTCCACCCCCTTCCTCCCCAGGCCAATTTTCAGCTTTCAGTGCTGTCGCACTTTAAATGACAATTGCGTGATCATGACATTTTTATCATTTTTTTCACACAAAGAGAGCATTCTTCTGATGGTATTTATTCACCACTGGGGTTTTTAGTTTTTGCTAAAGAAACGAAAATAAAGACTGAAAATTTTGAAGAAAAAAAAAATGTTTTTCTTAGCTTCTGTTATAAAATTTAGCAAATAACTAATTTTTCTCCTTCACCATTGTGCGCTGAAGAGGCTGCACTGATGGATACTGATGAGGCTGCACTGATAGGCACTGATAGGCTGCACTAATGAGGCAGCACTGTTGAGGCTCCACTGATGGGTACTGATAGGCTGCACTGATGAGAAGGCACTGGTGGGCACTGATGAGAAGGCACTGATGGGCACTGATGGGCACTGATGAGAGGGCACTGATGAGAAGGCACTGATGGGCACTGATGAGAAGGTTCTGATTAGAGGGCACTGATGGGCACTGATGAGAGGGCACTGATGAGAAGGCACTGATGGGCACTGATGAGAGGGTACTGATGGGCACTGATGAGAGGGCACTGATGAGAAGGCACTGATGGGCACTGATGAGAGGGCACTGATGGGCACTGATGAGAGGGCACTGATAGGCAGCACCAATGGGAACTGTTGGGGCTGCACCAATAATCAGGACACTGATAATCAGTGCCCTGATTATCAGGGTAGATGCCCCCTGTCACACTTGCCAGGGTTATACTTACCTGCTCTGTACAATGGGCTCAGGAAAAAGGTACTGTACGTAATTCACCATATCTCTGCATTAAACAATCATTTAACCCTTGCAATGCAGCGGGTGCCCCAATACAAGGGTATATTCTGTCTCAAACCCGGAGTCCAGCTTTAACATTGGACAGAAGACTGCTGGGGTTTAAAGAAAGATAGGTACTGGGGAGAGGGGGGTGCTGAGCTATGAACAGGAGTGTTTAAAAGTATTGATGTGCTTTAAGACCTGGAGGTACCCACATCCTATGGTGACTGGCAAAAGACTGAAATAAAAGGTTTTTCCTTAACCACCTCAGCTCCGGACTATTTTACCCCCTTCATGACCAGGCCGTTTTTTGCTATCTAGCACTGTGCTACTTTAACTGGTAAATGTGCGGTCATGCCACGCTGTATCCAAATGAAATTTATATCATTTTTTTTCGAACAAATTGAGCTTTCTTTTGGTGGTATTTGATCACCACTGGGTTTTACATTTTTGTGCGATATAAACAAACAAAATAAAATGGAAATTTAACAACAACAAAAAATAATTTTTTACTTTCTGCTATAAAACATATCCAATAGAAATAGAAAAAAAAAAATCTTCATATATTTTGGCCAAAATGTATTCTGCTACATGTCTTTGGTAAAAAAAAAATTTCCCAATAAGTGTATATTGTTTAGTTTGTGTGAAAGTTGTAGTGTCAACAAACTATAGTGTGTATAAGTACTGGAATATTTTTTCTTTTTTTTTATACTACTAATGGCGCTGATCAGCGACCTATCGTGGGACTGTGATAGTGCGGCAGGAATACTGACACTGGGTGGGAAATGACTGTCACTGACATCAACAGTGACACTAATACAGTGACCAGTCCTAATAATATACACTATCACTGTACTAATGACACTGGCTGGGAAGGGGTTAACATCTTGGGCGATCGAATGGTTAAATGTGTACCTAACTATGTGTATCATGTGCTGCTTTTACTAACAGATCTTTGTTTTTTTATCCCTAAGATAAGAAACAGAGAGATTGTTCCCCCTGTACAGAGCCCTGTGTTGACTGTCAACACAGGGCTCTGGGCTGTGATTGGACACAGCCTATCAGCAGGTCCTGACCATGACTGGGACTTGCTGACAGACGACTCCCGCTGTGTACAATCACGGTGGGTGTAAGTGTGTGTGGGGGGGTTGTAGGCATGAATGCCCATACCTGGAGGCAGACAGCATCGTACCAGGTCCTCGCCTTGCCTGCACTGGTCCCCTCCTGTCCGCAGTACATTGTGGATGGGCGGTCCTTAACCGCTTCCCGACCGCCTCATGCCAATATACGTCGGCAGAAGGGCACATACAGGCAGATTAAAGTACTTGTATGTTGCCCTTTAAAAGACGGCTTGCGGGCGCGCGTGCAGGAGCTCCGTGACTGTGATCGCCGGTTCCGCGGACATCCGAAGCCTCTCTGTGCCAGGCTCCGTTCCCTGCGAGCGTCGTGACACACGGGGGCGGAGCCTGGCGGCAAATTCAAAAAAATGTAAAAAGCATAACACATACAGTACTGTAATCTTACAGATTACAGTACTGTATGAAATGATTTCACATCCCTTTTGTCCCCAGTGCTCTGGCCCATGCCCTGCATGCAGTTTTATATTGCATATACTGTTCTTTCTGCCTGGAAACTGGAGATTGTCCATAGCAACCAAAAAGTGTCCCTTTACGTCAAAAATGGAGTTAGACCAGCTAGAAAACAGTGATAGTAAATTAGAACACTTGCAGAATTGAGCGATAGTGAATCGTGTGGAAATTTATTTTATTACTATTTATTTTTATTTTTTTTAATTATTTTTTTTTGTTTATTATATTATAATTTATGTTTTTGTGTTTCAAACTTTATCATATCCGGGATATCTACTAGACTCTTGTTTGGACAGATTTAAGTGTGTTATTGTTAATAATTACAGACCTACAATATAAAACGCCAAATTTCCATGCAAAATAATTGTACCACTTTCAGCACCTAAAATCCGAAATAATCATACCGCCAGGGAGGTTAAGTGGATAAACATGCATGCTTGGGTGGCATGAGCGTACATGTTTATGCCTTTGGAGGAGTAATAAAGAGAACTGCTGGACACCACTGGTGTCGGCTCCTCATGTGGGAAGACGTTATTGATTAGCTGGCCATGACATGTATGAGGAGGTCAGGGATTGGATGCCGACACTCCATGATATCCCAGTCTGACTGGTGCTAGCTCATCAGATTGTCAAGATTGTCTTATCATTGAGGCTCCACGCAGACCTGAGATGATTTCTGCATTGTTGTGCAGATCTGTAATCCATCCTATATACAGTATAAGGACAAATTACCACACATCCCAAAGCCGCCCCAATTTAAGAGGAAAACCGATTGCCCAAAATGAATTTTCTCGGGATGATTGAATTGCTTCCCCCAGGATAAGACTTGCTTCTGCGCTGCTTGTGATTGGATGAGTTGAAGAAGCTCATCTAACTTCACATTCATTTTCTGCTGATAGAGCACAGATGATACATGATTTATTATTATTATCACTGTTATCATTTGCATAATTATAATTATTATGAGCCTTACCATCATACTCTATAGCATATTACAGCCGGCACAGTACACTTCCAGTCCTGCATGCTTTTCTATTGCAGCCAGCAGACTTCCCAGTGAAGGGGCTATGAGGCACACTATCTGTAATCTCTATAAGGCGTCTTTGACATTACCGGTACTGCTTACTATTCCCTGAAAAGCAATCTGTGGTGGATCGCTTTTCAGCGGGCGGTATAGCAGCGGCTGACAGGCGTTCGGTAGGCGCTACCGCTACCTCCGAATGCCCCGTTTTTCTTTTTACTTTTCTTTTAAATTGCAAAACAGCAATTTTATATAGTAAGACTGTGCCTCAAACTGCGAGCTCGGCTTTGGGCTGGAGTTGCAGTGCGGCCTCATTGACCTTAAAGTGTGAGTATGACAGGCAGTGTCTGCATTCCGGATTAAAAATGCATCAGCAAAGCTCAGCTGCCTGTTTTTACCCCCCCCCCCCCCCCCCCAACCTCAGTCACATGTCTGAAAGAGCCCTAAGCCAAACTAGCAGGGACACCATTTTTTTGTTAGACTTGCTTTAATCAAAGTTTATTTAAAAGTGGTTGTAAACCCTTCCATATACCCAGTGAAGTGACTAGCCTCAGATGATACACAGAGATTAAACAAATCCTCCTATATAAGTTGTACCTGTTTACCTGCAGCTGTCTGTCTTCTACATCCATTCAAAGTGTAGAATTTACACAGGATCTCTCAGCTGTGAAAAGCAGGGGGCGGAGAGATGAAGTTACACTTTTTGAGGAGATCTGTGAGAGCTGATTGGAGGGAAGGAACACGCCCCCTTTACATAGCACATAGGGGCAGAGCTGAGGCTGTCAATCACAGGTTCTGTGCTGGAGCTCCCTCCCCTGTCACCTTTTTTCTCTTAATGTCAGGAAAACTTGTCAGGAGTAATTCATACTGATAGCAGAGGTACGAAGCAGCAGACGAGTACACACTATACTATAATGGAGACAAGTACACACTATACTATAATGGAGACAAGTACACACTATACTATAATGGAGACAAGTACACACTATACTATAATGGAGACAAGTACACACTATACTATAATGGAGACAAGTACACACTATACTATAATGGAGACAAGTACACACTATAGAGGGATAAGCTTTTTAGTATGGATTAGTTTTTCCGAGGGAATTCCACTCAAGCTTGCCTTGCATACACACGGTCACACAAAAGCTCTCTGAACTTTCGACCGTCAAGAACGCGGTGACGTACAACACTACGACGAGCCGAGAAAATGAAGTTCAGCGCTTTCGAGCATGCGTCAAATTGTTTCTGAGCATGCGTAGGAATCGTCGGAATTGCTACAGACGATCAGAAATTTCCGATCGGAACTTTTTCCGTCGGAAAAATAGTGAACCTGCTCTCAATCTTTTGCTGGCGGAAATTCCACCAGGAAAAGTCCGATGGAGCATACACACGGCCGGAATTTCCGACCAAAAGCTCACATCGGACTTTTGCTGGCGGCATTTTTGATCGTGTGTACGGGGCATAACATTTTGATTTCACATCACTTTCTCTTCTGTGATAATGATCACCTGGAGAATAGAGAGGGAGAATCTCAGGGAAACAGTAATAAAGACCTAACAGAGGTCCTAACCCTTTCCCACTCTATCCAAAAAAAAAAAAATTTTATACATAGACATCTATTCTCTCCAGTCTCTATCCAATTTGTAATAGCAATGCAACCGATCTGAGAGTCGTCAGATTTAAAGTGACGTTAAACCCAAAAGCAAACATTTATTATACTGCAGCTTACCAATTCTTACATTCTTGCCAGTAAGTCTGTTGTTTTTCAAAAGAACAAGCTCTCCTGTAGATGTATCAGTTACACAGATGAGACAAACATTTTAACACTGACGGGGATGCTTTCAATGGTCAATTTTATTTATGTAAAACTTTTATCTCAAAAGATAAAAAACTGTTGCTTCTGGCGTTTGGCTTTTATTTTTAGAGTATTTAAATATGCTAAGACATCTAACACTCCCCCCCCCCCCCCCCCCGACTGACAATACTGCTGTCCAAAGGTGCCTCCTGTGCTTCTTCAACCAGACTGGAGGCACTCTAATACAAGAGGTGGGGCACTGGCCAGATCACCAGATGAAAACAGAGGAAAAAGAGCCTAAAAAAAAGAAAATGAATGCGGCCACCACATCTAGTGATCTGTAAGCTGCGATATATAAAATTTTTGGTTTTGGGTTTAATACGGCTTTTACCAGTTCTTGACGGTGCTATAGCCGAAGGACAGCTACAGTGCGGACGTCCAGTTCTGGGAGGGCGCCTATTGAACTCCTCCCAGAACTGTGCCCCCTGTGCATTCGCTGCGGCATGCGGCGGGCGCGCTCTGTGATTGCTGTGTCCTTCGGACACAGCTGATCACAGATTGGGGTAAAGGGCCAATCACAACAGCCCTTAACCATGTGATCAACTGTGTCCAATCACAGCTGATCACATGTAAACAAGCTTGCCGGTTATCGGCATTCCTTTCCTCACGCCCTTTCACAGCAAGTGTGGCAGGGAACATCTACACTGATAATCAGGGCACTGATCATCGCTGTCCACAGTGCTGCCTATCAGTGCCCATCAGTGCTGCCTATCAGTGCCCATCGGTGCGGCCTATTAGTCCTCATCAGTGCCGCCTCTCAGTGCCCATCAGTGCCACATATTAGTGCGGGTTCATCAGTGCCACATATCAGTACGGGTTCATTAGTGCCCCCTCATCAGTGCCGCCTGTCAGTGCCCATCAGTGCCACCTATCAGTGCCCATTGGTGCTGCTTATTAGACCCATCAGTGCCACCTATAATTGCCTATCAGTGCCGCCTCTCAGTGCCCATCAGTGCCACATATCAGTGTGGGTTCATCAGTGCCACATATCAGTGGGGGTTCATCAATGCCCTTCATCAATGCAACTTGTAAGTGCCACCTGTCAGTGCCCATCAGTGCCACATATCAGTGCGGGTTCATCAGTGTCCCCTCATCAGTGCAACCTGTCAGTGCCCATCAGTGCCGCCTGTCAGTGCCCATCAGTGCCGCTTATCAATGCCCATCAGTGCTGCTTATTAGTCCCCATAAGTGCCAACTATAAGTGCCTATCAGTGCCGCCTCTCAGTGCTCATTAGTGCCACATATCAGTGCAGGTTCATCAATGCCCCCTCATCAATGCAACCTGTCAGTGCCACATATCAGTGCGGGTTCATCAGTGCCGCCTCATCAGTGCTCATCATCAATGCAACTTGTCATTGCCCATCAGTGCCGCCTGTCAGTGCCCATCAGTGCCACATATCAGTGTCGCCTCATCAGTGTCCATCAGTGAAGGAGGAAAAAAAATACTTATTTGCAAAATTGTATAACAGAAACTAAGAAATTTTTTTTTTTTTTCAAAATTTTCAGTCTTTTTTGTTTGATTAGCAAAAAATAAAAAACCCCAGAGATGATTAATTACCACCACAAGAAAGCTCTATTTGTGTGAAAAAAATGATCAAAATGTCATTTGGGTACAGTGTTGTATGACCGCGCAATTGTCATTCAAAGTGTGACAGCGCTGAAAGCTGAAAATTGGTCTGGGCAGGAAAGGGGGGAAAAGTTGCCGGTAGGCAAGTAATTAAGTTGATAATAATGCAAATTCTATGTACCTAACTATACTGAACACAGGATTTGCCCGGAGTGGTTCTTTAGGAACATCGTGCCAAACCTTTTATCTGTCAGAAAGATTTTACCATCAACTGTCTGAACAAGGGACACGTCCTTTCACTGTAATCCCATCACATAAACTATGACACATCCTGACAGGTGAAGGCATTGACACTTCACATTCTTATAAGTTAATTGTAATAATCTCTTTTTCGTCATTCTTCTTTTAATTAAAGCTGAAGTTTCATCCACTTATTTGCCTTCCCTTTTTCCTCCCTCCACATTAATGAGCTAATTACATTTTTAAAATATTATTTTAGACCCAATGATTCCATCACTGGGACTCTGCGCTTCTCTATGCAGTGCAGGCAGATCATGGCTGGTGGGAGGGGCTATCAGGGTGCTGCACGTAGCTTTCTGAAAACTTCACAGCACTCTGCCTCCGTACTCCTCTCAAGAGTCCTCCTCCCTGTCGCAAGGAGTGGGCTTACGCTTAGGCAATTATAAAAATGCCTTGTTGGGTGCATGTCAGTATTGGATGTTCCCATTTGAATGCAGACAGTCCTAGACAAAGCCTCCGTGATTGAAGGAACTGAAATCAAAGGAATGAAAGAAGCTGACCACGGAGAGGCAGGCTGGGGAGGGGCTAGGTGATGACGGTAGTCCTCCAGACACCAATTGGGGCGGGCTTTGTAGCTTCTAATGCATACTTTGAGAAGCTCACAGTGTGCGGTGAAATCAGAGTAAGCCATTTCAGTACAGGAAAGGAGCCGGTACAACTGTGAAAGTCTGAGGGCGGATTCACACCACAAAAACGCACTGGAGATTTGTTCCCGGGTACGTTTCTGCATGCACCTTTTGAATGCATTTTTGATGCGTTCCATTGCATATTTGTTGCGTTTTGATGGATGTCTGGATGCATTCCAGATGCTTTTTTTCTTCTTTTTTCCTATGTTTTTTCCCTGTACTGGGGTCCAGTGCGTTTTTGATGCGTTTTACCACGTTCCAGTACAGTCCAGTGCAGGAGAAATGCAGCATGTTCTACTTTTTTTTCCCTGGGACTGTGAACTATGTCATTGGAAACCATATAACCTACTTTCCATGCGTTTTTGGTGCAGAACAAAAAATGCACTGGACTGCCATGGTGTGAACTGCCCCTGAAGGGAAGGCTGGAGATCAGCTTGAAGGTGAATATAAACTCTTAATGAATGAATAGGGAACTATGGCAGGGAGATCGCACTGAGTCCCCCCCAATCTATACCAGGTCCTTCAGCTCTGGAATGGATTTAGAGGGGAACCCCACGCCAAAATGAAATTAAAAAATGGCGTTGGGTCCCCCCCAATCTATACCAGGCCCTTCGGCTCTGGAATGGATTTAGAGGGGAACCTCACGCCAAAATGAAATTAAAAATGGCGTGGGGTCCCCCCCAATCTATACCAGGTCCTTCAGCTCTGGAATGAATTTAGAGGGGAACCCCACGCCAAAATAAAATTAAAAAATGGCGTGGGGTCCCCCCCAATCTATACCAGGCCCTTCGGCTCTGGAATGGATTTAGAGGGGAACCTCACGCCAAAATGAAATTAAAAATGGCGTGGGGTCCCCCCCAATCTATACCAGGTCCTTCAGCTCTGGAATGGATTTAGAGGGGAACCCCACGCCAAAATAAAATTAAAAAATGGCGTGGGGTCCCCCCCAATCTATACCAGGCCCTTCGGCTCTGGAATGGATTTAGAGGGGAACCTCACGCCAAAATGAAATTAAAAATGGCTTGGGGTCCCCCCCATCTATACCAGGTCCTTCAGCTCTGGAATGGATTTAGAGGGGAACCCCACGCCAAAATGAAATAAAAAAATGGCGTGGGGTCACCCCCAATCTTTACTAGGCCCTTCGGCTCTAGAATGGATTTAGAGGGGAACCTCACGCCAAAATGAAATTAAAAATGGCGTGGGGTCCCCCCCAATCTATACCAGGTCCTTCAGCTCTGGAATGGATTTAGAGGGGAACCCCACACCAAAATGAAATTTAAAAATGACATGGGGTCCCCCCAATCTATACCAGGCCCTTCAGCTCTGGAAAGGATTTAGAGGGGAACCCCACACCAAAATGAAATTAAAAAATGACATGGGGTCCCCCCCAATCTATACCAGGTCCTTCAGCTTTGGAATGGATTTAGAGGGGAACCCCACACCAAAATGAAATTAAAAAATGGCGTAGGGTCCCCCCCAATTTATACCAGGCCCTTCGGCTCTACAATGGATTTAGAGGGGAACCCCACGCCAAAATGAAATAAAAAAATGGCGTGGGGCCCCCACCAAAATCCTTACCAGACCCTTATCTGAGCATGCAGCCCAGCAGGTCAGGAAAGAAAGGGGATGAGTGAGGGGCCCCTTCTCCTCCTGAACCATACCAGGCTGCATGCCCGCAACATGGGGGGGTGCTTTGGCTCAGCCCCCCTAGCCCCAAAGCACCTTGTCTCCACGTTGATGTCGACAAGGGCTTCTTCCCCACATCCCTGGGCTGTGGTTGTGGGGGTCTATGGGCAGGGGGCTTATCAGAATCTGGAAGCCCCCTTCAACAAGGGGGCCCCCGGATACCGCCACCCCCTATGTGAATGAGTATGGGGTACATTGTACCCCTACTCATTCACCAAAAAGTCAAAAAGAAATAAGCACACACACACAGTTTTTGACGATTCCTTTATTAAAAATAAAAAAAACCCCAAAGCACTCTCCCCATGTTGAGGTTATGTGGCGCTCGCTCGTGGGGGGGTCCCAAGCCCCAAAAAAAAACAAAAACAGTGGGGCCCCCCTCCGAATCCATACCAGACCTGAAGGGCCTGATATGGATATAGGGGGTAGGGCCCCACGTTGTTCTTTTCCCTATTCTTTTTTTTTGCTGACAATTCTTTTTTTTACACTTAGCTGTCAGCGGGGAACCCCACTGATAGTTGATGACTCATCAGTTGTTAAGGACGTGGCGGCCGGCGTCCTGGCCCGCTCCTTAGCAACCAGCTATACACAGCATGTTAAATAGAGAAAAAAAAACGCAAAACGCATCCAGATCGCAACACTTGTATTTTTGGTGTGGCTTCGATAAAATCTATTACACGCAAAACGAAATCTGCTACGGGAAAAAAATCCTTCCTCCTTTCCAAAAAAAAAACACAGCACCGCAAAATGCACAGATGTGAACTACATCCATAGGAAGCCATGTTAAATGGACTGTAGTGCGTTTCTGCAAAATGCACCAAAAAAAAACGCATGGGTGTGAACCTAGGATTAAAATGGTTGTAAACCCTTACATATACCCAGTGAAGTGACTGACCTCAGGTGATAAAGAGAGATGAAACAAATCCTCCTACATAAGTTGTACCTGTTTATCTGCAGCAGTCTTTCACCTACATCCATTCTAATTGTAGAATTTACAGAGGATCTCTCAGCTCTGAAAATTAGGGGGGGGGGGGGGGGGGAGCTGAAGATACATCAGTGAGGAGAGCTCTGAGAGCTGATTGGAGGGAAGGGACACACCCCCCTTCACACAGCATACAGGAACAGAGCTGCGGTTGTCAATCACAGGTTGTGCCCTGAACTGTCTTCTTTTTTTTCTCTTGGTGTCAGGAAAACTTGTCAGAAGTGACTCATGCAGATAGCAGAAGAATGAGGCAGCAGACAGAAATGACAGTGCTTTGGATTGAGATACGTACATACTATAGACTAGAGGGATATGCTTTGCTCATATTTCATGTCTGAGGTTTACAACCACTTTAAGAAATATGTATTATGGGACTACATAAGCTCTGCAAAAGTGAATCTTTCCTACAGTATGTACAGACAGATATACTCTAATAAAACACATCTGGCTGTATTATCTGCCTGCCAGCTATACCCAGCTTGCATCATGCCCACCCACACTCTGCAGATCTATGGGGTGGTCTGATACAAGTATAACATGCCATGATTCTTCTTACATAAAACACTCAGAATTGGTCTCCGAACATTCCAAATAAAAGTAAACCCAATGACTAAAATCTCATTTCAGGGTTAACATGGAAATATCATTTCAAAATGAATTTGCAGTATTTTTTTTAGTCTTTAGCTTTTAAAGTAATACCTGGAGGTCTTGCTGTGAAGATGTTGGTGAGGCACTTCTTGTTATGAGGTGACAACGCTCTGTCCCTGTCTACCAATGGTGCTTCTGCGCTGTCACCCTGTCACAAGGGCTTCCAATGGAGGCTAGAAGTGGCCATTCATACAAACATTACACAGGCATTGTCCACTGTTGTCACTGTCAGGAAACCTGCTATGCAGCCACCATTGGAGTGTATGGTGGATAGAAAGTAGCTGCAAAGAGGCAGCGTTAGATCAGCAGCGCTGAGATGCAAAGGATAAAAAAACTGTGAAAATAAGTATTTTATTAGGAAAAATGTAATTGTTTATGATACACAGTTCTTTAGCAAAACTACATTTCTGCTCCTGTCCACCTGAAGTTTGGTGTCCCCGCCCACCTTGTGTGTTCCAACTCCTCCTGTTTATTAATAGAATATAACATAACATATATTTGAAATAATATAAAATAAATGTCCAGCAGGGAGATTGGAAACCCATTCTGATGGCCCCAGCAGGTGCGCAGACATTAAAATTAGGGTCCTATCAAATGGGCACGGTCAGGTCCCCCTGTCAGTTCTTCAGGCAGACTTGATTGGACCCTCCTGTCTACCCTACGGAGCAGCTGATGTCAGCAGACACATGTCCGCTGACACCCGCCACCGTCCGATCCTGCCTGCAAAAAACAGATGGATGGTGGTCATAGTTTCCATCCGTCTGGTGGATCGGAGCAGATCGGATGGAAAAGGGCAGGCGGTCTGTTTCCATCCCCATAGAGGAGAGTGAGACTGTGTCTGTGTCCTCTCTGTACAGCGGAGCAGACATGGACCTGTTATCCGTCTGCTCAGTGGGAATAAGCAGAGCGATCCCCCGCTGAACATTGCGGAATCTGCTACATGGAGGCGCCCGTGTGAAAGGGGCCTTAATTACAGAGATCTCAGCAGTAATCATAGGGATGTACAACCTATTGCACATGTGCACCCCAAAGCTCTAACACACATGGACGGTGTCAGTAGAGCAGTGGATGGTGTCAGTCGAGCAGTGGATGGTGTCAGTAGGGCAGTAGATGGTGTCAGTAGGGCAGGTGACGGTGTCAGTAGAGCAGTGTACAGTGTCAGTAGAGCAGTGGATGGTGTCAGTAGGGCAGTGGAGGTTGTCAGTAGTGCAGTGGACAGTGTTAGTAGAGCAGTGGACAGTGTGAGTAGAGCAGTGGACGGTGTCAGTAGAGCAGTGGATGGTGTCAGTAGGGCAGTGGATGGTGTCAGTAGGGCAGTGGATGGTGTCAGTAGGGCAGTGGACAG
The DNA here is from genome assembly GCA_037952925.1 of Lithobates clamitans. Classification (NCBI taxonomy): domain Eukaryota; kingdom Metazoa; phylum Chordata; class Amphibia; order Anura; family Ranidae; genus Lithobates; species Lithobates clamitans. Next base: position 880,963 of record JBBGZY010001813.1, on the reverse strand, counting down.
TGTCAGTAGAGCAGTGGACGGTGTCAGTAGAGCAGTGGATGGTGTCAGTAGGGCAGTGGACGGTGTCAGAAGAGCAGTGGACAGTGTTAGTAGAGCAGTGGACAGTGTCAGTAGAGCAGTGGAGAGTGTCAGTAGAGCAGTGGATGGTGTCAGTAGAGTAGTGGATGGTGTCAGTAGTGCAGTGGATGGTGTCAGTAGTGCAGTGGACAGTGTCAGTAGTGCAGTGGACGGTGTCAGTAGTGCAGTGGACAGTGTCAGTAGTGCAGTGGACGGTGTCAGTAGGGCAGTGGACAGTGTCAGTAGTGCAGTGGACGGTGTCAGTAGGGCAGTGGATGGTGTCAGTAAGGCAGTGGGTAGTATCAGTAGGGCAGTGGGTAGTGTCAGTAGTGCAGTGAACAGCGTCAGTAGGGCAGAGGTTCGTGTCTGCAGGGCAGTGGACGGTGTCAGTAGTTTCTTTCTTTATTAATTATTTTTACAATATTATTTCTTATTATTTTTTTACAATCCTGTTAGGAGCCCAGTTGGGGGGCTTTGGTGAAATATCTGGGGTGATATCTCACTTTTGAGACAGAGAAAGGAACTGAGGACAGAGATTCCCCAGCCCCTTTCTCTGCAACCTCAGCTGCACTGGACAGTGAATGAATGGGAAGTGCTCTGTGCTGGGCAGCTTCCTCTTCATTTACAAACTAAAGCATCGTTATGCATGAACACAGTGAATGATCGATACTGTGAAGAGGAGTAGTCGGTGGGCAGCAGGGGGAGTCTGTGTCGCACAGGGAGATTAGGGTGTGCCCAGGCACATCTGGCACACCCTATGCGCGCCCCTATGGCAGTAGTAATGAGCTAAGGTTTTGGCTGATGCACATAATTGCAGGCCCTGGACCCATCAGCTGCAGCCAGGGAATTCCCGGTGAGAATACTTGTGTGGTGACACTATTGACCTAATATGGGCACATGGCCATGTTTGGTTGTTTGGCTAACTACTTTGTCCAGATATGGCCATAGTAGGTCAATGATGTCACCAGTAGCTTCATGTGACACAGGGGTGGGGATGCTGGTGACATCATTGACCCAATATGGCCACATGGGGACAATGATGTCAACCTGCCGTTGCACGCAACAAAGGGACGGAGATGCTGGTGACATAATTGACCTAGAATGACCACGTGGCCATATTTGGTTAATGATATTTGTAAAAATATGGCCATATTAGGTTAATGATGTCACCAGCATCCCCGCCCCTTTGTCATATGCAGCTATTGAGTGCGAAATTCCCAGGCCGCAGCTGAATGGGCCAATGGCCTGCTATCATTTGACAGCTTCCAGCGAGAGATACAGCAGGTTGTCAGGTGGATTAACTCTCCAACATCCATAAAAAACGGAAACATCTGTTTTGAGTGGACTGATCCTTTAAGAATTTCTATCAGCACGCTCAGCGTGATGTTATTTTGTGTTCTCTGGCTGTCCTGCGGCGTCAGATCATGCCCGGGCTACTCGAGACTGACACCGAACACTGGGAGTCCGCACTAACAAACTGTGAATTTTAAACAGGTGTGCGCAGCGCGAAGGTCAACGTTGACTCGCCCGATGACTGACACCTCCTTTTGTTGGATCTCATTAAAATGCTACCCCCTTCTTTTCCTGTGCCATGTTTCCCTTGAAATGTTAGCAGGACAAGCCTAAGTCAACATGCAAAATGCAGACTAACAAAGAACGCTTTTCAGATGCCAGAAAACGAGTCGCTCCCACACTGGCGCGATTTAGAAAAAACATTTTTACTTTCTTCCAACGCAGCAGTTATCGTGGATGGCTGAAAAATGTGTCAGCGAGGTCACGCCATTAAAATTGCTCTGTGTGCTCCGGGGGCTTCTGGAATAACACTGGGAATGAGTAGCCGCAATGGGAACATGATTCTTCTATAATAGTAGTATAGTTATTTATGAACGGCGTCATTTACTTCCTGAGCCGGGAATCACCAGTTCATTGACCGTATAGACGTTGGAGGCTGGAGGTCGTATATATGAATAAAGGTCGCAGAATTCCTATATCCTAATGTATTGTAGAGGGTACTGCGTAAATCTGCTAAAATTCACATTGCTTAACCACTTCCTGCCCGTGTCCCTTTAATGAGCCTCCACGCAGCCAAGTGGACTGTCCAATCATGTGACCATCGTGATAGGCTATTACAGCGGGAAGGATGGAGCGCCGCACTACCAAGAGGACAGCCGAGGTGTAGGGAAAGTGAAGGAAAGGGGTGGAAGGCGCGTGATCTAACGCTTGAATCAAGATGATACAGTTTATTCTTATACAAAGTGGATAAATGCAAAAAAAGTCACTACGTTTTCATAAAAACTAGGTTACAAAATATACATTAACATTTAGACATGCCCATGCAAGGGCATGTTCCAAGGCTCTGATGAAAAGGGAACCCCTCGAAACGCGTCAGCCAACTTTTGAGCACTTGCCCTTGCATAAGCAAGTGCTCAAAGGTTGGTTGGCGCGTTTCGAGGGGTTCCCTCTTCATCAGAGCCTTGGAAAACAAAAGAAAGTCTGTATAATGTGGTAGACCAACATAGTGAGGAGTAGCTGATTGGGAGGTGTATCACATGGTGAGTGATGAATTCTCCTTTACTCTAGAATTGTCCACATCACAGCACTCTAGGTAGAATAAACACCAAATGCATATTATGTAATGTATAAATGTATAAAATGAAAAATTGTTGAATTATTAAACCGTTAGACAATGAAGCCTTAAAAGCCATTACAGGCCATTAAAAATTATGATTATTAATGTATTTTAAAAAATTACTTAAAGTGGTTGTAAACCCTTACAGACCACTTTTACCTACAGGTAAGCCTAGATTAAGGCTTACCTGTAGGTGCAAGAAATATCTCCTAAACCTACACGGTTTAGGAAATATTTGCAAAAGACAGGCACTGATGTCTACAGCGCATGCGCCGTAAACAACGGCACACAGACGCACTGAGCGTGCTGTTTCTAACAGCGATCATGCCGTTAGTGGCGGCTCCCGCGCGCATGGGCAGGAGTGGCGCCATCATGGCTCCGGCCAATCACAGCGCCGGAGCCGTGATAACCGGAAGGAAGGTGGACGCGTTGTGGAAGAGGGCACAGCGAGGACATCGGAGGCTCCTGTGTCAGGTAAGTGACACATAATGGGCTATAATGCGGTGCATAGTAGCCCATTATGCTTTACCTTTTCAGGGAAACAAAGAGGAAGTAAAACCCATCAGGGTTTACTTCCTCTTTAAAAAGTATTAGAAAATATTAGAAAGTATTACAAACATTACTACTACTACTATTATTACTACTAAGTAGTAATGTTTGTAATACTTTCTAATTTTTTCTAATACTTTTTAAGTCATTTTTTAATAATCATAATTTTTAATGGCCTGTAATGGATTTTAAGGTTTTTAAGGCTTTATTGTCTAATGGTTTAATAATTCAACAATTTTTCCTTTTAATGCTTCAACGTTCTAACATGTTAACACTCTGACTATACGTCTCTGGTCTGTAATAACAATGTGCAGTATACAATTTCAACACTCTTTATATATATGTGCCCCACACTATATAAACATTTGGTGTTTATTCTACCTAAAGTGCTGTGATGTGGACAATTCTAGAGTAAAGGAGAATTCATCACTCACCATGTGATACACCTCCCAATCGGCTACTCCTCTCTATGTTGGTCTACCACATTATACAGACTTTCTTTTGTTTTCCAAGGCTCTGATAAAAAGGGAACCCCTCAAAACGCATCAGCCAACCTTTGAGCACTTGCCCTTGCATTGGCATGTCTAAATGTTAATGTATATTTTGTAACGTAGTTTTTATGAATACGTAGTAACTTTTTTGCATTTATCCACTTTGTATAATAATAAACTGTATCATCGTGATTCAAGCGTTAAATCACGCGCCTTCCACCCCTTTCTTTCACTCGGCCTTGTTCGGACCACCCCTGGTCAGTTTAGGCAGCAGGACACGCATGATCATCCTTTACTCTACTATTCATTCATCCTTTACCATTTGAAAGTACTACCATTCCATACTAATACCGCCTACACGAGCGCAGGAGAAATACTTTTTCTGTTCATATTTATAGTAGGGAAAGTGAAAGTGGCTTCAACCCGACTCCTCCCAGAGCATGCCCCCGGCGCATTTTGCTCTGCCCCAACCTGGTAGTGCGGCATCCTTCCCCCTTTATGTATGTATACGGAGCCAGGACAGGCTCCCTCAACGCCGGCACCCATACTCAATGCGTGTCACCAGAGCATTATACAATGATTGTGTGGGGTGGCACCTGAAGTCTATAAGGCTGTTGCAGTGGACACATGGTCAGGAGCCAATCCTGCCAGCTTCCGGTCATCACTATGACTATGTCAGCTGGGTCACTGTGCTGGGAGCACGCAGTGAGCACGCTCTCAGGATAGAAACCTTGCTCTCCATGAACACATATGTGCAGCGTATGGACATTAAATCCCTCCTGCTTTGCATTATGGGGGCAGCAAAAAGGTTAAAGAAGAAATTCACCCCCCCCGCCCACACTTTCCTCTCAATCCCCTCTTACCTTGTTTGCTGGGTTATTCTCAAAATACATACTCCAACAAATCCAGCATTGTCCTGCTGTGATCCTTTGCTAAACACCGGGTCTCGTGCCGCCATATACTTTAGATACGCCATCAGGAAGCCGCTGCCTATCTTGAGTTCTTGCAGCCTCCTCTCTGATGATGTGCTTGCACCATGGTATGTCATCCGAGGGCCTCCTGATGACGTGTATGTGTTGCGAGACGTCATTATGGGGCCGGCTGCAAGAACCAGGTAGAAACAGCTGATCCCCTTATGACCTGTAGGCATCACCAATATCATCGGGGGCTGGCTACAACGACCAGGTAGAGACAGCTGGCCCCCTTATGACGCATGTGCATTGCGGCACGTTATTGGGGGGCTGGCTGCATCAACCAGGTAGAGACAGCTGGCCCCCTTATGACGCATGTGCATTGCGGCACAATATTGGGGGGCTGGCTGCATCAACCAGGTAGAGACAGTTGGCCCCCTTATGACGAATATGCATTGGGGCATGTTATCGGGGGGCTGACTACAAGAATCGAGTAGAGACAGCTGGCCCTCTTATGACGCATATGCATTGTGGCATGTTATCGGGGGGCTAGCTGCAACCACCAGGTAGAGACAGCTGGCCCCCTTATGACGCATATGCATTGCGGCACATTATCAGGGGCTGGCTACAAGAACCAGGTAGAGACAGCTGGCCCCCTTATGACGCATATGTATTGTGGCATGTTATTTGGGGGGCTGGCTGCAAGAACCAGGTAGAGACAGCTGGACCATGATGATGCACAGCTGCCCAAGCAGAGTTGAATTCCCCAAGGTCCCCCCCCCACCCAAGGATGCTAGACATCAGTATCCTAGGAGACTGCAGGTGGCTTAAACTTCATTCTAACCTAGGTGTGAATTCCAGAAGTGCCGGGAGAGGTCTAAGTTTCTTAGTACAAATCCTCTACCCCTAAAATGTCCCCTCTTAGTACCCATCTTCTCCCCTTCTTCAATCCCCCCTTCAATCCCCCCTTCTAGCACGAATTCCCCCCAAATCCCCTCTCCTAGCATGACTCTTCTTCCCCTATCCCTCCTCCCAACACAAATCCCCCTAAATCACCACTCTTAGCTCTCCCTCCCAGATTTCCCCAACAAGAACAATACTTACTACCTAACACCCCCCCCCCCAATTCCCCCTTCCAACACAAATGCCCTCCTCCCAATCTCCTTGTGGCGCCACCACCTCACATGATACCCCAGTGCCCAGGGCAGCTGCCCCTCCTGCCCATCCCTTGTCCCAACCCTGGAGGGATTTCCTCTCACTTCCTATTTTGGCTATGAGACAGGAAGTAAAGGGAAATCTACCAAATGGGACACAGATGGCAAAAAAACCTGACAGGGGTTTTAACCCTCCTTTAATCTAAAACCAAAAAACTGTTTTTGTCTTTAGTTTAAAGTATATCTTTTTTTTAGTTTTGGATAGAGCGGAGATGGATTAGAACACCTGTCAGTTTTTATTGCTGTCTATTAGGGAGATTCACCCTCTCTATCTGTCCCGTTTACTGTTATCGTTGAAACTGAAAATAAAGAAAATCCCAAATTTTGGGTTGTCACCAAAACAGGAATAGAGGGGAAATCCTCCAATGGGGACACTAGTTCTGGTGACAACAACAAGAAGTGGAAGGGGCTGAGAGTGAAAGTGAAAACAAAATCCTAAATTTTGGGTTGTCACCAAAACAGGAACAGGGAGGTAATCTTCCAATAGGTATATGGAATGAAAAAAAAAAAAAAAAGTTTTGCCTTTAGTTCTACTTTATTGGCTGTCTGTGACCCCGTTGGGAGATTTTCTCTCACTTCCTGGCCCTGTGACACCTGGTCAAGAAGTGGGAGGTGCAAAGAGTAAAACAAAATCACAAATTTTGATTTTGTCACCAAAATAGAGCAGAAATCGTCCAATGGGGACATCAAATGTGCCAGGTGAAGAAAATCTTAAAAACATGGCCTGTTGCGGGGGTAATGAAGAGGCTAGGGTTGGGAGGCACTAATCATTAGCATCCTCTCCTTGCGTTGTGCAGATGTTCTCAGTCCCGCTGTATAAATGAGTGCGTCCATAATTATAGGTGGTGAGTCAGTCTATGCCGTGTACCTGAATCAGACATTGCAGGGCGCACGTCCCACCCTCCGCCATCGTTCTGTAACCAGCCCTGGTGACAAAGATCTGTACAGCTCAGACATCACACAGCAAAATTTTTTCCAGCAATAAAACTTCTTCCTGGCGCTTTACCGCTCTTATCTGCTAATTCCAAATAAACACATTACAAGGCTGGGCCTCCGTCTCACATCAAGGTCAGTCTGTGATGTCGCCGCCACTTTTAGAACCGTTCAGATTTCTGAGCAATAAGATCATTAAAAACCTCTACTCTGTTTATTTTTATTAGTTATCTTTTTTTTTTTATACTCTTTTAGCTTTGTAGTTTTTCTCTAACTAAAGGCCATGAGGTCGAAACGCGTTGGGACGGCTACCCACATTGCTTTTACTTTTTGCCTGTGATCTTAAGCTGTCATCTGTAAAAGATGTTTGCATATTTTTATCAAGATTAAAACATCTTTAATTTTATGACCTGCACCATATGGAGCCTTTTTTCTTCTTTTGCATTATGGTTCCAATGCGATAATGTACCACTTTGTCGCTGGTTTCTGGTGCCTACATTTGAGATCCATCGTTCATCTGATTTGAGGATACATTTGAGCTCCGGATATTTGGTTTTGCCACACTGCGATTTACTCCTGTTGATCGATTGAACGTCTGCATCCAGAGCGATTCCTGTACAGGTTTTATCCTTATCAGAGTTGGTACTTCCAATGACCATCTGGCCCCTGGCCAATACAAGCCGATTGACCCACTGTCGTATGAGAGGTGGGTCCACCTTGTCTGGTAATTAGTATTTATCTACAATTTTTCACCAGAAGAATGTCGATCCCGCTTTGAATGTGCCATACAGCTACTTCTTTGTCTGCACTATTCCGTTACTTGTTACTGAGGAACTAACAACAGTCTTCTTATTGGACACATGCCCTATGAAGTTTACTCACACTTCCTCACCCAGTGACTGGACTCATATATGTTATAATTATTATACATCATTGTTTTGTTTATTTATTTGTGTTCATAGCACTTCTAATCACCATTTGGTTTTCTTACACTTATATGGTGTTCCTTTCAGCGCTGCACTTTTGTATTCCTTTTTTCCTTTTTCCTGTTCCTTTTAGTGCTGCACTAGGACTTTGTTGGTTTTAGTGTTCGCAGCTTTAGCTTGAGCAGTTTAGCGCAGCAATTTCTCCCCTTGCTTTTCTCAATCCAGTGTGTGAGACTTTCACTTCCTGTAATAAAGACCGCTCACTGATGCTCTCTTTCCCTGTGCAGGAAGACTGATTCTAGCTCCGCCCTTCTCGTGGTTTTCTGCAGACAGTCTGTAGTGGGCGGAGCTGCTGGACCCCTCCCACAGCTCTTCTGCCTGCACAGCACAGTGATGATGTCACTGTTACTTTTACATGGTAATATCAGGGTTTGCAAGGGCATTTGTTACCTACAAAGTGGATTTAAATCCTTTGTGGCTATTAAAGAATATTATTTACATAAAAGTTTTTGTGACCGGAGTTCAGCTTTAATTTAGTTAGAAACATTTTAGGTGCATGAAAGCAAAAGATGTGCAAAGACTTACGCCTGTCCACACAGACTTTGGTACACTACATGTTTTAGTGGCTTGGAAAAGACCAGTGATTGACCTAGCTTTATTGAAGCAAAAGCTAACCTGGATCATGCTCCAGAAAAAAATGGTTAGTGTTCTCCGGGACAAACAATCCCTGTTTGAAAAGGTATGGTCCCCTTGGCTCTCTTACCTACAGGTAACGGATACTTAAAGTGGTGTTCCACCCTAAAAAAAAAAAAAGTACATGAAAAATCCAAAAAACAAAACAAAAAAACATTTGGATGTATATTTTTTTTTACTCACCTCTAAATGCCTGTTGCTAGGGGGTCCCTCGTAGTCTGCCTCTTTCAGTGCCTGGGCTGGTGACATCACTTCTGTCTCGGCACAGGAAGGGCTCAGCTCTGCTCCCTCCCTCCTGCCAATCATCTGGGACCCATTACAGGTCCCAGGTGACTGAGCGGCCAATCACGGCGCTCGGTGCCGCTCGCGCATGCGCAGTGGGTGACAGGCTGTGAAGCCACAGCCCGGCGCCCACAGTTGCAATGCCAGCGCCGCCGAACGGAGGGGGACACGAGCGGGGCTTCGATCCCCCGCATCGCTGGACCCAGGGACAGGTAACTGTCCAATTAAAAGTCAGCAGCTGCAGTATTTGTAGCTGCTGACTTTTAATTTTTTTTTTTTTTTTTAGTGGCCCTCCTCTTTAAAGGGGTTGTAAACCCTCATGTTTTTCACCTTAACCACTTGCCGACCAGCCGCCGTCATTATACTGCGGCAGGTCGGCGCATTCCCCCCCATGAGCTGTCTTAGCTATACGTCGGCTCCTTTAAGCGGGATAGCAGGCGCGCACGTGCCGCTGCACTGCGGGGGTGCCAATGCTCATGAGCGGCGGTCGCGATGATCGCCTGCCACAAGCGATCGCGGGCACAAGAGGCAGAACAGGGACGTGTGTGTGTGTGTAAACACACAAATCCCTGTTCTGTTCTGAGAGGAGTGACAGATCGGGAGTTCCAAATAGCTAGGAACCACGATCTGTCATCTCCTATAGTCAGTCCCCTCCCCCTACAGTTAGAACACACAGTCAGGGAACACAGTTAACCCCTTGATCGCCCCCTAGTGTTAACCCCTTCCCTGCCAGTGACATTTATACAGTAATCAGTGCATTTTTATAGCAATGATGGCTGTATAATTGTCAATTGTCCCAAAAATGTGTCAAAAGTGTCTGATGTATCCGCCATAATGTCGCAGTCCCGATAAAAATCGCAGATCGCCGCCATTACTAGTAAAAAAAAATTATAATAATAAAAATGCCATAAATCTATCCCCTATTTTGTAGACGCTATAACTTTTGCGCAAACCAATCAATGTACGCTTATTGTGATTATTTTACCAAAAATATGTAGAAGAATACATATCGGCCTAAACTGAGAAAAAAATTAGCTTTTTTTTTTTTTAAAAAATGGGGATATTTATTATAGCAAAAAGTTTAAAATATTGGGGGTTATTTACGAAAGGCAAATACACTTTGCACTACAAGTGCAAACTACAAGTGCAAAGTGCACTTGAAATTGCACTGAAAGTGCACATGGAAGTGCAGTCGCTGTAAATCTGAGGGGTAGATCTGAAATGAGGGGAAGCTCTGCTGATTTTATTATCCAATAATGTGCAAGCTAAAATGCTGTTTTTTATTTTCCTTGGATGTCCCCCTCAGATCTACAGCGACTGCACTTCCAAGTGCACTTTCAGTGCAATTTCAAGTACAAGAATAAATTAAACCTAAGGCTAAAGTGGGACTTTAATTGAGGCAGTGAACTACACATACGCCTCCATCCCCGATACATTGAACAAAAGGGAAAACTAAATGGTGGGACTTTAAATGAAGCAGCCACTACGTAATATAAACCAATCAATATACCAATGTTTATTAATTGCAAGGTTTGTACATAACCCAAGGGGTAATAAATAGTAAATGAATATAGCAATGCACTAATGGGTCTAAATGAGCGGATCTGGACAATACAAAGTAGTACACGGTAGGTTCATTAACAAGAAAGTAATATAAAACAGTATAATATGTTAATGAACAATGGTTGACAAGATCAGGACATTCCACATCAATGTAAAGCTGATATAACAGTGTACATAATTTTAACTTAGGTCTGTGAACCCCAATAGTAACAAAGGCAATCTTAGGGTATAAAAGCAAGGGTAGATTGATTCATAAAAGTAAATAAAGTAAAATACAAATATTGAACATAGATACTGTGACAACGCATCATAGGAAAGCTCTACGCGTTTCGTGGTTATACCACTCGTCAGGAGCAGATGCAGTAATAGGGGGTATCTATAATGAAATAATTACCAGAATGAGTATAATATTAAATATACAATTGTAAAAAAATGTATACATTTTTTACAATTGTATATTTAATATTATACTCATTCTGGTAATTATTTCATTATAGATACCCCCTATTACTGCATCTGCTCCTGACGAGTGGTATAACCACGAAACGCGTAGAGATTTCCCATAATGCGTTGTCACAGTATCTATGTTCAATATTTGTATTTTACTTTATTTACTTTTATGAATCAATCTACCCTTGCTTTTATACCCTAAGATTGCCTTTGTTACTATTGGGGTTCACAGACCTAAGTTAAAATTATGTACACTGTTATATCAGCTTTACATTGATGTGGAATGTCCTGATCTTGTCAACCATTGTTCATTAACATATTATACTGTTTTATATTACTTTCTTGTTAATGAACCTACCGTGTACTACTTTGTATTGTCCAGATCCGCTCATTTAGACCCATTAGTGCATTGCTATATTCATTTACTATTTATTACCCCTTGGGTTATGTACAAACCTTGCAATTAATAAACATTGGTATATTGATTGATTTATATTACGTAGTGGTTGCTTCATTTAAAGTCCCACCATTTAGTTTTCCCTTTTGTGCAATTTCAAGTACACTTTGCACTTATAGTTTGCATTTGTAGTGCAAAGTGGATTTGCCTTTAGTAAATAACCCCCATTGTGTTTTTTTTCAAAATTGTCGCTCTTTTTTTGTTTATAGCCCAAAAAATAAAAACCGCAGAGATGATTAAATACTACCAAAAGAAAGCTCTATTTGTGAGAAAAAAAAGGACGTCAATTTTGTTTGGATACAGCATTGCACGACCGCGCAATTGTCAGTTAAAGCGACGCAGTGCCGTATCGCAAAAAAATGCTCTGGTCATTGAGCAGCCAAATCTTCTGGGGCTGAAGTGGTTAATGCATCCTATGCATTAAGGTGAAAAAACTTCTGGCAGTGACCGGCTCCCCCAGCTCCCCCGTTTTACTTACCTGAGCCCCTTGGCGGAGACGCGCTCTCCCTCTCTGCCTGGGGTTCTCGGCTCTTGATTGGATAGATTGATAGCAGCGCAGCCATTGGTTCCTGCTGCTGTCAATCAAATTCAATGACGCGGGCGCCAGGGGGCGGGGCCGAGTCCAGCATTCGTGTCTGTGGACGCAAAACTGGACTCGGGAGCGTGCCCGCAAGGTAACCTCTGAGAGAGCGCTTCTCCTAGGGGGTTATTTGAAACGGGGAGGAGCCGCGAAAGCCACCGAGGGACCCCAGAAGAGAAGGATCGGGGCCACACTGTGCAAAACAAGCTGCACAGTGGAGGTAAGTATGACATGTTTGTTATTTTAAAAAAATAAACACAAAGCTTTAAAATCTCTTTAGGGCTGACATTGTACTGGTGGCAGGGTGGATTCCTGGATTAATAAGGTCTCACTTCTTTGCTCTTTTCTCCGGTTCTCTTCTTTTCCTTCCTCTTACTTGCTTTTTCTATTCCTCTCATGACAAGTTATATTAAAGGATATTAAAGGATACTATATATTTGACTTTACTAATTATTTGCTGCTCCCAGAATGAGATAAAGTCTAGTCTTCTGGTCAGAGTCTCCTCAAGTGAAGGGTGGGGGGGGTGTAGTCCTGCTTGACCCCTTCGCTAAGCTTACAATGTTGGCCTGAAGTTAGGCCCACGGAATGTTTGCTCTTCTCCTATCATACAAGTAAAACCTTGGTTTGGGAGTAACTTGGTTTGAGAGCGTTTTGCAAAAGCAGCATTTTAAAATAAATTTTGACTTGATATACAAGCGATGTCTTGATATACAAGTAGCGTCACAACTGAGTATAAAAGAGAAGAGAGGCACCTCTAAGTGTAGCAATATGGTTACATTTAATGAAGGTACAACATTTACAACATACTGCTACACTTATGCCGTGTACACATGGCCGGACTTTTTGGCCAAACTTGTCCAACGGACAATGGGCTTCATCGGACCTGCAGCGGACCTTTTCTGTCGAAAATGTGACGGACTTTAGATTTAGAACATGTTTCAAATCTTTCTGACGGACTCGAGTCCGGTCGAAAAGTCCGCTCGTCTGTATGCTAGTCCGACGGATGAAAACCGACGCTAGGGCAGCTATTGGCTACTGGCTATCAACTTCCTTATTCTAGTCCGGGCGTACGTCATCACATCCGTCGGACTTTGGTGTGATTGTGTGTAGACAAGTCCGATACGTCAAAAGCCATTCGAAAAGTCCGACGTGATTTAGTCCGTCGAAAGTGTGGTCATGTGTACACGGCTTTAGAGGCCCCTCTCTTCTCTTTTATACTCTGTCGCTTCTGCTGGATTTTGCTTTTAATCCCCTTGTGGAGGCTTCCATTTGTGGATGGACATTTTACGGCTACACAACCTTTCACATTGCTATAATCTTTTTATATGGACTATAAACGGAAGGACTTATAAATAAATGGTTGTGGAACGGAATGTTTGAGTTTCCATTATTTCTTATGGGGAAGTTTGCTTTGATATAAGAGTGCTTTGGATTACAAGCATGCTTCCGGAACAAATTATGCTTGCAATCCAAGGTTTTACTGTATAGCTGAATCTGTATTGTTATGTGAGACTATTAATGCCATGTACACACGGGTGGACTTTTCAGCATCAAATGTCTGACGGTCTTTCCGACGGACTTGCGAACGATCACCATTTCACACACACGAAAGTCCGGTCGTTTGAACGTGATGACGTACGACCAGACTAGAATAGGGAAGTTCATAGCCAGTAGCCAATAGCTGCCCTTGCGTCGTTTTTTTTGTCCATCGGACTAGCATACAGACGAACAGATTTTTCAATCGGACTCGAGTCCGTCGGAAAGATTTGAAACATGTTCTAAATCTAAAGTTCATCTGATTTTTGATAGAAAAAGTCCGCTGAAGGTCCGATGAAGCCCACACACGATCGGATTGCCCGACGGATTCGTTCCGTCGTACCAGTCTGGTCGGAAAGTCCGGTTGTGTGTATGCGGCATTACAGTGACCCACATTGGTGATGTTCCTGATATCCAACAATGGACGGTTCGAGGAGGTCTTTGCCTAAACTTCCTATCCTTTAAATCCGCCATTGTTACTACTTTCTTGTCAACTGATTTTGATGACAGTGTCCTTATGAAATTTCTTTTGTCACATCATAACATGTTTTTTATTGTCATTTAAAAAAAACTGAATAACAACATTGAAACGAAAGCAGGTCAACTTCACCTGCGATGAATTCTCAATGATCTCACAATTGATGGCGATGGGAAGAGCGTGACAATAAACACGCCTGCAGTGAATTTTACGGATCCAGACGGTAGCACCCTTAGTAAACAGAAAAATGAAATCTCGGATGTCAAATAAAGCAAATAACAGTAATGAATGTACTACGTGCTTTTGTGAATGGAGACATCTTTATACTCTGCCGATAGCAATCCTTCTGACGAAAATCTGTTGAAAATCGCCAGTGGCAGGATCACTAAGAGGCTTCCTGTTTATCCCTATGGAATCCCCCCCCCCCCCCCCCCATAGCTAAGACAGAGAGCTGTCTCCTATTGCTAGTCGTTTAGAGTGAGCAGCGGTCGGGGGAGGGACTTAGCGACATCTCGCTGCATCTGGAAGAGACAGGAGCCTCTTTAGCAAACCTGCCACAGGCAATCTGTCTCTAGTGGCAGGATCTGTGCCCATCTGACATCAGCCTTACAGCTGAACTGCAGGCAAACAGCTAAATACACAGATGAAGCAAACATATGAAAGTGGATCAACCTGCCAAAGGATTTGTGTTTCTCTCCATCCAGTTCTGAGATATACACTGCTCTGCCGTACAGCACAGCCCTGTCTAGCTGGGCATAAGACATGTTGCTACAAATCAATAACACTTACAGGACCCAGTTCCAGCCCATGACAGGGCAATGAAAGCAGAACCAGCCCACTGGTGGGCTCAAACACATCCAGACCATCTAAACGGTGAGCTTATGTGTGGTAGACCCGCCCAATGGGATGACAGCTGGTGGCGTCTAATGCTGTGCCTCGTACAGCTCTCAGACAGGATGCTGAGCAACATCACTGGAGTGGGTGGGTTGGCAACGGGTTTCAGGGGCACAGCCCCCTTTGTCAAGCCTAAGGGTATGACAAAGGGTGCTAAGTATTAGTTCATATGGTACTTTGTGCCATCTAGTGGATGAATGGTGTATTTTCTGTTTTAAATCAATGGGAAACATTTGATCAACACAGGAAATAACCCAATAACATTTGTTTTTTCACACACAACGAATGTACAGTAAAACCTTGGATTGCGAGCATAATTCGTTCCGGAAACATGCTTGTAATCCAAAGCACTTGTATATCAAAGCACATTTCGACATAAGGAATAATGGAAACTCAAATGATTCGTTCCACAACCATTTATTCGTAAGTTCTTCAGTTTATAGTCCATATAAAAATATTATAGCAATGTGATAGGTTGTGTAATCATAAAATGTCAAACACAAATTGAAGCCTCCACAGGTGGATTAGAAGCAAAATCCAGTAGGAGCTACAGGATATAAAAGAGAAGAAAGGCGCCTCTAAGTGTAGCAATATGGTTACATTTGATGAAGGTACAACATTTAGCAACTCACATGGTTGATGATTAAAAGAGGCACATCTAAGTATGCAGGCATCAGGGGTAAAGCTGTCTGCAATCATGACCGGGAAGACTACCCTGCAGTACAGCAATCTGAAAGTGAGGCTTGAAGCGCTCGTGGAGTGCAGAGTGGAATAAAAGACGTTGATGGCAGTGAGTAGGAACGGTCTATGTGGACAGCTTTACCCCAGATGCCTGTATACTTAGATGTGCCTGTTGTAATCATTAACCATGTGAGTTGCTAAATGTTGTACCTTCATGAAATTTTGGGGTGGATTTGAGGTGAGGGGGAAAATACTTGTGCTGAGAGGGGGATTTATTTTTAGGGGGTAAGGATGCAGATCAGTGCTCAGTGTTTTTGTGGGGGGATTTTTGCTGACACATAATGCTCATACATCTTGGGGGGGAGGGCGCAGTTTACCATGTTCACCCTGGGCTCTAGATGACCTTGTCTCGTCTTGAAGGGTGGGGGGGGGGGCAGTTTGCCATGTTCACCCAGGGCTCTAGATGACCTTGTCCCTTCACCCTGGGCTCTAGATGACCTTGTCCCGTCTTGAAGGGTGAGGGGGAAGTTTGGTATGTTCACCTTGGGCTCTAGATGACCATGTTCCATCTTGAAGGGTGAGGGGGAAGTTTGGTATGTTCACCATGGGCTCTTGATGACCTTGTCCCATCTTGAAGGGTGAAGGGGCAGTTTGGTATGTTCACCATGGGCTCTGGATAACCTTGTCTCGGCTTGAAGGGTGAGGGGAAATTTGGTATGTTCACCCATGGCTCTAGGTGACCTTCTCTCTTCTTAAAAGGTGGGGGCAGTTTGGCATGTTCACCTTGGGGTATAGATGACCTTGTCGCCTCTTGAAGGGTGAGTGAGGGGGCAGTTTGGTATGTTCACCCTGGGCTCTAGATGGCCTTGTCTCGTCTTGAAGGGTGAGGGGGCAGTTTGGTATGTTCACCATGGGGTCTGCATGACCTTCTCTCATCCTAAAAGGTGGGGGCAGTTTGGCATGTTCACCTTGGGGTATAGATGACCTTGTCGCCTCTTGAAGGGTGAGTGAGGGGGCAGTTTGGTATGTTCACCTTGGGCTCTAGATGACCTTGTCCCCTCTTGAAGGGTGAGGGGGCAGTTTGGTATGTTCACCCAGGGCTCTAAATGACCTTGTCCCCTCTTGAAGGGTGAGGGGGCAGTTTGGTATGTTCACCCTGGGCTCTAGATGACCTTGTCTCGTCTTGAAGGGTGAGGGGGCAGTTTGGTATGTTCACCATGGGCTCTGGATGACCTTGTCCCGTCTTGAAGGGTGAGGGGGCAGTTTGGTATGTTCACCATGGGCTCTTGATGACCTTGTCCCATCTTGAAGGGTGAGGGGGCAGTTTGGTATGTTCACCATGGGCTCTGGATAACCTTGTCCCGTCTTGAAGGGTGAGGGGAAATTTGGTATGTTCACCCATGGCTCTAGGTGACCTTCTCTTGTCTTAAAAGGTGGGGGCAGTTTGGCATGTTCACCTTGGGGTCTAGATGACCTTGTCCCCTCTTGAAGGGTGAGTGAGGGGGCAGTTTGGTATGTTCACCCTGGGCTCTAGATGGCCTTGTCTCGTCTTGAAGGGTGAGGGGGCAGTTTGGTATGTTCACCATGGGCTCTGCATGACCTTCTCATCTTAAATGGTGGGGGCAGTTTGGCATGTTCATCTTGGGCTCTAGATGACCTTGTCCCCTCTTGAAGGGTGAGGGGGCAGTTTGGTATGTTCACCCAGGGCTCTAGATGACCTTGTCCCCTCTTGAAGGATGAGGGGGCAGTTTGGTATGTTCACCCTGGGCTCTAGATGACCTTGTCTCCTCTTGAAGGGTGAGGGGGCAGTTTGGTATGTTCACCATGGGCTCTGGATGACCTTGTCCCGTCTTGAAGGTTGAGGGGGCAGTTTGGTCTGTTCACCCTGGGCTCTAGATGACCTTGTCTTGTCTTAAAGGGTTGAGGGGGGGGCAGTTTGACATGTTCACCCTGGGCTCTAGATGACCTTGTCCTGGCACTGATAACACTATACAGTATATGTGAACGCATGAATAATGCGCCTGTGCTCAGTCGCACCTGTAGATGTGAGCAAAGCCAAAGAAAGACTTAGGTATTTATGTTGGCTGTATGTAAAAGTAAAGTGATTTTTAAAGGAATATGCAGCTGTATTGAATTTTATTTATTTATTTTTTTTTAATCTTTTTTTATTTACTATTTTCTTTACTTTTTTTCTAAACTTTTTCTTACCCCATTTCTTTTTTTTTCCTTGCAGTTTTCGCACCGTCTATTTAATATCGCCCAACAGCATGATCTTGGTAATGTACAAAAAAACCTGCAAGCAGAGTAACAGATTTTCTGAATTGATTTGCATAATGATACCTGAATACGCTTTCTGAAACAATGACACCGACTAATTTGATTGGCTGATAATGAGCAGAGCGTCGGCCGTTCCCCTTGTCTCCTTGTCTTTTCAGTTGTCCAGAGGTTAATGCAGACGACTGTAAGTGAATGTTTGTGACACCTCTTGTACACAGGCACAGTGAAAGGGACAGAAAACAATCAATTTCGCCACAAGAAGAATTGGTATGACGCCAGCCCGCTGCATGCTGAAAGCACAATAAATTACCTGTGACAGGCTGATTCAGTCATTCCCCATTCAACGTCCTGGTGAAACACAACGCGCGACACGATTGGCTCCCAAAGCCCGGGGGCTTGTGCGTGAGCGCCATATATATTGATCCGCCGGGGGCTTTCAGTTGAACTGAACAGAAGTTGTTGCTGGGTTTGTCTTCAGAATGATTAAATACACTTTCTTCACTGCAGCGTTTTACAAAATGTCATTTGACTGACTCTCAGGCCTATTACAGGCCATTTGGACTCCTGGAAGATCACAGAGGATAAAATTTGCTTCTTTGTTACGCTGAGCCGTATCTGCAGGTTAAAGAGTCACCTCTGCTGTGTCCTTCAATCAGATCCTGTCCTTCAATCAGAAACCTTGGCTATGCAGGAGAAAGCAACAGGTTAACTGTAAGGTTAGGTTTAGATGCATGTCTAAAAATCACTGCTCCTCTGAAAAGCCATCCACTTTCAGATCGGTTTTCAGAGGTGATTGACACAGGGGGGTGCCTCCTCACCTCCGGTTTTAGCCCCATTTTTCAAAACAAATGCACCGCAACTACGTGCATTGCATGCCATTGAGGGTCGCTTACGTCACTTCCCTGTTTACTTGAAAGAGTTGTGATCAGTGGGTTGGTTGCCCAAAGATCACAACATGTTGGATAGTTTTTGCCGCCAACGTGAAGTGAAGCAAAGGAAATTTAAGTACATGATGGGAGTAAACGCTGTATTGAAGCAAATCTGTTGTTTTGCCCTAAATGGTCAACGCACAGGTTTTCTTTAAAACAGTGGTGGTCAATGTTCCTAATATGGTGGACCTCAAGTGTGGCCTTCAACGTCACCAAAGGGATAGAATAGAATTCAGTAAATATTCAGTGTCAGAGACAGCAAACAGGAGAGGATATAGTCAAAGACTAATCAGGAAATGGTCAAAGACTGTAGACATAATACAGGAGATGGTCAGAGACATGGGGACATGATACAAGACATGGTCAGAGACTGTAGACATGATACAAAAGATGGTCAGAGACATGGACATGATACAAGATATGGTCAGAGATATGGACATGATATAAGAGATGGTCAGAGACATGGGGACATGATACAAGAGATGGTCAGAGACTGTGGACATGATACAAGAGATGGTCAGAGACATGGACATGATACAAGAGATGGTCAGAGACATGGACATGATACAAGAGATGGTCAGAGACATGAGGACATGATACAAGAGCTGGTCAGAGACTGTGGACATGATACAGGAGATAGTCAGAGACTGGTGACATGATACAAGAGATGGGCAGAGACTATGGACATGATACAAGAGATGGGCAGAGACTATGGACATGATACAAGAGATGGTCAGAGACATGGACATGATACAGAGATGGTCAGAGACATGGGGACATGATACAAGAGATGGTCAGAGACTGTGGACATGATACAAGAGATGGGCAGAGACTATGGACATGATACAAGAGATGGGCAGAGATATGGACATGATACAAGAGATGGTCAGAGACATGGACATGATACAGAGATGGTCAGAGACATGGGGACATGATACAAGAGATGGTCAGAGACTGTGGACATGATACAAGAGATGGGCAGAGACTATGGACATGATACAAGAGATGGGCAGAGACTATGGACATGATACAAGAGATGGTCGGAAATGTGGATATGATACAAGAGATGGTCAGAGATTGTGGACATGATACAGGACATAGTCCGAGACTGGGAACATGATACAGGAGACGGTCAGAGACTGGGGACATAATACAGGAGACTGTGGACATGATACAAGAGATGGTCAGAAACTGCAGACATAATACAGGAGATGGTCGGAAACTGCAGATATGATACAGGAGATGGTCATAGACTGCAGACATGATACGGGAGATGATCGGAGATGCAGACATGATCTAAGAGATGGTCAGAGACTGCAGACAGGAGATAGTCAGAAATTGTGGAAATCATACAAGAGATAGTAAGAGACTATGGACATGCTGCAAGAGACTGTCAAAGACTGCAGACATGCTATAGGAGTTGTTGGAGACTAGGGACATGCTTTAGGATATAGCCATAGACTGGAGACATTTTACAGGGAACTACAGTGCCTTGAAAAAGTATTCATGACATTTTCTACATTTTGTCATGTTACAACCAAAAACATAAATGTATTTTATTAGGATTTTTTGTGATAAACCAAAACAAAGTGGCACATAATTGTGAAGTTGAAGGAAAATGATAAATGGTTTTCAACATTTTTTACAAATAAATATGTAAAAAATGTGTGGGGTACATTTGTATTCAGCCCCCTTTACTTTGACACCCCTAACTAAAGTCTAATGAAACCAATTGCCTTCAGAAGTCACCTAAATTAGTAAATAGAGTCAACCTGTGTGTAATTTAATCTCAGTAAAAATACTGCTGTTCTGTGAAGCCCTCAGAGGTTTATTAGAGAACCTTAGTGAACAAACAGCATCACGAAGGCCAAGGAACACACCAGATAGATCAGGTATAAAGTTGTGGAGAAGTTTAAAGCAGGGTTAAGTTATAAAAAATATTCCAAGCTTTGAACATCTCACAGGGCACTGTTCAATCCATCATCTGAAAATAGAAAGAGTATGGCACAACTGGAAACCTACCAAGACATGGCCGTCCACCTAAAATGACAGGCCGGGCAAGGAGAGCATTAATCAGAGAAGCAGCCAAGAGGCCCATGGTAACTCTGGAGGAGCTGCAGAGATCCACAGCCCAGGTGGGAGAATCTGTCCACAGGACAACTATTAGTCGTGCTCTCCACAAATCTGACCTTTATGGAAGAGTGGCAAGAAGAGAGACATTGCTGGACAAAAGCCATAAGAAGTCCTGTTTGCAGTTTACGAGAAGCCATGTGGGGGACACAACAAACATGTGGAAGAAGGTGCTCTGGTCAGATGAGACCAACATTGAAATTTTTGGCCTAAAAGCAATGTGCTATGTGTGGCAGAAAACTAACACTGCACATCACCCTGAACACACCATCCCCACTGTGAAACATGGTGGTGGCAGCATCATGTTGTGGGGATGCTGGTCAGAGTTGATGGGAAGATGGATGGAGCCAAATACAGGGCAATCTTAGAAGAAAACCTGTTAGAATCTGCAAAAGACTTGAGACTGGGGTGGAGGTTCACCTTCCAGCAGGACAACGACCCTAAACATACAGCCAGAGCTACAATGGAATGGTTTACGTTTTTGGTTGTAACATGACAATATTTGGAAAATGTTTAAGCGTATGAAAACTTTTTCAAGGCACTATACTAGAAATCACTGCTGTAACAAGGTAATACAGAAAAATACAGCTTAGTATCTGCAGGGGCCTCGAGGGCCGCACAAAAAGCACCAAAAGGCCACATGCGGCCCCAGGGCCATAGGTTGGACATTCCAGGTATGTATAGCCAAAACCTTTTCTTTTTCGTTTTGGACAGACCAGAGAATGGATAGGACTAAGGCCCCTTTCAGACGGGGCAGACTCCATCAAGCGGATCCGCCTGCTCAGCGGGGGATCTCTCAGCTGATCCCCACTGGGCAGGCGGATGACAAGTCCGTGTCAGCTCCGTTATGCGGGGCGGACACAGACACAGCCCGGTGTTCTCTATGGGGCACCTGTCCATTTCCATCCGACTGTCATCCAATCTGCCAGATGGATGGAGAAAGATCCCCATCCGTCTGTTTTTAGTGGCCCGGTTTAGATGCTCCATAAAGAACAATGGGTGGTCTTACTGGGTCTGCCTGAAAAACGGAAAGGCGGACCCGAACGGTCCGCTGGTGTGAAAGGGACTTATGTAGTCACTAGCCCAGGGGTAGGCAACCTTTTGAGCACAGTGTGCCGAAAAATATTTTCAAAGAAATTGAGAGTGCCGATTTTATAACAAAAAAAATGTAAACTTCACACTCTCAATTACGAAAAGGATTTTAATAATCACAATGCCATCGTCCACATGCAGAAAGAGAAAGGACAATGTAAATTAAACAGTGCGTGTTTAGTATCACTTTAAACCCAAAAACAAAAAGTTTACATTGCAGTTTACCAATCCTTAAGGCTCCATTCACACTCTAATGCCCCATACACACGGTCGGATTTTCCGACGGAAAATGTGTGATAGGACCTTGTTGTCGGAAATTCCGACCGTGTGTAGGCTCCATCACACATTTTCAATCGGATTTTCCGACCCACAAAGTTTGAGAGCAGGCTATAAAATTTTCCGACAACAAAATCCATTGTCGGAAATTCCGATCGTGTGTACACAAATCCGCCGCACAAAGTGCCACGCATGCTCAGAATAAATAAAGGGATGAAAGCTATTGGCCACTGCCCCGTTTATAGTCCCAACGTACGTGTTTTACGTCACCGCGTTTAGAACGAGAGGGCAGGGCTGCTTATAAGGCAGTACAGGCAGCCCTCCTGTACTGGGTCCAGGCCTCATCAGTTCAAAAGGGGGGCCCGGGCACCTGTTAAGCAGAAGGTCCGGCTGTACTGTCTTATTGCAGACACCGATCCTCTTCTGCCTCCTCCTGCAGTGCTTCCAGCTTCTCCTCTTCTCCCCCCCCCCTGGCTGCAATGCAGGGGGATTGGTTCTAGCACATGCCCCCTTCCATTTGCTGTCCAGGCCCCCCTGGGTGCCTCTCTCCCCCGCAGCGCTGCCAGCTTCCCTCCTCTCCTCACCACTGGCAGCAGCTGCAGGCACGCAGGGGGATATTTCAAGGTGGAGAGTGGGGGAAGGGGCCGGTAAATATGTAATTTACTGGCCCCATCCTTTCCTGAATGAACATAGTGAACAATCAGTACCAATTACTCTTCTGTCCATTCATCAGTGAAGCGTAGTAAACTGTGTTTACTATGCTTCAGTTTGTGAATGAGAGGGAAGCCTCGGAGAGTTTCCTATTCATTCATCTGTGCAACATAGGCTACAGAGAAAGGGACTGATAAATCTACGTCCTCAGCCACTTCTAGACAGGGAAAGGGGACCTCTGTCAGGTAGGCTGTATGGGGCCCTGTGATTTCTAACATCAGCCCTGGGAGAAGGTAGTGCAGTTCTGGCCTTACACCTGTAGAATTTTGTTTGAATGTTCCAATGAGAGAGTATAAAAATCGCAGGTCCAGCCATCTGTTGGTGCCGTGATGGACGTAAATGATTTCAATCTTTTGTATGAATACCACGTCACTGACCCAATTTTCATGTTCTACCTCCAGATTAATTTTGACAAGTGCATGTTCATAAGACCAGTTATGTATTTTCTCAGCTTGGAGAGAATTCAATGATTAGAAATGAGTTTGTTCCCATTAGATTCAGCATTTTCCATCCTTGTCCTTCAATTTTCTTTGCTCATTTGATTCAAAATCAATTGTCAAATCGCCCCCTTTAAATTCATCGAGCGTTCTGAAAACTATACATTTCTAATGAAATTCTACAGATGTAAGGCCAGCTTAAGATGGACTAGCAAATTTGGATGGACACTAAAAATGAAAGTGGTTGTAAACCTTTACATACAGTATACATAGTGAAGTGACTGTCCACAGGTGATACACAGACATGAAACAAATTCTCCCACATAAGTTGTATCTGTCTATCTGCAGTCTTCTCTTCTTTACAGCCATAAAAAGTGCAGAACTCATAAAACTTGTCTGAGCGTTCCAAAAAAAAAAGAGGCGGAGCTGAAATGACACTCTGCAGAGCTCAGTGAGGTGAGCTCTGAGAGCTGATTGGAGGGAAGGGACACCCCCCCCCCCTTCACACAGCTCACAGGAACAGAGCTGAGGCTGTCAATCAGCTGGAGCTCCCTCCCCTGTCACCTTTTTTCTCTTGGTGTCAGAAAAACTTGTCAGAAGTGACTCATGCTGATAGGAGAGGAATGAAGCAGCAGACATAAATGACACTTAGTGCTCTTAATTCAGACTTACTGACCGAATCACCAGATGAAATTAGAGGGAAAAAAAGCCTAAAAGAGGAAAACGAATGCAGCCATCATCATCTAATAATTGTTAAGCTGCACTATAATACATTTTTGGCACATTTTGTGTTTTTTCCATGCGTGTTTTTGATGAATTTTTAATGCGCTTGTCAGTGTCCTGATTATCAGTGCAGTCTCAACAGTGCCCACCAGTGCTGCCAATCAGTGCCTCCTCATCAGTGTCACCTATCAGTGCCAATCAGTGCCGCCTACCAGTGCCAATCAGTGCCGCCTATCAGTGGCCTTCAGTGCTGCCTCATCAGTGCCTTCTCATCAGTGCCACCTCATCAGTGCCACCTCATCAGTGTCACCTATCAGTGCCCATCAGAGCCACCTACCAGTGCCAATCAGTGCTGCCTATCAGTGGCCTTCAGTGCTGCCTCATCAGTGCCTTCTCATCAGTGCAGCCTCATCAGTGCTGCCTCATCAGTGCCACCTCATCAGTGCCGCCTCATCAGGGCCACCTCATCAGTGCCGCCTCATCAGTGCCGCCTCATCAGTGCCACCTCATCAGTGCACAACACTGAAGGAGAAAAATTATCTGTTTTTTCCATGCGTGATTAATTTTTAATGCGCTTGTCAGTGTCCTGATTATCAGTGCAGTCCCAACAGTGCCCACCAGTGCTGCCAATCAGTGCCTCCTCATCAGTGTCACCTATCAGTGCCCATCAGTGTCACCTACCAGTGCCAACTATCAGTGGCCTTCAGTGCTGCCTCATCAGTGCCTTCTCATCAGTGCCACCTCATCAGTGCCACCTCATCAGTGCCACCTCATCAGTGCCTCCTCATCAGTGTCACCTATCAGTGCCCATCAGAGCCACCTACCAGTGCCAATCAGTGCTGCCTATCAGTGGCCTTCAGTGCTGCCTCATCAGTGCCTTCTCATCAGTGCAGCCTCATCAGTGCCACCTCATCAGTGCCACCTCATCAGTGCCACCTCATCAGTGCCGCCTCATCAGTGCACAACACTGAAGGAGAAAAATTATCTGTTTGCAAAATTACAAACTATTAAAAACAGTTCATTTTTTTCAAAAGTTTCGGCCTTTTTTCATTTATTTAGCAAATAAAAAAACCCCAGTGGTGATTAAATACTACCAAAAAAAAGCTCTATCTGTGTGAATTTTTTTTTTTAAATTTTATATGGGGACAGTGCTGCATGGCCGCGCAATTGTCATTGAAAATGCGACAGCGCTGAAAGCTGAAAATTGGCCTGGGCAGGAAGGGGTAAAAGTGCCCGGTAGGCGAGTGATTAAACAATATTAAAAAAGGACATTTGAAATGACATTAAGATGTTAAAGCTTCTATAAAATTTTAGTAATTAGATTTGCATCTGCTTGAATTAATTATTCCTCTTCGCTGACCTAGAGAACAGCTTGTAGCCCTTTTATTTAAATGCTGAAACTTGTCAATAGCTGCATGGAGGATGAAGATAGATATGTAGTTCAGGCGCTCAGACTAAAGCGCTAGCAAGACAATTAGTACACTGTAGTGTAAGCTATTGATCCTGTATGACATATATCACGTCTGTACAATTGCCGTAAGATAGACTTCCGGGGCCAGATGGCCCTATAATGATTTTGCTGTTCAGTCCAGACGTTTACGACTGTTGTTGTCGCCGAGCATTGTTGTGTAATGGCAATACATGTAGAGCTGGAATCCTGACAACGATCAAAATTTCAGTTTGAATCGGCTAAATACATCCGAGGTGGATCAAAACAAAAGGAGTGCAAAGCCTTAAAGTGGTTCTAAAACCTCAAGGATTTTTTCACCTTAATGCATTGTATGGCTAACTGACTTTGGTGGACAGCAGCAGGAGCCAATAGCGCAGCTGCTGTGCCTCAGCCAATCAGGAGGGAGGGTCTGAGGCGCTCATGCACATAGCTGGATCGAGATGGGGCTCAGGTAAGTATTAGGGGGGCTAAGGGGGGCTGCTACACACAGAAGGTTTTTATCTTAATGCATTGTATGCATCAAAGTGATACTAAAGTCTTGTTTTTTTTTTTCTTTAAAAATAACAAACATGTTTTACTACCTCCTCTGTGTAGTGAATTTGCACAGAGCAGCCCACGTCCTCCTCTTCTCAGGGTCCCCCGCTGGCACTCCTGGCCCCTCCCTCCTGTTCGAGTTCCCACACAGCAAGCAGGTTGCTATGGGGGCACCTGAGGCAAGCGTGTGTCCACGGAGCCGCGGTTCGGTCCCGCCCCCCTCTCCTGATTGGCTAACTGACTTTGATGGACAGCAGCAGGAGCCATTAGCGCAGCTGCTGTGTCTCAGCCAATCAGGAGGGAGGGTCCGAGGCACTCATGCCCATCGCTGGATCGAGATGGGGCTCAGGTAAGTATTAGGGGGGCTGAGGGGGGCTGCTACACACAGAAGGTTTTTATTCCTAGATTGTAAGCTCTAATGAGCAGGGCCCTCTGATTCCTCCTGTATTGAATTGTATTGTACTTGTACTGTCTGCCCTAATGTTGTTGTAAAGCGCTGCGTAAACTGTCGGCGCTATATAAATCCTGTATAATAATAATAATAATAATAATCTCAATGCATAGACTGCATTAAGATAAAAAAACCTTCTGCCTTTACAACCCCTTTAAGATAAAAAAAATCTTCTGTGCTGCAGGTCCCCCCCCTTTATTCTTACCTGAGCCTGATCCGATCCAGCGACGTGCACAAGTGGAGCGGCTCTCACCACTGTCTCCCTCCTCGTTGGGCAGATTGAGAGCCATTGGCTACCACTCCTGTCAATCAACTCCAGTGGCGAGGGAGTGGGGGCGGGGCCGAGTCCCACTATCTGTGTCAATGGACGCAGCAGCGGGGCTCTAGAGCGAGCACACACAAGTGCCCCCATGGGGATCAGTTTTCTGTTTCCTATTGGGGGCACCAGCAAGAGAGGAGCAGCCAGGAGCGCCGGTGGGGGATCCAAGAAGAGGAGGATTGGGGTCTCTCATAGCAAAATTGATGCTCTTTTTTTTGTTTATAGCACAAAAAATAAAAAATGCAGAAGTGATCAAATACCACCAAAAGGAAGCTCTATTTGTGGGGGAAAAAAAAGAACATAAATTTTATTTGGATACAGCGTCGCACGACCGCGCAAATGTCAGTTAAAGCAACGCAGTGCGGTATCGCCAAAACTAGCCTGGTCAGGAAGAGGGTAAATCCTTCCGGGGCTGAAGTGGTTAAAAGTCACCAGCTACAATATTTTTAGCTGCTGACTTTTATTTTTTTGGGGGGAGCCTGGAGTTCCTCTTTAAGACCCAAACATCGCATACATGCACCTATGGGGGGGGGGGGCTGAGGTCTCTGTACTGAGAGCGTGCACTCCCTGCACAGTGACTGAACTGTCATAGGCACATGACTGGGAAGTCTGCCCCCCCCCCCCCCCCCCGACCTAAAGACCCACTTACAGGAATGCTGGACCTGGATAGAAAGGGGTTAAGATCGCAGTATAAAAGATCCATGTAATGATTTTATAAGTGGAAGAAGTAATGGAGTTTTTGTTTTCTATCTCCGTGGAGTTATTAATAACTCAGGGATATAACTGTCTTGCTTGAAGGGCTTGTAAAACTATTATTGATAGTTGGAGTAATAATATTTATCTTCAGAGCATAGAGCTCTCCAGCACAAATAGTTCGTTTGTGTAAGCAATA
Organism: Lithobates clamitans; assembly: GCA_037952925.1. Classification (NCBI taxonomy): domain Eukaryota; kingdom Metazoa; phylum Chordata; class Amphibia; order Anura; family Ranidae; genus Lithobates; species Lithobates clamitans. Next base: position 853,418 of record JBBGZY010001813.1, on the reverse strand, counting down.
ACAATGGAACGATTGCTGGTGTTAGAGCAGGAAAGATGCGGCTGCTGGATCCAACCCCATAAGAATAAATTGCTTCTAAAGCCAGGAACAAAAACGTCATTCAATACTGCAATGACACCACGGCAGTGATGTTTTATACGTCACGGATGACGCACCGCGTCACGTCAGCGCAAGCGCACTACACACCATGAGGACAGTGGGAGCCATCTTTACGTGAGGCATCAGGACGGCGTGCCTAGACGGCTTTTTCAATGCTACAGTGCTATTAGTGGCCTCATACTGTAATGCTCTCTGGACTGATGATTAAAAAGAGAAAGGCTCTGACAAAGAGCAGTAAACAGTGTGTGCCACATCCCATGAGTCTGAAAAAGACCAAAAAATTCCCCTATGGTGGGATTTTCCAGGCACTACCATAAATAATACAGTATAGGTACAAAAATAGTTTTTATTACAAAAATCGAACAAAGTAGATAATTTAACAAAATATACAAATCAAATACAGAAACTATGTACAATGGGATACTTCAAAAGCAGAGTACATATCGTTAAGAATACAAATAGCATAACAATGGAGAAAAGATCAAAGGTCGGGATATAAATAAGTCTCCATTGTTATGCTATTTGTATTCTTAACGATATGTACTCTGCTTTTGAAGTATCCCATTGTACATAGTTTCTGTATTTGATTTGTATATTTTGTTAAATTATCTACTTTGTTCGATTTTTGTAATAAAAACTATTTTTGTACCTATGCTGTATTATTTATGGTAGTGCCTGGAAAATCCCACCATAGGGGTATTTTTTGGTCTTTTTCTGGACTGATGATTGAGGATTTTGGATGACTGGATCTGTGCAGTGCGAGATTCCCCTATAGGCAGACTCTCACGGAGACATCTGGGACACCTCAGACATCAGAGATTCTTGCCTATACCATAGCTCCCAACTGTCCCTGATTTCGAGGGACTGTCCCTGATTTGGAGCAATGTCCCTCTGTCCCTCTTTCCCCCTCATTTGTCCCTCATTTTGGTCTAATCTATATAGATGTATATAAAATGCACTTTTTATCTATTAAAAAGTGTTTTCCAGCACTAAACCTTGTATCTGATTTCTAAATTGCTGCATTTGTAAATTCCAAAAGCCAGTATAAAGAAATAGTAGTGGTAAAAAAAAGCACTTGTGGGTTTAACCAATCTTGTTTTTTTTTGTACAATTCTCCTTTAAGGGGGCGTGGCAAGGGTTATGTCCTATGCCTGCATACTTTTGCTGATAGGTGTCCCTCATTCCCATCTCAAAAAGTTGGGAGGTATGCCTATACGGTCGGGTGAGCGGATCATTGGTCCTTTGTCTGTCTATACTACACAAGTACTTTCTGTCCTGACCTGCAGATAACTTTCACACACTGTCCTATTCAAGTAATTCACCTATTGGGTTATCCCTGTTAATGCGGCCTGATCTGAAGCTGAAGAATCATTGACTGCCAGTGGCTATATGCCACCCTTTATAAGCCCCGTACACACGATCGGACTTTCCGATGGAAAATGTGTGATCGGAGCTTGTTGTCGGAAATTCCGACCGTGTGTAGGCTCCATCGGACTTTTTCCATCGGAATCTCTGACACACAAAGTTTGAGAGCTGGCTCTAAAATTTTCCGACAACAAAATCCGTTTGCGTAAATTCCAATGGTGTGTACACAAATCCGACGCACAAAGTTCCATGCATGATCGGAATCAAGCAGAAGAGCCGCACTGGCTATTGAACTTCATTTTTCTCAGCTCGTCGTAATGTGTTGTACGTCACCGCGTTCTTGACGTTCGGAATTTCCCACCAACTTGGTGTGACCGTGTGTATGCAAGACAAGTTTGAGCCAACATCCGTCTGAAAAATACTGATGGATTTTGTTGTCGGAATGTGAGGTCGTGTGTACGGGGCAATAGTGTATATCACCAGCAGGATATTAGTCAAACTCAGTTAACCCAGCGGTGCCGGCCTCATAGGGCTATTTCCTAAGTGTGTGTTTTTTCCAAATTGACACCCCTCTATCCTCCAGATGGGGGCTTGATGGTCAATAGTGGCGGAATATATACGTTTTCTGAAGGTGTTTGTCACCAGAATTAATGTGCTTTTTTGACCACCATTTTTTGTACCCTATATTTAGATTCATTTGGGTGTATATGGTGTGTCCTTAAAGTGGAGGGCCACCCTAAAATAAAAAAAAATGCATGAAAAATCGTAAAAAAAAAAAAATTTGAAAAAAAATAATTTTTTAAACTTACCTGAACCCTTGTTGCTACGCAGTCTTCCTAATCTTCCTCTTCCTATTCCGCGGCGTGTTCTGCTCCTCAGTGAGCGGCCCCGTTGCCTTCTGGGAACTGTGTGTTCCACGGGGCTGAGGCCATTCACAGAGCACCGCGCCGCTCGCGCGTGCGCAGTAGGAAACTGACGCAGCTGCTTTTAAATAGACAACGTTGTCTCATTTTAATATTAGTCTAGGTGTTGGTGGTGGGTACCTAGTTTTTGTATTCTTGTTATTACTAACTGTGCAATAAAAATTCCTTTAAAAAAGCAGCTTGGTCCCCCCGTGACTTCCTTTTCAGGGGGTTCTCTTTGCCTCTGCATTTCTATTTTATCACCGCCACTCCTACCCATGCGTCCGGCCCGTTTCAGGACACCAGCGCATGGATTCCAATGTGGAGGGGCTGGTTTTTTTTTGAAGCACCGATTAGAGCCAGAGGCTCTAATAGGCTTCAATATAGGGTGGGCTCGGGTCGCAGAGAGGGTGCTCCGAGCCCACCCAGGTGTGTTACAACAGCGAATCAATATTTGCTGTTGTAACACTGATCCTCCTCCCGGCCAATCAGGAAGCGGGTTTTGACACTGGTCACACGATTGGCTGAAAGGACAGGCGATCCTATTGGACGCCTAGGAGGAGGAGGGGAGGATCTGGAAGCCGCCATGGAGGAGAGGACAAGGAGTGGAGCCGCTGCACCATGCTGCCTGCCACTCGCCACAATGGGGTAAGTGCCGGACCGATGGGTGGTTGTTTGCCGCCCCCACCAAAAGAAGCCTCTGTACAGCGTTATTACTGTTCATTCATTCTGTGCATCTGAGACTGCAGAGAAAGAGACTGATGAATCTGTCCTCAGTCCCTTTCTCTGTCTCAAAAGTGAGACATCAGGGGTCTATTTAGACCCCTTAAATTTTACCAAAGTCCTTCAATGGGGGTCCTAAAAATATGTAAAAAATAATATAAAATAAAATAGTAAAAAAATAATAAAAAAATAAAACAACAAAAATCAAAAACTACTGACACCAGTGGCAGAACTCCCAGGGTTGCAAAGGTCGCACTTCCGACTGGGCTTTGGCGTTCTGCCACCGTAAGGGGACCCCAAGACAGCAGGAAGCTGGCCCACTATGGGGCCATAATAAAGGGCCCTACAATGAGAGTAAAGTCCCCCAGGATCGGTGGGAAGGGCCTAGGCCGGGGACAATGTTTTCTTGCACCGGTGCCCTGAAGGTTCTAGTTACGCCTCTGCTGCACACTTGAGTTGTCAGAGCATGCTGGAGCTTGTAGTTCCATGGCAGCCGTCATCTATTGCCGGTTTATCGTGTAGTTTCCATTGTACTGCCTCCCACTACACATTTGCTGGAGAGGAAGTCGATTCTTCTGCAGTATTTCATTTAGTAATATTGACAAAATGTCAAAGATTTCACATTTCATTGATAGAGAGTCCTGTGATTGTCTTACATTTGCGAGGCGCCTTCAGGCCGCACGGGGAAGTTTTACGCTGACTTTTATTCATTTTCAGATACGCAGTTCATTCCTCTAGAAATATGATGTGACTTGGGTTTTCAAGTGAAAGGCTGGAACATCAATTATTCCTATTCTTCTGGTAAATCACTTCCTAACCAATTAGTAATAGGCAATAGGTAAGAGCAATATTTACTATTAGTAATTGATTCATTGATGATTAACAGGAGGCAGGGACTTTTTCTGTATTGCTCTGGGGCCCCCCTTATAAAACATAATCATTCAGATGCTTCAATCAAAGGCTGGGAATGATCATCCCAAATTGGGGAGAGTTATGGGAAGATCAGATAAATGTGTTTGTAGGACAAGGAATACAATGATAACTATTCTGTATAAAAGTAAAACATGTAAAAAGCACATCACAGTTTACTTAAAACAAAAATATTTTATGTCTATTTTACACTGTTGATTGGAAGGCAATAAAACATACAGCGGTGGGGGGGTGGTGGTGGTGGTGGTGGTGGTGGTGGTGGTGGGGGGGGGGGGGGTTGGGGGTGTCTAGGAGGAGTCCCTTTAAATTGAACTTCAGTCTTGCACAGTTGCACAGGCTTCTCTCCTATGCTGAAATTGCTGCTTTTACTGCACACTGTGAGCTTCTTTGTAACTGTGGGCAACCTGCTGTGGCTTCACTGCCGGGCACCCAGTGCGCATGTGCAAGCTGCACCGCGCGCCATGACTGGCCGAGCAATCATCTGGGACCTGTGACGTGTCCCAGATGATTGCCGAGAGGGAGGGGGGAGAGGTGATCTCCCTTTCGGTGCCGCGGTGCGCCGGGAGGAAGTGGGAGCTGGGACCCTCTGAAAAGAGGGTCCTGGCTCCCCCCCCCAAAAAAATTACATGCCAAATGTGGCATGTCAGGGGGTCACCTCCCTTAAAGCGGAAGTTCAATTTTTGGGTGGAACTCCGCTTTAAGCCCTGGAACTATGATGCTGTCTGTGCTGACATACATGGTAGCCAAGGTGGCAGTATGGGGGATGTAGCCCTGAAGAGGGGGAACGCAGCGAGGGAGAAAAAGACGGGGAACACATGTGCAGTGGCCACCATGATGGTGGAATTATGGAAGATGAAGCCCCAAGTAAATGGAACAGAGGGACTTCCTCTGAAGTGCTCCTCAACTGGTGGTTCAGGGAAGCTGCAATCAGGAACCCAGAGGCTGCAGTAGTGAAGAAACAACATGTAACCGTTTCTGAACATTTATTAAAGTGTAGCGCTACTCCCTGTAGGGGCCACTGGTAATACAGTAACACATTCTGGATGGACCCTCTGCACTCTGCTATACACCCTTCCCAGCCAACTATGCAATGAAAATCAGGGATTTTTAGTTCACACATATTGTAATACACGTTTAAGTTGGCCAACTGCATCAAAGTAATCTCTCTTATGGCCAGTCCTACTCTGCTCTGCCACTGCAAATGCTACTTTGGACACAATGCCAACATGGGGCAAACAGACACAAAGTGGGGGAGAGCTACAAGATTCAGGTGTGGTCACTGACCGGCATTACAACAGAGAAAAGATATACCTGTGCTCAATTCCCAATAGCTTGTACATGTATATAATCTATCAGGTGCTAAAGGGGTGTGACCCCATGTTAACACTACAAATTTCTCTTTCTCTGGTAATACAGTAAGCCCCCTACATACGAACCTTCATGTTGCGAACTTTCAAAGATGTGAACGTGTTTGCACAGTTTTTGTTTTTCATTCAACCCAGCGGGCTGAACAAAAAAAAGACAGCTCGCAGTACCAACACAAGCAATGTTGGTGCAGCGATCTCCCCAGCTGTGCTATTGTGTTCTGACAGGGGGACTCCCTTGTCTGCCAGCGCTGATCTTTGTTGGACTGACGAATGAACTCCCGGAACGGAATTCATTCGTAAGCAGGGGACCTACTGTAGCTGGTTCTTCTCTAATAGTATAGGGCAGGGGTCTTAAAACTTTCTAAACAAGGGGCCAGTTTACTGTCCTTCAGAGTTTTTGGGGGCCGGACTGTGGCCATTGGCAGTAGAAAAAAATCCAACATCAGTGGGGAAAAAAAACAATGCTTCCTCTTTGGTGTCAGTGGGAGGAATTGTGTCCCATCATTGGTGTTAATAATCCCAATTGTTGGTGTCATTGGGAGGAATTGTGCCCCATTGTTGGTGTCATTGGGAGGAATTATGCCTCATTGTTGGTGTCATTGGGAGGAATTGTGTCCCATTGTTAGTGTCATTGGGAGGAATTATGTCTCATTGTTGGTGTCATTGGGAGGAATTATGCCTCATTGTTGGTGTCATTGGGAGGAATTATGCCTCATTGTTGGTGTCATTGGGATGAATTATGCCTCATTGTTGGTGTCATTGGGAGGAATTATACCTCATTGTTGGTGTCATTGGGAGGAATTATGCCTCATTGTTGGTGTCATTGGGAGGAATTATGCCTCATTGTTGGTGTCATTAGGAGGAATTATGCCTAATTGTTGGTGTCATTGGGAGGAATTGTGCCCCATTGTTGGTGTCATTGGGAGGAATTATGCCTCATTGTTGGTGTCATTGGGAGTAATTGTGTCTCATTGTTAGTGTCATTGGGAGGAATTATGCCTCATTGTTGGTGTCATTGGGAGGAATTATGCCTCATTGTTGGTGTCATTGGGAGGAATTATGCCTCATTGTTGGTGTCATTGGGAGGAATTATGCCTCATTGTTGGTGACATTGGAAGGAATTATGCCTCATTGTTGGTGTCATTGGGAGGAATTATGCCTCATTGTTGGTGTCATTGGGAGGAATTATGCCCCATTGTTGGTGTCATTGGGAGTAATTATGCCCCATTGTTGGTGTCATTGGGAGGAATCATGCCCCGTTGTGGGCATCATTGGGGGTAATTATGCCCCATTGTTGGTGTCATTGTGAGGAATTATGCCTCATTGTTGGCGTCATTAGGAGGAATTGAGCCCTTTCATTGGGCTTAATGGAGGGAGGATTATGCCTCATTGTTGGTATCAGTGGATAAAACAGAGCCCCAGGGGCCAAATAAAAGGAAGCAAAAGGCCACATCTGGCCCCTGGGCTGCAGTTTGGAGACCAGTGGTATAGAAGTTGTCCATCACCATAAGCACCAGTACATGCACACCAGCTCCAGTAACAGGGATATCTTTATTTTATCTTTATAATATTGTTGCTTGAAGAACTTTAAACAGGAGAGGGGTTAGCATGGCATTCTGCACAGTAACAGGAGAAAACTCTTCTCTAGGCTCCCTCTCGAGGATTCTGCTGAGGACAGGGGAACAGCCGGTACTCCGGGACCCGATGAATGTGAGATCTTAGTGCTACTTTAAAAGAATGTCTCCAATGACAATACACCATAACAATATAACGATAAAATGTTATTTCCTGGAGCTGTCTCCTATCACTATTTTATGTACTGAGAGATATTCTTTATATGACACATTGTGCCATTTGCGGATTAGAGTGCCATGAAATGCTATTAATAGCAATGGCAAGTTGTGAAGTCGTTCCCATAGGAGCCCAGTAATGTGTTCTTTACACCGGGGGGAACAGCGCAGTGCAATCGATTTCCTGCAGTGGTATAAGAAGAGAGTCACAGCCAATGCCCCCTGAGTCCTGCCTAATGATTAGCACAAGGGATGGGCCGAACGACCCCCTGTTCGGTTCGCACCAGAACTTTCGAACATTGCAAAAGTTCGGAACCAAATAACGAACCCCATTGAAATCTATGGGACCAGAACGTGACAAATCAAAAGTGCCCATTTTGAAGGCTTATATGCAAGTAATTGGGCATACAATGGTTATGGGGGTCCAGGTACTCCCCTGGGGGACAATGTATCAATGAATAAAAAGTTTGTAAAAAACTGAATTTTTAAATGAGCAGTGATTTATTTATTGATGCTTAAAGTGAAAGCATAAAAATGAAAAATTCCTTTCACTATAGTTAGTGCCTGGGTGGTCCCCGTAGTCTACCTGTAAAGTGGCACATCTGTATTGTGTATAGAAGTTGCTGCAGCAATAATTTTATTTATATCAGGTGCTTAAAAAAAACACCCCCGCTGCTGTAATTCAGGCGCCCGGCATCCTAAAATGGCCCAGATGCCTAAAAAGGGGGTGGCTACAGCGGCCATGGATAGATTCATGCAATGCATGAATCTATCTATTTTACATATAGGGGGTGTGGTGTGATAGAGGGGGCGAAGCAGAAAATTAATGAGTTATCCCTGTTCTCTTCCCACCTGTCAGCACCTGCCCATTGCTAAGCTGGCCATACACTACTGTATATGAATTTCGGTGAGCTCCTCATGAATCAGCCGATATTTGCTCAGTGGTTGGCCCTGCTGCCTAATATATGTCTATTGAAAAATTGAAAGAGACAGATGGAAGTTCGTCAGTCGACCAAATGCAGCTGCTGTTCGGGTATTCTGACAGATGCTGTTGCCAGGAGGTCCATCCAACCACACTGTAAAGCGCGGATGGATGCTAAAGCGAAATCCTCATTCAGACAGCCATCCACCAAAGGCTAACAAGGCAGCTGGAGAGGTTATACGCATGCCGTGGTAAGCGACTGGCACCCAAGGCCGGGGCAAGGAGTGGGCAGGAGGGGCGGCTGCCCTGGGCACTGTGGTATGATGTAAGGTGGGGGCGCCACAAGAAGATTGGGGGGGATATGTGTTGGAAGGGGGAATTTGGGGGGCATCAGGGGAATAAGTATTGTTCTAGGGGGGGAAATTATGGGGGGAGCTAAGAGTGGTGAATTAGGGGGATTTGTGTTGAGGGGGGGGTGGGGGGGAAGAAGATATGTGCTAGGAGGGGGGATTTGAGAGGAATTTGTGCTGAGAGGGGGGATTTGAAGTGGGGGAGGAGAACATGTGTATTAGGAGGGGACATTTTAGGGGTAGAAGCAGCGGCGGCTGGTGGTAATTTTTTTGGTGGGGACGGCACCCCTCCCCCACACACACATGGTCGGGTTGGTCGATCGGTTGGTGCACTTACCTCATCCATTGCGGGCAATCACGGGAGGCTTCCCCGGCTCTCCTCTGCGGGCATCACAAGCAGCTTCTCCTTCCAACTGCTGGGCGGCTTCCATCTCTTACTTGGCGGCCAATCAGAACGCTTCTCCTTTCGGCCAATCAGGAAACGTGTCTTAGACCCGCGCTTCCTGATTAGCGGAGAGGAGATTCAGTGTGAGAATAGCGAATTTTCATTCGCTATTCTAACACACCTGGGTGGGCTCTGAGCGCAATGCTCTGTGCCCGGAGTCCACCCTATTTAGAAGCCTATTAGAGCCTCTGGCTCTATTCGGTGGTTCAAAAAAAACACCCCGCCGCTGTAATACATGCGCCGGGCGTCCTGAAAGGGGCCGGATGCATGGATAGGGGGTGGCAGGCGCTCGTGTGCCCTAATGCCGTGTACACACGGTCGGACTTTTCGTCTACAAAAGTCCGACAGCCTATCCGAAAGACTTTCGACAAACTTTCGATGGACTTTTGGCAGACTTTCTAACGAACGGTCTTGCCTACATACGATCACACAAAAGTCCGATGGATTCGTACGTGATGACGTACACCGGACTAAAATAGGGAAGTTGATAGCCAGTAGCCAATAGCTGCCCTAGCGTGGGTTTTTGTCCGTCGGACTAGCACACAGACGAGCGGATTTCTGGGTCCGGCGTAGTTACGACGTAAAGATTTGAAGCATGTTTCAATTCTAAAGTCCGTCAGATTTGCGGCTGGAAAAGTCAGCTGAAAGTCCGGGGAAGCCCACACACGATCGGATTGTCAGCCAGCTTTAGTCCGTCGGCGTCCGTCAGACTTTTGTAGACGAAAAGTCAGACCATGTGTACGCGGCATTAATGGATGGGCTGCCCCTGGGTAGATGATTTGTGCTACGAGGGTTGAACTTTTTTGGGGGTGGGGGTATTTGAGGATGGGGGGGGGGTGCAAAAATTTGTGCTTAGAGGGTGGATTTAAGCTGAAGGGCAGATTTGTCCCGGGAGGAGGGGAAGCATGCAGATTAGTGCTCTGTGTTTTTGTTGGGGGGATTTTTGCTGACACATAATGCTCATACACCTTCGGGGGGTATTTGGCATGTTCCCCCTGGGCTCTAGATGACCTTGTCCTGGCACTGCTGGGCACTGGTTGCAGGATGGCTCCATAGACTTTACTGAGCAAGTTTGACAGCTGCAGTAGTTCATAAAAAACTTGCTGTTTGTTGGAAAAAAAAAATAAAGCAGCCCTTTAGGTAGTGCCAGTATCTCCGCCTGATTGCCTAGAAGTCGCTAATCTACCGCTCTATAAAAAGCGATCCGCCACAGATTGCTTTTTTAGAGGGTGGTAGAAACTGCCACCTGTGCGAACCTAGCCTAAAATCTGCACATTTCAGCCATTAAGGATGAATAACACTCAAACACACATCACGTGTATTTTTGGTGCAACTTAGAATAGCCCGCGATTCGAAATCGTTACGTGCATCCGGGGCCCAAAACCTGTGTTTGGCATGGAGTCACGTAGATTACGTCTAGGCTCTGCTGTTGGTCTACTATAGGGCAAGGTTTCACTGGTGACAGTATCGCCAACATAGGCCTTCCAGTTGCAATGCTGCTCCATGAAGAGTAAGTGGAAGCTCTGCCCTGTGCACTTCCCATGGTCCTCCCTCCACACTATACATCGATTGACACCCAGCTCTGGGAAACGAACATCTGCCCCTCCAGCCGCAGCCCTGCAGAATAGATGTTTGTTGTTTAAATTAAAGGGACCCGCAACTTCTGTAAAAGATCCTTGTTAGCGGAAACACGCCGGCCAACAATCGGCTTCATTGTACGATCACCGACAGGATGCCGTCCTCTACACAGGATTTACTGTACACTGTACTAACCAATGGAACATTCACCCCCCATCACCCCCCACATACAGGGCCAGTGCTGGGGACACGTTTGGATTCAGTCTTTTTTCTGCTGGCTAGTAGTGCTGAGTGCTGAGTGCTGGGGGGGGGGTTTGTGTGTTTAGGTGGAACGACCTGTCCATAGGTGAGCACCTCAAAGCGCATGCGTGTGTATGTGTGTGTGCATATATATCCACTTGCCGACCAGCCGCCGCCATTATACTGCGGTAAGGTGGCTCATTCCTGAAAATCGCCGTTGGTGTACGTCGGCTTCGGGAACTCGCTTTTGTGGGGGCGCAATCAGCGTGCTCCCATTGGCCAGTGGGGGAGCCAATCAGCAGGTCCAGCGGACTCGATGTCTGCCGGCCACACGTGATCGTTCTCCCCGCAGTGACAGAACGAGGATCTGCCTATTGGAACAAGGCAGATCTCCGTTCTGACAGGGGAGATCACACAGAACCTGTCTTTCTTCTATGCAGGAAGACGGATCTGTGTGTTTCCCTTGTCACACATAGTCCCCCATACAGTTAGAAAACACTTGCAGGGAACACATTTAATCGAACCTCGATCGCCCCTGATGTTAACCCCTTCCCTGCCAGTGTCATTAGTACAATAACAGTGCATATTTTTAGCACTGATCACTGTAATAATGTCACTGGTTCCCAAAAAAGTGTCAAAAATGACAGTTAGGTGTCCGATCTGTCCGCCGCAATGTCACAGTCCTGCTAAAAATCACTGATTTGCCGCCATTACTGGTAAAAAAAATGTAAATTAAATAAAAATGCCATAAATCTATCCCCTATTTTGTAGACACAATAACTTTTGCGCAAAGCAATCAATATACGCTTATTGCAACTTTTTTTTACCAAAAATATGTAGCAGAATATTGTATGTGTAGCCTAAACTGATAAATACATTCGTTTTTTTCCCTTTTTTTTTTTTATTGGAAATGTTTTATAGCAGAAAGTAAAACATTTTAGTGGTTTTTGTTTTTTTCAAAATTTACGCTTTTTTTTGTTTATAGCGCATAAAAATTAAAAATCAAGAGGTGATAAAATACCACCAAAAGAAAGCTCTATTTGTGGGGAAAAAAAGGACATCAGTTTTGTTTGAGTACAACGTCGCACGACCGGGCCATTTTTTATCATACGGTACTGCGTCGCTTTAAATGTCAGTTAAAGTGGTTGTATACCCAAAATATGAACTTTTACCTACAGGTAAACCTATAATAAGGCTTACCTGTAGGTAAAATGAATATCTCCTAAACCTGTACGGTTTAGGAGATATTCCCTTTGCATGCACCTGCTGACGTCAGCGGCGCATGCGCTGTGGATGCCCGACTGAAGATCCGGCAGACCCTGCCAGACCTTGCTGGGAAGAAAACTCCCGCGCGCATGCGCGTGGGTGACGTCATCGTGGCTCGTGCTACTCACAGCGCCGGAGCTGAGAACCCGGAAGACACGACAAGGGCAAAATGTCAGCTCCCTCGGCGTAGACCGGATGAGATATCGACGCCTCGTTAAAGCGGAGGGCTACCCTAAAATAAAAAATTGCAATAATATTCTTAAAAAAAACAAACATTTGAAAAAAAAAAATAATAATTTTTTTGACTTACCTGAAACCCCTGTTGCTAGGCAGTCTTCCTAATCTGCCTCTTCCTATTCCGCGGTGCTTCCTCCTCTTCGGCGAGCGGCCCCGTTGCCTTCTGGGAACTGTGTGTGTCCCAGAAGACAACGGGGCTACTCACAAAGCGCTGCGCGACTCGCGCATTCGCAGTAGGAAACGGGCAGTGAAGCCGCAAGGCTCCACTGCCTGTTTCCCTTCATTAGGATGGAGGCGCCGGCAGGGGGGCCGACATCGTGGGCTCACTGGACAGGTAAGTGTCCTTATTAAAAGTCAGCAGCTACAGTGTTTGTAGCTGCTGACTTTAAAAAAAAATGCGGCTGGAACACCCCTTTAAGTAAGTATATCATAATGTATTTAGGTAAATATTTCATAATGAGCTAGTATGCGCTGCATACTAGCTCATTATGCCTTTGCCTTACAGTTTTTTTTGTAATTTTTTTTTTGTGCTGCGGGTATATAAGCGCTCTAAAGCGACGCAGTGCCGTATCGCAAAAAATGGCCTGGTCATTAAGGGGGTAAATCCTTCTGGGGCTGAAGTGGATATATATATATATACACACACACAGAGAACCCAGCGAGAGTGACCCTTATTTTTGTTATATTTTTGTTTTACATTTTTGTGACTTGTTGCAATTTTTTTTACATTTTTTACATTTTTACACACTCCCTTGCGCACGCCTATGGACCTGTTCCCTAATTACCTCCTAAACTAGATGGACGCTCCATGCCGTTCCTTTTACTTGAAGGTTTTACCCCCTTCACGACCAGGCCATTTTTTTGCTATTTATCACTGCACTACTAACTGGTAATTGTGCGGTCATGCAATGTTGTACCCAATCAAAATGTATATCCTTTTTTTTTTTTTCCCACAAATAGAGCTTTCTTTTGGTGGTATTTGATCACCTCTGTGGTTTTTTTATTTCTTATAAAAGAAAAAAGATTGAAGAATGGTCAAACATTCCCATAGACGCACTCCTAAACCTTGTGGACAGCCTTCCCAGAAGAGTGGAAGCTTTTATAGTTGCAAAGGGTGGGCCAACTCTATATTGTACCCTACGGACTAATGCTGGGCGTACACGGTATGAAAAATCGGCCGAACCCATTTTCGGCTGTCAGAGCAAACGATAGTGCCATCATGTAATGACCGATAAATCGTTCAGTGGACATAAATGAATGCATTTTTTGTTCGTTTTTTTTTTACATATACCTAATGCAAACACATCGGACGGGAAACACATTAACCTTTAAATTTATCGTTCGTTCGGCAGCAAATTTCCAAACTTCGTTTTTTTGGCTCAAAAATGTCCCAACGATTATCGATTTTGCGCCCATTAACTGGCCGAAAAACGAACAAACTGTCTAAATGACCGAATTTCGGCCGATTTTTCGTATAGCCAGCATAAGACTGGGATCCCATTAAAGTTCATGTGCATGTAAAGGCAGGCGTCCCAATACTTTTGGTAATATAGTGTAGGCCGGTAATCGCAACTTGAGCTTGGTTGGTGACACTGTGACTTCCCTGCGATTTCCAGTTTCCATCACGGCAGGTGGGACTATTATCCTTATTAACCGTTTGAATCTTCCTCACTTTGGACTATTTTAGTTGTTACCTTCTCCATGATTGGGGTCACATATTTATTCATTTCTTCACTCATTATTGTGTTATTTTTTTTGTTATTAATTATTCACTAATGATCCATTTATTGTTCACTAACCATTTAAGCCCTCATGCGCACAGGCTGTTAAAATAACGTTATGAAAACGCCAGTATCTTTGCAGTGATTTTTTTTAAACTTTTTCCAGCTTTTTTCAGTGTTTTTGAGCGTTTTTCCGCGTTTTTCTGCGTTAGCGATTTTTTTTTTAGCGAGGTTTTTTTTTTTTTTTACAAATTTTTTTTTTTTTTTTTTCAATGGATCAAAAACGTTAAAAAACGTTGGTGAATGATGCTTTTGAGCGTTTTTGAGTGTTTTTTAACGTCAGCGTTAGAGCGTTTTTACAGCTGAAAAACGTCTCTCAGAACCCACTGTTCCTGTTTTTTTTTTTACAGCTTTAGCCCTCATGCACACAGGCTGTTAAAAAAACGTTATGAAAACGTCAGTATCTTTGCAGTGAATTTTTTAAACTTTTTTCAGCGTTTTTGCAATAGCGGTTTTTAGCGTTTTTAAGCGTTTTTCCGCGTTAGCGTTTTGAGCGTTTTTGGGCGTTTTTGAGCGTTTTTGAGCGTTTTTCAGCGTTAGAACGTTTTTACAGCTGAAAAACGTCTTTCAGAACGCACTGGTCCTGGGTTTTTTTTACAGCTTAAAAACGCTTATGCCACTTGCAGCTCAAAAACGCCTAGGTGGGCATGAAGCCATAGACTAACATAGACAGGCCTTTTTAAGCTGCAAAAAAAGCTCAAAAAAGCAGCTGTAAAAACGTCCGTGTGCATGAGGCCTTAATTGTTTTAAGCACTGTTTGTATTAAAATGTTGTATAATGTGGGGTATCAGCACAGCAGATATTTGTACATTTTGCACCTATTAGCGCAGATTTGCTTTGTTTGTTCCGTTGCAGTTTTTGTGTTCACAAATGTCTGGCACAGATCAGCCCCTGCTGTAATGTGTGGACCAACACATCCGCTGGACACACTTTGTATTCGTATAAAGATACAATGATTCAATAAAAAGGCCATGCCACTCCCACACTAAGAAACTCCTTAAAAAAAAAAACAAATGCCTCATTGCAGATTCATTTTCAGAGCAAAAAAATAGAGACACCCGGTGCTAAACGTAGAATTTACAAAGTGCTCTCAGTCCATTAAAAATTCAAATTGCTGTGGTTAAGTCCTGAGCTTCAGCGAGATTTCATTTTGTAGTCTTGTAATGTTATTTCCTGGATGATGTTATGTAAAACGACTTTCAAACGAGCGCAGCTTCTCCCGCAGTGACACGAGTCTACAAGTTATTACCGCCGCTACAAGGTGATGTTCCTTGTTCTGGGAGACACCATAGACATCTCCATTGGGAAAGGAGGATTTCTAGAACACCGACACTTTATTCCCATTGGTTGTCGGCTTTTGTTCCATGATAAATAAAGCGGTATTAAACCCAACAGCGAAAATTCTTTATCTTGCAGCTTACCAATGCTAAGATGTGACGGCTGCATTTGTTTTTCTTTTTTTAGGCTCTCTTTCTTTCTTTCATTTTAATCTGGTGATCCAGCCAGTAAGTCTGTTTTACAGAAGCACAAGCTCTCTCATAGATAGATTAGTTAGCCCCTCGGTCACACCAGTGCAACTTGTCATGCAATTTGACAGGTCCAAATCACATGACAAGGCGCACCCTATTGTCAGCAATGGAACTGTTCAAATCGGTGTGATGCCAACATTGCGGCGCCGCCCAATTTTATTTTGTTTTATTTCAGGTACTTATATAGCGCCGTCAATTTACGCAGCACTTTACATACACATTGTACATTCACCTCGGCCCCTACCCCCAAGGAGCTTGCAATCTAAGATCACTAACTCACATTCATATACTAGGGACAATTTAGACAGGATCCGATTAACCTACCAGCATGTCTTTGGAGTGTGGGAGGAAACCTGAGTACCCGGAGGAAACCCACGCAGGCACAGGGAGAACATGCAAACTCCGGGCAGGTAGTGTTGTGGTTGGGATTCGAACCAGCGACCCTTCTTACTGCTAGGAGAAAGTGCTACCCACTGCACCACTGTGCCGCCACCGATTTGAAAAAGTAGTGATTTCAGGTGCGACAGACATTTGTGCATGAAATCACACAGATGTCAGCCAAGTCGCACCTGAAGTCGCACTGACCTGCGGCTTTAAAATTTTGCGATTTCAAGTGAAGTCGCACAATTTCAAAGTCGGATTTGGTGTGACCGGGGGGCTTACAGGAATGAGACAAACCATTTACCACTGACAGGAGTGCTTATAATGATCAGTTTTATTTATTTGTGTAAAATCTTTATTTCAAAAGGAAATACATCTGTTTGCTGTAACTGCTTATAAAGTGTGAGCTGGAGTTTGGCTTCAGTTTGTTAGTCTATTTAAATCTGTTAATACATATAACACTCACCTCCCCCCAGGGGCGGATCCAGAGTCTAGTCTCGGGAGGGGCACTGCCAGAAAATATATTTTTTTGGGGTACATCTATTGGGGAAATGGCTGGTGTTGGCGCTTCAATCATCACGGCACCATGGTTGTTATGGTGTCAGGATGATTGAAGCACAATATTACTATTATTACATTGTTATAAAAAATTAAATAGTTTAACTCACCATAATGCAGAATCAGTGGGAGCCCCGAGTGTGTCACTTGCCACGTCACCTGTCACCAGATGCATATTGTCACTTGCCATGTCGCCTGCCACATGTTGCGGATTGTCACTTGCCACGTCACCAGATGCAGATTGTCACTTGCCACGTCGCCTGCCACATGTTGCGGATTGTCACTTGCCACGTCGCCTGTCACCAGATGCAGATTGTCTCTTGCCACGTCGCCTGCCACATGTTGCGTATTGTCACTTGGCACGTCGCCTGTCACCAGATGCAGATTGTCACTTGCCACATCGCCTGCCACATGTTGCGGATTGTCACTTGCCACGTCGCCTGTCACCAGATGCAGATTGTCTCTTGCCACGTCGCCTGCCACATGTTGCGGATTGTCACTTGGCACGTCGCCTGTCACCAGATGCAGATTGTCACTTGCCACATCGCCTGCCACATGTTGCGGATTGTCACTTGCCACGTCGCCTGTCACCAGATGCAGATTGTCACTTGCCACGTCGCCTGCCACGTTGCGGATTGTCACTTGCATGTCACTTGCCACGTCGCCTGCCACATGTTGCAGATTGTCACTTGCCATGTCGCCTGTCACCAGATGCAGATTGTCACTTGCCACCTGCTAAGGTGGTCTCTTGTGTCCCAGAGACAGGCAGCAGAGAGATGATGTAATCTCTCTGCTGCCGCAGCTGCCTGCATGGTGGGGGGGAACTGCAGGGATGCAGGGCGGGCGGTGAGAGATGATGTCATCTCTCTGCTCCCCCGCCCGCCTGCTCCCTGATTGGCCAGCAGCCGCTCACAAACACATGTCAGCGGTGGCTCTGTCACCGATGGAGCCGCCCGGCGGCTCTTTTACTCACGGAGCCGCCCGGCGGCTCTCTCACAGTGACAGTGACACTCACCTGCATTTCTCGGAGGGGGCAATTGCCCCGTTGCCCCCCCTGGATCCGCCCCTGCCTCCCCCAGACTGCTGCTGTCCAAAGGTGTCCCCTGTGCTCCTTCATCCAGAGTGGGAGCGCTCTAATATCACTCTAATATCGGTGGTGTTTTACCAGGTGAAAACAGAGGGGAAAAAGGCTAAAAAACAAATGCAGCCACCACATCTAATGATTTAGACTGCAATATATTATTGGTTTTGGGATTATTATCGCTTTCAATTATGTAACAGCTTTGTTAAAAATATATACCAATTTTTATCCTATAAAAAATCAAATCAAATTATTTTTTTATTTTTATTTATGTGGTCCTTTTAATAACTTTCCAAGTCTGCATACATTTCTAAAGTTACTAATACTGTATATATTCCTAATGTCACCATATACTGTACAGCAGGGGTCAGCAACCCTTTTCCACTTAAGGGCCGAGTTCAATGTATGTAAATGTATGGAGGGCTGCATTCACCTGCTATTAAATGAAGATAATATTACACCCCCTTACATTACACCCCCCCCAGCACTCTTGGATCCCTTTATATTACACAGCCCCCGCACCTCTGGACCCCTTTATATTACACAGCTCCTGCACCTCTGTACCTCTTTATATTACACAACCCCCGCACCTCTGTACCCCTTTATATTACACAACCCCCGCACCTCTGTACCCCTTTATATTACACAGCCCCCGCACCTCTGTACCCCTTTATATTATACAGCCCTCGCACCTCTGCACCCCTTTATATTACACAACCCCCGCACCTCTGGACCCCTTTATATTACACAGCTCCTGCACCTCTGTACCTCTTTATATTATACAGCCCCTGCACCCCTGGACCCCTTGTGCGGGGGTTGTGTAATATAAAGGGATCCAGAGGTGCGGGGGTTGTGTAATATAAAGGGGTGCAGAGGTGCGAGGGCTGTATAATATAAAGGGGTTTCAGCAAAAAAAAAAAAAAAAGAACCCAGCAGTGATTAAATACCACAAAAAGATCTATTTGTGTGAAAAAAATCCTGCGTCACAGGATTTAATTGACAGCAGATGGAGCCTCTGCGCTTGTGCACATCGCTGGAACGGATCAGGCTCAGGTAAGAAAAAAGGGGGGTGGATTGCTGGAGCACACACAGTTTTTCACCTTAAAGCGGAGTTCCGCCCGCCCCTTGAAAAATTAAAAGTCAGCAGCTACACATACTGTAGCTGCTGACTTTTACCTTTAGGACACTTACCTGTCCTGGAGTCCAGCGATGTCGGCACCGCAGCTGATGTTTTCATCGGCTGGTCGGGTGCTGCCGCCGCCATTGCGGGTAGGGGAACCCGGCACTGTAGCCTTTTGGCTTCACGGCCGGGTCCCTACTGTGCATGCGCGCTGTGCTCTCTAAGGGTCTAGTCACACTAATGCGTTTTTTGATGCATTTTGCAGAAATGCATGGGAAATTTTTAACATGGGTTCCTTTGGAACATGTTCACATCAATGCATTTTTGTGCCTCTGCGTTTTTGGAAAGGGTCGGGGACTTTTTTTCATGCAAAATGCAGCGTTTTGCATGTAACACGCAGAGCAGCGGCTCGGGAGAAAGCCTGCTCGGGTGCCCCCATAGCAGGCTGCTTGCTCTGGAGGCACTTGGCAGGAGGGAGGGGCCAGGATCGCCGGCGGTGGACCCGAGAAGAGGAGGATCTGGGCTGCTCTGTGCAAAACTATTACACAGAACAGGTAAGTATAACATGTAATAGTTTTGCACAGAGCAGCCCAGAATAGAATAGAATTCAATGGACCCGCATCCAAAACGCAAGTACCGCGGTTTTACCGTGTTTTTTCCACGTTTTGCGTTTTTTTTTTCTTTCTTTTTTTTCTTACACTGTATACAGTATAAAGAAAAACACTGTAAAAAAAAAAAACGCAAAACGCGGCAAAAACGCATGTTCAAAAACGCGGCAAGCACCGCAAAAAGCACTGCAGAAACGCTCAAAAGCAACATGCATAGATGTGAATCGAGCCTCACTGACCCGGCAGAAGGGGAGGAGGAGGGGGGTCGAGCTGCTGACGTAATTGCGATAGGATACCTGTAAAAAACAGTTACCTGCCCCCCCCCCCCCCCCCCCGTGAAAGGTGCCAAATGTGGCACCGGAGGGGGGGAGGAATCAGATAAGTGGAAGCTCCACTTTTGGGTGGAACTCCGCTTTAATGCATAGAATGCATCTACGGTGAAAAGCTTATATGAGAATGTAGTGATCGGGTTTAATTCTTATTTACATATAATTGAAGAAGTGTACATAACAAATATATACAGTAGATAATACGGTAATCTTCAGTAGAGATGTAGCCGCGCCGTAGTACACAATACCGCTGACAAATATTGGCGCCTCCAGTACAATATCTACCGACAGTAAATATTCCTGGCATGCAAACTCTTGCTAATCCCAGGGGGAGATCCCTTAATTACAGTTGCAGATAATAACTATTTTTAGACCTATCAAGGATTATTTATAAAACTCTCCCAGCTGGGCGCACATAACCTCCGAAGGATGTCAGTTTATTAACCGCTCTACCGCCAAATAACAACAAACTGCTATGAATGCAGCACGGCTGGGAAATTTTCGAAAGCCAATCAAATGACAGCGATCTCGTCCATCATGTTTACTTTCCAAATGATCTGTCAAGAAGATGATGCGCCATTTATTATACTTTGAAGGAGAACCCCAATGGAAGAATGGCCATAAGATGTACAGTGCTGTGAAAGAGTATTTGCCCCCTTCCTGATTTTTTATTTTTTTTGCAAATTTGTCACACTTAAATGATTCAGATGATCAAACTAATTTTAATATTACACAAAAGATAACTTTTGGGCGCCATTTTGTTTGCGCAATTTTGTCGATGTTTTGTTTGCGTGACGTTTACATTCCTTGTAATAGGAATAAAAATGAGCAAAAATTATTTTATTTTTTTTAAGGGACAGTGTAGAAAAAAACAAAAAAAAGTGAAATAAATAATAAAAAAATAAAATAAAATGTAAAGCCCTCCGTGCTCGTGCGCAGAAGTTAACACATACGTAAGTCACGCCCACATATGAAAACGGTGTTCAAACCACACATGTGAGGTATCGCCGCGATCGTTAGAGCGAGAGCAATAATTCTAGTCCTAGACCTCCTTTGTAACTCAAAACTGGTAACCTGTAGAAATTTTTAAACATCACCTATGGAGATTTTTAAGTACCAAAGTTTGTTGCCATTTCACGAGTGTGTGCAGTTTTGAAGCGTGACATGTTGGGTATCAATTTAATTGGCATAAAATTATCTTTCACAATATAGAAAAAAATTGGGCTAACTTTACTGTTTTCTTATTTTTTAATTCAAAATAAGGCTTACCTATAGGTACAGAAAATATCTCCTATATTTACCTTGTAGTGCGCCGATGATGTCATTGGCGCATGCGCTGTGAAGAAACGCCCCCCCCGTGCCGTTTCTTCACTAGCGAGTGCAGTGACTGGTGGCTCTCACGCACATGCGTGGGACTGACGCCACGCGACTCCGGCCAGTCATAGAGCTGGAGTCCGCGGCCCTGGAAGGAAGAGGGGCGAAGATTGGATGCGGCCTCCAGCGGGGAAATAGCGGGCTTTGTTTGCAGGTAAGTAGCACATAATGGGCTAGTTTGCGATGCATACTAGCCCATTATGCTTTTACTTTGCAGGGAACGAAAAAGGAAGTAAAACCCATCAGGGTTTAACTCCTCTTTAACTCAAAAAAGTCCCTTCTATTGCTCTCAGCCTCCCCCAGATTCCTTTTTTTTTTGCTGTGATCTGACTTCCCCTTAGAGGGTGGCTACGTTTGTTTTCCATGATCCCACTATATGTAGCCCGAGTTGGACTATGGGATATGTAGAGGGCATAGAGAAGTGCACATGATCACAACTAATATGCACTGCTCATTCCAAACAAATGGAGATGGGGGGGGGGGGGGTTAGGTTCGGAAGCTCATGGAGGACATTACAGTAAAACCTTGGTTTGAGAGTAACTTGGTTTGAGAGCGTTTTGCAAGACAAGCAACACTTTTAAATACATTTTGACTTGATATACAAGTAGCGTCACATCACAACAGGCTATGAAAGAGAAGAGAGGAAACCTCTAAGTGTAGCAATATGGTTACATTTAATGAAGGGACAACATTTAGCAACATATTGCTACACTTAGAGGCACCTCTCTTCTCTTTTATACTCTGGAGCTCCTGCTGGATTTTGCTTCTAATCCCCTTGTGGAGGCTTCCATTTGTGGATGGACATTTTATGGTTGCACAACCTGATCACATTGCTATAATCTTTTTATATGGACTATAAACTGAAGGACCTATGAATAAATGGTTGTGGGACGAATCATTTGAGTTTCCACCAGTGGCGTCGCTAGGGGGTGGCTTTTGGGGCTATAGCCCCGAATCTAGGGCCCATAGCCCAGAGTCTCTGCAGGGGTCCCCAAGGGGAGGGGAGGCTCTCTGGGGACCCTGATGTAAGTGGGGGGCTCTCTGGGGACCCTGATGTAAGTGGGGGGCTCTCTGGGGACCCTGATGCAAGGGGGAGGCTTTCTGGGGACCCTGATGCAAGGGGGAGGCTCTCTGGGGACTCTGATGCAAGGGGGAGGCTCTCTGATGACCTTGATTTTAAGGGGGGGGGGCTCTCTGGGGACTCTAATGTAAGTGGGGGCTCTCTGGGGACCCTGGTGCAAGGGGGAGGCTCTCTGGGGACTCTGATGTAAGGGGGGGCTCTCTGGGGACCCTGATGTAAGGGGGGGCTCTCTGGGGACCCTGATGTAAGGGGGGCTCTCTGGGGACCCTGATGTAAGGGGGGCCTCTCTGGGGACCCTGATGTAAGGGGGGGCCCTCTGGGGATATACACACACACACACACACACGTATATTACTGTATATACATGTGTATGCCCGCCCAAGCATATGACTTTCTTTACTACGCTGCTATGAGCTCTAGCCCCAGATCTTTTGTAGACCTAGCAACGCCCCTGGTTTCCACTATTTCTTATGGGGAAATTTGCTTTGATATACAAGTGCTTTGGATTACAAGCATGTTTCTGGAACAAATTATGCTCGCAATCCAAGGTTTTACTGTACAAAGAGGCAGAAAAACACAGTAAGAAACAAATTCATGAAAAAAAAAAAGATTACAGGGCCATTAAGTAGTGGGTGTGTATGGAATAATTTTGGAGAATAAGGATATAGCTCGGGAAGGGGATCCACTATAAGCGCATGTGCGTCCATTTTCAAAGACTTATCAGCTGTCTGTGTCCAGGGACAACCTGAGTCTCAGTTTTATTTCCCTTTATCTGGTATTCATCCCTCCATCCTCATACTGTTCAGCAAAATTTAAATGAGAAAACAAGACATTTCTGATGGCTCGTGAGCGCTTTCATGAGCGTATTTCGTAATTCGGCGTTCGGCAGAACACAGCGAGCCCTCTCTAGTGCTCAGGTAACCAAGGAGCGGACACAAACTTTCATCCCACCACCCCTCAGCCATTCATAGTCCTGAACACTAATCCATTCTGTATCCCCTCTAAGAGACTGGGAGACCCCCGCCCCCCCTTCTCCTCCTCCTCCGAGCTGTGTAAGAGGACAGCAGAAAAATCAGGAAAAAGAAGAGGGGGGGGGGGGTGAGAAAGACGTATTTATATCCACCCAGAGCCCGGCCTCGGTGAAGTGCTGCTTTTTGTGACTTACGTAGATTGGGAGTGGAAGGAGGGCAGGCCAGGCAGTCTGTGCTCTCTATTCACTGGCCACAAACACTGCGCCATTCATCACCTCTCCCGCCTGGTATGTGTACCCACAAGGAGGGACGGGGTGCGCTCGCAGGGCGTTATATATGGAAAAAGCATGTACAGGTATACCTCATATACACAGAGGGGATTGTAAAAGGGAAAACTATAAGGACGCGCTGCAACTATTCTTTGCAAAATATTTTTTTTTTTTTTTTTTTTTTAGGATAATTTTTTTTATACCCCTCTATGCCACATTTTCATGATTATTCCTAAAAGGTGCGCCACCTACTGGCCATGTGAATGCCAGGAAGTGCCTTCAGTACTTTGCTGAATGACCAGTTGTCCGGGTTCCTCTTCTGCACTGAAATGGCTTACTCTGATTTCACTGCACACCGGTGGGGGCTGGTGTTTTTTTCTTTGGGGGGGGTGGCTGTTTCCCCCTCCGCGGTCGGTCGGCGGCAACCCCCTGACTGACCGGCAACCCGCCCTCCTCCGGGAGGACGGTCGAGACATCAAAGCCCCGCACTTACCTTCATCTAGGAAGCGGGCGGGCAGCGTGTCCGAATAGCGGCAGATTTCTTTCTTCCTCCTCCTGCAGCTTCCGCCGTACATCTCCCTCCTCCTAGGCGTCCAATAGGATCGAAAACGGGTATCAGACGCGCGCTTCCTGATTGGCGGAGAGGCGATTCAGTGTTAGAAACGTGAATATTTATTGGCTTTTCTAACACACCTGGGTGGGCTCTGAGCGCAGTGTTCTGCACCATGAGCCCACCCTGTTTTGAAGCCTATTAGAGCCTCTGGCTCCAGTCAGGTGCTTAAGAAACAAAACACCCACGCCGCTGTAATTCAGGCGCCTGAAAAGTGGAGGTGGCACCCGTGCGCCCTTAATGTAAAGGGTTTACAACCACTTTTTGCAACAGGTAAGCCTATAATAAGGCTTACCTGTAGCTACTCTGGATATCTCCTAGACCTGAACGGTTTAGGAGATATCCCCTGTATCTGCATGTGCCAACGTCATCGGCACATGCGCACTGAAGCAATGGCAGTACGTGCCGTTGCTTTAGTTAGACTGTGCCGTTACCGGTGGCTCCAGTGCGCATGCGTGGGAGTGACGTCATCGCGGCTCTGGCCAATCGCAGCGCCGGAGCCCCCAATACCTGGAAGTAACTCCGGGAGCGATGTCGCCGGCCGGAGAGGTGAATGAGGACCACTGCGGGGGCTTCAATCTAAGGTAAGTAATACATAATGAGCTAGTATGCTATGCATACTAGCTTATTATGCCTTTGTCTTGCATTTTTTGTTTTGTTTTTTTTTAGTTTAGATTTTGGGCCGCCCCTGCTTCACACTGTGAGCTGCAACAAGTCAGCTAGACCCCGTCTCATTTCCTGGCTGGAGGACTACTTCATGCATCATTGATAGGGATATTGCACATTTCATATTCCTTATTAATGTTGGCCTTACAAATATCTAATAAAGCCTCTAGGTACGCCTTTCCTCCCCAGCCCGACTGTCCCTTTCCCACGCTTTTCATTCAGCTCTTTAAGCCTAGGTTCACACTGGTGTGTGCAGAACACCACATGTGATTCGCACAGGAATCACCCCGCATTCCTGTGCACTTCACATGCAATGTCTGTGTGGTGCGACTTGAGTCATACATTTTGCAAGGAAAAATTGCATGGCATCCGCACCAAGAGTTCTGTCCTGTCAGCGGGGATGTGCTGGATTTTTTTCCTTGCAATGCATGGAATAAAATCCATCACTTCCCTTAGTAAAAGCAACTCATTGTACAAACATAAACACTGGTTAGGTTTTGACTTTCTTTTGTTAGACACATTTAACCCTTTGATCGCTCCTGATTTTTAACCCCAGTGTCATTAGTACAGTGACAGTGCATATTTTTAGCACTGATCACTGTATTAGTGTCACTGGTTCCCACAAAGTGTCAGACTGTCGCAGTCCCACTATAAGTTACTGATCGCCGCCATTACTAGTATAAAAAAAGAAAACATTTAAGTGTATATATCCCATAGTTTGTGGACGCTATAACATTTGCGCAAACCAATCAATATTCACTTATTGGCATTTTTTAAATATAAATATGTAGCAGAATACATTTTGGTCTAAATTTATGAAGAAATTTGATTTTTTTTTTCATTTTTATTGGATATGTTTTTTAGCAGAAAGTAAAAAAAAATTGGGGGGATATCGGGGGGGCGCGCAGCACGGCGATCAGTAGTGCTGAGTGTTGCTGGGATCTGCGATCCCGGTAATGAGCCTATGACGTAGGCTCTTTACCATGTGATCAGCTGTGTCCAATCACAGCTGACCACAGGAAAACTAGGTAGTGCAGGTCATCGGCATTCCTCTAGCCGCGCTGAGTAGAGGAGAGATGATAAGCGGCTCTCCTGACAGCGGGGGATCTGCATTGATAATCAGTGCAGTGATTATCAGTGCAGCCCCATCAGCGGTGCCCACTTCCCACCTGCGATGCCAATAAGTGCCCACCTGTGATGCCAATCAGCACCCATCAGGGATGCCAATCAGTGCCAATCAGTAATACCTGTCAGTGCCTCATCAGTGCTGCCTATCTGTGCCATCTATCAGTGCCCATCAGTGCCGATCAGTACCCATCATTGCCACCTATCAGTGCCCATCAGTGCCACCTATCAGTGCCCATCAGTGCTGCATATCAGTGTTGCCTATCAGTGCCCATCAGTGCCCATCAGTGCTGCATATTAGTGCCTTCTCATCAGTGCTGCCTCATCAGTGCCCGCCAGTGAAGAAGAAAATGTATTTATTTACAAAATTTTATAACAGAAATGAAGAAAACCTTTTTTTTTTTCTTTCAAAATTTTTGGTCTTTTTTCATTTGTTTAGTAAAAAATAAAAAACCCTGTGCTGATCAAATACCGCCAAAAAAAAGTTCTATTTGTGGGGAAAAATTATAAAAAAATTAATTTGAGTACAGCATTGCATGACAATTGCCATTCGAAGTGCAACAGCGCTGAAAGCTGAAAATTGGCCTGGGCAGGAAGGGGTGAAAGTGCCCAGTATTGAAGTGGTTAAGTGGTTCTTTAAATGGTTAAACGTGTATTTCAATATGTGTGAACTAAAAATCCCTGTTTTTTTTATTGAAAAGTTTGCTAGAAAGGGTATATAGTAGCGTGCAGAGGGTTCATCCAGTATTTGTAGTGTTAACATGGGGTCACACCCCTTTAGCACCTGATAGATTATATACAAGCTATTGGGATCTAAGCACAGGTATATCTTGTTTTCTCCTACTAGTATTGGGATCTACTACTTAACACAAATATCAGCTTCAGCCCTGAGGAAGGGGAACTAGTTCTCGGAAACGTTGTTGGAACTTACCTGTATTTGACTCCGAAAAAAACGTATATTCAACTGCAGACAGAACTTTCCAGGAACCCAATGCTCTTACATCTTTATTTCCTAATATGTCCTCACTGTGGCGTATTCTCCTTTGGGGAAAATTTCAGTTCTGGTGGCAGTTAGCACCAGGACAGGAAATGAGGGGAAATCCCCCCCAACAGAGACACAGACAGCAATGAGAACCTGACAAAGGAACCAGCATCTTCAATCTATTAAAACCTCAAAAAATTGTTTGGCTGGAGTCCTACTTAAATAATCTTTACTTCTTCCTAAATTGACCACTGGGTGGCACCCTTCCAACAAAGTCACTGGGTATTTCTCTGCCGTTCAATACAGCCTGTCATTTGGCAGCGGCTCTTCTTACTAATAAATAAAACGATGTTGATAATTGAAATTCGCTGTGCGGAGTAACATTTGCCAAAATATTTGAATGAGCTTTTCCAGAAAGATAAAGTGAAGATAATGCTATTAATCCAATAATGAAGTAGAAGGGGATTTGATTTATACATGCCCAGTCACAGTAGGAATGTCTTTGGACTACTGTTGCGGCACTTTATCTTCTACTTTTAAATTAGTTTAGATTTATGGAAAGAGGAGGGAGAGGATGTCATCCCATGCGCCATCTGTCTGTTTTTAGCAGGTAAGATAGGATCGGATGTCGGCGGGTGTCTGTTGACTCCTGCCAATCCATAGAGGGGAATAGATTGTCCAATTGGGTCCGGATCAGTCCACCTGTGTAATTGAGAGCCGGATCGATCCACCAGTGTGAAAGAGATCTGTTTCTATTGATGCACACAGTGTAAGGAGACACAACTCTAGTCCCGTCATACAAGGGTGGCTCCATAGGATGCTGCAAAAGAAAGGAGCCACCCTGAAACAGGAGACCTGGCACCAGTTTAAAGCGGAGTTCCACCTGCATTTGCATATTTGCATTATCCGCTTCAATACAGCATAGTAAAACAACATTGGATGTTTTTTTTGTTTTTGTTTTTTTTTCTAGCTTTGTTTACATGGTGTAGTCTTTTTTCTTCTTGTTTAGGGCGCCGCGGCAAGGTACATCATATCCTGCGGCTCCTTGGCTCCTGGGAGATGTGTGTCATCATTCCCAGAAGTCAGTGGGCACCGTCGCCTGTTAGCATTGCATTATTTACAAACAGAAAATGGCGCAATGCAAGGCAGTGCTAAGTGCCATTTTTAAAAAGGGCAAACTGATTCTTTTTGGCAACCAGAGAAACAATTGTGCTCCACGCCTATTGTTTTATACGCATGCGCAAGATCGGGAGGTGCATGCTGTGTAACCAGCAGCACCTTATCCCAGAAGAATACACTAGTGGGCTTCACATGCCCACAGTTAAGATGGGAACATGCTGACAATCAAATAAAAAGGTTAGTTTTAGAAAAAAATACAGCAATACTACCGCGACTTTGAATAGAATTACCATTTATAAAAATTATTAATAAGAACATGACGGGTGTCTTATATAAAAAAAAAATCACGGCTGGAACTCCGCTTTAAACCCGATTAAAGATAAAGAAGCTGCAAACTCAGCGAGGGATTAAACCAGCTGCTGAAAGTGCTTAAAGAGTAACTCCACTTTTTGTTGAGAAAAAAAAACATTCCCCTCTGGGGGATCTATTTACGTTGCAAGGATTTTAACAAACTGTGTTGCAGATTGCTACTTTCCTAACAGACTCTATGGCAGCCTACGTGTAGGTTAACCCCGCCTCCTCTCCAATGCTATAGGACCCCACTCCCATAAATTTGAGCTCACAGCCAGAGACTGCGTTCCTTTTTTGTCCTCCTCTTTGGACCCTACGTGCTTACCTGCATGGTGGAGGAGAACGTCCCAAACGTTAAGGATAATTCCCAGAACAGGCAAGCTGTATCATCTTGAAGGAATGGGGCTAGGTTGACAATTGAACTTTCCTGTTGAGCAAAACCATGTGGCTCTATCCCTTCATAGGTGAGGACGTGAAACACCTGGAAGCCGCTCCTCTGGTCGATGCAGCCGTAATGACACTGGCAAAACATGTCACTCTTCCTCTAGAAGATGCCGTGTCCTTCCAGGACGGTCTCTGGAGACGGATTGACAAGGATCCTAAAAGGATCTGTGATGGCAGGAATGGCCTGCAAACCAGCCCTGGCTCTGGCAGCCATGCCCGAGGCAATGAAAGTTTGGGCAGGGAACGGCGACACAGTACCCAAAAGCACCTCAGAAGAGGTAGCTAGAGGCTCAGCCA
Organism: Lithobates clamitans; assembly: GCA_037952925.1. Classification (NCBI taxonomy): domain Eukaryota; kingdom Metazoa; phylum Chordata; class Amphibia; order Anura; family Ranidae; genus Lithobates; species Lithobates clamitans. Next base: position 824,528 of record JBBGZY010001813.1, on the reverse strand, counting down.
TACAGGAGGCGAAGCTGCCTTGGAGATCCAGCCTCTGAGTAGGCCTGGTGTAGGATCCCCTTTGAGGGCTCCTTCTTGTTCGGCAATAAACTGGACAGTGCCATAGCCCGGGCCACTGGCGAAGAGGCCCTAGACTAGAAGATCAGACTGAGAACGGGCAAGGGACACATGGCTTTATAGACCAGACCGGGACTTCAGGAGAAGGTGAAAGTGGGGACAAACACCCTTCCAGAGCTTGCCAAGTTCTTTTGGGATTGGGCCCGCTTAGACATGCCAGGTGGGGGCGCTCCTGCTCCACTTTCGGCGTATCTGGGCGGCCTCGATCTCGGACTACTGGACCATCAGAATGGGCTTCTAGGAACACACATGGTCCTTCTCAAATCACTCCTCTTCTCAGGTTCGCCCTACACGGTTACTTCACTTAGAGGGAAAGAAGCAAGTGTTGCTGTCCTACGTACAGTCGCTGGTGGCTCAAGGGGCCGCAGTTCCTGTGCCCAAGGTCGAAGAGTGCCATGGCATGTACTCGCTTCCCTTTCTCGGTTCAGAAGAAAACGGTTCACGGCACCCGGTAACAGACCTTGCGTGTCTAAACAAGTTTGTCAGATCGAGAAGTTCGAAATAGAGACCCTGTCTACAATTCAACGGGCAGTGCAGCCAGATGATTGGCCAGTCTCCATAGACTTAAAGGATGCCTACTTTTAGGTACCTGTGGCAGAGGGGCTCCGCAATTACCTCTGGTTTGTGGTGGGGCGAGAGCATCTCCAGTTTACCTGCCTTCCTCTTGGACTCTCAAGCTCACCTCGGGTCTTCTCAAATGTTCTTGGGGCCATGGTAGCACTTATCAGTATAAAAGGCCTACGCCTGCATCATTATCTCGATGACCTTCTCTTACTGGCTCAAGGCAGACAGCAGCTCCTACATCACAGTCATCTACACTTTTCCAGAGTTTGGCTGGTTACTGAACTTAAGAGAAGAGTCACCTAGAACCTACACAACACGTGGTCTACCTAGGGGCCCAGTTCGACACAGTCGAGAATACTCGACTCTCCCTGTCTTTGGTAGTGCGGGATAGAGTGCACCTGGCCCTGGCTTCCCCACGGTTGAGGGCTGGTCAATGCCTTGAAATAATAGGCACAATGGTCTTGATGGTCCCTATGGTCAAATGGGCCCTTTGTCGGTTAAGTCCCTTCCAGAGAGGGTTTCTCCAACAGCGGCCAGACACATGCGATCAGTGCATTAACATAACTTCGGGCACGAGGGACAGCCTCTTCCGGCGGCTTCAACACAGGAATCTGCTCGGGTTGCCACTCAATTGCTCCCGTTTCCTGGGTTACCATCACTACTGATGCCAGCAATACAGGAGGGCTCACTGCAAGTCAGAGATTGCCGCCGCCCAGGAAGTCAAGACCACTGTGGTGTTGTCCATTTCCAGCAGTAGAGGTTCTCTCTCTATCAGGTGGCGGAAGGCCCGGAGAGAGCTTGGAAAGCCGCCTGTAATTCCAGGACGTCCAAAATCCGTACACATTAAATGTGAACAATGGCTTCAAGTGATTTTAAAGTTTTTTTTTTTTAAATAACAAACATGTTATACTTACCTGCTCTGCACAGAGCAGCCCCGATCCTTCTCTTCTAGGGTCCCCCGCCGTTGCTCCTGGGCCCTCCTCTTCTCCTAAAAGCCCCTTCTCCAAGCTGCTTGCTATGGGGGCACTTGTGTGTGCTCACTCCCAAGCCCCGTTCTATGCGTCCATAAGACACACAGAATGCCCCCATTCCCTCCTCACTGGCTGTGAGCTGTGATTAACAGCAGTGGGAGCCATTGGCTCCTTCCACTGTCTCTCAGCCAATCAGGAGACTTGAGATAGCAGTGGCTCTTATGCACATCATTGGAACACAATCCGCTCGGGCAAGTATTGGGGGGGGCTGTGGGGGAATACAGAAGGTAAAAAACCTTCAGCCTTTAGAACCACTTCAGCCCCGCAAGGATTTACCCTCTTCCTAACCAGAGCACTTTAACTGACAATTGCACAGTCGTGCGATGTTACACCAAAACAAAATTGACGTCCTTTTTTCCCCACAAATAAAGCTTTTTTTTGGTGGTATTTGATCACCTCTGTGGTTTTAATTTTTTGCGCTATAAACAAAAAAATAAGAGCGGCAATTTTGAAGAAAAAGCAATAGTTTTTATTTTTTGCTACAATAAATATCCCAAGAAAATATATAAAAATTATTATTTTTTCCCTCAGTTTAGGCCGATATTTATTCTTCTACATATTTTTGGTAAAAAAAATATATAAGCATATATTGAGCGATTTGCGCAAGAGTTATAGCGTCTACAAAATAGGGGATAGATTTATGGCATTTTTATTATTATTATTTTTTTTTTTTAGTAGTAGTAAAATTTTTTTTATCATGACTGCGACATTGCGGCGGACACATCGGACACTTTTGACACTATTTTGGGACCATTGTCATTTATACAGTGATAGATAAAAAAATGCACTGATTACTGTGTAAATGACACTGTCAGGGAAGAGGTTAAAGGCTGGGAGGCGATCAAGGGGTTAAGTGTGCCCTAGGGAGTGATTCTAACTGTGGGGGAATTGTCTCACTACAACATGACAGAGACCACTGCTCCCAATGACAGGGAGCAGTAGATCTCTGTCATGTTGCTAGGCAGAACAGGGAAATGCCTTGTTTACATAGGCATCTCCCCGTTCTGCCGCTCCGTGACATGATCACGGGACACCGGCAGACAGGACCCGCGGGCACAGTCACACAGTACGTGGTGGGCGTACCCACTAGCCTGCAAATTAAAGGGGACGTACCCGTATGCCCATTTGCCCACTGCTGCCATTGTGCCGACGTATATCAGCGTGCACCGGCCGGCAAGTGGTTAATGTAATTTTACTAACAATTATATTTTTTTCTGTATAGCATTTTTAAACCCAACATCACCCTAGGGTAGATGTCTAATCTCTTCCTGTCTATATAACCACAGGAGAATGGAGCGTAAACTCCTCAGTGGCGACACAGGCAGCAATAAAAACCTGATAAGGTTTTAAAGGCTCCACATTCTATACATCACTAACAAAAGGAAAACATGGCAGGGTTAAACTTTAAAGCCCAATAAAACTCAGTTGAAATCAGCTAAATATATTCCAGGTGCATCAAAACAAAATGTGTACAAAGTCTTATGCCCCGTACACACGGTCGGACATTGATCGGACATTTCGACAACAAAATCCATGGATTTTTTCCTGAAGGATGTTGGCTCAAACTTGTCTTGCATACACACGGTCACATAAAGTTGTCGGAAAATCCGATCGTTCTGAACACGGTGACGTAAAACACGTACGTTGGGACTATAAACGGGGCAGTGGCCAATAGCTTTCATCTCTTTATTTATTCTGAGCATGCGTGGCACTTTGTGCGTTGGATTTGTGTACACACGATAGGAAATTCCGAAAACGGATTTTGTTGTCAGGAAAATTTTATAGCCTGCTCTCAAACATTGTGTGTCGGAAAATCCGATGGAAAATGTGTGATGGAGCCTACACACGGTCGGAATTTCCGACAACAAGGTCCTATCACACATTTTCCATCGGAAAATCCGACCGTGTGTACGGGGCATTACAGTTCATTTTCTTTAGAAAGCAGCCACAACCTGAGTAGAAAAGCCTGTCCCCTGCCAGCATGTTCAGGAGAAGGACTCTTGCTCTCTAGGTGGCAGCAGTGGTCCCTCTGTGGAGGATCAAAACACCCCCTACTGAGTTTCAAGTAGAGTTCTCTGGTCAGCAGAGATAATGAGATTTGCTGATTGCAGAGTTTTATGTCTGACACTGCAGGGGGCGTGTTAGAGCTCTGCAGAGAGACTACAGAGTGCAAGGGCCCTTCTATGCAGCATGTTGGCATGGAATAGGCTTTTCTACTCTGATGAGGCCAGCTGTATCCTATAGGTCAGTGATGGCGAACCTTGACACCCCAGATGTTTTGGAACTACATTTCCCATGATGCTCATGCACTCTGCAGTGTAGTTGAGCTTCATGGGGAATGTAGTTTTAAAACATCTGGGGTGCCAAGGTTCGCCATCACTGCTATAGATTCTTGCAGCTGGCTCCTCATAACGTGTATGTGCAGGGGCATGTTATCGGGGGTCAGCTGCAAGAACCTGGAAGAGACAGCCAGTTACATAGGCATGCGCACTGGGTGTACCAGGTGTGCCTGGGCACACCCTAATAACCCTGCGTGGTGCAGATATGCCCTGTTTAAACCCCTGATATTTCAGCAAACCCCCCTAACGGGGCTCTTAAAAAGATTGTAAAATTTTTGTTTAAAAATATGTAAAAAATAATAAATAAAATAATAAAAATAGAAACTACTGACACCATTCACTGCCCTACTGACACCTTCATTATATACACACACGCATGTGTGTTTGAGGTGCACACCCTAATGCAATAGGCTGTGCACACCTATGGCCGGCTCCATGATGGTACATACACAGTAAGTACCCTGAGGCTTCCTGGGACGCATGATGTGGGTATACCAGGAGGCTGCAGGTTACGAAATACGCCCTTCTTGCCTAGGCGAGAATCCAAAAAGTTTTAGGAGGGTTCCCCCAAAAAACTTAATTTCAAAAATCAGATTCTGGGACAGGAGGGGCATAGCTCCCAACTGTCCTTGATTTCGATAGACTGTCCCTGATTTGGAACAAAGTCCCTCTGTCCCTCTTTCCACCTCATTTGTCCCTCATTTTGGTATGATCTATATAATTGTTTATAAAATGCACTATTCGTCTTTCAAAAAGTGCTTCCCAGTGCTAAACCTTTTATCCAATTTCAAAATTTCTGCATTTGTAAATTTCAAAAGCAGTATAAAGAAATAGTAACGGTAAAAAAAAAAAACAGTTGTGGGTTTAAAAAATCTTTTTTTTTTGTATAATTCTCCTGTAAGGGGGTGTGGCAGTGGCAGGGGGTGTGTCCTATGTTTATATACTTTTTTTGGGGGGGGGGGGGTCGAGATGACAGAAAGTGGGTGGGGAGGGTGAAGATTTGCCTTCATCTTTGTGTTTACAATTCTACTTGAACTATTGAGCTCTGTATGTTGTTTTTCTAAAGCTGAATTGCAGGTATGTAGTTTGCATAGTTACAGTTAATAGTTAAAAGTATTCACAGCGCTTCACTATTTCCACATTTTGTTATGTTCCAAAATGGATTACATTAATTATTTTCCTCAAAATTCTACAAATCATACGCCGTAATGACAACATGAAAGAAGTTTGTTTGAAATCTTTTCAAATTTATTAAAAATAAAAAAACGAAAAAAATCACATGTACATAAGTATTTACTCAATACTTTGTTGAAGCACCTTTGGTGTCAATTTCAGTCTTTTTGAGTATGATGCGACAAGCTTGGCACACCTATTTTTGGGCAGTTTCTCCCATTCTTTGCAGGACCTCTCAAGCTCCACCTGGTTGGATGGGAAGTGTCAGTGCACAGCTATTGTCAGATCTATTCAGAGATGTTCAATCGGGTTCAAGTCTGGGCTCTGGCTGGGCCACTCAAGGACATTCACAGAGTTGTCCCATAGCCACTCCTTTGTTATCTTGGCTGTGTGCTTAGGGTCGTTGTTCTGTTGGAAGATGAACCTTCACCCCAGTCTGAGGTCCAGAGCGCTCTGGAGCAGGTTTTCATGAAGGATGTCTCTGTACATTGCTGCATTCATCTTTCCCTCGATCTTGACTAGTCTCCCATTTTCTGCCGCTGAAAAACATCCCCACAGCATGATGCTGCCACCACCATGCTTCACTGTAGGGATGGTATTGGCCAGGTGATGAGGAGCGGTGCCTGGTTTCCTCCAGACATGAAGCTTGTCATTCTGGCCAAAGAGTTCAATCTTTGTTTCATCAGACAAGAGAATTTTGTTTCACATGGTCTGAGAGTGCTTCGGGTGCCTTTTGGCAAACTCCAGGCGGGCTGTCATGTGCCTTTTACTGAGGAGTGGCTTCCGTCTGGCCACTCTACCTTACAGGCCTGATTGGCGAAGTGCTGCAGAGATGGTTGTTCTTCTGGAAGGTTCTCCTCTCTCCACAGAGAAATGCTGGAGCTCTATCAGAGTGACCATCGGGTTCTTGGTCACCTCCCTGACTGAAGCCCTTCTCCCCCGATCGCTCAGTTTGGACCGGGCGGTCCTCTCTAGGAAGAGTCTTTGTGGTTCCAAACTTCTTCCATTTATGAAGATGGAGGCCACTGTGCTTATTGGGACCTTCAATGCTGCAGAAATGTTTCTGTACCCTTCCCCAGATCTGTGCCTCTATACAATCCTGTCTCGGAGTTCTACAGACAATTCCTTGGACTTCATGGCTTGGTTTGTGTTCTGACATTGTTAACTGTGGGACCTTCTATAGACAGGTGTGCGCCTTTCCAAATCATGTCCAATCAACTGAATTTACCACAAGTGGACTCCAATCAAGTTGTAGAAACATCTAAAGGCTGATCAGTGGAAACAGGAGGCACCTGAGCTCAATTTTGAGTGTCATGGTAGAGGCTGTGAATACTTATGTACATGGGATTTTTTCGTTTATATTTTTAATACATTTTTGCAAAGATTTCAAACAAACTTATTTCAGGTTGTCATTATGGGGTATTGGTTGTAGAATTTTGAGGAAAATAATGAATTTAATCCATTTTGGATTAAGGCTGTAACATAACAAAATGTGGAAAAAAGTGAAGCGCTGTGAATACTTTCCGGATGCACTGTACATTCCCCATACCTGCCACTGATATTACAGTGATCCATGAGGTCTTCCAGATCCTGTGCCGAACCTCTGGCCCACTGTAGAGTAACCACTGGAGGTTACTCACTTAGTGTGGGCACCATTCAGAGAATACTTTGCAGTTCCCAATGAATTGAAAGTGTTCCCTGACTGGAGAAGGTGAAGAGGTGACGTCGCGATTTCCACTTTGTCCAATCAAAGAGCATCTTGCATTTCTTGAAAAACATGCATGCACTCTCCTAATGGTGCCCATGCTCAAAGAGTGACCCCCTGTGGTTACTGTGCAGCAGGGCAGCCACTTGATGCGGGATCCAGAACACATCCCATTACTGAAGTAGTGGTGGCTACTACATTGATTCTCTGTTTCCACAAGGATTAATCAGGTATGGAATATGTATACTTACGCACATTGGTCCAAGCTAGACTAATGCGACAATGCAAAAATAAATATACCTGTGGTTCACCTTTAACAGAGCTCAGTAGCTCAAACTGAAATGTAGACATGTGCAATTCGTTTAGTGCCAAATTTGTTTTTTAACGAATTTCGACAAATCAGTTAATTCAGAAATATCCAAATTTCTGAATTTTTCCGAATATACGGAAATTAAAAAATTCGGAATTTCGAAAATCCGAAATTCAAAAATTCCAAATTTTGGAAATTCAGAAATTCAAAAATTCAAAATTTAGGAAATTCGGAAATTCTAAAATCCGGAAATCCGAAAATCCAAAAATTTGGAAGTTCGAAAATTCTAAATTTTGGAAATTCGGAAATTTAAAAATCCTAAAATTCGGAAATTGGAAAATCCAAAAATTTGGAAATTCAAAAATCTGAAAAATTTGAAAATCCAAAAATTTGGAAATTAGAAAATTAAGATTGACAATCCGAAAGTTCAAAAGAACGAAAATCGGAAAATAAGAACGAAAATCCAAAAACCCGAAAATCGGAAATAATTTGGCTATAAGTGAACATAATGAATACGAATTTATCCGAAGTTACGAATCATCCGAAATAACGAATACCGTATCTAAACGAATGGAACGTAACAAATTAATAATAATAACAATCATTAGAATGAAACCTTTTTATCATTATTATTTATTATTAATTCATTCCATTCCATTTGTTTAGATGCGGCATTTGTTATTTTGGATAATTCGTAACTTCGGATAAATGCGTATTCGTTATGTTCACTAACAGCCAAATGTGAAAGGAAATTCCAATACCTATAATTTAATAGTTCGTTATTATTAGTTAGTTATTATTCGGAATTTTCTGATTTTCGTTCTTTCTAATTTTCAGATTTTCTTTCTAATTTTCATATTTTCTTTCTTATTTTTGGATTTTCTTTCTTATTTTCGGATTTTCGAATTTCTGAATTTCCAAATTTTTGATTTTCGAACTTTCAAATTTCGAATTTTCGGATTTTTGAATTTTCTAATTTACGAATTTCCAAACTTTTGACTTTTGAACTTTCAAATTTCGAATTTTCGAATTTCCGAATTTCCTAAAAATACAGAAAATGAACAAATTGTTTGGCAATGCACATGTCTACTGAAATGTAAACACACAGCTTAAGGTGGACTAACGCCGCGTACACACGAGCGGACTTTTCGACCGGACGGTCCGACGGACTTTCGATGGACTTCCAACAGACTTTCTGAATGAATGGACTTGCCTACACACGATCACACCAAAGTTCGACGGATTTGTACGTGATGACGTACACTGGACTAAAACAAGGAAGTTCATAGCCAGTAGCCAATAGCTGCCCTAGCGTCGGTTTTAGTCCGTCGGGCTAGCATACAGACGAGCGGATTTTTTCGACCGGACTCGAGTCCATCGGAAAGATTTCAAGCATATTTTATTTCTAGGTCCGTCAGGGGAAAAAAGTCCGCTGGAGTCCACACACGATCGAATTGTCCGACGGAGTCCGGTCCACCAGACCAAGTCTGCCGGAAAGTCCGCTCGTGTGTACGCAACATAAGGTAATTATGCAAAAATATCCATAGCTGGAATTCTTCTTTAAGAAAAGCAGAGCCTGTAAAGCAAGTGAAAAAGAGCCTGCAGGATGTAACGTTAGAACATTTATATAAATATTTCCAAGAAGGAAAAAAAAAAACAAATAGAAAGAAATAAAACGAAAAAAAACACTCAAAACATTTTTCCGTCCTGGAGAAATGATTGCCGCTGTGTGAGATCTCCAGGTAACGCAGACCCCTTCCTCCAATTTTTATACAGAAGAGCCGGCGTGCCCCCCACCCCCCTCCTCCCCTCCGGCACACTTACTAAATCCCTTTTGCTGTGACAACACGCTGATTTAAAGTAGCATACTGCTGTAATATAAAATCTACGCCGCTGCGCCCGCTGCGTTTCCTTACTCACGTGCGTCCCGCTGTGAGACGAAAATTCATTTTGGCAGGATTGCCATACTGAGTTTTATTTCCGGACTTCACTAATCTTGCAGATGCAGCGGCGCTCTGGTGGGAGAATATATGTATAATTAGATACAAACACCTCCTTAACTACCTGCGAGACGCATTGCTCATCACAGACGAGCAGACACCAGATGGTCACGGGAGATAACGTTTGAAGCAGGGCTCTCTGCGGAGCGGACTCCCCGTCCTACCTCCGAATCAATCGCCGCATTATCTAACATTATAACAATCGCATTTTTCCTTCTTAAAGTGCAAGTCCACCCTTCGAACATTAGCTAATAGAATTTCTGTGTACGCTTACAGTTCTCATTATATTTAAGGGCCAGTTCACCCCATAGAAACGCAGTGCGGATGCATCTCTGCATGCGTGTTTTTGACGCGTTTCTGGTGCGTTTTTGATGCTTTCCAGTGCATTTTTTCCTCTCTTTTTTTTTTCTTCACCTTAAATTGGGACGTGTGTGTTCTGGTGAGTTTTTGGTGTATTCCAGTGTGTTTTTGATGCGTTTTTCCGCATTCCAGTACAGTTCAGTGCAAAAAAAAAATGCAGCATGTTCTACTTTTTTTTTTTCTGGTGCACTGATGTGAATTAGGCCATTGGAAACCAAATAAACTGCTATCTATGCGTTTCTGATACAAAAAAAAAAAAATGCACTGGACTGCATGTGCTGTGAACCGGCCCTTAAGGAAATCAATTACGTAGGCTGCAATGGCTAACCTTTCATGAAAATACCAGCTGCCTGGCTATCACGTTGATCCAATAGCTTTGTTCGTTTTTTCTTAAGCAAGCCATAGATGATGCCATTTTCTTTCCTGCAACCGCGGGTTGCAGGAAAGAAAACTGCTTGGTTCCCCCATCAACCAGTACAACCAGCCTGCCCATAGATGGATCGAATCTCGGCTGGTCCCTGCTGAACTGGCCAAGATCCGATCCATCTATGGCCCGCTTTAGTCACTGGATTGGATTGAGTTTGGAGATCAGCAGTTTTGAACTGACTCTGACCTTGATATGTCACCTCCGCAGCGCCTGCTTTAAAATTCAAAATAGCAATCCACCGGACACAGCAACTGCATGCATTGTGCACAGTTGCAGGGGGGTTGCAGCTTGGCCCTATTGACTTGAATAGGTTGGGTTCGGTGGTAGTACCACCTGCCGAATGTGACACTCAATTTTTACTGTGGCCGTGGCATGTGTACGGATCTGAACGGCTGTATTTGTGTGCTTAGGTGGGCAGTCAAGGGGTGGTACAACAGTGGCTCAATCACTTGCTTGTAGGCAGGTGCAGTCTATACTCCCTTCTGTAGGCGGCGCTAGGCTTAGCAGTGATGCAGAAGGGGAAGGAGGGTGTGAGGGACTTAGTTCCTCTACGACAGGAGTCTCTAAACTTTCTAAAAAAAGGGCCAGTTTACTGTCCTTCAGACTTCAAGGGACCCAGACTGCCACTAGTGAGAATAAGCAATGCCCCATATTTGGTGTCAGCAGGAGGAAAGGTGCCCCATCTTTGGTGTCAGTTGGAGGAAAGGTGTCCCATCTTTGTTGTCAGTTGGAGGTAAGGTGTCCCATCTTTGCCGTCAGTTGGAGGAAAGGTGCCCCATATTTGGTGTCAGCAGGAGGAAAGGCGCCCCATCTTTTTTTGTCAGTTGGAGGAAAGGTGCTCTATGTTTTTTGTCAGTGGGAGGAAAGGTGTCCCATCGTTGTTGTCAGTTGGAGGACAGGTGTCCCATCGTTAGTGTTAGTGAAAGGAAAGGTGTCCCATCATTGGTGTCAGTGTGAGGAAAGGTGTCCCATCTTTGGTGTCAGTGGAAGGATGGTGCCCCATCTTTGGTGTCATTGAGAGGAATGGTGCCTCATCTTTGGTGTCAGTAAGAGGAATGGTGCTCCATCTTTGGTATCAAACCACCCGGGTCTGGTTGTACCTTGTTCAAACTTCCTGGAATACATGGTTCTTGCTCTGCCTATCTCGGCCTCTGTGCGGTTACTATAACAGCTTCAACTTTTCTGGGAAGGCTGTCCATAAGGTTTAGGAGTGTGTCTATGGGAATGTTTGACCATTCTTCCAGAAGAGCATTTGTGAGGTCAGGCACTGATGTGGACGAGAATGCCTGGCTCGCAGTCTCCACTCTAATTCATCCCAAAGGTGTTCTATCAGGTTCAGGTCAGGACTCTGTGCAGGACAGTCAAGTTCCTCCACCCCAAACTCCATCCATGTCTTTATGGTCCTTAATTGGACCAGTGCACAAAGCAAGGCAGCTGTATCCCAATGCTTTTCACAATATGGTGCAGATGCATCTAAACGCGTAATTTTTTTGTGCATTTCCATGCATTGGGATTTTGGCACTCCATTCATTCGAATGGGCTGCCTTATGCACGTTTGTCGCCCAAAAAGAAGCTCCTTCTCCTCTTTGAGTGACAAGCCTCGCGTGATTTTTAAAGGCGCGGTTTGCCATGAATTCGACGTGATCCTGACGATTGCAGGAGAATTGCATCACGTTTAAGGTGCCATTTGCAGTGGAACACGTAAAAAGTATGGCAGACATGATTTTTTAGTTTGCGTTGCACCACACCGCATGGTACTGCAATACCATGCGTTTGGGTGGTCACAAATGCACTCGCATTTGCTAGATGCGTGGAAGTGCCATTAAGAATTCATCGCACTCACACACACACCTATAAAAGGCAGCGCATTTCCATGCAGTGTGGGCAAACAAGCGCTTTAATGCGCCACAAATGGTGTGAACAAGCCCTAAGGCTCCATTCACATTTTGCGATATGTAATCACAAATTTGGAATTTCAAATCGCATGGCAATCGCTGCACAATGCGCGTTTTAGTGCCATTATCCTTTAATAGTTTAATGGCAACCCAAATGCAATGCGATTCTGCTGTGATTGTCGCTTGACAGGATCACGCAAACCGCGCCTTTATGAATCATGTTTTGTTTACTGTTTAGAGAATCTTTTTTTTTTTTTTTAAGAATTTTTTGGATATCAATTAATACCTTATACTCATTGATTTGTTTCATGCTTTCTGGGTCTTTTCCTGTTTTCCGGCCCCAGTGGGTCCTCTGGTTTCCCCCTTTCGGGTCAGTGTTGTGTGGGTGTGGGGGAGCTGGACCAGCATTTATGGGCTAGGCATTCCTCTGTTCCTGAAGTATGCCTCTATGTTGAACTCTCTGGCTCAAGCAATTTGGAAACAACCATTCTTGGTACCTCCATGTTTTTAATCGGCAACAATTGTCATCCTAGTCTATGTAAGTGCTTTTTTCCCTTCATCATTTTCCCACTATTTCTGCCTGTTACTCTATATTTGGATGTACAATGTGCTATATATTTGCATATTTATGTTATCATTCTTTCTATTCTAATGTAAAATACTGATTTTCTTGTTTAAACTATACCCCTGAAGAAGGAGAACTACATTCTTACTCCGAAACGCGTTGGGTACAAGAAATACTAGCTTGCTATATGTATTCCATGACAACACTGGAATGTTCACTTTAAATGTGCTTTTTATTAAATGTTTTGTACTTTTCATACTTTAATAAATATTTTTTTCATATTGGAATACTCTTTATTATCTCTGTGCCTTAAAAGTCCACCACCAGGGGATTTTGTTTTATTTCTTGCAAACGCTGGATGTGGCACAACTCTATGCCCAATCATAACCGACTTACCTTTGTTATGAATCATGTTAAAGTGGTGTTCCGCCGAAATTATACTTTTTAAATAAAAATACCCCTATAATACACAAGCTTAATGTATTCTAGTAAAGTTAGTCTGTAAACTAAGGTCTGTTTTGTTAGTTTATAGCAGTAGTTCGTTATTTTATAAAATTAGAGCGGGCCGTGGCCATCTTAAGTGTGGGCATCTGAAGCCAGACTGTATTTCTTCCTGGATCTCATCCTTGCAGATCTCGCACATGCTCAGTGCAGCACAAGCAGTGTAATAGGTTTCAGGTCAGGTTTTCCATAGCAACGGCAGTTTCAGAGGAAGTTGCCGCCCCTTCCCAGAAGGCATTGCAAACAGGAAATGATGCGATGGGCCGCGGCCAGGGAGGAGGAAGTGAAAAATGAATACAGCAGATATACAGTAAGTACTGAGAAAAAAAATTTAAAAATATCCAATTTGTTTACAGTGCACAGTTTAGTGAGGGATGCTGAAGAGTTGTAAAAGTGGGTGGAACTAAACTTTAAGCTTGTCGCCGAACAAAGAGCAGGAACTTCATTTCAGGTGACAAACGCGCATTGGGCAGCCCATTCAAGTGAATAGGCTGGCCCTATGTGACATGCAAATATCGCATGAGAATCGCTCTTTGATAATCACGTAGCGGGAACACTTGTTACCGCTACACGTTAGGTGAACGGGGCCTAAAAGCTACCAACTCATCTATAGTGACTGTTTCAAATCCATCTTCTACTGGTCTGACTTCAGTAACGTGTACTCTGATTGGTTGCTTTGGTTTTTTTATCCTCTGTCTTTGTGCTCTTCAATAAATCCACCTATTAGTCTCAGAATTCCCAGAAAGACGGGTTGCAGCAGAACCAAAGCCAAACCGCATAAGACAAAGTCAGAAGATGTTCTTGCAATTGGCCAAAATGGATTTTACCATTAGCAGGAAGGGGGGAGTCAGATTGATGGTGGAGGATTCCTTTAAGTGGTAATGCCGGTCGGTCTACGAGGAATTAATAACAAATCGTCTCAGACAGTTGGTGCTCAGCCACAAAAGATGACATTATTTAGCTAACATTTTTTTTTTTTTTATCCGAGGGATATTTTTGGAGGGGTTATTTTGGGAAGAAAACATATTTGCCTTTGGCAGTAGAAAGTAATCTCAGAACAAATTTCCACTGGCAAATGTTCTCCGCGTTTAAGGGGAGCGACGCAGGCAGTGAAGACAGTACACAGCCCTCAGGTTATAACATCCCCGCTCAGTCCCAGGGAGGAAAATTGTCTGCCGGAAATAAACAATTAAAACGGAGAAACTTGTTAACTCTTTCCGTCGTTAGATGTTATTGCACTGAATTTAAAGTCGATGTTTAATCTGCTAATATTTTCCCTTCCTGTGTTCCCTTTTTACCCTCTAACACACATATGTCAAACACAAGGCCCGTGGGCCAAATCTGGTCCCCCAGGCCTTGTCATGTGACCCTCGTACCCAGTTATGTAGCCGGAACATGGCTGAACTCCATTCCGCCATCTCCAGCTTTCATCCTCCACTCCCGCTCACTTGTAAACATAGAAGCCTTTGCTCTCAGTGGCTTCCACATTTAACATATCCCTACACACACACTTGTGGTGGGGACAGATTTTCTGAAACTGAGAGAGAGAAAACGCTCTTCCTGCAAGGCAGAGCCGCCTTCACAGGGGGGTACAGAGCCAAATACATGGGTACTAGAGCTGCCTACGTGGGGAGGTCCTAGAGCCAGGCCAAGTAGGAGAGAGAGAGAGATGCGAGAAAGTTTTTTTGGGGGGGGGGTGTAGGTTGGGGTTGCACACTATGCATAGCACACCCCTAAACCCTGCACTTTGTACACAGCACACCCCTGAACTCTGCATTCTGTATGTAACGCACTTCTGAGCCTTACATTCTGTACATAGCACATACTTGAACTCTGCAATCTATGCATAGTGCACCCCTGGAACTGCACTCTGTACATGGCGTGCCCCTGAACCCTGCACTTTGTAGGAAGCACACCCCTGAACTCTGCATTCTGTACGTAGCGCACTCCTAAACCCTGCACTCTGTACATAGCACATCCTTAAACTCTGCAATCTGTGCATAGTGCACCCCTGGAACTGCACTCTGTACATGGTGTGCCCCTGAACCCTGCACTTTGTAGGAAGCACACCCCAGAACTCTGCATTCTGTACGTAGCGCACTCCTAAACCCTGCACTCTGGACAAGGCAGAACCGCCTTCACAGGGGGGTACAGAGCCAAATACATGGGTACTAGAGCTGCCTACGTGGGGAGGTCCTAGAGCCAGGCCAAGTAGGAGAGAGAGAGAGATGCAAGAAAGTTTTTGGGGGGGGGGGTGTAGGTTGGGGTTGCACACTATGCATAGCACACCCCTAAATCCTGCACTTTGTACGTAGCACATCCCTGAACTCTGCATTCTGTATGTAACGCACTTCTGAGCCTTACATTCTGTACATAGCACATCCCTGAACTCTGCAATCTGTGCATAGTGTACCCTTGGAACTGCACTCTGGACATGGTGTGCCCCTGAAACCCGCACTTTGTAGGTAGCACACCCCTGAACTCTGCATTTTGTACGTAGCACACTCCTGAACCCTGCACTTTGTACGTAGCACACCCCTGAACTCTGCATTTTGTACGTAGCGCACTCCTGAAACCTGCACTCTGTACGTAGCACACCCCTGAACTCTGCACTTTGTACATAGCACATCCCTGAACTCTGCATTCTGTATGTAACGCACTCCTGAGCCTTACATTCTGTACATAGCACATACTTGAAAGCACTACTGAACCCTGCACTCTGTACATAGAGCACCCCAGATACAACCGGCCCTTTGACGGCAACCATACTGCTAATGTGGCACCCGATGAAATTGAGTTTGAGACGCCTGCTGTAACAATTAACTGCCAAATAATTTTTTTAAATAAAACTTTTCCATTTTAATTACATAACTTATTTTAGACTCTGTAACATAACCACTGGGTCTTTGTGCTTCTCTATGCAATGTAAGCAGATTATGTCTGGTGGGAACGGTTGGCTTGCTAGAGTGCTCCACGTTTCTTTTTTTTTTTTTTTCCTGGGGGAGGGGGCCCAACTATTTTCTGTATAGGGGTAGAAAAGAGCTAAGCTAGGGGTTGTCGGTAGGAAAATTGATACAGACCTGTGCATGCTTTCCACTGGTGAGGCTCCTCTGATGCACCTGCTGTATCACCTGGGCCCTCATGTCACAAGGGCCTCAGGTGGAGTACATAACCTTTCTAGCAACTGGACATGGAACCACAGGTACAGCGGAGGCCTCCCACATGAAGTGGCTCCTGTCCAGGCCTAGAACCAATGGAAAATGGAATCCAAGCATGTGGTGGAGTGGGTGGGGCATAGTCGGGGCTTTGACCTGCTGGCCTTGCAAACTTGTGTTGTAGGCTCATGTTCAGACACTAAGGGCCCCCCTAACGCCTCCACCTACCTTTAAATCCTCTTCTAAAATCCCCCTGAAGCCTCAAATTCCAGGGTGCCCTAATATGCAAATTCTGACCCCTCTCTGCAGTGTCAAGATCAGGTCCCCCACTTCTGTCTGCTGCATTTATTGGCCCATTACTATGATGGGCAGCCTCACTCGCCAATAGGAAAGTGTGAATGGTGGCAGGACAGCCATAGACAAGGCAGGGAGGTCACAATGTGCATTTTTAGATTTGGGATTCCTAGGTGGTCAAGAAGGTGTTTAAATAAATATGCTGCTGTGTCACCTGGGCCCTCGTGTCACAAGGTTCCCAGGTGGGGAACATGACCTTCCTAGGCACTGAACCTGAACACATGGGTACAGCAGAGGCCTCCCATGTGAAGTGACTACTGCCCAGGCCTAGGACCTGTGGGAAATGGAATGGGTGGGGCATAGTTGGAGCCTTGGCCCGCTGGCCCTATGAAGCTGCATTGTGGGCCCCCATTCACTAGGGGGGCCTCTAAAATCTGCATTTACTTTTCAATACCTTTCAAGAACACCTTTGAAGCCTTGAACCCCAGGGTGCCCCAATATGCAAATTCTGACCGTTCTCTGCTGTGTCAAGAGCAGATCCCCCACATCTGTCTGCGGCACTCATTGGCTCGTTGGCTCATTGCTATGAACGGCAGCCTCACTGGTCAATAGGAAGGTGTGAAAAGTGGCAGGCCAGACATTGCATGGAAGTCAAAATTTGCAGAAGACTGGTGGAAAATGGAACCTGTGTGTGTGTGTGGAAGGAGAGGGGTATAGTTTAAGGCTCTGTTTCCACTACTGCGACTTGTTTTGCGACTTGACACATGTCAAGTCGCATGACAAGTCAAAACCCATGTATTTCAATGGTCCCCGTTCTAATTAGTGCGACTCAAGTTGCAGCGTCTCCAAAAAAGGTTCTTGCACTACTTTGTTCCGTCTTCGGTGCGACTTGTTCTCCATAGAAAGGTATTAAGTCGCAATGCAGTCGCATGTACATGTCTGACACCGCGACTTTGTTGCGACTTCCACGGAAGTCTACGGAAGCACATGATCTCTGCTCCTCCCAAATACATCACTTCCTATATTGATGTACGTGAGTGTGGAAGACAGGAAGGGGAAGTAACTAAGCAGGATAAGGAATTACATCACTCTGGCTAAATCGCAGAACATCAAAGTCGTTTTTAAAGTCGCATCAAATCGCAACATAAATCGCATTGTAAAGTTGCAGTGTAAATCGTGCAACTTTGGGGACGCACTAGTGGAAACATAGCCTAAAGCTATAGCTAAAACACCCCTGAAGCCCCAATTCCCAGGGTGCCCTAATATGCAAATTATGTCAAGATCAGGTCCCCCACTTCTGTATGCTTCACTCATTGGACCATTACTATGATAGGCAGGCTCTCTGGCCAATAGAAAGGTGTGAAATATGGCAGGCTACCTAGCCCTATACAAGGCAGGGAGGTCAAAATGTGCATTTTAGAATGTCTTAAGATTTGTGATTTCCAGGTGGTGCTCATGTCATAAGGGTCCCAGGTGGGAAAGTGACCTTCCTAGGGACTGATCCTGGGATCACAGTTACAGCAGAGGCTTCACACGTGAAGTGGTTCCTGCTGCGGCTTAGGACCACTGGAAAATGGAACCTAATTCTGTAAAGATCAGGTACCTCACTTCTGTCAGCTGCACTCATTGGCCATTTCTATGATGGGCAGTCTCACTTGCCAATAGAAAGGTGGCAGGCCAGCCCTAGGCAAGGCAGGGAAGTCAAAATAGGGACTGAACCTGGAACCATGGGTACAGCAGAGGCCTCCCATGTAAAGTGACTACTGTCTAGGGCTAGGACCGGTGGAAAATGGAACCCGAGCATGTGGTGGAACAGGTGGGGCAGAGTTGGGGGCCTTGCAAAGCTGCATTGTGGGCTCCCATTCGCTAGGGGGGTCCCTAAAACCTGCATCTACTTTTCAATACACCTCTAGAACACTCCTGAAACCTCAAACCACAGGGTGCCCTAATATGCAAATGCGGACCCTTCTTTGCAGTGTCAAGAGTAGGTCTCCCACTTCTGCCTGCTGTACTAATTGGCTCATTGCTATGATGGGCAGCCTCACTGGCCAATAGGAAGGTGTAAAGGCGGCCGGTCAGCCCTAGACAATGCAGGGAAGTTAAACTTTGCAAAGAACTGGTGGAAAATGTAACCTGAGTGTGTGGTGGAAGGGGTGGGGCTTAGTTGGGGCTTTGGACCGTTGGCCTTGCAAAGCTACATTGTGGGTCCCCATCCAGACACTACAGGGTCCCCTAATACCTGCACCTACCATTCTAGAACACCCCTGAGGCCTCAACTCCCAGGGTGATCTAATATGTAAATTCTGCAAATTCTGTCAAGATCAGCTCCCCCACTTCGGTCTGCTGCACTCATTTACCCATTACTATAATGGGAAGCCGCACTGGCCAATAGGAAGGTGTGAAAGGTGGCAGGCCTGCCCTAGACAAGGCAGGGAAGTCAAAGTTTGCATTTTAGAATGTCTTAGGATTTGGGATTCCCAGGTGGTCAAGAAGGCGATTTAAAGGTATATGCTGCCATGTCACCTGGGCCCTCGTGTCACTTAGGCACCAGGTAAGGAACATGACCTTCCTAGGGACTAAACCTGGAACCATGGGTACAGCAGAGTCCACCCATGTCAATTGCCCAGGGCTGGGATCGGTGGTAAATAGAATTCAGGATGCTAGAGGGTCCTCTATAACCTGCACCTACTTTTACATACCCCAAGGTTCCCCCAATATACAAATTCTGTCAAGATTAAAGGTATATGTTACATGTGTCACAAGGGCCCCAGGTGGGGGACGTGACCTTCCTAAAGACTGAACCTGGAACCACGGGTAAAGTGAAGGTCACCTACATGAAGTGCATGAAGTGCATCAAGTGACTCCTGCCAAGGCCTAGGACTGGTGGAAAATGGAACCTTAGCACCTGGAGGAATGGGCAAAGATAGATGAGGCTGCATCGTGGGCCCCCATCTGAAAGTTAGGGGGCCCCTTAACACCTGCGCCTACCTTTCAATCCCCTTCTAGAACACCCTTGGAGTCCCAAACCCTTCTGACCCTTCTATGGAGTGTCAAGATCAGGTCCCTCCCCCCTTCTGTCTGTTGCAGTCATTGGCCCACTGCTATGATGGGCAGCCTCGTTGGCCAATAGAAAGTCATGGAAGGAGGCAGGCGCTCTCTAGACAGTGTGGGGGAAGTCACATTTTGCATGTTAGAATGTCTTAGGATTTGGAATTCCCAGAAGGCAATTGAAGGTGTATGCCGTGCTGGCTTTGGATTGCTCTAGCCAGTATATTTGGAGAAGATGGAGGTTTACTGTAAGTTTCAGAAAAATTATTCTCCTGGTTATAACCAAACTTTCCTCCTGGCATTTTGGGATACATGATGCTATTTCCCACACCCGCATAACACCCACCAGGCTTATCCAATAATTCCCAGTTGCTAATCTTTAATTAGAGTGAACCGGTCCCCCCCCCCCCCCCCCCCCTCCTCATCTCAGAGGAATAATCAGCAAAAGCCCCAAGTGCTAATGTGGTGCGTGGGAAAAAAAGTTGGGGCTGCTGTGGCTCCTCCCCTGGTGTCAGAGGCTTTTGAGGCTTCAGTATGTGCACAGGCAGCCAGGGTAGAATGAAGACAATTGTATCCCATAACGACAGAGAGAGAGAGTGACCGCACAGTGCCCGGCAGCCAATCACACGCAGAGCTAGGTCCAGGCAGCCTGCGTGCTACGCAGACGAAGTTTGATCAAAGTTGTAACTCATTTTCCAAAAGAAGAAATGTATTGTCTCCCTCCTGAGCACAGCAACAAATATCCTCCTGCGGCATTGTGTCTGCGTGCTTTGCATTAACTCCTAATCAGCTGGTGAAAGCCAAACTTAAACATAACGCTGCTCCATGGAAAATTACATTCAAGGATAACATATAGGAAATCAGGATGTTTAGGTTTATACGGGCAGTAAAGGGGGGTAAAAAATAGGCAGTTGAACGGCGTTTTTACTGCCCCTGCAACCGCCCACCTCCAAAAGAACATAGTGGAGCTGCTCGGGTGAGTACACGCCACTGCGGATTTACTGGTTAGCTTCGTGGTGCGGCAATTTTAATTCAGCATGTCAAGCTTGACAGGTGACTCCGCCTGTCAGGCATCATTTGCACCTGAGCAATGCAGAATTGCAATTGCGTATCGAGCTAAAATTGCGTCAAAACGTGCGTTTGGGTGCCATTCTTTGTTAATGTAACCCCAAACGCAGTTAGCAGACGCATGTTTTGCCACATGACAAATGCAGAGCGCCAATGATGATGAGTCTCAGTCCCTTTGGAAATCAAATTTCAAATGATAGCGGTCTCATGACTGCTGCAAAAAAAAAGGTGAAACAAAGAAACTTAGACCTGTACTGTTCATACCTTCTTAATGGAGGCTCCAAGACCAAATACCCATTTAAAGTGGAACCCTATGCAGATATAAAAGAAACCAATTAATGCAGCTCCTTATTTATTAACACACCATTACATTTATTTTTGAATGCAAGCATTGTAAGTACCTGAAAGTGACCTGGTATCAGTCTTGTGTAATCTCTGTACAGTAGGGCTGGAGTGTGATAGAAAGAAGCAGTACAAGAAGTTCATGTGCTGGTAAGAAGTGTGCTGCTTCTCCCTTCACTGTCCAGTCACAGGCTGGGGGATGGGTCCAGGGCAACCTGGGATCAGAGGAAGACGGTTAAATGATGCTGGGCATTAGACTGAGGATATCTAGTGGCAGAAAAAAAGTACTACAGAGGAAGTCTCTGGATTAAGGGTGAATATTGCAGCAAAAGCTGGTTTTGGTATTGTATTCCTTAGTGGGCTATTCATTTTGAATTCTGCTTCTCCTTTCACTGTCCAGTCTCAGGCTGGGGGAAAGAAGGGCAGGTCCAGGACAAGCTGGGCTCAGAGGAAGAGGGTTGAATGATGCTGGGCTACTGAGGACATAAAGTAGCAGAAAAAAAGTACTGCAGGGGAAATCTCTGGATTAAAGATGAATATTGCAGCAAAAGCTGGTTTTGGCATTGTATTCCTTAGTGGGCTATTCATTGTGAATTCTGCTTCTCCTTTCACTGTCCAATCACAGGGAAAGAACAAAAATCCGGATGGCCGAAACTCCGATGAAATATAAATTCTTTATTGATAGCAATCCACACAGCAAGGATAAAAGAAAAACCGCTAACGCGTTTCACACCGTCACAACAGGTGCTTACTCATAGCTATGAGTAAGCACCTGTTGTGATGGTGTGAAACGCGTTAGCGGTTTTTCTTTAAATCCAGATTGATATCAATAAAGAATTTATATTTCATCGGAGTGCGGCCATCCAGATTTTTGTTCTTTCCTTGCATATGGTATGCATGTTGAGCCACACCCACACCTGAAGAGGGAGGAGATCATTTGGAATTAAACACCCGGAGCGGGTTTTTCTTTGCTGTTTAACTGTCCAGTCACAGGTTGGGGAAGGGGCGGGGGGCAGATCCAGGGCGACCTGGGCTCAGAGAAAGAGGGTTGAATGATGCTGGGCATTAGACTGAAGATATCCAGTGGCAGAAAAAAACTGCAGGGGACATCTCTGGATTAAAGGTGAATATTGCAGCAAAAGCTGGTTTTGGTACTGTATTCCTTAGTGTGCTATTCATTTTGAGTTCTGCTTCTCCTTTCACTGTCCAGTTACAAGTTGGGGAAAGAAGGGCAGGTCCAGGGCGCCCTGGGCTCAGAGGAAGAGGGTTGAATGATGCCGGGCATTAGCCTGAGAACATCTAGTGGCAGAAAAAAAGTACTGCAGGGGAAATCTCTGGATTAAAAGGTGAATATTGCAGCAAAAGCTAGTTTTGATCTTGTATTCCCTAGTGGGCCATTCATTTTGAATTCTACTTTAGGTTGAGTTTGTAGTTTTGAAGCTTTTCACTAAATCTGTCCTTTAAAAAAAGACATTCCGGTGACACACATCCAAGGCCCGGCACCTTTCCTGGACTTTATGAGCAGCTGGTAAAGCAACTCAGCTCAGACAACTCAGCTCAGACATTAAGTGCAATAGCGGGGTGCAGAGTGCGGTAACCCATAGCAACCAAAGACTTAAAAAAATACAAATAAAATCATAGATAAAGTATTAATGTAACAATAATGGCACATTGTACTGCACTCCATACCGCAAGAAATAAGCATGGACTTCAGTTACAGTGGCGACAGCTGTTGTCACTGGCCACCGAAGGGTTAAAGTGGCGTCTGCTTCGGAAACGCTGATCAATGCATTGATATCTCCCTGATAAAGTGCGCTGCCCTGCTCCAGCACACCAGCCCCGCCATCAGCTGACCTCTGTTCTGCCCTGTTGCCATGGAAACACAGAAATTAGAAGCCCGGAGCCCTGGTTCTCTGTGGCGCTTGATGGAACGGTCGCATAATCAAGACTCGGGCTGAAGAAATGAGGAAATTAAGATTACACTGTCGCCTCAGAGAACGGCTTAGCGGTCAGATGCGGGGGCGGGGGGGGGGATGCTGACCGCCAGTGCGGATCCTGTAACCACAACCTTCTTGTCACTCGATATGATCAATAGTAATGTGCAGTAACCCATAGCAACCCATCACAAATGATTGCTTTGACTGCTGTAAACTGATTTACATTGGTTGCTATGGGTTACTGAACTCTGTAATTCATTGTCACTATCTTGGCATAAGATTATATGTGCATTAAGGGCCGGTTCAGACCAGCACGCACGCATTCGCATGCGCAGTTTTGTGCGTTCCCACTCGATATGATCAATAGTATTCTGCAGTAACCCATAGCAAATGATCACAAATAATTGCTTTGAATGCTGTATACTGATTTACATTGGTTGCTATGGGTTACGCACTCTGTAAATCATTGTCGCTCTCTTGCCAGAAAATTAAATTTGCATTAGGGGCAGTTCAGACCTGCACGCATGTGTTCGCTCACACGGTTTTGTGCGTTCCCACTCGATATGATCAATAGCATTCTGCAGTAACCCATAGCAACTGATCACAAATGATTGCTTTGACTGCTGTTGTCACATCAGAGCGCACGCGTAGCTTTGCGCGTTCCCATGCTGCACGTTTTTGAAAGCCCATTAATTTCAATGGGCTGCCAAACACATGGGAAAGCACAAAAAGTACACCAGGCGCAACTTTTAAAATCACGCCGCACTAAACTGTGTGGTACTAAAGCAAAATGAACGCACGATTGTTATATGCGTTTGGAGTGCTATTAACAATTAATGTGTCTGAAATGTGCACAGAAGTGCGCATTTCCAGCACTGTAGTTGTGTGGCCCTTAAAGAGGAACTGCAGTCTGCTCACATCATTTGTAATAAAAACATCTTTGTCATTCTGAAGCTTCCCTCCAACCACTTTGCATATTATTTTATATATACTGTGATTCTGCCAAATATGCTGCAGAAATCTCCCTCCACTGAGTCTGGCTGTATCCATTTTAACTGTGGGCAGCTGAAGCTGCTGCCTGTTCACTTCCTGGATTTACACAGATACACAGAGGCACACCTCCAGCTCTGCAGCTCTCATTGGCCCTCGTATGACTCACCCCCCCCCCCCCCTCCCTTCCTGATAAACTCTCATAAGCCTAGGCTAATGACCAGACAATAAACAGGAAGTGGGCTGTATAAGGTATTTACTGGCAGAAAAAAATCCAAAGCTAAAACAACAACAAGAGCAGAAGATTTATTAGATGCAAAGATGAAAAAATGATTGAAGTTCCACTTTATTGTATTTTATGGATGTTATTTACCTGTAAAATCCTCCCTTGTGTAGACATCCAGACCCCCAAGACTGCTGCTGGGTGTCGCCATCTTGGATGTAAGGTCAGCAGCCCCAACAGACTCAGAGCTGTCAGTCAAGTGACACTTTATAGTATTCCTCTTCACTCCTCCGCCAGCGGCTGTGTATAAGGTTATGTAGGGAGACGGGGTTAGGAATGGAGGAGCTGGGCCAGCGCAAACAGTAATTAGACACTCCCAGAAGAGGGGAGGGCTCTGACAATGATGGAGTGGGGTTGTGCTAGGGGATTGACTCTTCATGAAGTGCAATAATGAAGATATAGCTGTGCCAAGAGCTGCTCCTGGCACAGTTACCGGCGGCTAAAAACAAGCAGCAAACGATAGCTTTCTGATCATGTGACAGCCAATCACGGTGGTAACAAGGCTGTAAGTCCCGCCTCCCACCATCCTAAACCACTTAAAGGGCTGGCAGGCTCCAAGGGGTTAAAAAAGACATTCCAGGGCCTGCATATTTCCTGTACTTTATGGACAGCTTGCAAAGCAACTCAGACATTCACAGAAGACAGTAAAAATACAATAAAACAGAGCGAAATGCAATAGCGAGGTGCAGAATGCAGTAACCCATAGCAACCAAAGATGTTTTTTTAAACAGATCATAGATAAAGTATTAAGTCAACCAGTTCATGTGCTGATAGGAGGAGAGAGCAGAGTGACAGAGAGATGAGCTCATCACTGTGCTGCTTCTCCTTTCGCTGTCCAGTCACAGGCTGGGGGACAGGTCCAGGACAACCTGGGCTCAAAGGAAGAGGATTGAATGTTGCTGGGCATTAGACAGATGACATCTTGTGGCAGAAAAAAGTACTACGGGTGAATTTTTGGATTAAGGCTACTTTCACATTGAGGCGTTTTTCAGGCGCTAAAGGGCTAAAAATAGAGCCTGTAGAGCCTGAAAACGCCTCCTCTGCCACCCCAGTGTGAAAGCCTGAGTGCCTTCACACTGGAGCGGTGCGCTTGCAGGACGGGAAAAAAACAGCGCTCCTAAAACGCCCCTGCCATTAAAATCAATGGCCAGCGCTACCGAAGCACCTGCGAGCGTTTTTAACTCTTTTTCACCCTCTAGCGGGGGTTAAAAGCTCCCCGCTAAAAAATAGCGACGCTGTACCGCCGCCGCTCCAGTGTGAAAGTGCCCTAAAGGTGAACATTGCAGCAAAAGCTGATTTTGATATTTTATTCCTTAGTGGGGTATAGGACGACCTGGGCTCAGAGGAAGTGGGTTGAATGAAACTGGACATCATTAAACCTGGAAGACTGGATATCCCGTGGCAGATAATATGTACTCCGGGGCAGCTCTGGGTTGATGGTGAGTATTGCAGCAAAAGCTCATTATCTTCTAATGAGCTGTTCATTTTATATGTTTAGCTGGAGTTCAGCTTTACTGACCTTCCCTAAGCTGTAATGTTTCCTATCTAGAAATAGCTCTTTGCCATATATATATATGTATAACCCTGCAGTTGCTATGTGATATTTAATGAATGATGAAGTATTTAAAGCTCATTATGTCATATTGCATTGTGCATTTCTAATAGGTGTCGCTTCCTTTTAATTGGATAGGGAACACGATTTATTTTGCGTTCTCGGGGGTTAAAGTACCTGTCCCATATTCCAGTTAACAGATGGTAAGTGAATTCTCGCCACGTCATTCTCGGCTCTTTCGATCGCTGCGCTCACTGAAGCGTGATTACATGGAACTGCGGGAGGCTCTGCGTCTATATCTGCTAATCCTCTGTACATACTGAGATACAGTCACCGGGGGTTTTGGCTTTAAACGGTATCATTTTTCACTGATTGGACCCTAATACTGTGTATTCCCCCATCACCAAGGAGGGAGATAGACTCCGCTGGGTTCTTCTATGGAGGATTTAGCATTTTGTTTAACCACTTCAGCCCCGAAAGATTTTACCCCCTTCCTGACCAGAGCACTTTTTGTGATTCGGCACTGCTTTGCTTTAACTGACAATTGCGCCGTCGTGCGACGTTGTACCCAAACGAAATTGACTTTTTTTTTTTTCCCCACAAATAGAGCTTTTTTTGGTGGTATTTGATCAACTCTGCGTTTTTTATTTTTTGCGCTATAAACAAAAAAAGAGCGTAAATTTTAAAAAAAAAAAGCAATATTTTTAACTTTTTGCTATAAAAAATATCCCCCAAAAATATATAAAAAAACTCATTTTTTTCTCAGTTTAGGATATGTATTCTTCTAAATATTTTTGGTAAAAAAAAATTGCAATAAGCGTATATTGGTTTGCGCAAAAGTTATAGCGCCTACAAACTAGGGGATAGTTTTGCGGCATTTTTATTATTAATTTTTTTTTATTAGTAATGGCGGCGATCTTTGACTTTTATCGTGACTGCGACATTATGGCAGACACGTCGGACACTTTTGACACTATTTTGGGACCACTGTCATTTATACAGCGATCAGTGCTATAAAAATGCACTGATTACTGTGTAAATGACACTGGCAGGGAAGGGGTTAAAAACTAGGGGGCGATCAAGGGGTTAGGTGTGTCCTAGGGAGTGGGGGGGCTACCTAGGACATGACAGCGATCACTGCTTCCGATGACAGGGAGCAGTGGATCTCTGTCATGTCACAAAATAGAACTGGGAAATGCCTTGTTTACATCTCCCCGCTCTACCTCTCCACACCGCAACCGCGGGCCGCCGGCGAACATCGAGTTCCCGGGACCCGCGGGCACGCTCCCGCTGTGTGCGGCCCGAAAGGCGGCAAATTTAAAGGCACATACCTGTACGCCCATTTGCCTGCCTGTGCCATTCTGCCGACGTATATCTGTGTGCGCTGGTCGGCAAGCGGTAAAGGGAAAATTAGTTTTTAGTTGTTTTTATGTCTTATCTGCAAGTATTATATCAATGTAAAACTTCCAGGTATTTTATACCTCTCCTAGAGATCACAGTACTCCCCCTGACAATGCCTTCATCTTTGTCCAGGCATCATCCAGGGTCACCATTTATTTCCTGGGCTGAGATGCCGGCTCAGAGATGTCAAGATCATCACATTAACCTGTGTTGACAAATGTCTGACAAAGATCTGGCTCTGCTGCCACCTCTCACCTTAAAGGGTTAGTACACCTTTACAAAAAAGCTGCCTATGAAGGTAGGGGATGTCTGTAGGTAAAAACAAACTGTGTGGCTTTGACTAAAGTTGAAAAATGCCCTTTCTATATGCAGGGCTGCTGATAAGGCAGTACAGCCAGCCCTCCTGTACTGGTCCCGGGCCCCATCAGTTCAAAAGGGGGGGCCCAGGTGCCTGCTGAGCAGGAGGTCCGGCTGTACTGTCTTATTGTAGACACTGATCCTCTTCTGCCTCCCCCTGCAGCGCTGCCAGCTTCTTCTATTCTTTCTTCCTCCGGCTGCACTGCAGGGAGCTTGGTTCTAGCTCATGCCCCTTCCATCTGATGCCCCTCTTTCACCTGCAGCGCTTCCGGCTTCCCTCCTCTCCTGCCGGAAGCTGCTGCGGGCACACAGGGGGATGTTTCAGGATGGAGAGTGAAAGAAGGGGCAGGTAAGTATGTAATTTACTGACACCTTGCTTTCTGGAATGAACACAGTAAGCCATCAGTACTGTGTTTGCTATGCTTCAGTTTGTGATTGGGCAGGAAGCCTAGGAGCGCACCACTCCTGCGTGAACCCAGGCTTATCATAGTGATTTCAACCTGGGTTCACATGGGAGCGGTGGGGAAACCACATGCGATCCAGTCAGGAATTGCATTGCTGTTCAAATCGCATGCGATTCTTTGCAGTGCAATTTGATCCCATTCATTTTGTGGGGGGCTCAAATCGCACCGCAAAGGTATCGCTACTCGGTATCGGCAAGTACTTGAACAGTATCAGTGCAACGCTAGTTACAACACAATTCAAAAGAAGAAGATTAGGAGGGTCCTGAGAGATCTAAAAAGGAAGGGCAAGTGATTCAAAAGGAAATAACTGTATGGGGATGAGTTGATGGAGAGAGTAAGGCTGGGTTCACACTATCGCCGTATGCGGCTCCCAGCAGGGGTCCGGTGCGTCCTGGTTCACCGTTCCAGGTCCGAATTTGGCCAAAAATTCTGAAACGGACCAAAAGACGTACAGGGCTCCTGTGCAAATTCGCAGCGGAGCCGCAGCAGAGATATGTGAACAGGCTCCAAAGAGAGCCGGTCACAATCTCCTGCTATTACGAATTGGATGCGGAGAGCCCGCATTCAATTCGCAATGGTGTGAACCCAGCCTCAAAGTTCAGTTATGAGGTAGAGGTGGGATAAGCTTCCTAAAGGCAGACAGAGTAGGAGATGGCCAGACAAATAGGGGTAGGGAGTTCCAGAGGATGGGGGAGGCTCTGGAGAAGTCCTGGAGAAGAGTATGGGAGGAGGAGACGAGGGAGCTAGAAAGCAGGAGGTCTTGGAAGGATTGGAGAGGACAGGATGGGTGATATTTTGAGGCGCGATCGGTGATGTAGCTCAGGGAAGAGTTGTGGTTGGCTTTCTATGTTAGGGATTTGAATTTTATTTGTTGGCCAATTGGAAGCCAGTTGAGGGATTGGGGAGAGGGGTGGTGGACACTGAGCAGTTGGTAAGGTAAATGAGTCAGGCAGCAGCATTCATGGTAGACTGAGCCCAGGTTCACACTTGTGCGATCTCAGATTTTGCATGTGATTCCCACCCGCACCACAGGTGCCGATCACATGCGATCATAGGTGTGCGCAGCCTATTGCATTAGGGTGTGCACCCCAAAGCTCCAACCCATATGCGTCTGACATATTTACCAGCCTCTTCCCCGCTCTCCATCCTTAAACAATGGGAGGAAGGAGGAGCAAGGGAGCACATGGGAGACCCGGGCAACAGAAGGAAGAGGAACAGGGAAATGAGGGATGGCGGGGGTGGCATATATATTAGTACCAATCCCCTATATTTTCCTCCTGTGGCAACTGAATGTTGACAAAAAGGAGAGGAGAAGCCTACTTTCAGCTGCTGCAGGAGGAAAATACAGATCGGTTCCACTAAATTCCACACTTGCCACCTCTCCTGTCCAGGTTCTGAGGGTCGGCAAGGAAGGGTTGTGGTTTACCTGTCACCTGCCCACCATTGACAGGTTGCCAACCCCAGGATTAGGGTGTGCCCAGGCACACCTGGCACACCCCTTGCGCACGCCTATGCATGCGATGTCTGTGCAGTGCGAGTTCAGCCATACAGTTGTATAGCTGAACTTGCATTGGATTCACTGCCAAAAAGGTGCAGGGACTTTTTTTTCCCCCGCACTGGAATTGGATCTCACCCATGCAATCCTATTCCTGTGTGAGTTCAGAGTTCGCACTGCAATCTGTGAACCAATCTGGGTTGTCATTAACATAGAGGGCAGTGTGAACTGCCTGCGGGAGAGATGTGATGCGGGAACCAGAGCTGTAATGATCCGGTTCCCGCATCGCATATATGAGAACCTAGGCTGAAGGGGAAAAGCTTGTTAGATGGAGGTCTACAAGGAAGGAGTTGCAAAAGTCAAGACAAGAGATAATGAAGACCTAAATTAGTAGCTTGGTGGAGTTGTTGGTTAAGAAGAGGCAAATGTAAATTTTACGGAGATAAAGGTGGAAAGATCTAAGACTAGGATTACACCAGACATCCTGGTATGAGGCACCCTTTTAGAAATCTTGGCCAGTACCACCGATAAAGAACTGACTACAGGAAACCTGAGAACCATGCTGGGGATGCCTGAATTTTTAGTCCAACGCCAAGAATTCTGGGGAGGGAAAACAAATTCTTTACACAAACATAATAATAACGGATTCCAAACTCGTTGCTTGACATGTTCCCTTATAGGCAATGATTTTTGAGCCGATGATCTGAAAATCCTGAGGACAGACAGGCTCGGCTTCTCTAATATGAAGTGACGGAGCAGCAGAATTCCATTGACCTCGCCTGGTGATGGCCAGCATTGCCTCCTGTCCACTCCTTCTGCTCTGCTAACAAAAGGACAGAGGGGTCACTTGGTATCACTACCCCAGGAGAACTGTGAATGACAAATATCTGGCCAAGACATCTATTCTCTTTCTTCTTCATTTGTATTTTTTAAGGTGGACTGTCTATAATGTCTTTTTTACATCACATTAATAAGAAAAAATATTATCTATGTGGAAATTATTGAAAATATTAATATGCCTTTTGGTAATAAAAGAACACCAAGAACTGTAAAGCTTTAAAGAAGAGCCATCATGATATTTTTATTACAGTTCGGTCGCTTATGGGACAATGTACATGTAGTATTTTACCCATGTTGCTAAGTGCTTTCTAACCCTAGTTATGAGGTCCAACCTGCCCCCATCCTCTCCTACCTCAGCCAATCTAACAACAGCTATGAAGGAAACGGCTGATTTATACCTGCAATTTGTCTCAGCTGTGAGCACTTTCCTGAAACAAGCAACTGTAAGAGGAATGCAGAAGCTAACATGACCACCTCACCTTTCCTCACTCTGCATGACATATGAAGGACATATACCTCCAGTTTTCTTTCCCAACCAGTTATACAATAACCTCCAAACCCCCAATTACCCAATAAATGACATGACAAGGTTTTGGAGTAAAATGGTCCTACAGGCTTTTATTTAACAATTAACGTAACTTAAATAAATAACATTTAAAATAACCATCAACCAAAACTTCTCTATACCTTGGTGGTCTTTGAGGGCAACGACACACAACTTGGTCACTGCAACCAACTTTTTTTAAAACTTAGGCCTCCACTCGACATCCGCAGTGACCTACATTTTTTACCCCTTCCTGGTTAAACCCCTCGTTAACCGGAAGGTACCAGAGAACCCCATACCACAGATGGGTCCCAACCATGTTATATACCAGCCTTCTTCTCTTCCTCCAAAGACCCACCACTGCCGGGCTGTCCTGACAGCCTCACTGAAATACTGACCAAAACATCGGGAGGATGGGTGGGAATCTTCTCACTCTCTGCTCTCGACTGACGTCACACTTCTTCCTTCTCCTTCTAACTTCCCCCCAGGATGCCTCCCGGGTCTTAATCACCCCCCTTTCCTTAAAGGGCGACCTACCTAAATTACCCTCTGCCTGTCCTGCTGTCCGCCTATGTCATGCTGTCCCTCCGCCCATTCTTTTTATTCCCTTTACTCCGGGACTCCCTTTCCTCTTGCTCACAACCGAGACAGACTTTAGCTATCAATCAGTCGTTTCCTTCACAGCTGTTGTCAGATCATCCATGGCAGGAGGGGAGGAAGGGGCAGGTTGGACCTTATAACTAGGGTTAGAAATCACTTAGAAATATGGGACAAAGTGCCACGTGTATTGTCCCGTAGGGGACAGAAGTCTAAAAAAACTAAAAAGATATATCTTTTTTAAATGCTAGAGAACCTGGCACTACAATCTATTAGATCCTACAAAAAAGGTTGTGTGAAATTCAGTGGCAGCCGGCTCATTAGGGGTACAGGGGCGCCACCCCCCTAATCCTTGCGCCCGACCCCTATTGTCCATGTCGGACTCTGGGATTTCTATGTTTTTTTTTTTTTGTTTTTTTTTAGAAGCACATGATTAGAGCCAGAGGCTTAAAAAAGGGTGGGCTCCGGGGGCAGAGCCCACTTACTTATGTGACATTAGCAAATTAATATTCGCTAATGTCTTCCTGCTTTCCTCCCGATCAGGAAGCAGGTCCTGAGACTCGATTGGCCAGGGAGTCTTAAGACTTAAGGCTCGGCCCTTCCCTCTGCAACCTCCTCGCCGCACCTCCCCGCATAAGGTAACGCCATGGATCGCTGTCTTCCCGATTGTTTGATCGAGCGCCCGGGGGGGGGGGGGGAGATTGTGTAGTGGGGGGGGGGGGGGCAGGTTTGTTTGCCGCCCATACAAAATTTCGAACACCAATCAAAGTTCAAACTGTGGATCTCTAATTAAAATTTTAAAGAGTAACTAAATTCTCTCACACCCTCCAAAATATACACTCACAGGTCCAGCAAATTTAGTGTTGTCATGCTGCATTTCCCACTCCGCCACCCCACACCGGGTCCAGCTCCAACATCTGCCTAACTTACACCATCAAGGGGCTGGCTGTGTCATCCAGGTTTTTGAAGCCTCTGCCACTCCTCCTGATGATGTGGATGTGTCATGACGGGGGAGGTTGGCCTGCTACAGAGAGGCCACTGCTTCCACGCAGGAGGCAAGGATCCTTCTCTACTGCATGCTTTTGGGGACAGGCTTTTTTAGAAACTGAAATTTTATAAATATCTATTTGAGTTGTGTTGGAGTTGCCAGCTTGCGTATTTTCCCACTTCAGCATATAATGTCCAACTATGAGTCTTGCACCATCATAAAAGTAATTGCAGTTACATTGTTATGTCTTATTTGTCACCCGGTTTTCTGTTTTGCCCGAAGTCCTGTAAAACAATTCCATTAATCGCTTCTCATCCACAGACATGTCAGCCTGAAGCCTCAGGAGGAAATGCTCCCAGATCCACGCTGTGTCCATGGTGCTCCCTGGTTGGAAGGCCTCCTGACATCGGGTAGATGACCAGTCTTGCGTGTCCCCGGCTCACATGACTTCTGGAAGGGAGGACACAGGTCAGAGCATAGCCATCTATCTCCCTGCATTCAGATACATCATTAATCTAACTTTCAGTGTCCACGCTGATATATTAAACTCTGACACAGGGGTCAGGAAAACATGGGAGACAGCACAGCTGCCTAAAAACACCTACAGGCACACTAAAGCCGCATACACACGATCAGACTTTCGGGAAATGTTCGATGACAGGCTGTTGGCGGTAAATCCGACCGTGTGTACGCTCCATCGAACAATTGTTGGATTTTCCGTGGACAAATGTTGGCTATCAGGTTTTAAAATTCTCTGCGGACAAATGTCGAATTTTCTGAGCGTGTGTACACAAGTCCATCGGACAAAAGTCCAAAGTACAAACACGCATGCTCCGGAAGCAAGGACGAGCCAGAAGCGGTTGGTCTTGTAAACTAGCATTAGTATTGGAGAATTAACATTTGTGACGTGGCAAATTATGAAATCTCCAAACGCAGCGCACAATTCTCTTCTTCTTTAATGGGATAATAATGAAGCTGCTTTGCTGGTGATACTGATGGTGTTATGCCAAACATATTTTCAAAGGTTTTTTTTTCCAGTAATATTAAGAATAATAATTTTATGCTTTTTTTTTTTTTTTTTTTTTTTTTTGCGCAAGTTACCACAACACTATCATCCCATAGTTTTTAAGATCAAAGATACAACTATATTGGCGTCTCTTGTCAATTTTACATTGTATTTTTTAAAATGTACCTGCCTACTCCCAAACTGTCATTTGAAGTAAAACACATAGCCAAGTATTATTCTCCACAATTTTTTTAATGTGCATTAAAAAAAAATATATATATAATTAGACATGCTATCTGCCAATAGAACTTGACCAAAAAGTGCATTCTATGCATCCAAAAATATAGAAAATATACCAAATCAAATCATTATTATTCAACCAAAAAAATAATGTCAAAGCAATAACTCCAAGGCCAATAATAAATAACATGTTATCTCCTCCCATTCAGCAACATGGCTGGTTGACGAATGGCTGAAAAGCGCGAATCAACACTTACCAAATTTCTACTAACATGAAATTAGCAGGAGGGCGCCGAAAACAACGTAGTACGTCACTACATGTTCGTGATTGTTGGCCAACAATTGTGTGGCCGTGTGTATGCAAGACAAGTTTGGGCCAACGCCCTTCGGACAAAAATCCACGGTTTTGTTGGCCAAAATTCCGATCGTGTGTACGAGGCTTAATGGCTTTAGTAAACTCTCCATTTTTCGATTTGCGACTAGCATGCAAAGAAAAATGGACTGTCGTCTGATTTTCGGATCGTATGTACGGGCCATAAGCAGCCGGTTTAGCTATATCGAACAACCAGCAGGGGATATACATTCTTAAAGGGAATGTAAACCCTAACAGCCACCTTCGCTTACAGTGGCGGCTGCATCACCTTCTCCTCGGCATCAAGACGGCTTCCCCTGCATCTTCTCCTCCTCCTCCTCGGCAGCCAATATGATCGCTTCTCCTCTCAGAAAATCGGGTCTCAGGACTCGCTTCCTGATTGGCCGGGAGGAGAATCAGGAAGACAATAGCGAATATTAAATTTGCTATTGTCAAACGACTGGGTGGGCTGTGGGCAAAGTGCTCCGCACCCCGAGCCCACCCTTTTTTGAAGCCAATTAGAGCCTCAGGCTCTAAACATGTGCCTTAAAAAAAAAAAAAAAACCCCATTGGAATCCTTGCGTCCAGCGCACTGCATGTAGATTAGGGTCGCATGGATTAAGGGAGCGGTGCCCCTGAGCACCTTATGAACGGGCCACGACTGTTCGCTTATCTGTTCCACTTTGACCTGGTGTATATACCATTAAAAGCGTTTTGTTATATCTGCTTGAAAAGCGCAAAATAATATCTGTTAATTCTGCCAGAAATCCTGTGCTCTATGCCTGTGACGACTGTTAGCAATTATATAGCCAGCTCTGAGGACTGTATAACCGCACTCCTCTATGGTATGGACAGTAGGAGAGGGGTGGGGTTCTGTAGTCCAGTCTTGTTTCTGTTGGCTTCATACAGAAGGGTGAGTAAGTGTTGTCACTCTAGGGCAGGAAATGTGTAATGCCACGTACACACGGTCGGACTTGCCAACGGGACAAGCTCCGTTGGCATTTCCAACGGAAAAATTTAGAGCATGTTCTCTAAGTCCGCCGGAAATGCCGACAGAGAAAGTCCAATTTGGCATACACACGGTCGGATTATCCGACCAAAAGCTCCCATAAGACTTTTTCTGTCGAAAACCGTGTGTACGCGGCATTACTGGGTGGATCACCAGGTGAAAATAAGGGGAAAAAATTAAATAGACGCAAATGCAGCCACTGCATCTAAGGACTAGAATTGTGCAATAAATCAATTTTTTGCTTTTAGTTTAGGTATGTTTACCCAGATAGCAAGGATAACTTGCCACAAATTGTTGGCAGTGTTGAATTGTAAGTCTGTTAACTTGCTACACATTTTCGCTGGCAGAGCACTTGAAGCACAAGTTCTAGTTGACACTTTTCCAATTTGTAGCAAATTTGCATGGCAAGTCTCTAGCAAGAGCAAAGTTGCAGTGGTGAGTCTACAGCACGAGTTTTGCAAGTCTACAGCATGAAAATGCAGCCACAGTGACCCCTGTGGTGGGATGACTATTGAGCAACATAAATCAGAACTTGCAGCGACTTGCAAAATGTTTGCAAAGAAAATTGATCTGGAGTCATGCAATGTGGACTTGCTGTAATTGTGCAACAAACTTGTGAAGCCTGGCAAGTCTAGCAATAGTTTAGCAAGTCATTTTCAAACTTGCAGCTCAATTGCGTGCTATCTGGTAGGAATCTGCTCTACTGTCTGTATTTGTAAGTGGCTTTGCTGTGAGTTATTTGTATACATCACTTCCTCTCTCTGTGGGGCTGGGTTTAAAACCCAAGAAGGAGAAAGTTAGGAGATAGAGGAACTGAGCTACGTGACCTTACATACACAGGATCTGTTACTGCTGATGCATTTTACCCAGACCAGAAGCAGAGACTATCATGCAAGTATTTCTATGTTTTAAAAGTTTACCTGTAGCTTCCCATAGTTTCTTGTGTGTGGATCTGAATCCTTGTGACAGACAGTCTGTCCTATTGTTATTAACTCAAATGCACAGTGCCAGATAGCTAGGTCTTTGCTACTGTATATGTGTAGTGGTCACCCTCCAGTACATTAGTAAATGAACCTTTTTATTTCAATAGAGTTCATATTATTATTATACAGGATTTATATAGTGCCAACAGTTTGCGCATCGCTTTACAACGTGAGGGCAGACAGTACAGTTACAATACACTTCAATACATGAGGAATCAGAGAGCCCAGCTTGTTAGAGCTTACAATCCAAAATGTATATGCAACTTCTTTTATTTGAATTAACCCTGTCCCTTCTGGTTACATGAGGAATCAGAGGGCCCAGCTCGTTAGAGCTTACAAAATTCAAAATTTATATGCATCTTCTTTTATTTTATTTAACCCTGTCCCTTCTGGTTCGGAATTCTAAAGCTAGTTTTAGCTCAGGGCTCCATAACCAGCATAGCCTAGAACCAGATTGGGCATTCGACGGTCACTTCTGGAAGTCTGGTAGAGGTCTGGTTGCATGAAAGATTAGACACTATTAGGGACTAAGCGCAAAGTAAATAGGCTGACTCTGATTTCCAGTGCCACACCATGGTTTGTTGGTGAAAAGCTGCATTCCAGGCTGGTTGGACAAGGGCTGGAGCGTCTCCCCTTCTTTTTTTTTTATTTACAGCTCTTGTTTTTTCCACACTGGTGTGCATTTGTATACTTAGATGCTGGTTTCAGTAGTTCCTCTGCTTCCAGTCACTTTGATTAGATTACTGATTAATTTCCCAGGAAGGACGAAGACACTGCCAACTTTATTATCAAACATAATCTTCCAATTAGTGAAGGTTCTGGTTCTCCTCTTTACCTACAGGTTGACTGCAATATCCTGTCTGGTGAGGGTCATTTCTTATAAACCCCAAAACAAAAATGTAACATATGGCAGCTTACCATTTCTTAGATATAGCACCTGCATTCGTTTTCTTTTTAGCCTTTTTTTTCTTTAATTTCACCTGATGATCCAGCCAGTAAGTCGGTTATTTTTCAACTTCCTTTAACAGACCAAGCTGTCTAGCAAAAGTGGCAGTTAGAGAGTTGAGACAAACCATTTAACACTGACAGGAGTGCTCACACTGGTCAGCCTATATTAATTGATGTAAATCCCATTATCATCTTGAAGAATATCCATTACATTATTGTTTTTAGAAGACTATGTAACCTGCCATTGCACTTAAAGCGGAGGTTTTTTTTTACTTTATCCTAGTATTATTTTTAACGTAATTTAAATAAGAGTATACAATGTTCTTAATAGATTATTCAAAGATATATAATCCTTACTTCATTATTGCAATCCTATGTTTGTGGCCGTTTCCATTATTAATGTGGGCATGTGAAGCCCAATCGTGATCGCTTCCTGGAATATGCATGGAGAGGTGCATGCTGGGTAACCTCAGCATGCACCTCTCGATCTCGCGCATGCGCGATTCAACGGTGGCTGTAGCGCCGAGCACAGTCCTGCCCACAGACTCCTAGGAAATGATGTGTCATCATTTCCCAGGAGCACAGGCAAGGGAGGAAGTCTCGAGGACCAGGAAGTGGCAGATTAGGAGAACTGCATAGCAACAGGGCTTTTAGGGTAAGTATAATTTTTTTTTTTCCTCCAAATGTTTGTTTATAGGTTGAAAGGAGTCATTTAAAGGAACAACATTTTTTAGGGTGGAACTCCGCTTTAAGGAGCGTGCTCCTGGTCAGTGTCTCAGGGTGCACCGAAGTCAGAGGCAGCCAGGAATCTAGCATTTTCTAGCACACTTCTTTCATAGCAGCTCACACTTTAAATTCTGCCCTTGCGGTGACACCTTCAGGTGTAAAGAGGGTATTACTCCCCCCACCTAATAAACTCTTCACACATTTCTGCCCGAGTTTTGAAGTACATCAGCCATACGGATATATAATTTAAAATAAAATAAATAAGGAGCTTATCTTTAGGGTCGCGGAGCAGAATGCGGGCAACTATTCAAAATGTTCTCAATTAAACCGAGCACAAGGCATCCCCACATGACTGCGCTTTGTACTCTGAACTTTGGAAGCGATGTATTAATTCTTTGAAGTCCTCAATCTCTCCTCTTGTGGTTTCCTCAAGCCGCCTTCCATCCCTCCCCGCGTCTTTTATATAATCCCTCCATTTCCCTATCAGAAAGCCACAGACACCAGGCCCCTCGCTGAGTTTCTGGGATATTATTTCATCTGCCTTCTAATTTAACCTTTTGCCCTGTGCCTGCTGCTGCATCACCGCTGAATGATCCCCAGGGACTTGTCCTAATGTGGACTGTCTGTTCCGGCACCACTTGGACAGGTACTGCCAGTTATTACAGTTTAATAGGATCCTGTCTTCCTGCGCTCATCTGTAAATGTGACATGACTGCGGCAGAAGGACATTAAAAATGGCAAATCAATCAGGAAAGCTATATATGTATTAAAAATACATGATGATAATAATAATAATTGAGTTTGTGCAGCTTATTCTAATCAGTAAGTGAATGGAAAGCAAGTGTTATGCTGACATCTGGTGGACAACTTGATAACTGCAGCATGCGGCGAGCCTTAAAGTCATTGTCTAGGACCTGCGGGTTTGAGGGATTTGTAGGCTGCCATTGCTAACTTGCTTATAGGAAATCTGTCATGGGAGAATAATGGAGGCTGCCGTTGCTGAACTCTTCTTTGAGAATGCTAATTACCTGGCTGCCATTATGATGCTTTGACTTCATTTCTAAGTTGCTGAGCTGAAACAACTACAGAGATAAGGAATTGTGATACGTTTCTGACTGTGCCTTAATACTACTGTTCCTTCCTCGGTACACATTTCCCTGTGTGTAGCTCAACATGCAGTGAAAGCCTCCTATTCTGCAATAAGCCAGGCTGGGTTCACACTGGTGCGATTCGGGAAACCCTGAGATTCTTGTGCAAGTTCCCGCATCGCACCTGAATCGCCGGCGGTTCACACTGACATCTGCGAACCGCTGCAGGTGTCAATGTAAAGTTAATGACACCCCCAGATCGGTTCGCAGATCGCAGTGTGAACTGTGAAATGGTGCAGGAATCGGTTCGCATAGGTGTGAACGCAATTGTATTGTAATCATACTGTCTGCCCTAATGTTGTAAAGCGCTGCGTAAACCGTCGGCGCTATATAAATACTGTATAATAATAAAAAATAATAATAATTAGTATATTAAATATACAGAAATACAATGAATAAGCTAGGCTGTAGATGGCGATAAGTAATTCTCACCAGCGATGTTGAATTTAGGCGATGCAAGTATTAGTCCAACATGTGTTCCAAAAGCTGGCTCCTTCTTTCATTCTCTAAGATGGAGTCTGAATTCTCAGGATGCACCGGTTTCTCTTCCTCGGACTGAAGAATGATAGGAACTTTTGTTAAAGGTGAAAGATTTCCAGTTTCTGCAAAACCACTAAATTTACCACTGGCTCCATCTTGTGGTCAAATATGATATTGCAGGCAAAACAACAATTAACCACTTCAGCCTCTGAAGGATTTGCCCCCTTCCTGAGCAGGCCATTTTTTGCGATATGGCACTGCGACGCTTTAACTGACAATTGCGCGGTCATGTGACGTTGTACCCAAACAAAATGTATGTCCTTTTTTCCCCACAAATAGAGCTTTCTTTTGGTGGTATTTGATCACCTCTGCGGTTTTTATTTTTTGCGCTATAAACAAAAAAAGAGAGACAATTTTGAAAAAAACACAATATTTTGTACTTTTTGCTATAATAAATATCCCAAAAAATTACAAAAAAAAAACAAAACATTTCTTCATCAGTTTAGGCCGATATGTATTCTACTACATATTTTTGGTAAAAAAAAATCGCAATAAGTGTATATTGATTGGTTTGTGCAAAAGTTATAGCGTATACAAAATAGGGGATAGATTTATGGAATTTTTATTATTTTTTTTTTTTACTATTAATGGCGGCGATCTGTGATTTTTATCGGGACTGAGACATTGCGGCAGACAAATCGGACACTTTTGACACTTTTTTGGGACCATTGACACTTAAAGTGCTATAAATAGCCACTTATTACTGCATAAATGTCACTGGCTGGGAAGGGGTAACACTAGGGGGGGATCAAGGGGTTAAATGTGTTCCCTATGTGTGTTCTAACTGTGGGGGGAATGTGGCTGACTAGAAGAGGAGAGAGATCGTTGTTCCTACTTGGTAGGAACACGCGATCTGTCTCCTCTCCCCTGACAGAACCGAGATTTGTGTCTTTACACAAATTCAGAGATTTACGCAGCTCTGTCACAGAGCACAACCCTGTCTGGTAGAGCAGAAAATCAGACTTTTCTCTCCTGAAGGTAAAGTGGTTGTAAACCTCAGACATGGAACATAAACGAAGCATATCCCTCTATAGCAGGGATATGCAATTAGCGGACCTCCAGCTGTTGCAAAACTACAAGTCCCATCATGCCTCTGCCTCTGGGTGTCATGCTTGTAGCTGTCAGAGTCTTGCTATGCCTCATGGGGCTTGTAGTTCTGCAACAGCTGGAGGTCCGCTAATTGCATATCCCTGCTCTATAGTGTGTACTTGTCTTATTTAAGAGCACTAAGTGTAATTTCTGTCTGCCGCCTCCTTCCTCTGCTATCTGCATGAATTGCTGAAATGTTTTCCTGACACCAAGAGAAAATAGGTGACGAGAGGGAGCTCCGACACACAGCCTGTGATTGATAGCATCAGTTCTCTTCCTGTGTGCTGTGTGAAGGGGGTGTGTCCCTTCCCTCCAATCAGCTCTCCTGATTACTGAGTGTAACTTCAGGTCTCCGCCCGCTAGTTTTCAGAGCTGAGAGATCCTGTGTAAATTTTGTACCTTAACCACATCCTGCCCAGCTTATAGCAAAATGACGGCTGGGCGGCGGCTCTCTTGGTCTGACTGGACGTCCTTCAGAATGAGCCACTCGTGCGCGTGCAGTGCGGCGATCAGTAGAGCGGTGTGGTGTGGGCTCTTTACCATGTGATCAGCTGTGTCCAATCACAGCTGATCACAGCGTAACTAGGAATATCGGTTATCGGCATTCCTCTATTCACACTAACAGGGCGTGAGTAGAGGAGAGCCAATAAGCGTCTCTCCTGACAGGGGGGATCTGCACTAATAATCAGTGCAGTGATTATCAGTGCAGGCCCACCATCAATGCCCACTAGTGCCCATCAGTGCCCACTACTGATGCCCACCAGTGCAGATCAGTGATGCCCATCAGTGCTGCCTATCAGTGCTGTCCATTAGTGCCGTCCATCAGTGCCACCTATCAGTGCACATCATTGCTGCCTAACAGTGCCCACCAGTGCTGCATATCAGTGCCCAACAATGCAGCCTCATCAGTGCCCAACAGTGCAGCTTCATCAGTGCCCAACAATGCAGCCTCATCAGTGCCCAACAGTGCAGCCTCATCAGTGCCCATTTCAGTCTTTTTTTATTTGTTTAGCAAAAAAAAAATTAAAAACCCCATTGGTGAATAAATACCATTAAAAGAAAGCTCTATCTCTCTCAAAAAATGGTACAAAATTGATTTGGGTACAGTGTTGCATGACCTCGCAATTGTCATTCAAAGTGCGACAGCACTGAAAAGCTGAAAATTGGCCTGGGGAGGAAGGGGGGTGAAAGTGCTCAGTATTGAAGTGGTTAAACAGATGTAGAGAAGAGAAGACTACAGATAAACAGGTACAACTTATGTAGGAGGATTTGTTGTATCTCTGTATATCGGCTGAGGCCAGTCACTTTACTGCGTATATGTAAGGGTTTACAACCACTTTAAATAACACTTACAGGTCTTGTCCC
Source organism: Lithobates clamitans (assembly GCA_037952925.1). Lineage (NCBI taxonomy): Eukaryota > Metazoa > Chordata > Amphibia > Anura > Ranidae > Lithobates > Lithobates clamitans. The sequence goes on along the minus strand of JBBGZY010001813.1, from coordinate 782,780 downwards.
TCCATCGATCTGTGGCTGGACAGTAAAAGGGGAAGCAGCAAACTGATGAGATCATCTCTTTATCATTCTGCTCTCTCCTCCTATCAGCATGCTGCTATTAGCACATGCAGCACAACTGATTGCCTACTTGTGCCACTTCTCCCTCTCCCAGTATGAGCCCAGCTGTACAAGGACTGCAAAATGCTGACTCCAGGTCCAATTTACGGTACCTACACTACTAAAAAAAAAAAAACACCCTAGCTTTATGTTAGACACAGCCAGGCATCTAGCATTTTCAGCCTAAGGCCATCAATGGCTGCAAGAAAAATTTTAAATGTAAGCAGTGTAAGTACCTGAATGTGACCTGGTATGAGCCTCTGCAGTCCCTGTACAGCAGAGCTGGAATGTGATCGAAAGAAGCAGCACAAGGGGTCAATTAGTTCACCTGCTGATAGGAAGAGAGAGCAGAGTGACAGAAAGATGAGCTCATCGCCGTGCTGCTTCTCTTTTCACTGTCCAGTCACAGTCTGGGGGAGGTTTAGGATGACCTGGGCTCAGAGGAAGTGGGTTGAATGGTGTAGGTGAGATGAATATTGCAGCAAAGGCATTGTCTCCCTGTCGCATGGGGACTAAAGTGTAGACTAGGGATGAGCTCAGGAGTGTGCGGATCCTAGTCAGGGCTCGCCAGGTAGCTGTCACTGTACTGGGCCAATCACAGGCGGCTGAGGCATGACTCGCCCCACAGCTGTATGTATGTATGCTAGCGGCGGCCCGTCCATACAGGGCGCAGGGTGCCGCCCCCCAATCCATGCGCCCCGCTCCTAATCTACATGCAGGGCGCCGGACGCATGGATTCCAATGGAGGTGCTCTTTTATTTATTTTGAAGCACATGATTAGAGCCCGAGGCTCTAATTGGCTTCAAAAAAGGGTGAGTTATGCGCCCTGAGCCCACCCAGTTGTGTGACAATAGCAAATTAATATTCGCTATTGTTTGTCTTATTCTCCTCCTGGCCAATCCCGGCTCAGGAAGCGGGTCCTGAGACCCGATTCGCCGAGGAGGAGGAAAAAGGAGACGCGGGGGAAGCCGCACCGCCGTGAAACCAAGGAAAGAGGAGACGCAGGGTAAAGCTCCTTGCCCACTGTCTGCCACCTGGAGGAAGCCCGCAACCTACATGGGGTAAGTGCGAGGCTGGTGACCGACCGACCACTGGGGGGGGGTGTCGGCGGAGGGATTGCCGGCGCCTACTCCAGCCACCACTAATGCGCGCCCGTTATATACGAATGCCCCATCCGCAGATGACTGACCCAGTACAGCGGCAGCTTCCTGGCGGGTTCACACTAGGATCTGAACACACCTGAGCTCATCACTAATGGAGAGTACAAGTTCTTATTTCAGCACTCATTATGATAACATGGTCAATTGTTGTCACTGTCAAGAAACTGAGAAAAGCCACGCAGCCACCCTTGGGGTGCATGTAGACAGGAAGTGGATGAAAAAAGGCTACAGGAGATTAGCAGCCCCAAGATGCAACAAAGGATGGAAAAAACAAGGATGTAAACAAGTCTTTCAAGTCTTTAGCAAATGAAATGTCATCCAGTTAGGGTTTACATCGACTTTGTAAAGTTAGCCCTTTAATTATCAACACATGTGAGTTGAACTGGGACATGAAACAGTTGTGCATTTCCTTTGTGTGGTTTTTGTTTGACAACAAAACGTTCCGATCAAATACATATTTAATCAACAACAATGGTTTCTCCTTTGATTTGGGAAGTCATATGTCTTTTAAGGTTTTTAGAGAAGAACTGAATAATTTATTTTCTTCATCTGGATATGAAGAGAAGAGAACAGAGCACTTGGCACAATGCTGCGTTCACTGCATAGGATATACAAGTACAATACATGGGTTGTATGAGTACGGTCAGGACTGGGATCTAAACCCATGACCTCAGCTGTGTCCAGCAGTAGCTCTTCTTGTTGAGCCTCCTGAGATGTTGGACAGCTCCCTGTGTGATCCTTTGGACAATCCTGCATTGTGCCTTGTTTCTGGTGAACCTTGAACCCTTTCCTTCTCCGATGAACTTCCCATTTAAGCAATGGCTTTGCACTTCTTGTTTGCCACATTTTTGTGCTCTCTCTCAAGCCAATATCTTACTCTTGTCTACTGCTGCCATCTGCATCTTCACTACTAATCGTTACCAACCTTTGGCTTGGTCCTTTACTACGCTCCTGCTTGATCCCAACCTGCAACCATTCGTTACCAATCTTTGGCTTGTGCCTCGACTATGCGCCCTTCTTGATCCCAACCTGCAACCATTCAATACCGATCCTTGGCTTGTTCCTCAACTATGCTTCTGTTCGATCCAAACCTGCAACCATTCGTTACCGACTTTTGGCTTGTTCCTCAATTACACTTCCACTCAATCCCAACCTGCAGCCATTCGTTACTGACTGACTGGTTTGTTCCTTGACTACTCTTCCACTTGATCCCAACTTCCAACCATTTGTCAATGACCTTTGGCTTGTTCCTCGACTATACTTCCACTCAATCTTAACCTGCAGCCATTCTTTACTCACCTTTGGTTTGTTCCTTGACTACTCTTCTGCTTGATCCCAACTTGCAACCACTTGTTATTGACCTTTGGCTTGTTCCTCAACAATGTTTCCGCTCAATCCTAACCTGCAACCATTCGTTACCAACCTTTGGCTTGTTCCTCCATTATGCGTCTGCTTGATCCCAACCTGCAACCATTTGTTACTGACCTTTGGCTTGCTACTTGACTATGCTTCTGCTTGATTATAACTTGCAACTATTTGTTATTGACTTTTGTCTTGTTCCTCGACTATGCTTCCGCTCAGTCCCAACCTTCAACCATTCGTTATTGACCTTGGGTTTGTTCCTTGACTACTCTTCCACTTGATCCCAACTTCCAACCATTTGTCAATGACCTTTGGCTTGTTCCTCGACTATACTTCCACTCAATCTTAACCTGCAGCCATTCTTTACTCACCTTTGGTTTGTTCCTTGACTACTCTTCCGCTTGATCCCAACTTGCAACCACTTGTTATTGACCTTTGGCTTGTTCCTCAACAATGTTTCCGCTCAGTCCTAACCTGCAACCATTCGTTACCAACCTTTGGCTTGTTCCTCGATTATGCTTCTGCTTGATCCCAACCTGCAACCATTTGTTACTGACCTTTGGCTTGCTACTTGACTATGCTTCTGCTTGATTATAACTTGCAACTATTTGTTATTGACTTTTGTCTTGTTCCTCGACTATGCTTCCACTCAGTCCCAACCTTCAACCATTCGTTATTGACCTTGGGTTTGTTCCTTGACTACTCTTCCGCTTGATCCCAACTTGCAACCACTTGTTATTGACCTTTGGCTTGTTCCTTGACTATGCTTCTGTTTGATTCCTACCTGTTATATCTTCTACTGGACCCCAGTTTGCTCACCTTCTACTGGGGCGATCCTGAGGATGGCGACCTGGTACTAACAGGCAGCAAACCCCATCTCTACCATCAGGAGCTCTGGTGAACACTGTTTAGTGCTTAAACTCTGTGCCTCAGGTGAGCTAGCATCATCTGCCAGGGTGACCTGCTTGTATAATTATCTAGCTTGTCGGTGTGTACAGAGTACAGGCTATATGAGTACAGTGCTCAGGCTATACGAGTAGAATACACAGGCAATATGAGTACAGAGTACAAGCTATACAAGTACAGTACATGGGCTTTATAAGTACAGTGCACAGACTTTGTAAGTACAGTACTTGGGCTAATGACACGCCAAATGCAGGGCACAAACGCAGTGCGTTTGCCTGCACCGGATTGCAAGGTATAGTAGTATCATGCGATCTGGATGCTGAACTTTTTGTAAAGTAGTGCATGTACTTTTTTTTGGTGCGGTCCAGAGCAGTTTCATTCAAATGAATGGGCTGAAATCACACTGTACCAAGATCGCATGTTAATCACACAGGAACACACGGTGCATTCCTGTGAAATTCACTGTGTGGGAACTGACCTTCAGTGCAACTTAAAGCATAGTATGGTTATATGGTTCTTCCCCAACTCCGGTACCACATTTGGCACCTTTCAGGGGAGAGGAGGGAACAGGTACTTGTTATTGACAGGTACCCATCCCCACTTCTGGGAGACAGCGCAGTGGCGCCGTCCCTCAGAAGTTCAGCTCCCTTCATTCTTCCTCCGCCACTGGGCCAATTAGAAAGCGCAGCGAGCTTCGCGCATGCGCAGTAGGGAACCAGCCGTGAAGCCGAAAGGCTTCACTGCCGGTTTCCCATACCTTATATGGCGGCGGCAGCACCTGAGAGCCGATCAAAAAAAAATCGCCTTTGGGTGCCGACATCGCGGGATCCCTGGACAGGTAAGTGTCCTTATATTAATAGTCAGCAGGTACAGTACTTGTAGCTGCTGACTTTTCTTTTTTTTTGTGGGGGGCGGAACTCCTCTTTTATTACAAGACAGATAAATGGTGTTAGGGGTCATTCATATGGAAAACCAGAGGTGGCAAAAGCAGGCGGTTGAGCCATGATTTTACCGCTTCTCCTCAAACGCCAACCCCAACAAGGGTTCAGGGCTGTAAAAATCCCCATGATGCTTTGCTTCCTGGCCGCGGCAGAAACAAAACCCCTTGTCTCGTTTGGCAGTTAGGACCACCGCAACCCATTCAAGATAATAGCTGTGCAATTGACCTGCGGTGCACACAGTTGCGGCACAGTATACACAGCTGTGCATACATAAGATCAGGAAATATATTCCATAATATGAAGTCATACACTACTGTGTAGTGGAGTTTTATGGATTCATGTAACACGCCATAAAATCTGTCAATAGAGGCGATAAAAAAAAAGACTTCTGGTGTTTGCCTGAGCATCCTTGACCTGCTTCGCACTAAACACGATAAGAGTATCAACTGCGTCTGAAAGGGACCTGAAAGAAAAACTGTCTGTGCTGCCTGTGTCAACCAATCAAATCTTTCCTTTCATTTTTTTTTTAACCAACCTATATGCCTGCTGGATTTTATTTTCACCACCTTTTGCTGTGTTTCCTGTTCCAAAGTCGAAAACATGAATCAAGGAGAAATCTTCCTAAAGTCAGTGTATAGCTTCACATAGACAGTTGCCTCCAGAACAGATTTCTCCATTGAAAGGTTTCCCTCATCTCTGGTGACAACTTCCCATCATTTTTTGTGTCAGAGACTGTGGTCACAAGGTCAAAGAGAAAGGGGCCACGTCCCCAACAGAGACACAGTTCTAATTATTTCCTACATTATCCAGCACTAAAAGAAAAACACTTTGGCCTTTCATAAACCTGAACAGAACTCTAGCCAAAAATAACAAGAAAAAAAAAAAAAGAATAGTCCATCAAATGGTATTATTAAAAAAACATAGCATTTGCTGCAATATTCAGCTTCATTTCAGAATTCCCCCACACAGTCATTTTTTTTCCTACCACTGTCCTTATTCTGATGGTGAGCATAATTTTAATCCACTTCATCTGCGCCCAGGTTGTCCTGGACCCCCCCTCCAGCTTGTGACTGGACAGTGAAAGGAGAAGTAGCACAGGGGTAGATTTACTCAAACTGGTGCACACAGAATCTGTAGAATCATAATAACCAATCAACTTCCAGGTTTTATAGTCAAAGCTTAATGGAATGACCTGAAGTTAGAAGCTAATTGGTTACTATGTACGGCTGCACCAGATTCTATGTGCACCAGTTTTAGTAAATCTCCCCCATAGTGACAAGCTCATCTCTCTGTCACTCTGCTCTCTCATCCTATCAGCATGCTCCTTGTCAGCACATGAGCTGATTGGCTGCTTCTTACTTATACACTCCAGCCTTGCTGTAGAGGGACTGCAAGAGGTTGGTATCAGGTCACATTCAGATACTTAAAGTGATCCCTAAAGCCTCAATTGTTTTAAAATAACAAACATGTCATACTTATCTACTCTGTTTAATGGTTTTGTACAGAGCAGCCCCGATCCTCCTCTTCTCAGTTTCCCCGCTGTTACTCTGGGCTCTGCCCCACTGCTTGCTATGGGGGCACTCATGCATGCTTGCTCCCGAGCCGGCTTTGTGCGTCCATAAGACACACAGAACAGGGCTCGACCCCACCCCCTGCTCCCTTCTCATTGTCTGTGAAGGACAGCTGCAGCCTCTGAGCCAATGAGGAGGCAGAGAGCCAGAAGAGCAGCTGCTCTTGTGCACATCGCTGGATCAGGATCGGGCTCAAGTAAGTATTAGGGGGGCTGAGAGGGGTGCTGCATACTGAAGGTTTATTCTTGCATAAAATGCATGATGGTAAAAAACCAGCCACTTTAAGCTGGCAATACACTAGAGCTGCACTTAATCGTTAAGAATCGGGATCGTAATCCCCCCCCCCTTGATCTTAACAAAGCATTTTCCTGATTCTATGCAGAGTTCTCTGCTCAAGCCGACAAGTGTAAAAAAAAAACACAGTCTGCCAAGTTTCACAACATTCATCAGCTGCTGAGCTAACTTTAAACATTGTAACATTTTGTTCCTTAGATCAAAGGACTGAATTTCGGTCTGTAAACGAGGGAAGTTTAACCACTTAAAGACTAAACCTTTTTCTGACACTTGTTGGTTAAAAGTTAAAATCAGTATTTTTTGCTAGAAAATTACTTAGAACCCCCAAACATTATATATATATTTTTTTTTAGCAGAGACTCTAGAGAATAAAATGGTGGTTGTTGCAATATTTTATGTCACACTGTATTTGCGCAGCGGCCTTTCAATTGCAATTTTTTGGGGAAAAAGTATACACTTTAATAAATTTAAAGAAAAACTAAACAGTAAAGTTAGCCCAATTTTTTTGTATAATATGAAAGATAATGTTGCGCCGCGAGAATCATGATCGTTATTCTTAGCACAAAAAAAAAGTGATTCTCATTTTGGCCAGAATCGTGCACTTCTACCATACACTGTTATGCCCTGTACACACGAGCAGATTTTTCCACCGAACTTGTCCACTGGAACAAATCCGTCGGACAATCCGACCGTGTGTGGACTTCCGACGGACCTTTTTAGTAGAAAATCCGACGGACTTTAGATTTGAAACATGTTTCAAATCTTCCCGCTGGAACTCCGCCGGAGCCAGTTCCTTTCGGGAAATCCGTTCGTCTGTATGATGGTCTGACGGACCAAAAACGACACAGGGGTAGCTAAAGCACCTGCCCGCGAGAATGTTTTGAGCTGAATCACACTAGACAGGTTTTTAAAGTAATTTATTAGGCAGCTCCGGGGGTCTTCTTCTGACTTCAGGGGGTCTCTTCCGACTTCTCAGCTCTCTCTGGCCTCTTCTCCCCCTCTCCGGCCTCTTCTCCCGCTCTCCGGCCTCTTCTCCCGCTCTCCGGTTCTTCTACAACCTTATGACGTCATAGTCCCAGGGCATGCTGGGACTGTGAAGTTATAAGAGGCGGGGTGACATCACCCGGTGACCATGCCTCATGCCTATATAAGTCGTTGCGCACCGTGCACACAGCATTACAGCGGGAGAGAGCGTCATGTCAACATCGGAAGAAGAGCAGAGGGAACAAGACAATGGAGAAGACCGAGCCAACACTAGCAAGAGAGCGGCAAAAGAGCAGAAGATAGCGGAGGAGCCTGGCAGAAGAACCGGAGAGCGGGAGAAGAGGCCGGAGAGAGCGGAGAAGTCGGAAGAGACCCCCGAAGTCGGAAGAAGACCCCCGGAGCTGCCTAATAAATTACATTAAAAACCTGTCTAGTGTGTTTTTTTATTGACACTTTTTTCCCCAGGTGAATGGGTAGGGGTACCCCATACTCATACACATAGGGTGGGGGGCCGGGATCTGAGGGCCCCCTTATTAAAGGGGGCTCCCGGATTCCGATAAGCCCCCTGCCCGCAGACCCCGACAACCAAGGGCCAGGGATGTTGGGAAGAGGCCCTTGTCCTCATCAACATGGGGACAAGGTGCTTTGGGGTGGGGGGGCCGCAGGACGCCCCCCTTCCCCAAAGCACCCACCCCCCCATGTTGAGGGCATGCGGCCTGGTACGGTTCAGGAGGGGGGGCGCTTGCTCGTCCCCACCCCCTTTCCTGACCGGCCGGGCTGCATGCTCAGATAAGGGTCTGGTATGAATTTTGGGTGATGAGCAAACTAGCTCATAATGCAATAGTCACCTGAGATCAAAGCCCTCGCTGAGGTGCCTGTACACAGCACCGGCCTGCGACATCACTCCCGGGGGTTACTTTCAGGTATCGCAGCTCCGGGGCTGTGATTGGCCAGAGCCGCAATGACGTCACTCTCGCGCATGCGCATGGGAGCCACTGGTAACGGCACACTTACTGAGGCAACAGCACAAACGTGCCATTGCTTCAGTTTTCTTCAGTGCGCATGTGCCGATGACATCGGCACATGCAGGGGACAAGGGATATCTCCTAAACCGTGCAGGTTTAGAAGATATCCTGGGTAGCTACAGGTAAGCCTTATTATAGGCTTACCTGTAGCAAAAAGTGGTCTGTAAGGGTTTACAACCACTTTAACCACTTAAGCCCCGGACCATTTAGCTGGCCAAAGACCAGAGTACTTTTTGCAATTCGGCACTGCGTCGCTTTAACTGACAATTGCGCGGTCGTGCGACTTGGTTCCAAACAAAATTTACGTCCTTTTTTCCCCACAAATAGAGCTTTCTTTTGGTGGTATTTGATCACCTCTCAATTTTGAAAAAAATGCATTTTTTTACTTTTTGCTATAATAAAAGTATATAAAAAAAAAAAAATTTTTCCCCTCAGTTTAGGCCGATACGTATTCTTCTACATATTTTTGGTTAAAAAAAAATCGCAATAAGAGTTTATTGATTGGTTTGCGCAAAAGTTATAGCGTCTACAAAATATTTTTAAATATTTTAAATATATTTTAAATATTTTAAAATATATTAAATATATATATATATATATATATATATATATATATTTTTTTTTTTTTTTTTACTAGTAACGGTGGCGAGCTGCAATTTTTATCATGACTGCGACATTATAGCGGACACATCGGACAATTTTGACACATTTTTGGGATTTTTGTCATTTTTACAGCGATCGGTGCTATAAAATTGCACTGATTACTGTAAAAATGACACTGGCAGTGAAGGGGTTAACCATTAGCTGGCTAGGAAGGGGTTAAGTGTGTCCTAGGGAGTGATTCTAACTATTAGGGGGCGTGGCTACGAGTGACACGTCACTGATCACTGATGCTTGTTTACATTAGCATCTCCCCGTTTTTCAGCTCCGTGAGACGATCGTGGGTATCCCCGCGATCCTACTCACGGAGCTTTCGGCAGGGTCGTGTGCGTGCTGCCGGTAGCGCGCACGCAACCGCATGCCGGCAAATTTAAAGGGACGTACAGATACGCCCATTTGCGCAGCCGTGCCATTCTGCCGAGGTATATGTACATGCGGTGGTCGGCAAATGGTTAAGTATTTCTCTTTGTTTTCCAAACTCATTATATACTCCTGCCATTGTGATATATAACCAGTGTTCATTTTGACCTGAGATTTCTATTTCGTTTCAGTCATAGTCTTTTGACTAAAATGCCATTTTAGTTTTAGTCTTATTGTAGTCATCTTAATTGTTTTAGTTGTATTTTAGTCCAATAAAATAGTGTTTATTTCCTCGACTAAAATATTTTCGTTGAGGGAATTAACACTGTTCTTGGTTTTTATAGCTTGGAAGGAAGTCATTAAATTCATGTGAGATTTTGTAATACTTAACAGGAGCAAAAGTCAGTAGAGTGAGGCCGTGGCAGGTTTTAGTGTCAATTTCAGGCCGTTATCAATTCTTGGATGTGTCATGACAAGTCTTTATTAGCTGTACCTGTAATCGCCCCTACAGTCCCTAAAGCAGTGAATTCCATCTGTACAACCTTTCATAACAAACCGGAGGAAGTGCGCCTGTTTACATGACATACCTGAGACGGGAGGGGTCCCTTTCCTTGGGGGAGAGATAAGATTCACCTTCCTAGAGCTGCTCAGATAAAACCTGACAGTCAGAATATACACATCATGGAATCAGCACACAGGAAAGGCTTCTACACGCAGGAGATCAATAAAACAAAATGGGAGGTTCCTGTGCGCTACAAAGAACTGAAAGCCATCGGCTCTGGAGCTTACGGGACCGTCTGGTAAGTCCTTAGAACTAGGGAGTTGGGTCAACTCATACATTTTCAGATCTGTACTTAAAGAAATACTGAGGCTACCATCGCTGACCTGATACGTTTTGTGGCCTCCATCTCTGATCTGGAACAAGCTTTAGCCAGTAAAGTCAGAACTCTTGACTTACTTGCAGGTCAGTGATACGGGATCCACTGGATCAGAAACAATGGTAGGCCATATGTTTTTCTTACGTAACCTTTCGTTTAGAAGACCAGTGAAGACGACCATCAACACTTGTAAGCAGTGGCGTCGCTAGGGGGTGGCTTTTGGGGCTATAGCCCCGAATCTGGGGCCCATAGCCCCGAGTCTCTGCAGGGGTCCCCAAGGGGAGGGGAGGCTCTCTGGGTACCCTGATTTTAAAGGGGAGGCTCTCTGGGGACCCTGATTTTAAGTGGGAGGCCCTCTGGGGACCCTGATTTTAAGGGGGAGGCCCTCTGGGGACCCTGATTTTAAGGGGGAGGCCCTCTGGGGACCCTGATGTAAGTGGGGGGCTCTCTGGGGATATACACACACACACGTATATTACATGTGTATGCCCGCCCAAGCGCATGACTTTCTTTACTATGCTGCCATGGGCTCTAGCCCCAGATCTTTTGTAGACCTAGCAACACCCCTGCTTGTAAGGGTGCTGAACTGGGACTAAACAGGAGACGTGACTAAGTTACCCAGCTCAAATTATAAAAATGATTGGATAGTAATTTTTATTTGCAGATTGCCCTAACAGCAACTATTTACATTATCAGCGATGTCTTCCATTATTACATGTACTGTGTATATTCCATGTACATACCTCTCAACATTTTGAGATGAGAATGAGGGACACCTACTAGAAAAAGTATGTAGGCATAGGACACACCCTCTGCCACACCCCCTTAAGGAGAATTACCTAAAAAAAAAAAGATTTGTTAAATCCACAAGGGCTTTTTTTAACCACTACTATTTCTTTATATTGGCTTTTACATTTTAGAAATGCAGCCATTTAGAATTTGGATGAAAGGTTTAGCACTTGGAAACACTTTTTGAAAGATAAATAGTGCATTTTATATACAACTTTATAGATCAGACCAAAATGAGGGACAAATGAGGAAGAATGATAGACAGAGGGACATTGCTCCAAATCAGGGACAGTCCCTCGAAATCTTGGACAGTTGGGAGCTATGTACATGGTGCAAGCAATGGATACAATGTCCACACTTTAGGTCCCGTTCACATCAAGACACATTGTGCTGGTAGAGTTGCCACCTCATCCCTTTAAACCCGAACACATATGAGTTACACATGTTCTGAGGCTAATTTAATGCAGATAATGCACTAAGTGAGTTTAATTACCACCTTAATCAGCCACAGAACCTGTGTAAACAATATGTGTTCGGGTTTAAAGGGTTGAGGTGGCAACCCTATGTGCTGGGCAGCCTTCTCTTACTCAGCCCACCGAATAGACAAGTCAATTTGCCTTGTGTTCTGTGTATTCAGTTCACACCACAGCGTTGGAAAAAAGGAGGACATGCTCTACTTTTTTTTTCACCGTAGCTTACTGCAGTGTTGCAATGCATTACCCTGCTGCAATGCGTAAAGGTGAATTAAATGTCATATTGATATTTCAATAAAGTTATTTTTAAAAAAGGTAAACGGTGTGATACCATGAACTGTGTACAGTGCCTGCAGGGCATGCATAGTGCAGAATACACCCTGACTCATTGTGTAAGGCTGGATTCACACCTATGCATTTTTAGTGCTTTTTGCATTTTGCAGATTTGCCCTACAGAACCTGTTCCATAGGAAACCATGTTAAATCGACTTTAGTGCAAATCTGCAAAATGCAAAAAGGCACTAAAAATGCATAGGTGTGAATCCAGCCTAAGATGCCTGGAATGGAGCTGGGTGCCAGGATGATGTAACTCCAGTGCACACATGTAGGAATTACGCCTTTAGTGGCTGCCCAATGTCAGAGTTGGAAGATGCTGTACAAACAGGAGAAGACTACAAGAAGATGACAGTGAAGGAGCAATGAGGGGGAATGCAGATGTCAATCTGCTCATGGAGGAGGCACACTAAAGTGTGCAATAATGTGCAGATATGTTAACCTAATGCCGCGTACACACGAGCGGATTTTTCGACGGACTAGGTCCGACAGTCTTTCCGACGAACTTTGCAGTGTAGGTCCGCCGGACTTTCAAACGAACAGACTTGCCTACACACGATCACACCAAAGTTTGACGGATTTGTACGTGATGACGTACGAATGGACTAAAATAAGGAAGTTGATAGCCAGTAGTCAATAGCTGCCCTAGCGTCGGTTAGGGCAGCATACAGACTAGCATACAGACGAGCGGACTTTTCGACTGGACTCGAGTCCGTCGGAAAGATTTGAAACATGTTTTATTTTTAGGTCCGTCGGACTTTTGGGGAAAAAAGTCCACTGGAGCCCACACACGATCGAATTGTCTGACGGAGTCCAGTCCGCCGGACCAAGTCTCCCGGAAAGTCCGCTCGTGTGTACGCGGCATAACTGGTCCCAAAAGCTTGCATCTTTATTTACTTAGTGTATGTAAATCCTACCAATGAGTTTCTCTTATTTGGTCCCTTTTGATCTATTTAATATACCATTGTACCATTCCCAGGATTTACAGAATGAGCCGGGGTGTATTCTGCACTGCAAATGCACAACAGGCACTGTACAAAAAATAAAATAACTTCTGTTGCCGCGTACACACGAGTGGACTTCCCAGCAGACTTGGTCCGGCGGACCGTACTCCGTCGGACAATTCTATCGTGTGTGGGCTCCAGCTGACTTTTTTTCCCCAAAAAGTTCGACGGACCTAGAAATAAAACATGTTTCAAATCTTTCCGACGGACTCGAGTCCGGTCGAAAAGTCCGCTTGTCTGTATGCTAGTCCGACTGACGAAAACCGACGCTAGGGCAGCTATTGGCTACTGGCTATCAACTACCTTATTTTAGTCCGGTCGTATGTCATCACGTACAAATCCATCGGACTTTGGTGTGATCGTGTGTAGGCAAGTACGTTCATTCAGAAAGTCCGTCGGAATTCCGCCGAAAGTCCGTCGGATAGACCGTCGGACCAGTCCGGTCGAAAAGTTTGCTCGTTTGTACGCGGCATTAGGGGAAGATACTTTACCATCCCAAAGTTTTTTTTGTTTTTTTTTTATATTTGAGTTTAAAAATATTGTCCTAGCATGTATGTTTATTCTTGTGCAAATAGGAGGAGTAAACACAGGCAGATACCAGAAATGTTGGAGGACATCATTGTTATTGGCCAAAAATATCCAGCATAGATAATAGATAATTGCCAGGGGGGGGGGGGGGGGGCGCTGAACCGATAGAAATAAGGATTATCACCTTTCTTGCCAAAACTACAACTACTTTGAGTATTATGATATTAGGTGATAAAATTTATTTCATCTAGTCAAGCTTGTAGTCTATTGTTACCCCATATAATCAGGAAAGAGCACCCTCAGGTTGCACATAGTATAACTCTTGACTACTGTGTGATTATCTATCTCTGATAGAGATAAGTGGGAAAATTTTGGCAAATTTTTTTTTGCCACAAAATATCACCAAAGCACAATTTTGCTCACTAAGGTGAAAATGTAAAAATTGCTTGAAAAAAATGGACTTTTTTGTGTATTAGAGTTCACATATTTGTGAATTGGATGCAGTTTCACTACATCCGATTCGCAATTCCCTGTATTTAGGCTGCTGTCCGCATTCCAAAAGTGTCCTGTGCATCTTTGGGTCCAGTTAAATTGCAAATTCAGGCAAAAATTCGGAACCGGTGAACAGGGACGCACTGGACCCCATGCTGTGAACCGTGGCTGCACATATGTGAACCCAGCCTTAAAGAGAAACTTGATTCCCCTTTGTGTATATTTAATCTCCTCTTACCCTTAAAGCTGGGCTATCTTCAAAAAATGTACTCACACAGTAGTTGAATCCATTATTGATCTGCTGTGATCCACCACTCCATGCTGCATGCTGGGCCTGCCATCTTTGCTTTTTACATCATCAGGAGCCTGCTGTCTATTTCTGGTTCAGACAGCCAGCACCATAATGACGTGCTGCCAGGTCCACCTTCCACCGGCCACTGTAATAAAGTTACACTGTAAAGTTGATGCCTGGAATATGTGATGTGCATATCTCAGAGGGCTTTAGAAGTGGAGATAACATTCTTGCCCAGACAGGGTTAGCCTGGAACGTGGAAAAAATAAACCAAATCCAAATGGCAATTTTAGATTGCGGGGTTTCCAGAAAAGTAGACATTAGGGTTTTATTCAATTATTATTATTAGTATACAGAATTTATATAGCGCCAACAGTGTATGCAGCGCTTTACAACAAAAGGGCAGACAGTACAATTACAATACAAGTTAATACAGTAGGATTTAGAGGGCCCTGCTCGTTAGAGCTTACAATCTAAGAGGGAGGGTCAAGAGATACAAAAGGTCTTAACTGTGGGAGATGAGCTGATGGAGAAAGTGGAAATACAGTTGTTCGGTGGGAGCTGGGTAGGCCTCTCTGAAGAGAGTTTTTCAGGGATCGTCTAAAAGTGGACGGAGTAGGAGATAGTCAGACAGATCACGGTAGTGAGCTCCAGAGGATGGGTGAGGCTCGGGAGAAGTCCTGGAGGCGAGCATGGGAGGAGGTGACAAGGGAACTAGAGAGCAGCAATGTTTTGGGAGGAACAAAGAGAATGATTAGGTTGGTATTTTGAAACAAGGTTAGTGATGTAGGTGGGGGCTGAGTTGTGGATGACTTTCTAAGCTGTTGTTAGTATTTTGAATTTAATTAGTTGGGTGAGCGGAAGCTAATGGAGGGAAGGTGGTAAGGTCAATGAGTCTGGCAGCAGCATTTATGATGTACTGAAGGGGGGATAGCTTATTAAAGGTAAGCCAGTGAGGAGGGAGTTGCAGAAGTCAAGGTGGGAGATGACCAAGGAGTGAACTACCCTGTTTCTCCGAAAATAAGACCTAGCGTGATTGTCAGTGATGGCTGCAATATATGCCCTACCCCCCAAATAAGCCCTAGTTAAAGTCCTTGTAGGTTTTATTTTCAGGGTAGGGCTTATTTTTGGGGAAACAGGGTAGGAGCTTTGTGGTGTCAGGGGCGTATTTTGGAGATGTTGCAAAGGTTGAGTACATTGATTGGATGTGGGGCCAAAAGGATAGTTTAGAGTCCAGGATTACACCCAGAACCTTGGCATGCAGGGACGGGTTGATAGTTAAGCCGTTGATCTTGACGGAGAAGTCAGGGGAAGAGGCACAGGGGGGAGGAAATATTATGAGCTCGGTTTTGGGTAAATTGAGTTTGAGGAAGAGGTGTGACATCCAGACAGATAGGTCTGTTAGTAAATCAGTAATGCATGTGGAGACTGATGGAGTGAGCTGAGGGGTAGAGAGATATAGTTGGTTGCCATCAGAGTACAAATGGTATTGGAAGCCATGGGAGGCTATTAGCTGACCCAGGGAGTATAGGTCCAATAACAGAACCTTGGGGGGGGGGGGGGGGCCAAGAGAGAAAGGAAGAGGAGAAGAGGAATTAGAATTGTAAGTGACACTGAAGGTGCGGTGGGATCGGTAGGATGAGAACCAGCAAAGAGTACAGTCACGGAGACCAAAGGAGTGAAGTTGAGGGAGTGGTCCACGGTGTTAAAGGCAGCAGAGAGGTCCAGGTGTAGGAGTACAGAATAGTGTCCATTGGTTTTAACCATTAGCAGTTTGTGAGTTTTAGGAGAGCAGTTTCCATGGAGTGCTGAGAGCAAAATCAAGACTGTAGGAAGGGATCAAGAAAGTTGTTCTCAGTAAAATGGTCGCTCAGTCAGTTGTTCAAGGAGTTTGTAGGAAAAGGGTAGCAAGGAGATGGAGCAAAGATTATTATGATTGGTGGGGTCCAAGAAAGTCTTTTTAAGTATTGGTGTGACTAGTGCATGTTTTAGAGAGTTGGGGAAGATGCCAGAAAAGAGGGAGAGATTGAAGATGTGAGTTAGAGAGAATAGAGCCAGAAGGTTACCATAGCATTTGCGAGGAAACAGGGTCCAGGGGGCAGGTGGTTAGGTGGGTATTCAATGCTTTTTGTATTTGTGAACTGTTGCTATAGTCTTTTATTGTATCTTTTTTTTATTATCTCTTTTTTTCTTTCTGGCACTAGAAAAGGTCAAAGATAGTTAAAAGGATCTCTGTAACCCTGAGGAGCCACTTAATGCCCATTGTACCTTTGTAAAGCACCTTAATTTCCAATTGCCCATTGACTCCAATGTATATTACCAAAATGTTAAAATTTCACCCAAATCTCCAAATTTCTGCTCAGTTTTTAGGGAAGTAAAACTCCCTTTCTCATCCCTCGTCTCAGATAAACCATGATGGATTTAGCCCAGGAAACCAGAGAGCAGTCTAGTATACCAAAGATTTATGGGTAGCTATGCTGGAAACCGTCCATTATCAGCAAACGCAGAGAAAGTAATTCCCTTTTAATGGCCCTGTTATCGTTCAGTCAGAATGATGCAGATTTGTTTCCATGAATTTGCATTTGCATTCACATAGCTCATGCTGGCACATTGCCTCCAGGGGAATCAGACAATCAAATGGTATAGCCAGTGGACGATCAGGGTGTTTCTTTCACTATTCAAGGCTAAAAATGTAATTATAGCTACTGACAGTAATGCAATATATAAAAAACTTGATAAGTGTAGGGAGCCAGCAACCCCCACTTATCTATTATGGGATTCCTCAAGCTCGTCCATATACTTTCTATATATTATTGTGTAAATTCCTTCTCTTTTTTTTTGTGGTATGCCCTATGATCTAAAAAATATGTCTCACCATCTCAAAATTTTCTGGGCTCTTAAATGCTAAATACAATTTGTCCCATTTAGATTGGTGCAATTGATCCAGAGTTAGCATGGTCAGCAATGCGCCCCCCTCTCCCTACCACTGTCCGACCACACAGCTTTGTAGGAAATGGATAACTAACTAGTGCTAATTGACAGTCTTCATCTCTGGTTGCAGGTGCACAAGTACTGGGCACAGCGGGGGGGTCACCATGGATCACAACACGGATTACAACACAGGGAATGACAACAGTAATTGCTGGATCACAACACGGATCACAACACAGGGAATGACAACAGTAATTGCTGGCTGCTAATAAATATTCCCCTGTTCTCATGGTAGTAAAGGATCAGTCAGCTCTGATGGGGCTGTGTGATCGATCTGACAACTCCTAGTAAACATTCACTGCATAGTACTTTGGAACTTTACTAGCAACTGGCAGGTTGATCACACAACCCCACCAGCGCTGACTGATTCATACCTATTGTGAGTGTCGGGGGATATTTACTAGCAGCCAGGTGATAAACCACACAGCCCCACCAGTGCTGACTGGTCCTTTACTTTTGTGAGTACAGGCTGCATTTACACTAGAGGGAGGCTGTGGCTTCAGTGTTGAGCTGTAACTCCCACATGCAAATATCCATAAATTGGGCTTCAGCCTGGGGTGGAGCTGACAGCTGGCACAAACAGAAATAAAGAAGGGTGTATTAATGCAAAATAAGAGCACAGATCATAATGGGACCAACTGCTACATGTAATGGGTCCCCTGGGGGATTCAACAAGGATATTCTAATTGCAGTGATACCGCTTCTTTAAAGGATCAGCTCTAATCAGAGCCAGGAATATATATTCAAACTGGCCATCTGTTTACTGGTTTTAGTATTATGATATTTGCACTCTAGAAAAAAAATAAATAAAATAATCTAAAACCTATTTTTTTATTTTGCTCATTGAGAGTCACAGGTAGGAAGTTTAAAGTTGGACACAATTACATATAGAAAATGCTTTGAAAGGTGTCACATTTATCATCTCCCATAGGAAGTTATGAAAAAATTCCTGTCCCTTAACCCCTTCCAGCCCCAAGAGAATGGAAGAAGCTGCGAGTACTTCCGTTGCCAAATTACTGGGAGCAAGCAGCTGGCAAATCTCGTACTTACACAGATAAATACATTGGGAGTAATTATAAGTTAAGCTAACGACCTGCAGTGATGACTGCTCAGTGCAGCATGAAAATAGCATTACGTGGATGAGCTTTTCATGTTCGTGCAATGCCTGGCCTCTTCCATACATAACCTGCTCAGTTATATGGAAGATGATTTGTCTGGCTCCGCCGTACAGTGCGGCCCATTAAACAAAGCCTGAATGGTGATTCTGCAGAGGCTGCCGGTAATTAGGCTGCAATTAAACAGTCATTACATTGAAAAACTGCTGACGTTTACCGTGAATCATTAGAGGACATATATCCCTGCGCAACCGACTTTAAAACAGAATTTCCTTCCACTCAGCAGTAAATAAACTTATATAATGGCAGGTAACCACATGGTATTTTGTATTTTAAAACCTAACTCCAGGCAAATAAAAAGACAAACGTTAATGTGGGTCAGTAGTTATTAATACAGCATTAAATTTGTTTTATAATTACCATTTAGCAGTAAATTGGGCTTCAGAAAAATTGGAATTGTAGTCTTGATCTAGCCCCTTGCTGGTTGCAAGTGGTAAATACAATAACATACAGTATCTTCCTACAGCTCAACTAAGGACTCCGTGACCGAGGAACGCGTTGCCATTAAGAAATTGCTGCGCCCATTCCAGTCTCTGATTCACGCCAAGAGAGCTTACCGGGAGCTACGCCTTCTAAAACATATGAACCATGACAATGTAAGTCCACATACCTAGACCAGACATAATGTGAGTAATGGTGGTGTTGCTGAGAGCAGCCAAATTTCAGCTATTATGTTCCTGGTGTACAATTTAAAATTAAAATGAACAATGATTAAAATTTTCTATGCATGCCAACCTTGTCAGAATGTCTTATCATTTAGGTATGAGGCTCGTTCATACCTTAGAACTGGAAGACTGCATGAAGTGTTGCATGTTCTTCACATGTGTTAGTACATGCATTTTGGGGTGATAGATTGTTCTTGTTGCCCGATGCTGGTAGATTTAAAAAAAAAATCATTCCCGACACTAAATATTTTATTCTAGTTTTGGAAACAGCAGGGAAGATTTAGACTGCATATGTCAAACACAAGGCCCGTGGGCTGAATCTGGCCCGCTAGGCCTTGTCATGTGAACCTCACACCCAGTTTTGCCGCCGGAACATGGAGGAACTCCATTCCACCTTACTCCAGCTCTCACTCCTCGCTGTCAGTTGTAAACACAGGAGTTGTGGGTTGCACACTGTGCACAGGTCATCTTTGAACCCTGCACTCTGTACACAGAACACCCCTGAACCTTGCACTCTGTACGTAGCATACTCCTGAACTCTGCACTCTGTACCTAACGCTCTCCTGAACCCTGCACTCTGTACGTAGTACACAGGCAAACTCTGCACTCTGTGCAAAGGGCACCCCTGGAACTAAACTCTGTACATAGCACACCCCTGAACTCTGTACATAGTCCACTACCGAACTCTGCACTCTGTACGTAGCGTAATCCTGAACTATGAACTCTGTACGTAGCGTAATCCTGAACATTGCACTCTGTAAGTAGTGCACCGCAGATACAACTGGCCCTTTGAGGGCAACCATACTGCTGATGCGACTATTATGAAATTGAGTTTGGCACCCCTGGTTTAGACCTTCTGCTAGGTTTACATTGTTCCTGTTATGGTGACAACTTTGGTGTATTAGTTTTCCCCTCAATGCATTCGGCCAACATAGAGTTTTGGCTATGGTTCTTATTTAAATTAGCCTAAAAATGTCCATTTTGACCTCATGTAAATAATAGCTGAGCTCTCACCACTCTCTTATAGGTTATCTCTCTGCTAAATGTCTTCAGCGCTGATGACTCCTTGGAAACTTTTCAGACATTGTAAGTATGTAGGCAGGTGCCTATTACATTATTTTATGTGCTCATGGGGTTAATGTCCGGTACTGGATAGATTAATGTGATGTGGTAAGTCGGCCCTTTTTGGTCTGTGATTAGGGTCGCCACCTCATCCCTTTAAAACCGAACACGTATTAATTACACAGGTTCTATGGCTGATTATGGTGGTAATTAAACTCAGTTGGTCCCTTATCTGCAATAAATTAGCCTCAGAACCTGTGTAATTCATATGTGTTCGAGTTTAAAGGGGTGAGGTGGCAACTCTATCTGTGATGCTTTCTGTTATGGGGATATGTACAATATATATATATATATATATATATATATATATATATATATATATATATATATATATATATATATATATATATATAGATATATCTATATATATATATATATATCTATATATAGATATATCTATATATATATATAGATATATATAAATAGATATATATATAAAGATATATATACCTATAGATAGATAGATAGATATATATATAAATATATATATATATAGCGATGTGGGGTGCATGAGCCAGGGTTTGTTGGTCATGGGAGTTGGAAAGACCATACACGTGGAGATGTAGTGTTGCATAGTGAGTGTGGTGAGTGGGGTTACTGAGTCTGCAGCCATATTTTTTGGGCTGGGAATGATCACAAACTAAAAGTTTGTGCACCACAGCATAGCCCAAATAGAGTATAGCAGCATATCATTAATAGAAAGCGAAGAAAAGGTATGTAACAATTGGAGAACTGTGATGTGGAAATACAATGGAATCATTGATTTAATACCCTTTTATTCGAAGCTCTGAGTTAGTAACAGCGGCTGGCCTGATTTACCTTATGAAGAGTGAGAGTATGTTCCTACAGTGAATGGGCATGGGGAATTGAAGTGTAACCTTCTTGTTAACCTTCTGGGTAAAGGAGAGTAAGAAGAAGGGAAAGAGGAGCAGCCATCTTAGGAGAAGGGGCGGTGGTGGTCGGTGACGGAGGTTCTGTTGGCAAGGTGGACTTGGGGCTTTATGGTTTTCCCTTGTAAGCAGCGGGGTCCCTATGTTAGGACCCTCTGTGTAACAGAACCCTTCTAGGGACTGGGCCTGGACCACACAGCCTTGGGTAGTTCACAGCAGCTTACCTTCATACCTTCAAGTTGAACAGAGTACAGTGTAATGTTGAATATGTATATTAAATTGCTGGTGGATTGAATTTGCGCTCGGCATGGTATCTATCAAAATGACTCTGTAGTCAGTGTCCATGAAGCTGTGTTGATCCGCACTACTCAACGCAAGGGCGTAAAGTAAAAAATTGTTCTCTATTAGCCCTTCTCTCGCCATAATGATACATTGAACCTGTATTAAACCCAAAACCAATATTGTTATATATTGCAGTTTACAAATCATTTGATGTGGTGGCTGCATTCATTTTCCTTTGGTGATCTGGCCAGTAACACACCTCCTGCATTAGAATGCCTCCACTCTGGATGAAGGAGCACATGGGGCACCTATGGACAGCAGCATTGTCAGTCTGGGGGGAGGGGAGTGTTAGATGTACTAGCAGATTTAGATACAATAACATATTGAATTGATATAACTCCAGCTCACTCTTTATAAGCAGTTGAAGCCAACAGTTCATTCCTTTTGGGATAAAAGTTTTATATAAATAAATGAAAGTTGATCATTGTAAGCACCCCTGTTAGCGGTAAATGGTTTGTCCCATCTTTGTAATTGATACATCAGCAAGAGAGCTTTTTCTTTTGAAAAACAACAGCCTGACTGTCTGGATCACTAGGTGAAAATATAAAAAAGCATTAAAAAGAAAACAAATGCAGCCATCACATCTAAGCATTATTAAGCTGCAATATAATAAATTCATACAGTAAACTAGAAAAGCTGGGAAGGAGACTCAGCACAGGAGTCTCAACTTGTTCCAAGGGCTTTATTGGTACCACATCCTCTATTACAAGAGACTGAAAAATAATCCAATCCCTAATGAGAAAAACTACTAGGACTTTAGAGGTACCACACCAACAAATTTTGAGATAAAGTTCACATTTTTTATTGTACAAAACATTAAAAAGAGGTAAAATACAAATGTCAGAGATCCAAGTGCTATTTCAAAATAATTGAAGTTATATATCATGCCAGTAATGGATGACTATATCTCAAATTGGTCATAAGGAAGGTCTCATATAAATATCTTAATCTCTGACATGTTTTTCGCAGGACACCTTTGCTGCCATTGTGCTATATGCTGGATGTCCAGTGTGCTTATGTGCCTTTAAGGAGGGGCGGGCTCCCTCCAGGCTCCCCTTCCCTCTCCCTATCCATTATAAAGTATGTGCTTCTACTATGCAAGCTCTCAAAATTAAGAGTTATGACTACAGAAAATACTGGTGTGCCTTGGCGGGCTCTGTAGCTTAGGCATGTATTTGCAAATGTGTGTGGACTAAGCCCCTGTTTTAAATGCATACTGATAGACAGGATAATTTGGTTGGTTGCAAGATAGTTGGTAAGTTAAGCTGGGAATTTCTTTGGTTTTGTTTGACCTGTATTGCCCTTCCATGTGCTCCTTGCTGCAAAGACCAGTTATAGGTGGGGGCAGTGGCCATTTGTTTGTACTTTCACAGGACAAAGCCCACTTCCTCAGGGGGAACTGGCATATATCTTTGCATTCCATATACAGTGCCTTGAAAAAGTATTCATACCCCTTGACATTGTCATGTATGCATTTTATTGGGATTTTGTGTGATAGACCAACACAAAGTGGCACATAATTGTTAAGTGGAAGGAAAATGTTAAATGGTTTTCAACATTTTTTTACAAATACATACATGAAAAGTGTGGGGTGCATTTGTATTTAGCCCCCCCGAGTCAATACTTTGTAGAACCTCCTTTCTCTGCAATTACAGCTGCAAGTCTTTTTGGGGATGTCTCTACCAGCTTTGCACATCTAGAGAGGGACATTTTTGCCCATTCTTCTTTGCAAAATATCTCAAGCTCTGTCAGATTGGATGGAGAGCGTCTGTGAACAGCAATTTTCAAGTCTTGACACAGATTCTCAATTGGATTTAGGTCTGGAATTTGACTGGGCCATTCTAACACATGAATATGCTTTGATCTAAACCATTCCATTGTAGCTCTGGCTGTATGTTAAGGGTCGTTGTCCTGCTGGAAGGTGAACCTCCGCCCCAGTCTCAAGTCTTTTGCAGACTCTAATAGGGCGTACACACGGTCGGACTTTGTTCGGACATTCCGACAACAAAATCCTAGGATTTTTTCCGACGGATGTTGGCTCAAACTTGTCTTGCATACACACGGTCACACAAAGTTGTCGGAAAATCTGATCGTTCTAAACGCGGTGACGTAAAACACGTACGTCGGGACTATAAACGGGCAGTGGCCAATAGCTTTCATCTCTTTATTTATTCTGAGCATGCGTGGCACTTTGTCCGTCGGATTTGTGTACACACAATCGGAATTTCCAACAACGGATTTTGTTGTCGGAAAATTTTATCTCCTGCTCTCCAACTTTGTGTGTCGCAAAATCCGATGGAAAATGTCCGATGGAGCCCACACATGGTCGGAATTTCCGACAACACGCTCCGATCAGACATTTTCCATCGGAAAATCCGACCGCGTGTACGGGGCATAACAGGTTTTCTTCTAAGACTGCCCTGTATTTTGCTCCATCCATATTCCCATCAACTCGGACCAGCTTCCCTGTCCCTGCTGAAGAAAAGCATCCCCACAACATAATGCTGCCACCACCATGTTTCACGGATGGTGTGGTCAGGGTGATGTTCAGTGTTCATTTTCCACCACACATAGTATTTTGCTTTTAGGCCAAAAAGTTCCATTTTGGTCTTATCTGACCAGAGCACCTTCTTCCACATGTTTGCTGTGTCCCCGACATGTCTTCTGGCAAACTGCAAACGGGACTTCTTATGGCTTTCTTCTTGCCACTCTTCCATAAAGGCCAGATTTGTGGAGGGCACGACTAATAGTTTTCCTGTGGACAGATTCTCCCACCTGAGCTGTGGATCTCTGCAGCTCCTCCAGAGTTCCCATGGACCTCTTGGCTGCTTCTCCAAATAATGCTGTCGTTGCCCGGCCTGTCAGTTTAGGTGGACGGCCTTGTCTTGGTAGGTTTGCAGTTGTACCATAGTCTTCCATTTTCGGATGATGGATTGAACAGTGCTCCATGAGATATTCAAAGCTTGGGATATGTTTTTATAACCTAACCCTGCTTTAAACTTCTCCACAACTTTATCCCTGACCTGTCTGGTGTGTTTCTTGGCCTTCATGATGCTGTTTGTTCACTAAGGTTCTCTAACAAACCCCTGAGGGGTGTATTTATACTGAGATTAAATTACATACAGGTGGACTCTATTTACTAATTAGGTGACTTCTGAAGGCAATTGGTTCCACTAGATTTTAGTTAGGGGTATCAGAGTAAAGGGGGCTGAATACAAATACACGCCACACTTTTCACATATTTATTTGTAAAAAAATTGGAAAACCATTTATCATTTTACACAATTATGTGCCACTTTGTGTTGGTCTATCACAGGGGTCTCCAAACTTTCTAAACAAAGGGCCGGATTACTGTCTTTCAGACTTTAAGGGGGCCAGACTGTGGCCATCAGGAGTACAAAATCCCCCATTACTGGTGTCAGTGGGAGGAATTGTGCCCCATCATTGGTATCATTGGGCCCCATCATTGGTGTCATTGCGAGGAATTCTGCTCCATCATTGGTATCATTGGGCCCCAGCATTGGTGTCATTGCGAGGAATTTTGCTCCATCATTGGTATCATTGGGCCCCATCATTGGTGTCATTGGGAGGAATTATGCCCTTCATTGGTGCCGAATAAAATAGCACCCCAAGGGCCGGATAAAATCAAGCAAAGGGCCACATCTGGTCCCCCGGGCTGCAGTTTGGGGACCACTGGTCTATCACATAAAATCCCAATAAAATACATTTATGTTTTATATATGTTGTAACATGACAAAATGTGGAACATTTCAAGGGGTATTAATACTTTTTCAAGGCACTGTAGCTTGTTTCCAGAATTATAGGGGTGCAGCCACCACATAGGGACCCGGCCAATAAGAACGTTGGAGACTGTATATAAACTAGAGAGGAGCTGGTGTAGGCTCCTTTAGATAAACCGTAAGGGAGAGGGGAGAGAACACAGTCTGTCCACCATCACCCATAGTATGTAATGTAAAAATAGGCGCTACTCTGTGCCATTGAACAAAACATATTATATACAGTATGTGAAAATATTACAACCAAACATAACAATGAACCATGTATTAGAAATCCTAGTTGTTTTTATTTTTATAGATTGGGTTATTTTTCGGTGCAATATAATAAATCTTTGGCTTTACTGCCTTGAGCTGCAAAAAAATGCAGCATGTCACCGCACCAAGTTGCAATGTGCTGCGGTGCGTAGACTTGAATAAAGGGCCATTTACTGACGCTTCAATAAGGTTATAAAAAAAAAAAGTAACAATGCATTACGCTGCCTCTCACCGCTCCTGCACAACGCATGAGCCCTTTTCCCCATTCAATACTCACCTTTCCTTCGCCCCCTCCCCCCCCAGACTCCCTTCGGCCCTGGAAACTGACGCCAAGGGGGGGAAGGTATGGTTGCCTGGTATGGCCTGAATATAATATATATTTGTGCTTCTCTTCTAGTTACCTTGTCATGCCATATATTCCCCTGGACCTGTCACGGGTCATGAAGATACAAAAACTAAACCACAGCATGATTGTCTATCTCCTCTACCAGATCCTCCGAGGACTACAGGTGAGACATGGTGTGAGTGTATTGATTGCCTAATGACATTCACTGTAAGAGAGAATCTTTGCCAAGTGAGGGGAAATCCCCTCAAAGAGCTCATTTACACTGGCACTGCCCTCTGAAGAGAGATCGCTTTTCAAAGGGTGTTTGACGGGGGGGGGGGATTTTTTATGCAGCTATGTTTTAACCCTAAAAACCTGCGCCACAACTGCGTGCAGGGTGGTCCCATCACTTATTATGAACTGTACCCCTCTACATGACATCCCTTCTTTATGTTACAGTACCCCCCTATCAAATCCCGACCACGACACTATCTGCCTGGAGTTTGCATGTTCTCCCTGCGCCTGCGTGGGTTTCCTCCGGGGTCTCCGGTTTCCTCCCACACTTCAAAGACATGCTGGTAGGTTAATCGGATCCTGTCTAAAATTGGCCCTAGTATGTATGAACGTGTGTTAGGGACCTTAGGTTGTAAGCTCCTTGAGGACAGGGACTGATGTGAATGTACAATGTATATGTAAAGCGCTGCATAAAATTGACGGTGCTGTATAAGTACCTGAAATAAGTAAAAATAATTATATATATATTGCAATAGCCCTTTACATCACAGTCCCCAACTTTACATTACAGCCCCCTCTAAACAGTAGCGTCCCCCCTTTACATTGCACCAATTCCTACCTTACACAGCAGGCAGGGGCATCAGGTCTGAAAGGAGGGTGGGTACTTTCCAGGTTTTCCTGATAACTAGTAGGTGATTGGTTGCTAGGACCACCCTGTGTCGTAGTAACCAATCATAACTAGGCTGCTCTTGCACTCTATCCAGACCAGTCCAACTCTATCCAGATAGTGTTAGCTTCACAGCGGGGCAAGAGGATGGGAGCGCTGGCCGGTCTGGATGGAGGGCATGGGAAAGAACGGGGACACAGGTAGCTGAATGTTGCATCCGCGGTGATCTGGAAAGACCTGTTTCCCGGTCTGGGTCCGGACCGCCGTCCGCCATTCAGTGATGCCTGACCTAGATGATGTTGGACGTCCTTCATCCAAAAAAAAATGAGGCAGGCTCTATATGACCTGCTGCAGCTTCCAATGCATCTTGTGAGAAGCTCACAGTGTGCAGTGATATCAGAGTAAGCCATTTCAGTACAGGAGAGGAGTCTGTAGAACTCTGCAAGACTGGAGGGAGGACTGGAGGTCAACTTTAAGGAATTCCCACAGAAAATGCACAATTATCCAATAAACAGATGTTGATCTTAGTACATTGGGGTCAGGCTTTCGTATGAGAACATAACTTAGATATTGTCAGGGGACAATGGAGGAGAAGGAAACATCCCAGGACTGGGGGGGGGGGCACAGAACAGACCCCTGTGATCGCTGACAGCCCCTCCCCCTTTATTAATGTCACCCTCCGCTTGTCAGCCCATCTTATCAGCAGCTCCAGACAATAAAATACTCAGCAAACATTCCATCTACGTGTTCAGACACCTCGCCGCCCGTCCGTCCGCCCGCCACAAAACATGTCCTGGAAATATAAAACTACGTTTATAATCTGCGTTTATAGGAGCCGGAGGAATGTGCCGGGTGGAAGGGTAAATGTGAGTCAGTCTGCCAGGTACGGTCTGCATTCACCTTATGAAACGACTGATCGAAAATACAAATAATAACAAACATCAGACCAGAGCGGATGTTTAAAGAGGAAGTAAAGCCTCTGAAAAAGAAAAAAAAAAAAATACACCCTGCAAGACAAAGGCATAATGAGCTAGTATGCATAGCATACTAGCTCATTATAAATTACTTAAGTGAGATCGAAGCCCCCGCATCGGCCCTCGTTTGCCTCCTCTGACGGCGCCATCTATCCCGGAGTGACTTCCGGGTATCGTGGCTCCAGCGCTATGTCTGCCCGAGCCGCGATGACGTCACTCCCGCGCATGCGCGCTGGTGGTGTCGCCGTAAGAAAAGGCACGCTCAGTGCGCCTGCGCCCGATGTCTACGGCACATACTTCCCCTTCAGTCTTGCACAGTTGTACCGGCTTCTCTGCTGTTCTGAAATCGTTTCTTTTTGAGCCGAAAAAACGAAGGACAAGTTTGGAAATTTTCTGACGAACGAAAGAACGATAAATTGAAAAAGGTTAATGCGTTTCCTGTCTGAACTGTTTGCACTAGGTATATGTAAAAAAAAAAACAAAAAAAAAACATGGATTCATTTATGTCCACTGAACGATTTATCGGTCATTACATGATGGGTTCGGCCGATTTTTCATATAGTGTATGGCCAGCATTAGGCTACTTTCACACTGGGGCGGTGGGGCGTTAGTGGTAAAGCGCTGCTTTACCGATGTTAAAGCGGCGCTTTTCGGCCGATAGCGGGGTGCTTTTAACCCCCCGCTAGCGACCGAAATAAAGGGTTAAAAGCGCCCGCAAAGGGTCGCTGCCAAAGCACTTTGCAGGTGCTTCGGCAGCACTGCCTATTGATTTCAATGGGCAGGGGCGGTGGAAGAGTGGTGTATACAGTGCTTTTTTTCGGTCCTGCAATCGCACCGCCCCATTGTGAAAGCACTCAGGCTTTCACGCTGGGGTGGCTTGAGAGGCACTTTACAGGCGCTTTATGGGCGATTTTTTTTTTAGCGCTAAAATGCCTGAAAAGTGCCTCAGTGTGAAAGTAGCCTTAGTGCCAGGCCCGGACTGGGACAAAAAATAGGCCTGGGCATTTTGGACTGAGTAGCCCATGACGTGTTTACCGGCCCCTTCCCCGCTCTCCACCCTGATGGATCCCCCGGGAGAGGGAAGGGGGTTACCCAGCAGAGGTGCAGGGGGGGGCGAGGGGGACTGGGAAAGAGCATGAAGGGGGGTGGAGAGCACAGGAAGGAACCTTGAGAACATGGGGTGGGGTGAGAGCACAGGGGAGAGGCAGTGAACACAGGGAGGAAGAGGAGAGTACAGGGGGCCGGAGAGCACAGGAGGTGGGGGGTTGGAGAGCACGGGGGAAGCAAAAACATAGGGTGGGGTGGAGAGTACAGGGAGGGCAGGAGAGCACAGGGAGGGTGGAGAGTACAAGGGGGAGGCAGCAAAGAGCACAGAGAGGGTAGGAGAGCAAAGGGGGAGGTGGACAACACTGGGGGGG
This sequence comes from Lithobates clamitans, assembly GCA_037952925.1. Classification (NCBI taxonomy): domain Eukaryota; kingdom Metazoa; phylum Chordata; class Amphibia; order Anura; family Ranidae; genus Lithobates; species Lithobates clamitans. Next base: position 753,777 of record JBBGZY010001813.1, on the reverse strand, counting down.
CTGGAGAGCACTGGGGAGGTGAAGAGCACTTGGGGAGGCGGCCAACAGTGGGGGGGCTTGGGGCTGGAGAGCACTGGGGGGGAGGTGGACAACACTGGGGGGGGGGCTGGAGAGCACTGGGGGGGGGGGCTGGAGAGCACTGGGGGGCTGGAGAGCACTGGGGGGCTGGAGAGCACTGGGGAGGTGAAGAGCACTGGGGAGGCGGCCAACAGTGGGGGGGCTGGGGGCTGGAGAGCACTGGGGGGAGGTGGACAACACTGGGGGGGGCTGGAGAGCACTGGGGGGGCTGGAGAGCACTGGGGGAGAGCAGGGGGGAGGTGGAACGCATGGGGTGGGGGATTTGGAGAGCACAGGGGGGCAGCAGAGAGCATGGGGGATGTGGAGAGCACAGGGGGGCAGCGGAGAGCATGGAGGAAGGTGGAGAGCACGGGGAAGCCTGAGAGCATGGGGGGAGGTGGAGAGCACAGCGGGGAAGCGGAGAGCATGGGGGGGGTGTGGAGAGCACATGGGGGCCCCGGAGAGCCAGGGGGGAGGTGGAGAGCACAGGGGGGCAGCGGAGAGCATGGGGGGAGGTGGAGAGCACATGGGGGCACCGGAGAGCATGGGGGAGGTGAAGAGCACGGGGGGCAAAGTAAATGGTGGAGAGCACAGGGAGGCTGAGAGCCGGCTTCTCCTCTACCTCTTGCAGGCATTCAAAGACTGCAGGAGGAAGATGGAGAGAATGATTCTTCTATATGCAGCCACCCCCACTGCTCCTCCTATCCAGGTTACAGGGGGGGCTGCACTCACGTTCTCTATGATCTGGCTCCAAGGTGCCTGCAGCAGGTCTCCTCTAGCTCCTCCCCCTTCATGGTAACGCCTCCCGGCACAGACGGCTTCACTATACATGCAGTTGCAGAGAGCTCCTTTATATGGTTACTTATGCATACCTCCCAACTTTTTGAGATGAGGGAATGAGGGACACCTATCAGCAAAAGTATGCAGGCATAGGACACACCCCTTGTCACGCCCTCTTAAAGGAGAATTGTACAAAAAAAACACACAAGTGCTTTTTTACCACTACTATTCCTTTATATTGGCTTTTGGAATTTACAAATGCAGCAATTTAGAAGTCAGATGAATGGTTTAGCGCTGAGAAACACTTTTTGATAGATAAAAAGTGCATTTTATATACAACTATATGGATCAGACCAAAATGAGGGACAAATGAGGAGGAATGAGGGACAGAGGGACATTGCTCCAAATCGGGGACAGTTGGGAGCTATGCTTATGTCTGTCTTCCATCTGTTTCCAATTGGCAGCTGAGGACTGCGATGATATGACTGCAGTGACATGCGTTGCGTACAAACCTACAATAAATACATGGCGGCCTATGGCTCGGCGTTGTCACTAGTATGAAGAAATATGTTTAATGTCCTCATTTATGAGAAGACCTGTTTAAACAAACAAGTCATTCCCCCATAGCAGAGTTCTCAGGAGTAAACTTTTCGGTCCTATGCGGAGAGGAAGAATTATGGCCGAGCATTCATCGATTTGTTCCCGCGCAGTAAATTTATGAACACCCCTGCACTGCAAGACTGCTGAAAATCAATCGGAAGAAGCCGTGTAATAATAATAAAGGAAGCCGAATCTCAAAGGATTATTTTGGTGTATTTCCTATGAGAAATGATTAATAGCAGAGTGTTCACCCAGGAAGTTTCATGGCGGTCCCTTCACTTGCTGTTATCAAGATCAGAGTGTCAGAACAAGCTGATGTTTCCGAAATATAAATTGCGTAATACCCTTCCTGACCTTCCATTATATACTATATTGTCAAAAGTATTGTGACGTCTGCCTTTACACGCCTATGAACTTTTAATGGCATTCCAGTTTTATGCCCCGTACACACGGTCAGATTTTCCGACAGAAAATGTGTGATAGGACCTTGTTGTCGGAAATTCCGACCGTGTGTGGGCTCCATCACACATTTTCCATCGGATTTTCCGACACACAAAGTTTGAGAGCAGGATATAAAATTTTCCGACAACAAAATCCGTTGTCGGAAATTCCGATCGTGTGTACACAAATCCGACGGACAAAGTGCCACGCATGCTCAGAATAAATAAAGAGATGAAAGCTATTGGCCACTGCCCCGTTTATAGTGCCGACGTACGTGTTTTACATCACCGCGTTCAGAATGATCGGATTTTCCGACAACTTTGTGTGACCGTGTGTATGCAAGACAAGTTTAAGCCAACATCCGTCGGAAAAAATCCATGGATTTTGTTGTCGGAATGTCCGATCAATGTCCGACCGTGTGTACAGGGCAATAGTCTGTAGGGTTCAATATTGAGTTGGCCCACCCTTTGCAGCTATAACAGCTTCAACTCTTCTGGGAAGACTGTCCACAAAGTCTAGGAGTGTGTCTATGGGAATGTTTGACCATTCTTCCAGAAGTGCATTTGTGAGGTCAGACACTGATGTTGGACGAGAAGGCCTGGCTCGCATTCTCCGCTCAAATTCACCCCAAAGGTGTTCTATCGGGTTGAGGTCAGGACTCTGTGCAGGCCAGTCAAGTTGCTCCACTCCAAACTCGCTCATCCATGTCTTTATGGACCTTCCTGGGGACAACTCAAAAATTAGGATTTTCTTTTGCGTTCACTTTCAATGATAACAGTAAACAGGACAAATAGAGAGGGTGACAGCAATAAAACTGGTTTTCTAATCCCTCTCCACTCTATCCAAAACTGAAAAAAAAGTTTTGTCTTTAGTTATAATTTAACACCGGATGCTCCAAATCACACCAGATTAAATAATTGGAAGAATATAGTTGTACTATAGCAGAGAAGATGGATAATGGCACAGCCATGTATGTCAAAGCAGCCCCTTTATTGATCCGTAAAATCAAATACACAGAAGGTGAGACTTCTAACACGTTTCATGTACACAGGCGCTTAGTCATAGAATGAGTAAGAATGGCCTTCTATGACTAAGCACTTGTGTGCACAAAACATGTTAGAAGTCTCTACTCATCTCCTATGTATTTGATTTTGTGGATCAATTAATAAGCCACTTTGGTATATGTGCGTGTGCTGTTATCCATCTTCTCTGTAATAGAGATTGCCAGTGACCAGCTGTAGGAGCACCTGACTGCAGCACATAGGCCTAAGCCAACCTGGAGCGATAGCATGCTTTATTGATATAAGTCAGCCATTCTCAACCAAGGTTCCAGGCAGTGGTGGCTGGTGACGTTTTAGGATGGGGGGTGCCAGACCCCGCCCTTCCTTTTTGACCCCTCCCACGTTTCATAAACCCCACTCCTTATAGAATCCACCCACTCCGTCCCCTGTATTCCACTTGCTTCCACCCATAAGAGGTTATTTACTAAAGGCAAATCCACTTTGCACTACAAGTGCAAACTAAAAGTGCACTTGAAATTGCACTGAAAGTGCACTTGGAAGTGCAGTCGCTGTAGATCCGAGGGGGACATGCAAAGAAGATAAAAAACAGCATTTTAGCTAGCTCATGATTTGTTAATAAAATCAGCAGAGCTTATCCTCATTTCAGATCTACCCCTCACTTTGCACTTGTAGTTTGCACTTGTAGTGCAAAGTGGATTTGCCTTTCGTAAATAACCCCCATAGTGTCAGGAGTATACAGCTCAGCATCACAGGACAGAGTATAAAGATCAGCCTCACAGATCAGGGTATATAGCTCAGCATTACAGATAGGGTAAATATAGCCACAGCATTACAGATAGAGTATATAGCCCAGCAATACAGATAGGGTATATAGCCCAGCATTACAGATAGGGTATATAGCCCAGCATTACAGATAGGGCATATAGCACAGCATTACAGATAGGGTATATAGCCCAGCAATACAGATAGTGTATATAGCCCAGCATTACAGATGGGGCAAGTAGCCCAACAATACAGATAGTGTATATAGCCCAGCATTACAGATGGGGCAAGTAGCCCAACAATACAGATAGTGTGGCACTGACATCACACCACCCCCCCGATGCGGGGCTAGCAGCACACCACTGACAAACACACCCCACCCCCCTTACTCCATGCGTGGCTGTGGAGAGGATCCTCCTGTGTCTCCACTCTCCTCCATTCCTCCACAGTTCGGGCAGCAGCGGCGGCAGAGGTGTCCGGTCCTCATGCCTCCTCCACTTGCCAAAGCGCCGCTAGGCATCCAATAGGATCACCTGGTACTCTGGCTAATCAGGAAACAGGTCTCACCGACCTGCCTCCTGACTGGTGATTTTTTCACACTGTAGTGTGAAAATAGCGAAAATTAATTCGCTATGGTCATACAATTGGGTGGGTTTAGGACACACTCTCTGCGCTCCGAGCTCACCCTTTTTTTAAGCCTATTAGAGCCTCTCGCTCTAATCAGGTGCTTAAAAAAAAAAATGGATGTGGAGGTGGCGGCAGGGATAGGGGGGTCGGCGCCCATGCGCCCACAATGCACGGGCCGCCACTGGTTCCATGGAAGTTGGGGTTCCTCCAGGGATAGCAAGGGGTTCCTTGAGCTTTGGCTAACTGACCTCCCATCTAATCGTGCCTGAATAGATAGTTCCAGGTCCAATGAGCCTCGATAGACTAATCTTACTAAGGGTTCCCTGAGACCTGAAAATTATTTTAAGGGTTCCTCTGGCGTAGAAAGGTTGAAAAAGGCTGATATAGGTTGTAGTAATACAACAAGAAGACACATCTACTGATCTTTTTAATTTTATTTGGACATCCATATTATGTAGATATTTGAGATAGCAAACAATTTGTATATTATAATCTGTACACATACATATGGATCATACATGAGAACATTTAGGGGTTCAAGCACATAGGCTGCCTTCTATTTTAAATTTCTTAATAAATGGTAGGCCAGTTTGGCTATTGTCTAAAAGAAATAGTGCACAACAATTAAGATTTACTAATTAGTTCCTTTTTTAAAATTTTCACATTGTTGTAAGCAATCTCTGTGTGAGGAATGCTATGCAACTAATATTTTTTGAAAGCAAGCAAAGTCTCTTCTATTGCTGTCAGCCTCCTTTAAACCTCCAAACTCCTTTTTTTTTTTTTTTTCCTGCTGTGATCTGACTTTCTGTTACAGGATGGCTACGTTCGTTCTCCATGGTCCCACTGTATGTAAGAACGTAGCCACCCTCTCTTGCTTGCTCCTGGGATGGACTATGGACAGTCTCCAAAACTGCGGCCCTTTGCTTGCCTTTATCTGGCCCTTGGGGCAATATTCCATCCACTGACACTAACAAAAGGGCATAACCCCTGTCAGTGACACCAACAAGGGGGCACCATTCATCCCACCGACACCAACGATTTGGCATTATTCCTCTCACTGACACCAACGATAAGGCATTATTCCTTCCATTGATACAAATGATGGGGCACTACTCCTCCCACTGACACCAACGATGGGGAATAATTCCTCCCACTGATACCAAAGTTGGGGCACTATTCCTTCCATTGATACAAATGATGGGGCACTGCTCCTCTCACTGACACCAACGATGGGGAACAATTCCTCCCACTGACACCAACGATGGGGAACAATTCCTCCCACTGATACCAAAGTTGGTGCACTATTCCTCCCACCACCAGCGATGGGGCACTATTTACATCCACTGGACACCAGGACATTTTCTACTCCTACTGGCTCTAGTCCGGCCCCCCTAAAGTCTGAAGGACAGCAAACTGGCCCTTTGTTTAGAAAGTTTGGAGACCCCTGGACTATGGGATGTGTAATGTTCACAAAGCAGAGCACATGTGAGAGTAAAAACGAGAGTTTCGGGAGCTCACATAGGATGTTACAAGAAAGCAGAAAAACCACAGTAATGCCGTGTACACACGAACGGACTTTCCGGCGGACAATCCAATAGTGTGTGGGCTAGTCCGATAGCTTTTCGGAATAAAAATCCGACTGAGCTAGAAATAGAACATGTTTCAAATCTGTCCGACGGACTAAAGTTGGAAAAACTGTTCATCTGCGTGCTAGTCCGATGGACCAAATACGACACAAGGAAAGCTATTGGCTACTGGCTATTGAACTTCATTCTCGTTTACATCATCAAGTTCAAACCGAACGGACTTATGAACGGACTTAGTCCTATCGTGTGTGGCCAAGTCCGTTGGTTCGGGAAAGTCCGTCGGACCTAGTCGAAAGTCAGTCGGAAAGACCGTCGGACCTAGTACGCCGGAAAGTCCGCTCGTGTGTACGCGGCATAAGATTACAGGGTCGCTAAAGCCAATATCCCCCCATTTAAAAAAAAACTCCTACTTACCTGGTGGTGAGTTCTGCACATTTCAGATACTTACCCACCCAGCGGTTACAGCAATGTCCAGCTAAGACCCTCTTCTCTTCTGGCAGCGCTTGGTCCCGCACCACCATTTTTTGGTGTGATGTCATCGAGAGGCTGCTGGCTGTTCTGGGTTCCTTCAGTGCGCATGCGGCGATGACGTTGGCACAAGCGTATATGGTAAATATCTCGTAAACCGTGCAGGTTTAGGAGATATTCACAGTACCTACAGGTGAGCCTTATTATAGGCTTACCTGCAGGTACAAGTGCTGTAACAGAGTCTACAACCACTTTAATGCCGCGTACACACGAGCGGACCTTACGGCAGGCTTTACCCGGAGGACTTTTCGACGTACTTTACGACGGACTTTCTGAATGAACAGACTTGCCTACACACAATCCACCAAAGTCCGTCGAATTCATACGTGATGACGTATGACCGGACTAAAACAAGGAAGTTCATAGCCAGTAGCCAATAGCTTCCCTAGCGTGGCTTTTTGTCCGTCGAACTAGCATACAGACGAGCGGACTTTTCGTCCAGACTCGATTTCGACGGATTAATTTAAAACATGTTTCAAATCTAAGTCCGTCCAACTTTTGAGAAAACAAAGTCCGCTGGAGCCCACACACATCGAATTGTCCGACCAAAATCTCGTCCGCCAAAGTCTGCCGCAAAGTCCGCTCGTGTGTACGCGGCATAAGTGTTACTTAATCTTAATAGCCTTATAATATAGGTGCAACGGTCATTGGCCAAATAGCATACATACCCTGTAAGGTTTTCTGGGCTCTGCATATCATCATTGCTATTTCACTGCTATATTTCCACTTACTAAATGAGAATGTACCATCATTTATACAGCTTTCTATAGAACATGGAGCTTAGGATAGAAAAAAAAAGGTTTAAACTTTAAAAAGCATTTTTATGCCGCAGTAGGTGATCCTGTTTTCTCCAGTAAGGAAATCAATAAATGCGTTTATCATAAGGTCTAACACCCCTGTGCCAGTAGGAAGCACATTCCTCGGAGATATTTATTGCTTGGAGGGAGTAGAGACAGAAATAATATCAATCTTGCTCCTGTATGTTTACAGTTGCCTCCTACTTAAAGAAAGGAAAAAAAAAAAAAAAAAAAAAAAAAAAGGGAAAGCCAAACACATACAAATCAATGGTAATAAAGATAGCAGCAGAGTTAGTGAGATAAGACAGAGGGAGAGAGAGCTATAGAATGCAGGGGGGGGGGATACTAGTAAAGAGGGGGTCGTAAAACTTTAGCATAATGTGTCAGGAAACCAATATCTAAATTCAGGCCATTATTTTTCGTGTCAAAAAGAAGTATCATTCTTAGTTCAAACGTTTTCCTTTCCTGGATAGTTCTGAAATACAACCCAGCACTAGAAGGGATCAAAAAGATAATCAAAGATTTACAACCCATTATAACAGAGGATGAAACTCTGAAAGGAATATTCCAACAACCCCCATTATTGGCTTTCAGACAACCACCCAACCTCAGACACAAACTAATCAGCAGGAAACTTCACTCTGATTATGAAGTCACAAATAATGGAAGCAAACCCTGCAATAAAAAACGCTGCAAACTATGCAACCAGATAAATCTATCCAATAGTGTTACACACACAAATGGGACCTTCAATATCATGGGATCTTACAGCTGTACCTCAAGTAATGTTGTGTACTTCATCCAATGCAAAAGGTGCAGCAAAGGATCTTATGTTGGTGAAACAGGACAGAAGTTGCAAGCAAGGATGAATTTGCACAGACATACCATCAAGGAACATAAAGAAGATAGTTTCTGCACACCTGTGGGACATCATTTCTCACAGCCGGACCACACTATAGAAGACCTCAATGTTTTAGTTCTTAAAGGGAATTTCAGAACTATCCAGGAAAGGAAAACGTTTGAACTAAGAATGATACTTCTTTTTGACACGAAAAATAATGGCCTGAATTTAGATATTGGTTTCCTGACACATTATGCTAAAGTTTTACGACCCCCTCTTTACTAGTATCCCCCCCCCCTGCATTCTATAGCTCTCTCTCCCTCTGTCTTATCTCACTAACTCTGCTGCTATCTTTATTACCATTGATTTGTATGTGTTTGGCTTTCCCTTTTTTTTTTTTTTTTTTTTTTTTTTTTTCCTTTCTTTAACATGCTGCCTAAAAATTTTGTGAATCAGTACTGCTTGGACCTTGAAGAAGGGGACATACCCCGAAAGCTTGTCCTGAAAAATTGTATGTTAGTGCAAATAAAATAAGTATCACGGACAGTACTCAATTTTCCCTGTCACAATTGCACTAATACGGCTACAATCAAATCAAGCCTCCTACTTAATAAATGGGCCGTATCAGAGAGGAATGCCGGGATCACTGTACATTCCACCCCAATCTAGCTGTGCTTATCTGATCCTCCAATGCCGGGGACATTCATCACGGCTGTCAGCAGGCCTCACAAAGTGCTCCTGTTCATGTAACCAAGCCAGACCCTCTGTTATATATTTTATACTTCTCATATTTATATAGCCCAGACAGCCAAGTATGTAGAACCGTTCTCCAGATGCATTTACAATCTAATATCCTTATCGTGTACACACAATCACATACAAACTAGGGCCAGCTTAGCAAACACTAGAAAACATCTCCTCCCGATGGTCAGAGGGGGAGCTGTTCTGTATTCCAGCAGAATAGAATCAGGGAGGACTGACAACACTACTTGGGATCTCAGTGTATCAGTGGTGCAGTGTTGTCAGCGCAAACAGGAAGTTAGAGCTGAATGCCTTTTTTGCATCAATTATTATTGTTATAGCTATTAATATATCGCCGACAATTTATGCAGCTTTTTACATACAGTATATATTGTGCATCCACATCAATAGGTTTTTTCTGTACTTGCAGCATTTTTAGGGCCTGTGTTGATGGGTTTTTCTTTGCTTCAGATGACTTTTGTACTCCTGCACAAGTCTAATGCCCCGTACACACGGTCGGACTTTCCGATGGAAAATGTCCGATCGGAGCGTGTTGTCGGAAATTCTGACCGTGTGTAGGCTCCATCGGACATTTTCCATCGGATTTTCCGACACACAAAGTTGGAGAGCAGGAGATAAAATTTTCCGACAACAAAATCCGTTGTCGGAAATTCCGATCGTGTGTACACAAATCCGACGGACAAAGTGCCACGCATGCTCAGAATAAATACAGAGATGAAAGCTATTGGCCACTGCCCCGTTTATAGTCCTGACGTACGTGTTTTACGTCACCGCGTTCAGAACGATCGGATTTTCAGACAACTTTGTGTGACCGTGTGTAGACAAAACAAGTTTGAGCCAACATTCGTCTGAAAAAATCCTAGGATTTTGTTGTCGGAATGTCCAAACAAAGTCCGATCGTGTGTACTATTATGCCGCGTACACACGGTCGGACTTTCCGACGGGAAATGCCGTATGTGAGCTTGTTGGCTGAAAGTCCGACCGTGTGTATGCTCCATCGGACTTTCCGCCAACAAATGTTGGCCAGCAGGTTCTCAAATTTTCCGCCAACAAAACTTTGTTGTCGGACTTTTCGATCGTGTGTACACAAGTCCGTTGCACAAAAGCCCATGGACACTCGGAATCAAGTACGAGCCGGAAGCGCTCGGTCTTGTAAAACTAGCGTTCGTAATGGAGATATCACATGACCAGTGAACTTCCTTCGGAAAAAAATCCACGGTTTTCTTGGCGGAAAGTCCAATTGTGTGTACGGGGCATAAGGCTTCATTACACTTATGCCCTGTACACACAATAGGATTTTCCGACGGAAAATGTGTGATAGGACCTTGTTGTCGGAAATTCCGACCGTGTGTAGGCTCCATCACACATTTTCCATAGGAATTTCCAACACACAAAGTTTGAGAGCAGGATATAAAATTTTCCGACAACAAAATCCGTTGTCGGAAATCTAGATCGTGTGTACACAAAGCCGACGCACAAAGTGCCACGCATGCTCAGAATAAATAAAGGGATGAAAGCTATTGGCTACTGCCCCGTTTATAGTCCCGACGTACGTGTTTTACGTCACCGTGTTCAGAATGATCAGATTTTCCGACAACTTCGTGTGACCGTGTGTATGCAAGACAAGTTTGAGCCAACATCCGTCAGGAAAAATCCATGGATTTTGTTGTCAGAATGTCTGACCGTGTGTACAGGGCATTATTCTTTAATGGCACCCCAAGGCGATGCAATTCTGTTGCGATTGTGGTGCGGTGCAATAGCGTGCCGATTGCGTTAAAACATGATTTTTATATACGTGCTATTTTTGTCGTCCAAAAACGCGCATGAGCTTCTTTGTGGGTTACAAATGTGCTATGTGCGATACGCAGAATTGTGTGCAAACCACAAACCACTCAACAAAATTGCGAGCGTTTTTTCCACTACACAAAAAAATGTGAATGCAGCTTTAGGCTACTCGAAAACCAAATTCCTCCAAAATACTGGTTATATATCGTTAATATTTCATTTTTGATTATAATTAAATATATAATTCAAAAATTCTGCAAAAAAAAAAATTACCTGCCTGTTCGTAATCTTCTGTAGAATGTACACTGAGCTGCGCATGCACAGCTCAGTTTACATTTCCGTCATGGAGCTAGTGTGACGGGGTGAAGGACTCCACGAATGCCGCACCAGCCAATCAAGACTGACAAAGACTGGCACCTGGAGGAAGCCAGGAGAAGATACCAGCGAGGGACCTAGCAGAACTGTTGGAGCAGAGGTAATTATTGCTGCAGGTCAGAAAGGGGGTCAACTGCAGCTATCAATAAATTCTGTAGGCATCTAAGGGCTCATTTACACCGGGGGGGCGCACATTAGGGTGAGCATAGCGTGCACATGCTAATAAGAGTTCTTTTTTTTCCCCCATTTAAACATATTTTTTTTCTTTTAACAGAAAATTAAACTACTATTTAAATCTATGTGTGGCAGAATTTTTTTTGTCCAAAAATTCAACATGTCCTATTTATTTTCAGCGTACCCCAACGCAGCATGTTGGTGTGAACTGAAGCAATAGGACCTAAGGCCAATTGTCTTGTCTATGCGTTGGAACTGTATTGGGCAATGCTGCCTAAAGCAGCCCAGTGGTTCTGATGGGGACCAGCCCTCAGGCTGATTCCATTGACACAACCTCAAGCCCATCTACACAGGCCTATAAGGAGACAACATGCACAAATGCATTTATTGGAGTACTGAATGTGCTTTTTTATTTTGCCCAGAATACACTTTGTGGTGTATTTATAAAACATTTGTGCAACGAATGCATATCTCCCAACTTTTTGAGATGGGAATGAGGGACACCTATCAGCAAAAGTATGCAGGCATAGGACACACCCCTTGCCACACCCCCTCAAAGGAGAATTGTACAAAAAACAAGATTGGTTAAACTCACAAGTGCTTTTTTTTACCACTACTATTCCTTTATATTGGCTTTTGGAATTTACAAATGCAGCAATTTGGAAACCAGATGAAAGGTTTAGTGCTGGAAAACACTTTTTGATAGATAAAAAAGTGCATTTTTATATACATCTATACAGATCAGATCAAAATGAGGGACAAATGAGGAGGAATGAGGGACATTGCTCCAAATCAGGGACAGTCCCTCGAAATCAGGGACAGTTGGGAGCTATGCGAATGTCAGAAACATTTGTGCAAGCTGAACAAAATGTCACCGTTTTCTAATAGATTAATTCCTGTATCATCAGCTCCATCTAGTGGACAAAATGCAGTATATTTTCTCATTGATGTATTTCAGAAAACTATACTGCATTTTGGCCACTAGATGAAGCTGATGATACTGGAATTCATCTATTAGAGAACATACAGTGAAATTTCGTTCAGCTTGCACAAATGATTCTGACAGTCATGCAACAAATGTTTTATAAAGAGACCCCTTATTGCCATATTATGCTTGAAATGAGGTGACCTTAAATGCTAAGTACCAGCAGACACATTTTATTGATGATATTTTAATTATTTATTTGTATTTTTTCCAGTATATTCACTCTGTGGGTGTCGTGCACAGGGTAAGTTTGTTACACGTTCATTTACATTCCATCGCTCCCACAAAATGACTTTCTAGCATTGTCTTGGCAACATGTATTTAAGATGGAGGAGTGGACAACCCTTGACTGAAAGTGTTGAACAAATCGGGGAATCTGATTGGTGCAATATGCAGAGTATGGCCATCACACATAGGAAAATGTCCTGTAGTATCCTTTCTTGTTAGCTGCTGCAGTCTTCTGACGTTCTATTCGGATCAAGCGAGACATGTATCGCCCATACAATGCAAACAGCAGCGGAGTGTGTACTTTATTTACACATACAGAGGAATACAGCCATAAAAGTGTCAACGTGTTTCTGCCACTCAGGCCTTATCAGTCATGAGTAAGACCTGAGCAGCAGAAACGCGTTGACCGTAAGCAGTTTTGCAGAAGACCCCAGCAGACAAGTACTGTAGATGTGTTCTATTGCAGAAGGATCACTGCATGTATCCTTTGTGATAAATAGCCTGCCTGACTGCTTGATTTGTTATAAAATGCCTTCAGTTCCACTTTAGTGAGTGGGGTTTTTTGGGGTCCATAGTTGGTCTTTAAAGCGTAACTAAACCGGCCCATCCTCTGCAGCCAAGGAAGCTGCCATCTTGGCTTCTGTTTGATCTGCAACTGCCATGGTGCTGCACATGTGATTAGTTATGACATCAGTCATTTGATAGTTTGACGGTTAGGATGAAAGCACATGCGAATGTGACAGTTAGAGCCCTTTCACACTGGGGCGGTTTGCAGGCGCTATTGCGCTAATAATAGCGCCTGCAAACCGACCCGAAAGCGCCGCTGCTTTCACACTGGAGCGATGCGCTGGCAGGACGGTAAAAAAAGTCCTGCCAGCAGCATCTTCGGAGCGGTGAAGGAGCGGAGTGTATACAGCTCCTTCACCGCTCCTGCCCATTGAAATCAATGGGAGGGTGCGGCTATACCGCCGGCAAAGCGCCTCCGCAGAGGCGCTTTGCGGTGGTTTTTAACCATTTTTCGGCCGCTAGCGGGGGGTAAAACCGCCCCGCTAGCGGCCGCATACCAACGGTAAAGCGCCGCTTACAATAGCAGCGCTTTACCGCCGACGCCCGCCCCAGTGTGAAAGGACCCTTAGCATTCCCAGCATGCTGGAAATGTGACTGTGTTTTGAAACTGTTAAAACGGAACTAAACCCTCCTATCCTTTTCAGCCAAGGAAGCTGCCATCTTGGCCTCTGTTTGATTTGTAACTGCCATGTGATCCGTTATGACACCAGCCATTTGATGGTTTGACAGTTTGGTTGAGAGCACAAGCAAATGTGATGGCATTCCCGGCATGCTAAGAATGTAACTGTTTTTTGAAACCATTAAATCAATGGGTTTAGTTCCGCTTTCTAAATTCAAATATAATATTTATTAAAAACATATTTCTGAATCTTGAAAATAAGGTCATCCCATAATGTTTGTATATTGCTTAGTTATTATGTGCCCTCATTAGGAATATTGTATCATATGCCTGTTTTCTGTATTTCAGGACCTAAAACCGAGCAATCTGGGTGTGAATGAAAACTATGAGATTAAGGTAAAGGACCAACCCACTTCAAAATCCGGTATTCGCAATACTGATCAGTCCTAGGCTTGACATTGTTCTTAAAGGATAAATATAATAGTTTTTGTTCTTTTATTTTACACTTTGTAACAAGGGATTTGCCAGTTTATAAATTGAAGTTTTTCTTCCTTATTATGGCATTATATGATATCACAAGTATCCTCACCCCCTGCACCCTCTGCCATTGTAGTCCTGTCATTACAACTCCTTTGTGAAGAGCTCTCCATCCTGGAAATGGTGACATGTTGGCGACCTTCCTAGTGATTGGCCATTGGCCGTGTTTGTTAGATCCTGTTCGGGTCTGGTTTCTAAAGCGTTAATAAGAGCAGTATATGTCTCTGGAAGGCTGCAGAGGAGCAGGGCAACAATATGGTTATCTTTGATGCAGTGTTAATTTTAGTCTTAGGACTAAAATGGCATTTTAGTTTTAGTTTTTTAGTTTTAGTCCCATTTTAGTCTTCTGCAGTTGTTTTAGTCGTATTTAGTCGACTAAATCTCCAGTACATTTTAGTCGACTAAAATGTCCTACGTTTCAGTCGACTAAAATCTCCAGTACATTTCAGTAATTGCAATTTAGTTTTAGTCTTAGTCTTTTGACTAATATGGCATTTTAGTTTTAGTCTTATTTTAGTCTTTTGACTAAAATGGCTTTTAGTTTTAGTGGTATTTCAGTCATCTCAATTGTTTTAGTTTTAGTGGTATTTTAGTCGACTAAAATAGTATTCATTTAGTCGACTAAAATGTTTTAGTCATTTTAGTCGACTAAAATGTTTTAGTCGACTAAATTAACACAGCTTTGATGTCCTCTACAATGGCGCGTAGCTGCTCTATGATTTCTAGTATAGCTTTTTCATGGTCACTCATATGCTGGCCTTCCTCTAGTTTCATCTTATACAACTTTCTTAGCTTGCTGTTTAGACTTGAACGCTCATGCAGTTTCTGTAATGAAGTCCACATACCTTTGGCCATTTTCTCTGTTTTTTTTTGTGGATAAGCTGGTCATCTTCCACTAGTAAGCTTATGGTTGCTTTTGCCTGTCTATCCTTCCTGTCCCAGTCATCTGCCTCTCCGTTTGTTGGTCTGTCTGTATTTAGCACTTGCCACTAGTCATTCTTGCTGAGAAACACTTCCAGTTTAAACTTCCACAGCTGGTAATTGGCATTGCTAAGCTTTGCAATTACAAACTTCACACCTGCACTGCTTGCCATCTTTCAGTAGCTTGTATACAGTACTCACTGACTCACTGTAGAATTCTTTCCAGTGCCTGCTTGGCTTGTAGTATCCTCTCCAATACCTGGGTGCCAGGGACCCATAACCTGTTGTACAGAGTATTAAAACATGCGCTGGAAGCTTCTTGTATACAGCAGAACACCTTTACTTTTATTGAGGATATCTTTATCATGGCTTCCTGTTTCTGTCTACATGATGTAAAACCATGATAACGATATCCTCCATGAAAGTAAAGGTGTTCTGCTGTATACAAGAAACTTCCAGCGCATGTTTCAATATTCTGCACAACAATGTTTACATCTAGAGTGGAGGCAGTTCTTACCCCCAGAAAAGGGCTGGCAGAAAATCTGGGGAACCTAAATGGGTCCCACTAGAAAGGTCCAACTAAAGAAAGACCTTTTGATCCACAACACAGCCAGTGGCCATGTTGGGTTAGCCTGTATATCAATGAGATATAGTTCTTTCCTCAAATCAGAGTGTGCATTCATTCTGGCTCTGTTTGAGTTGATATAAACTCATATACATTCATATAAACTTGTTTTACCAGGGATGACAGCTGACTAAATAATTATCATACTTTGCAAAATTTGAGGTTCAGTGCTGCCCCTCTGCCTTGCCCAGGCACCAGCCCACAAATGTCTATAGGTTAAAGATTACCCTGGTTTACACAGCTAAACCATGATAATCCTGACCGCATATCTGTTAAAAAGGATTGCACTTTAAAACAAAGTGCACTTATCCTTTTTGCCTACCCCCACTAACCTAACCAACCCTCCACAAGCGCAAACTTACCTTGATCTGATAACTGGCGTCGTTCATAGGCACCATTTGGATACAGCAGGGAGCCAAAGCTGCAGTTCCCTGCTGTACATATCAGAATTGCTCAGCGGAGGTTAGAGAGCCACTAAAGTAGGAATATAAATAAGTGTTAATGTGGGTATTAAATAATAGGTTAAAAAAATATATATAAAGCTGTTCCTGGAGAAGGACTTTGGAACGTAATGCAAACCTGTGCTTTGCCCATGCATGGGAAAGTAACAGGTTTAATTGAATGACCCCTCCCCATATTTCTTTGTTCCCCCACAACTTATGGTAGGAGCATGTAACTTAGTGCGACTTCTCATGTGACGGCACTGGTGCTTTATGACTGGCCCAGTGCTGTCCCATGGGGGTGGGAGATGGTCCAGTGTAAGCTTTAGCCCGGGTTCACACTATATCAGGCTGTGGATCGCACAGGAGCGCTGTGCGTCCCTGTTCCCCGTTTCAGGGACGAATCAGGGCCGATTCTATGCCTGAATTCGGTCCTGAAACGGAGCCAAAGACGCACAGCGTTTTTGTGCAGTGCGCTCGGCAGCCGCCCCGGAGATATGTGAACCGGCTCCATAGGGAGCCAGTCACATTCTCCTGCTATGCGAATTAGATGCAGGGAAACGCACATCTAATTCGCATAGGTGTGAACCTGGGCTTAATCTGGACAAGCTTATTTAACCACTTTCATCCCCTTCCTGCCCAGGCCAATTTCCAGTGCTGTCACACTTTGAATGACAGTTACTCAGGCATGCAACACATGCAAAACTTAATTTTTTTTTCAGGATTTTTTTTAGACAGATCAAGCTTTCTTTTGGTGGTATATAACCACTGGTGTTTTTAATCGTTGCTAAAAAAATGAAAAAAGACCAAGAATGTTGAAAAAAGGAATGTTTTTCTTAGTTTCTGTTACAAAATTTTGCAAATAAGAAATATTTCTTTTTCACTGATGTGTGCTAATGAGGCTGCACTGATGGGCACTGATGAGGCTGCACTGATGGGCATTGATGAGGTCTTGCGCTGATTGGCACTGATGAGACTGTGCTGATGGGCACTGATGATTCTGTGCTGATGGGCACTGAGGAGGCGGCACTGATGTGGCTGCACTGATGGGCACCGATGAGTCGGCACTGATGGGCACTGATGAGGCTGTGCTGATGGGCACTGATGAGATTGCGTTGATGGGCACTGATGAGGCTGCACTGATGGGCACTGATGAGACTGCGCTGATGAGCACTGATGAGGCTGCGCTGATGGCACTGATGAGGCTGCGCTGATGGCACTGATGAGGCTGTGCTGATGGGCACTGATGAGGCTGTGCTGATGGGCACTGATGAGGCTGCGCTGATGGGCACTGATGAGACTGCGCTGATGGGTACTGATGACTCTGCGCTGATGGGCACTGATGAGGCTGCACTGATGGCACTGATGAGGCTGTGCTGATGGGCACTGATAAGGCTGCAATGATGGGCACTGATGAGGCTGTGCTGATGGGCACTGATGAGACTACACTGATGGGCACTGATGAGGCTGCATTGATGGGCACTGATGAGGCTGCAATGATGGGCACTGATGAGGCTGCGCTGATGGCACTGATGAGGCTGCGCTGATGGGCACTGATGAAGCTGCACTGATGGGCACTGATGAGACTACGCTGATGGGCACTGATGAGGCTGCGCTGATGGGCACTGATGAGGCTGCAATGATGGGCAATGATAAGGCTGCAATGATGGGCACTGATGAGGCGGCACTGATGGGTACTGATGACTCTGCGCTGATGGGCACTGATGAGGCTGCACTGATGGCACTGATGAGGCTGTGCTGATGGGCACTGATAAGGCTGCAATGATGGGCACTGATGAGGCTGTGCTGATGGGCACTGATGAGACTACACTGATGGGCACTGATGAGGCTGCACTGATGGGCACTGATGAGGCTACAATGATGGGAACTGATGAGGCTGCGCTGATGGCACTGATGAGGCTGCGCTGATGGGCACTGATGAAGCTGCACTGATGGGCACTGATGAGACTACGCTGATGGGCACTGATGAGGCTGCGCTGATGGGCACTGATGAGGCTGCAATGATGGGCAATGATAAGGCTGCAATGATGGGCATTGATGAGGCGGCACTGATGGGCACTAATAAGCTGCACTGATGGGCAGGGGAGTGTTAGATGCACTAGAAAATTTAAAGACGCTAACAAATTGAAGTCATACTCCAGTTAATACTTTATAATAAGTTACAGCAACATTTTTTTTTACTTTTGGTATAAAGGTTTTACATAAATAAAATCAGATCATTGTAAGGACCCCTGTCAGTGTTAAATGATTTGTCTCATCCCTGTAACTGCAAGAGAGCTTGTTCTATTGAAAAAGAGACTTATTGGCTGGATCACCAGATGAAAATAGAAGAAAGAAAGCCTGAAATTTTAAACTAACGTAGCCATCTAAGAATTGGTAAGCTGCAATACAATAAATGTTTGCTTTTGGGTTTTAGCCTCTCACAAAATGATTTTAATGAAATTTGGTAAGAAAAAAAAATCATCCAAGAGAATTTGTTAACTTATAATACCATCAAAGACACACAATTCCAGGGTTTTACAGCACTTATTCAGCAAAGCTAAGAGCAATCCATAAAATGGAGCGAGCCATAATACCCAATTAGCAATCACCTATCACTGATATATCTATACAGTTTTGCTGCTCTTTGCGGTGAGTTAGAAAATAAACCAAAAACGGTCCAAAAAATGTCTGCATTACAAAAAAATGAGACAAGGAGACTGGTTCATTATTCTAATGTATTTATTTCTTTGGATTGAATAGTACATTATATGGAAATCCCAGCAGTAGCCTAGGGGCATGCTTGTAGACCAGAATAATTATAATCTAATTATGTCTAATGAAGCTTTTTTTTGTGTAGCAATGAGAATAATTTCTGCCTTTTTAGATTTTAGATTTCGGGCTGGCTCGCCAAACGGAGAGTGAAATGACTGGATACGTGGTGACACGCTGGTACAGAGCGCCAGAAATTATTTTAAATTGGATGCACTACAACCAAACAGGTGACTGGGACTTCATTAGGATTTTCAGAAATGCCATGCATTTTGCAAAATTGAGGTAAAAGTGTAACTTGACAGAGTTGCCAACTGAGAAATACCAGTATGGGCAAGATATAGGGCCACATTAAAGATGGCAATGAACCATTTACACCAGTTCTTACTATCAAATGAGCTTAAAATCTGTTGTCTCTACCATACAAATGCTCTTGTTTCAATCTGGGCAAATCCTGATTGACCTGCAAATATTTTTTATGGGTTTTGAGTGTAAAATGGTGCAGCTCAAGGAAATCCATGCACATATGGGAAGAAAGTGCAAACACTGTATAGTGACCATAAAGGATGATATCATGTGCAGGCAGCTTCAAAACAGTGTTATGTATGTCAGTAGACTAGAAAAAAGGAATGGAGCCTGATTGATTGCTATGGGCAACCACTTCCTATACAAGACCCTCAGGCTTACTAACCCAACTCTTGCTCTTTTTACAGTGGACATTTGGTCTGTTGGATGCATCTTGGCTGAAATGATCACTGGCCGTGTTCTGTTTCCAGGAGGAGACTGTATCCTTTTGTGAGAATTTTGTATAAATGTCATTAAGGACCCGTTTTGGTAATGGCTGTCATGTACCTGGTAGAGGAACCTCAAGTGATGTGGATGGCCTCTCCTACACCTCCCGCTCCCAGGAAAGTGACAAGTGGTGCAAGGGCACGGAGTGGCATGAGTGCCTCATAGTTCTTGGCAGCAGTTGGTGTGGGTTGATAGGCTGAACGTCAGCAGAGTCAGTCCGGGCAGCAGGCAGAAGATCAGAGAGGTACCAAAAAGTGGCAACCACCCCAACCTACAACTGGCCTTTGCAGCAAGGTGCACATGGAAAGTTAATGCACATTACAAACAGACAAAAGATTTCCTAGCACGCTTACCAGCCAGCCTGCAAAACAATCAAATTGACCCCATCTAACAGTTTATGTTAAAAACAGAGGTTTTTATTTGCACACATTTGGAAATATATGCGCAAGCCACAGTGTCCATGCTAAGGGACCTTTTTTTTTTTTTTTTTCTTTTAATTCTCTTCATTGGTATTTCCAAAGAAGTAAGAAAGTTACAATACAGAGCCTTTGAGCATTCTCCGGCTCGAGAAATACAACTTATAAACAGGTACATAACAACAGGTTATCTACCTAACAATACAATAGATCAACCTAAAATTCTACCGCTCAGTCTTTCCATTTGAAAAAGTGATGGAATTAGAATACGCTGCACTTCTTCAATAGGAGTGAAATGTCCCAAGAGGAAACTTTTGTACTAGGCCTAGTATACCGAGGGATTAAAACAGAGGAATATTGTGAGAGTCTTAGCTGGTCATAGTATAGAAAGAGTAATTAGAGCACATTTCCACACCTTGTCGAATTTAGCATTACACCCACTAGAGTGATATGTCATTTTAATTAATGGAATTGCAGAACTGATCACAGATTTCCAAGAATTCAGGGAGGAAGCCTCTGAT
Source organism: Lithobates clamitans (assembly GCA_037952925.1). Classification (NCBI taxonomy): domain Eukaryota; kingdom Metazoa; phylum Chordata; class Amphibia; order Anura; family Ranidae; genus Lithobates; species Lithobates clamitans. Next base: position 733,217 of record JBBGZY010001813.1, on the reverse strand, counting down.
TGTTTCCATGTTAGTAATATTGCTTTACGGGCATAAAAGAGCAATAGTCTTATGAGGGTCTTAGTTGCTGTGCTGTGCGCCAGAGTGCCCACCAGGCCCAGCAAACAAACCGATACAGTCTGTGGGATTGGAATTTTTAAAAGCGAGGTTATGAACTGCGTTACCTCCTCCCAGAAAGAGTGAACTTTGAAACAAGACCACATCATAGGACAGAAACCTGCCTCTAGATTAGCACATTTCCGACAGCTAGGGTAGGCCCCGGAATACATTTTATTGAGCCGTTGCGGAGTTAAATATACCCAATGTAGAATTCTAAACTGAATTAAGCAATCCTTTACTGCTACTAGTTGAAGAAAAGGGTATTTCTACATATCTTCCCAATCTTCTGTATCTACCTCAGGAAAATCTACTCGCCATTTAGCTTGTAGAGTTTCAAGACCAAAATGCATTGATGGTAGTAGTGCCTTATATATGGTGGATAAGGGTTTGTCCAGCTCGTTATCTCGGAGTAGGGATTCTAGATTGGAGTGGAGGAGTAATATTGTTTGAGACCCAAATTGGGAAGAAAAGGCATGTCTGAGCTGAAGATATCTAGAGAAGTAATGATTGGGTAATTCGTAGTTCTGTTTGGGAGTATTAAAGGGAAGGATAGCCCCGTTTTCACATATATGGTCAAGTACCTTAATGTCCCTTATTGCCTATATTCTTGGTTCAGGGATAGTATGAATTTCTGCGAGGAGCGGATTGAACCATAAGGGGGTAGCCGGAGACCATCTATTTGGTTCTGCTGTATGTTTACATACTTGCGTTTACCACACCCTTATGGGACCTTTTTATATATACTACGGTTCTAACTCTAAATTTCCAGAGCCTCCATAGTAGAAGCACATATATGAATGAATAGATTATTATATGTACTCCTACTATGGAGGCTTTAGCATTGTTTTGAAGGGAGGCTGGTAAGTGTGCTGGGAAATCTTTGGTCTGTTTGTGATGTGTATTGCGTTTCCATGTGCACCTTGCTGCAAAGGGCCAGTTATAGGTTGGGGTGGTTGCCACTTTTTTGTACAGTTGAATGAATTGGGTGCAGGGATGCACTGGGTGTCTTTGCTGCCATTGTGCTCTAGCTGGGCATCACGTGCATCCCTGTACCTTTAAGGAGGGGTGGGATTCCTCCAGGCATACCTGCCCTTAATCTATCCATTCTTATATGTGCTCCTACTGTGGAGGCTCTGGAATTGTGGGCACTGCTGCTTGCGCATACTGTATATTTGCAAATGTGTGCAAAAAACCCCTCTGTTTTTAATATAAATTGTTAGACAGGGCCAATTTGGTTGTTTTGCAGGCTGGCTGGTAGGTGCGCTGGGAAATCTTTTGTCTGGGAAGATCAGAGAAGACCGGCTGGGCAACAGACAGATGATAAGTGGAGACTGGCTGGGTAAAGGGTGGATGACCAGTGGAAACAGTGATCAACAGAGTTAGACACGCCGGGTTGGTAACTGGCGGTGAGATTGAATGTAATCCCATGGAATTCAGGCTGGAGACTGAATAGGGAAGGAGAAGGCAGAAGCGTGGTCCAATTGCAAGCCATGGTCTGTAGAGGCAGATATTTGAAGTAGTCAAGGCAGGCCAGGTCAATAGCAAGTTTTACAGGAACACTGTAGACAAGACTGGTCATGTGCAGCAGATCAATAAATAGCCTGCTTGGTGCTAGAATCAGTGACAGGCATGTGCGCATTTTCTTGTGCATGCATACAGTATTCACATATGTGTGGGCCTGCACCAACATTTTTCCGATGCACCATTCCATATACTGGTATGCCCTTCCTGACAATAGCATTGCAATCTCCTATTTTCATAACCTGACACAGCAAGAATGGAGTATCTAGGGCTAGGTATATGAAAAAAAAATGTTTCAATCCGGATGGCCGCACTCCAACAAAATCTAGGGCAAGGTGGTGGTGTTTTTGGAAAGGATACTCCCAACATCCTCATACTCACCTTACCTCACAGCTTCTTGGTAATCTGCAGTTGGTGCTGTAATCGGCTGTGTCCGCAACCCAGGCAATGGTGATTTTACTCACTGGTCATGTGACAGTGCTGGGGCCAAGTGGTTGGCTGCTAAGCCCCAGCTCCATCAAAAGTGAAGCAGGTCAGATGTTCTCCATACCAAGGGGAGGTATACCAGGTACCAGGTAAGATGAGAATATGGGAGTCATGGATGCCTTTTCCAAAGACACCTCGCCCTAGACCTAGATGATTGACTATTTAAATTCTTGATGGGCCAGGTTATGAGAATGGGAGCTGCATGGACAAGTTAACAGTATATCTTTGTTAACAGTAACAAACCAGCTTAAAAAAGCAGTACCAAAGTAAAAATTCACCTCTCCTGTTGCCTGCACCTCCAAAAACCTTCCCATTGAAGAGAAATGCTCCACTAAAATATCTTCTCAAACAGTCACTTCCAGGAGTGCTGATGTCCTGGGGGGCTGAACTCTGTGCTACATCTTGCCAACTAACTCGTACGTCACTACAAGACAGAATAGTGTCAAATCATGACCCAAAACCATTATAGTTTTCCTTTAAAATGTGGAGAAAGAGGCTTTTCTGTGTATGTGTTGTGGAATAATTGTTTACTTAATGTACATTCAGATTTTGATGAACTGAACAAAATTATTGAGGTAATAGGAAGTCCCCAACCAGCATTAATCAGCAAGATGGAAAGCAAACATGTAAGTACCTATATATTCTACAGATCGACGTTGGCTAGGTATGTAGGCTGCCCTTCTGTGCCCATAATTTTGCATCTAGTCTTAAAATGGAAGTATTTGGGACTAATGATTTGCTGCTGGAGGTGCAAACGCTGCATCCTGGAGGGAGATCACATACTCCCCCTATACCCAGAAGAACCAGGTATTTGTCGTGTTCTATAAAGATCCAAAAAAAGTGCAGTGCATAAACTAGACAGTGGCCATAAATGATATGTAAATTGCAACAATACTTAAAGTGAATTACTTAAATTGAACATAGAAAAAACAATAAAGTAAACAAAACAGTGTTGTTTGCACTTTAAATAGTGTCCATAAATGTCCAAAATCACAAACTGTGAGAACATTGATGTAAACCACCAGAGGAATGAAAAAGGTGAACATTGATAAAATAAAAAGGAGAATAAGAGTCCCACACTCAGTGATGAAGCTGGAAAATGGCTGTTAGGATAGCTGAGGTGACACCAAACACCAGAGGCTTCCTGAAATGCCAGTGACCCCCTGGTTAGAGTCATCGTAAAGATCAATGTACACTCATTTAAACAGCAGGCACAAGCTCTATGACAAAGGATGGAATGGTGACACTGGCACAGCTCATTTTGCTAGTACACAGGGACTCCTCCATTGCCCGGCTTAGCCCAAAAGGCTTGAGATGGATCATAGAGTATATAAAATAAAAAGGCTCCTCATAGTGTAATACTGTAACGTAATCTGCATTTAAAAAGAGAAAAAAATGCACTTACAATTTAGCAGGTAACAAAAGACATGTCATAAAACTGCCGTAGAAGGGAACAGAGTCTTCCTCCAGTAACTAAAATGGCCGATGTTGGCCGCGCATGCGCGGTAACGTGTGTGCGTGGCACCACCCTACGCGTTTCGTCATATATGACATCATCAGGGGAATTTGTTATGTTTTCATAGAAGAACAGAATGGCATGGGAGAGTGGTGAAGGTTTGTATTTGTGGGTTGGGTTGTCCTTACAAATAAACACTTTGCCCTGAATGTGACAGATTTTCTTAAACTTAAAGAATCCTGAAAGCTCCTTGCATACTTCCTCCTGAAAATGCAAATTTCCTGGTAGTCTCTGGCTTTAATATTATATAAAGTTGTTGACTTGGAACGGGTACACAGATCGGGAAAGTTAGAGCAAAGGCATATTACTTGTCCTTTTCTGCAAGTGTGGGGGGCAATATGACTGCTGGGCAAGTCACATTTTTATGTGAAGAAATCAGCAATGGCAGCTTCCATTTTTTCTCATTAGAAGTTTCTTTTGACATAGATTTTTTTTTTTTTTTTTTAGGCTAATAAAAAAATCGGTTAATATACAGTTTTTGTTTTTTTTAACCAAACATCTTTTAGTACTTGCCAATTTGATTATTATTTGCAGCCCTTTATTTCTTTTTACAGGCTCAAGACTATTTAAAAATGCTACCATACAAGCAAAAGAAGAATTTTAAAGAGGTTTTCCCGACAATGAACGCACTAGGTATGAAAACCGCCCATTGAGACAACCCTTTATCCACCCATAATAGCACAAATTAGTAGATCATCTGTGAACTGGGTGTGCCCTGTCTTGATGTTTTCTAAATTCACCTTACTGTAATATTTGGGTATTTGCATAGTTCCTCCCTCTTTCCTTTTATTTTGTGTCACAGGTGTACCCAGGATCTTGTCAGAAATGTCCATATCCAGCATTATTCCCACAGTCTATTACTTAAAGTGTGTGTATAGCCAAACTTTTCTTTTAGTTTTGGATTGGGTATTGAACCATTAAAATCTGTGCAAGTTAATTTTTGCTGTATTTATCCTGCTATAGAGGTTTCCCTTCACTTCTTGTCCTATGCACTATACAGGAAGTAAGAGGGAAAATTCTCCTAGATCCTAGACAACTGTCATCAGAACAGATGTCCCCACTGGAAGATTTCTCCTCACCTCTTTGTATAGTGACAACTGCAAAAATTAGATGAAAAAATCCAGGATAGTGGTAGCCAGGACAAATCGAGAGGATAAATCTACCCAGTACAGCAAAGACAAAATCCAGCAGGGGTTCTGACCAGTCCCTACTCTATCCAAAACTAAAAGAGAAGTTGTGGCTTTATATACATATTAAATGATAACTGTACTTTCATAGAAAGTACAATAATCATTTTGGCCTACCCAACTAAAGTAACCCCCCCCCCCCCCCATCCTCAGATGCCTACTTACCTAAATCTGAAAGCTGTGGCCCAATGGAATCTGAAGAGCCTTTGACTTAAATCTTCTTTCCACCTGAGCAGTTGAACCCCCATCTTGTGAGATACCTCAACAGAGGCCTATAGCAGTGGTCATCAACCCTGTCCTCAGGGCCCACTAACAGGCCAGGTTTTATGTATTACCTTGGTGAGATGCGGACTAGAATACTGCAATCACTGAGCAGCGAATGATATCACCTGTGATGTATTTCAGTTATCTTGCAAACCTGGCCTGTTAGTGGGCCCTGAGGACAGGGTTGATGACCACTGGCCTATAGAGATTGACCATGCAGATGTGGCCAGAAATAAAAACTTTGACCAGAGGCTCTATAGATTCAGGTGATCCACAGCCAACCAATTCAAGAAGTAAGTATACACTATATTACCAAATGTATTGGGACGCCTGCCTTTACACGCACATGAACTTTATTTTTTTTTAAAGTATAATTTTATTGAGTTTACACAAGTGTTACATAGATGAAAGCAGGAAAGTAAATGTCACATATTAGCCCATAGCCAGAGAAAACATTACATCATAATGCATGACATTATAAGTACTATAACATAGTATGAACAAACGAACGAAGGAACTACAATCAGAAATGTTGTAGGTGATATCTTATGTGGTGGGGGAATAAGCCTTGAGTTGTGGTAAAATATATCTGCGAAATTCTCTTGTCATTAAAATGTATTGCCAATGTGGCAGGAAAGGATGGAAAAAAAAAAAAAAAAAAAAAAGTGGGAATAAACCATAGTACGCTATCATCCCAGACTTTATAGGTATTAATGTGTTTACGTCTACATCTAAGGCAAGATGTGTATTATATCAGTACAATGCAATTATATCTACCTTTGAGTCAAGGTGCAACTTAGGTCAATAAAATTGGAATTTAAGGTAGCAGTTTGAATGAAAATCGTTGTAAAGCGTATTGGTATGTTTTCAATTAAATCATATCTCCAATTCCTCCTTTCTCTTCTCCGTATCATCCGGTCAGCAACCTACTCTATTTCCCTGCTTTATTTCCTAAAGTCTTTCCTTGTCCTTAACCGACCTTGGTTGCTCCGTTCCACCTCTGGGCACCCCTATTGGGAGCAATCTGTGCCCAGTGTGGGACATATGAGGACAGAGAAGACAGAAGCATGTCGAATCTGCCTAGTTAGTTTGAAAAAAGGCGTAACTGTGATGCCTATCAGATCTCAGAACGGCAGCGAGGGATCATGCAGATCATTAGTGATCCCTTGGGTGGTAGAGAGGGTCTTACGAGGGAGGGGGAAGGGGGAAGGAATGATGGAAGAACAATGAAAGCCCAAAGATAATTCCATGGATTAAGCAGTTGAATGCGTGTGTACTGTCTCTCCATTCCTTTGAGGAGTGGGGTCAGAGGAAGTGTGCGGTATGTGGTTTGATTTGAAATGAGTCCAACAAGCCCATATATGTTCATACTTGGATGGTGTATCATTGGATTGATGTATAAGGTGTTCCATTTCAGCTATTCTGTCTACCCTCTGTATCCATTCTTGAATAGTGGGGGGGGAGGTGTCTCTCCAGTGGATAGGGATGCATAAGGTAGCTGCGTTGATGAGGTGTAGGACCAGGGATTTCTTGTAAGTGTGTTGTGGAAGGGAGGTGTGATGAAGTAGGTATTGGGCCGGGGTGAAATCAGGCGAGTAAGTCGTAATCTGTGTAATTAGTCGATGTATGTCTATCCAGTAATTTTGTATGAGGGGACAATCCCACCATATGTGGAGGAGAGTACCCCTGGATGCTTGACAACGCCAGCAGAGGGGGGGAAGGTTTGGGTGGAATTTGTGTATCCTATCTGGAGTTCTGTACCACGCACATGAACTTTAATCGCATCCCAGTCTTAGTCTGTAGGGTTCAATATTGAGTTGGCCCACCCTTTGCAGCTATAACAGCTTCAACTCCTCTGGGAAGGCTGTCCACAAGGTTTAGGAGTGTGTCTATGGGAATGTTTGACCATTCTTCCAGAAGTGCGTTTGTGAGGTCAGGCACTGATGTGGGCGAGAAGGCCTGGCTCGCAGTCTCTGTTCTAATTCATCCCAAAGGTGTTCTAGGCCAGGACTCTGTGCACGCCAGTCAAGTTCTTCTACCCCAAACTGGCTCATCCATGTCTTTATGGACCTTTCTTTGTGCACTGGTGCACACTCATGTTGGAACAGGAAGGGGCCACCCCCAAACTGTTCCCACAAAGTTGGGAGCATGAAAATGTCCAAAATGTCTTGGTATGCTGACACCTTAAGAATTCCCTTTACTGGAACTAAGTGGCCAAGTCCAACCCCTGAAAAACAACTCCACACCATAATCACCCTTTCATCAAATGATTTGGACCCATGCACAAAGCAAGGTCCAAAAAGACATGGATAAGCGAGTTTGGGGTGGAGGAACTTGCCCTGACCTCAACCCGATAGAACACCTTTTGGATGAATTAGAGCGGAGACTGCGAGCCAGGCCTTGTCATCCAACATCAGTGCCTGACCTCACAAATGCACTTCTGGAAGAATGGTCAAACATTACCATAGACACACTTCTAAACCTTGTGGACATCCTTCCCAGAAGAGTTGAAGCTGTTATAGCGGCAAAGGGTGGGCCAACTCATTGAACCCTACGGACTAAGACTGGGATGCCATTAAAGTTCATGTGAATGTAAATGCAGCTGTCCCAATACTTTTGGTAATATCGTATACATGGGGGCAGGGCCGGGACAAGGGGTGGATGAGAGGGCCACCTGCCTTGGGCGCAATGGTTTACTGTAGGGATGGGGGTGCAGTTTGGCATCTTTGCCCTGGGCGCTGAATGACCTTGTCCCGGCACTGCACGAGTGTGGTGAGGGGGTAGTTAGTTTAGGGCAGTGATGGCGAACCTTGGCACCCCAAATGTTTTGGAACTACATTTCCCATGATGCTCCACTACACTGCAGAGTGCCAGAGCATCATGGGAAATGTAGTTCTAAAACATCTGGGGTGCCAAGGTTCGCCATCACTGGTTTAGGGGTTAGGCTTCTCCAACAGTACAATTACCTTTAAAAGCAAGCCTGTCATGGGAGTCATGGAGGCTGCCATTGCAGCCCCCTGCTTATGAAAGTGCTAGTTACCTGGCTGTCATGGCATCATCTTGTTTCAGTACTTGAATCTAGAGTCCCCATTCCAGGACAAGTATGGAAATCAGGTCTTCTGACTTTTCTAATCCTCATACTTGTTCCAGGTCAGTGAACCCGAGGGTCAGTCCCCATATTTCTCTCATGCTATACTAGGGAAGGGATGGAGGTGATCACATGGCTTACAGATCACAATAAAAAGTCAGTGAAATCTATATGTGGTTAAAAAAAAAAAATGAAGACCGAAACCCAGGGGAAGTTTTTTTAAGCCAAAAGTAAATACATTTCTTAGGAAAAGAAGAAAAGTGCCCTAGATAAAGAAAAAGGATTGTTAAAGTGAACTTGTATTGAAATAACTGTTGGAATGGGAGTTTCTTCTCCTGCACAACATTGTGCATTATAATCTGATAATGGGGAACGGGAAATCCTATCTGAAATGGACGAAGATAGTGACATCCATTGCAAAATATCTTCTGTGTTCTGCACTGAATACTTTGTACATTGAAAACACTAAAGAGTATGTAGGCATAGGACACACCCTCTGCCACGCCCCCTTAACCGCTTCAGCCCCGGAAGATTTTACCCCCTTCCTGACCAGAGCACTTTTTGCGATTCGGCACTGCGTCGCTTTAACTGAATATTGCGCGGTCGTGCGACGTTACACCAAAACAAAATTGATGTCCTTTTTTTCCCCACAAATAGAGCTTTCTTTTGGTGGTATTTGATCACCTCTGCGATTTTTATTTTTTGCGCTATAAACAAAAAAACAGCGACTACTTTGAAAAAAAAAAGCAATATTTTTTACTTTTTGCTATAATAAATATCCCCAAAAAATATATAAAAAAACCTTTTTCTTTTCCTCAGTTTAGGCCGATATGTATTCTTCTACATATTTTTGGTAAAAAAAAACGCAATAAGCGTATATTGATTGGTTTGCGCAAAAGTTATAGCGTCTACAAAATGGGGGATAGATTTATGGCATTTTTATTTATTTATTTATTTTTTTCTAGTAATGGCGGCGATCTGCGATTTTTATCGTGACTGCGACATTATGGCGGACACATCGGACAATTTTGACACTATTTTGGGACCATTGTCATTTATACAGCGATCAGTGCTATAAACATGCATTGATTCCTGTGTAAATGACACTGGCAGGGAAGGAGTTAAAGCGGAGGTTCGCTGAAAAAAAAAAATATTAAAAGCCAGCAGCTACAAATACTGCAGCTGCTGACTTTTAATATATGGACGCTTACCTGTCCAGGGAGCCCGTGATGTCGGCAGCCGAAGCCGATCCGTCTTTCGGCTCTCGGCTGCTGCCGCCGCCATCCTCGGTAAGGGAATAAGGAAGTGAAGCCGTTCGGCTTCACTTCATGGCTCCCTACTGCGCATGCGTGAGTCGCGCTGCGCATCCTCTCAGGTCCCTGGTGTGTTCTGGGACCTATGTGTCTCCCAGAATACAGCGGGGGAGGACGGGGTAGGCGCCAGAAGTGGCATAGATCACCGCAAGCGCCGATGTGATCTATGCCAGGAAGTGGGAGCAAATACCTGTATTAGACAGGTATCTGCTCCCTCCTCCCCCCTGAAAGGTGCCAAATGTTGGGGGAATCCAAAAAGCGGAAGTTCCATTTTTGGGTGGAACTCCACTTTAAACACTAGGGGGCGATCAAGGGGTTTAGTGTGTCCTAGGGAGTGATTCTAACTGTGGGGGGGCGCACTACAACATGACAGCGATCACCGCTGCCGACTACAGGAAGCAGTGATCTCTGTCATGTCACTAGGCAGAATGGGGAAATGCCTTGTTTACATAGGCATCTCCCCATTCTGCGGCTCCGTGACACGATCGCGGGACACCAGTGGACATCGTGTCCGCGGGACCCGCATGCATGGTCACACTGTACACGGCGGGCGCACGCGCGACCACTAGCCCCACCAATTAAAGGGGACGTACAGGTACGCCCATTTGCCCACCGCTGCCATTGTGCCGACGTATATCGGCGTGCGGCGATCGGCGAGTGGTTAAAGGAGAATTTAAGTGCTTTTTTTTACCACTATTATTCCTTTATACTGGCTTTTGATATTTACAAATGCAACAATTTAGAAATTGGATGAAAGGTTTAGCGATGGGAAACACTTTTTGATAGATAAAAAGTGCATTTTATATACAACCAAATAGATGAGACCAGAATGAGGGACAAATGAGGAGGAAAGAGGGACAGAGGGACTGTTCCAAATCAGAGATAGTCCCTCGAAATCCGGGACAGTTGGGAGCTATGGTATAAGGATATTGAATTAAAAAAAAGTGATAAATATTTTAAGCGGAGTTCAATGAGATTTGATAATAACAGTCACATAAAGATACTTATCTTTGTGAAAAGTTTCCTGAATTGAGGCAAAAAGTGTCTTAAAACTGAAGTACGTGATCGCACCGCGCAGCTGTGCACAGAATCCCCCTTCAATTCAACATGAGTCTCCCGCAGTCAATATTTGAATTGGCATTTACAATCTAGACAGGTAGCTGATGGATTTCCTTCCTGTCTCACCAGAGATTGATTTGCTGGAGAAAATGCTGGAACTGGACCCAGAGAAAAGGTTATCTGCTGCCGAATGTCTGGCACATCCGTACCTAGAAGAATACCAGGACTCGGACCCTGACCCGCCTGCGGAGAAATACGACGATTCCTTTGAAAACCTGGACCTTGGTATCGCGGCGTGGAAAAGTAACGTACTCGGGTTTTATTATTAATCTACAAACAAGATATTCGGGGCACAGCCGGGCTCACACAATAAAAGCCAATGGGGTGGATACATAAAACAAGGCAGAAGGCTAGGGTCCAAGAATGCAGATTAAAAAGAAAGCTCCAGTGGATTACAAGATCCTTTACTTTAAATACCTAAAATAAATGGAAAGTGAAGAGGAAGAAAGGAAAGAGAAAAATAGAGAGCCGAATAAGGGAAATGAAAGAAAAGAGGGAAGAGGAAACAAAGGAATTTAGAATATACAGAAAAATATAAAATAAACTAAAGAATATAATAGAATATAGAATAGAATATAAAATAGAACATAGAATAGAATATAGAACAGAATAAAATATAGAACAGAATATAAAATAGAATAAAATGTAAAATAGAATAGAATATAAAATAGAATAGAATATAAACTAGAATAGAACAGAACATAGAATGGAATATAGAACAGAATATAACATAGCATATAAAATAGAATAGAATAGAATAGAATAGAATAGAATATAGAACAGAATATAACATAGCATATAAAATAGAATAGAATAGAATAGAATAGAAACTAGAGTAGAACAGAACATAGAATGGAATATAGAACAGAATATAACATAGCATATAAAATAGAATAGAATAGAATAGAATAGAATAGAATAGAATATAGAACAGAATAGAAAATAGAAAAGAATATAAAATAGAATAGAACATAATATAGAATAGAACACAGAATAGAATAGAATAAAAAAATAGAATATATTATAGAATAGAATATATAATAGAATACAGAAAACAGAATAGAATAAAATAGAGAATAGAATATAGGAGTAGTAAGTATTAAAAAAATATACACTATATTGCCAAAAGTATTGGGACACCTGCCTTTACACGCACATGAACTTTAATGGCATCCCAGTCTTAGTCCGTAGGGTTCAATATCGGGTTGGTCCACCCTTTGCAGCTATAACAGCTTCAACTTCCGGGAAGGCTGTCCTCAAGGTTTAGGAGTGTGTCTATGGGAATGTTTGACCTTTCTTCCAGAAGCACATTTGTGAGGTCAGGCACTGATGTTGGATGAGAAGGCCTGGCTTGCAGTCTCTGCTCCAATTCATCCCAAAGGTGTTCTATTGGGTTGAGGTCAGGACTCTGTGCAGGCCAGTCAAGGTCCTCCACCCCAAACCCGCTAATCCATGTCTTTAAGGACCTTGCTTTGTGCACTGGTGCGCAGTCATGTTGGAACAGGAAGGGGCCACCCCCAAACTGTTCCCACAAAGTTGGGAGCATGAAAAATTGTCCAAAATGTCTTAGTATGCTGACGCCTTAATAGTTCCCATCACTGGAACTGAGGGGCCAAGCCCAACCCCTGAAAGCCAACCTCACACCATAACCCCCCTCCAACAAATGATTTGGACCAGTGCACAAAGCAAGGTCCATAAAGACATGGATGAGTTTGGGGTAGAGGAACCTGACTGGCCTGCACAGAGTCCTGACATCAACCCGATAGAACACCACTGGGAAGAATTAGAGCGGAGACTGCGAGCCAGGCCTTCTCATGCAACATCAGTGCCTGACCTCACAAATGCACTTCTGGAAGAATGGTCAAGCATTCCTATAGACACACTCCTAAACCTTGCGTTTCGCAGAGGGCAGTGTGAACCGCCGGCGGTTCAGGTGCGATGCAGGAACCCGCACTGGATTCGAAGGGTTTCCCGCATCGCACCAGTGTGAACCGAGCCTCAACGTTAACATGTCAATGTCAATTTAAAAGTAGTTTTCAGTATCTTAAAATTTGAAGCTTCAATTAAAATAATACCCAGTAATCATTTTGTGAAGGTTCTTGTTCAGGGACTTTCTGTTATGGGGACAACCTTCTGTCCTTTTCTCCCAAGTGTCCTCCTGCATTGGTACAAAGAAGGAGCAGAAGATATTAGAGCACCATAGGAATGATCAGTCAAATGATTAGGGAAGGCCATACAGTAAGACATTTTCTTTCCTTCAACCACACTGACCATATTGATGGAGGAATCTCTCCGCTGCACTGCTGGCAGAATACAACGATCAGTGCCGGCAGTGATCCAAAGAAAAGACCCAACAGGCTGGTTGTACTGTAGTCAACTGAAAAAATGACTTCAGTACAACCAACCTGTTACCTGCCCATTTCGATCCATCTATGGCCAGCTTAGGTATGGTAAAGATTTTAACACATTCCATTGTCTGACTGACCCTTGGCTTTCTATTATCTTCTGTACCTCAAGCTTTCACCAAATATGGCGCCCACAGTACGCATATTTGTGGCCTTTCGGCAGGTGGGTAAGCCGGTGGGGACCAGCAAGCTCCCGATGCATACTTGCGATTGGGTGCTTTCAGATCATTTGACCGCTATGACAGCCAATCACAGTGGTCGCATGACCCGAATGCCCCCCCCCCCCCGGCTTTTAGAACTCTTAAAAAACCGGGAGGCGATTGGCAGGAAGGGGTTAAGCAGGCCATAACCATGGCTTGAAGAGAAGAAAATGGCTCAATTTCCCCATCAACAATTTCAGTAAAACTTGCTGAATTTCGATCTGTCTATGGCCGGCTTTAAAGAAATACCTAAGCTACTCGCTCATCAGCCCTTTGCTACTTCTTGTGTGGCCCTTAGGGGTCCCTGTAGACAGTAATCACTTTACCTTACCTAGGTGCTTATTGAGGCCAGCGAGGGAAAGATATTCTGCGTTCTAATGGTTAAACAGTGTATTTTATTTCTTCCCCAGTATCCCTCTTTTTATGTGCTGCCTATGCTTTTTCACTTTTAGTGTTTTTTCCTTCTGATCTTTTACAATGAGCTTACTGAAAGAAATATCAAATGTTGCACAAATCACTTTTAAGGAGTCTGAAGGGAGCACATTGTAGGAGTATTGATTTATAAAAGGGCTGTAAAATCAGTATCTCTAGCAGACTCATATAATGTGTCTCTAGTCTATGACTCCCCAGTTTCCAACAAATCCAACAGCATCTTCTTATTCTCTGACCATCATTTGTAGCATGCCCGTAGTCTCTGACCATCATTTGTAGCATGCCTGTAGTCTCTGACCATCCTTTGTAGCATGCCCGTAGTCTCTGACCATCATTTGTAGCATGCCTGTAGTCTCTGACCATCATTTGTAGCATGCCCGTAGTCTCTGACCATCATTTGTAGCATGCCTGTAGTCTCTGACCATCATTTGTAGCATGCCCGTAGTCTCTGACCATCATTTGTAGCATGCCCGTAGTCTCTGACCATCATTTGTAGCATGCCTGTAGTCTCTGACCATCATTTGTAGCATGCCTGTAGTCTCTGACCATCCTTTGTGGCATGCCTGTAGTCTCTGACCATCATTTGTAGCATGCCCGTAGTCTCTGACCATCATTTGTAGCATGCCTGTAGTCTCTGACCATCCTTTGTGGCATGCCTGTAGTCTCTGACCATCATTTGTAGCATGCCTGTAGTCTCTGACCATCATTTGTAGCATGCCTGTAGTCTCTGACCATCCTTTGTGGCATGCCTGTAGTCTCTGACCATCATTTGTAGCATGCCTGTAGTCTCTGACCATCCTTTGTGGCATGCCTGTAGTCTCTGACCATCCTTTGTGGCATGCCTGTAGTCTCTGACCATCATTTGTAGCATGCCCGTAGTCTCTGACCATCATTTGTGGCATGCCCGTAGTCTCTTACCATCATTTGTAGCATGCCCGTAGTCTCTGACCATCATTTGTAGCATGCCTGTAGTCTCTGACCATCATTTGTAGCATGCCCGTAGTCTCTGACCATCATTTGTAGCATGCCTGTAGTCTCTGACCATCCTTTGTGGCATGCCCGTAGTCTCTGACCATCATTTGTAGCATGCCCGTAGTCTCTGACCATCATTTGTAGCATGCCTGTAGTCTCTGACCATCATTTGTAGCATGCCTGTAGTCTCTGACCATCTCCTGTTACATGTCTGCAAAGTCTGACAGATTTTTGTAGCATTACATTCATAGCATGTTATGTACAGCCATGATGTCAGGTGCCACACTTGAGTCCACTTGCGTGGGAAGGTTGAAAACCACCGATTAGCCCTGGTTCACACTGATGCAACTTTATATGTTTCAGAACGCATGGAATCGCACAACGAATCAAAAAACATTGTTTTCTATGGAGGCCATTTACATATATGCAGTCTAAATGCTATTCGGTTTTAAAGTGGTGTTTCACCAAAAAAAAAAAAATTAGATGTCAGCAGCTGCAAATACTGCAGCTGCTGACTTTTAACATAAGGACACTTACCTGTCCCGGGGTCCAGCGATGTCGGCACCCGAGACCGAGCCGTCCCTTGATCCTCGGGTGCTGCCGCCGCCATTCACACTGAGGGAATCAGGAAGCGAAGCGTTGCCGCTTCACTGCCCGGTTCCCTACTGCGCATGCGCGAGTCGCGCTGCGCGTCTTCACTGGTCCCCGTTGTGTTGTGGGAACTGTGTATTTCCCACAACACAACGGGGGTGGGCGGGGAATCTTCGGCTAGCTGCGGCTAGCTGTACCCGGAAGTGGGTGCAGATACCTGTATTATACAGGTATCTGCACCCCCCTCCCCCCTGAAAGGTGCCAATTGTGACACCGGAGGGGGGGAGGAATCCGATGAGCGGAAGTTCCACTTTAGGGTGGAACTCCGCTTTAAGCGCTTAACCACTTCACCCCCGGAAGGATTTGCCCCCTTCCTGACCAGAGCACTTTTTGCGAGTCGGCACTGCGCCGCTTTAACTGACAATTGCGCGCTCGTGCGACGTTGTACCCAAACAAAATTGACGTCCTTTTTTCCCCCACAAATAGAGCTTTCTTTTAGTGGTATTTGATCACCTCTGCGGTTTTTACTTTTTGCGCCATAAACAAAAAAGTGCAACAATTTTGAAAAAAAAAACACCAATATTTTTTACGATAATAAATATCCCCCCCAAAAAAAAATGTCTTCATCAGTTTAGGCCAATATGTATTCTTTTACATATTTTTGGTAAAAAATCGCAATAAGCGTATATAGATGGTTATAGAGTTAAAAGTGAGAGTCTACAAAATGGGGAATAGATTTATGGTATTTTTTTTTTTCACTGGTAATGGCGGCGATCAACGATTTTTAGCGGGACTGCGACATTGCAGCTAACAGATCGGACACTCTTGACACTTTTTTGGGACCATTGACATTTATACAGCAATCAGTGCTATAACAATGCACTGAATACTGTATAGTTCTCACAGGCAGAGAAGGGGCTAACACTAGGGAGCGATCAAGGGGTTAAATGTGTTCCCTCGGAGGTGTTTCTAACTGTGGGGGGGGGTGGGACTGACTGGAGGAGGAGAGAGATCGCTGTTCCTAAACACTAGGAACAGACGATCACTCTCCACTCCCTTGACAGAACGGGGATCTGTCTGGATGGTATGGAATTTTGGGGGGACCCCACGCCGTTTTTTTTTGGCGCGGGGTTCCCCTTAAAATCCGTACCAGACCTGAAGGGTCTGGTATGGAATTTAGGGGGAACCCCACGTCATTTTTTTTTAAAATTTTGGCCGGGGTTCCCCTTAATATCCATACCAGACCTGAAGGGCATGGTATGGAATTTAGGGGGACTCCCACGTCATTTTTTTTTTTTAATTTTGGTTCGGGGTTCCCCTGTGGGGAATTCCCATGCCGTTTTTATCAATGAACTTCTATGTGTATTGTCGGCAATGCAATAGCCGCGGGTAGTTGTAAATGGGTTTTTTCCTTCGAAATGTCATTTTGCTGTCAGACTGTTCTAAACACGCGCCCCTTTACAGGCATACTATAGACACCCCCCAGGTATGAAATTTAAAGGGATATTACACTTTTATTGTTTGACTTTAAGCATTATTAAAATCACTGCTCCTGAAAAAACGCCCGTTTTTAAAACTTTTTTTTGCATTGATCCATGTCCCCTGGGGCAGGACCCGGGTCCCCAAACACTTTTTATGACAATAACTTGCATATAAGCCTTTAAAATTAGCACTTTTGATTTCTCCCATAGACTTTTAAAGGGTGTTCCGCGGCATTCGAATTTGCCGCGAACACCCCAAATTGTTCGCTGTTCGGCGAACTTGCGAACAGCCAATGTTCGAGTCGAACATGAGTTGGACTCGAACTCGAAGCTCATCCCTATTAACAACAACAACTTTAACAATATTAACATAAAGCATATTTCATTGAACTGACTGTGATTAATAAAATATGATTGGCTACTATAGGCACAGTACTCATCATTTCTGCCTTGTTAAGTAAATAGTTTAATGCTGTATTAAATATAGCATTAAAAAAATTAAAACAAATGAATGACACGATCACTTTAGGATGCAGAGAGACTTACAGCAAAGCCTATCACTGGACAGGGAGCTACCAAAGTCTACTTTTCCTATTGACAAGCTGGTGATTCGTTGCTAGGCGGTCCGAGCAACCAATCACCAGCTTGCTAATAGGAAAAGTAAACTTTGGCCCATCCCCATCAGAATGACAGGGGGCGGAGACTGGGAGAAAAATCGGCTCCCCGTTCAACCCCACATACAGCTGGATAAAACAAAAACTGTGTCTGGCTTCATTTCAGGCTGCAAAGCAACAAAATGTGATTATTTTACCCCCTGTATTTCATAGTTTTGCTGTTTGCTTGGGAGTTCAACTTTAAGTTCTGCCAAACAATGAGAATTGTTATTGCTGGTACAGAAATCACTTCTCAAACATTTTTACAAGTTCACTAATCCAAGCGTTTTAGTTCAAATACTGAAAATATTTTTTTTTTTTTTTTTTTGCCAAGACACATAGGTAACCAAAAAAAAAAACATTTTAGCTCTGCCAGTCAGACTAAATATCTAGCAATGTATTGACTTTGTGAAGGGCAATTTTAAATCAGATTTATTTTGTCAGCCGATCTTCCAAGAAGTTTGCAAAATTCCATTTCTCATTTGTGTTTTCACAGGTTTAAGTCACATGGAAGTCATGACATTCGATCCGAAAACCCCGAGCCAACGCGCTACTTAACCGCGCTGGTGCAGGTCTGCTAGGCGGCCGCATCATGGAACGTTGAAGAGGATCCAGAACTGAATCAGAGCAAAGAACAGTCTGTTCATCGATGATGGATCCAACTTGCAAATGGAAATACCTCATTTTTTCGTTACGGACCAAATAGGACTATGAACATAAAAATGAATTGTGTATATTTCTAACATGAATGTGTCTTTTACAACCTGTGGAGCTCCCGTTTTATTGGACATACAAGACTCAGCAAACAAACTTTTATTTCTGTTTTGGATGGTTGTTGGTAGACAGAGACACTTAATATCTTCTTATGACTATGAGGGACTACATCATCGAGAGGTCTGTACCCACCGGCTTCAGCCAGAATAAGGCTTCATTCACACTTGTGCGACTTGTTATGCAACTTTGGACACTAAAGTTGCATGACAACTGTTGAAATATGTGCGACTTAAAGTTGCAGTGACAAGAGCACCACTTTGGTCCAACTTTCATGCGACTTGTGTGCCATAGACTGCAATGTAAACCCTCAAAAATTCCATAAAAGTCGCCCCTGAATGTCATACATGCAACAGTTGTCCATTATCATTGGTCAAAGCCAAATCCAAGTCGCACCTATCTAAAGCTGCACAACTCGCAACTTTGGAGTCCTACAAGTGTGAATGGAGCCTTATGCCCCTTACACGCGATCGGACTTTCCGACAACAAAACCGTGGAATTTGGTTCGAAGGTTGTTGGCTCCAACTTGTCTTGCATATGCACGGTCAAACAAATGTCGGCCAACAACTACACATGTGGGAACGTGGTGACGTACAAAACGTATGACGAGCCGAGAAGGAGGAAGTGCAATAGCCAGTGTGGCTCCTTCTGCTTGATTCCGAGCATGCGTGAACTTTTGTGTGTCGGACTTGTGTACAGACGATCGGAAATTCTGACAACAAAGTTTTGTTGGCGGAAAAATTTGAGAACCTGCTAGCCAACATTTGTTGGCGGAAAGTCCAACAGCAAATGTTCGATGGAGCATACACACGGTCGGACTTTCAGCCAACAAGCTCACATCCAACATTTATTGTCAGAAAATCCGATCGTGTGTACGGGGCATAAGGCTGGGTTCACACATGCTGCAGCCAGGGGTTCGGTGTGTCCTTGTACACCGGTTCAGGTGCGAATCAGGTCCCAATTTTTGCCTGAATTCGCACCTGATTCGGAAGCAAACATGCACAAGACCCTTTCCAAATGCGGGCCGCGGCCTCCCCGGAGCGGTGTGAACCGGCTCCATTGTGAGCCAGGCACACTCTCCTGCCATGCGAATTGGATGCGGAAAAACCCTCATCCAATTCACATAAGTGTGAATCCAGCCTAAAGGGATCTCATGTTCATTGTTGAATATTTCCTTTATAATATATTAAAAAAGAAATCCGGGCATAGTATATTTTTACATATTTACATAGGTCCAGCCAGTAGTGTATTTAGGTTTTGTGCTGCCCTAGGCCTGATTAAACTCATGTACTCCCTAATTTAAATATGACCCACCCCTTCCTGTTTAGGACCTGCCCTGAAATTTTTGAGTGGGGACACTAGTTTTGAGGGCGTGGGGGGGTTAATGGATTCCCTTAATTTGCATAGATTTCCTCCCACTTCCTGTTTGGCTATGGGGCAGGAAGTGAAGGGAAATCTCTGCAATGGGACGGGGATGGTAAAAAATAAACTGACAGGGGCTATAACCCTCCCTTACTCTATCCAAAATGAAAAAAAAAAAAAAAAAGTGTTGCCTATAGTTCTACTTTAGGCATACATTTCTGGTAATTTTATGGAGAGAACTAAGAAGATATAACCATGCCAATGGTGCAGCAGAAAACATATAGCACAGTGAGGAAGGTTTGTGGTCCAGGATGATGAGAGTCAACATTAGAAGCGGCGCCCCCCCCCCCCACAGTTGCGGAATGCCGGCAGCCCGCATACCGGAAGCAGTGCGGACACTTTACAGGGGGGCGTTAGACTAATTTGCCTCTCAGACCAGTCTGCCTCATAAGACTGGCGCTACACTAACAGTGTAGCGCAAGCCAGTGGGGACTCTTTCCGTGCTGCCCCCCCTGCAAAGTGCTGCCCTAGGCTTGGGTCTAGGCCAGGATACAGCATTGGGTCCAGCAATATAACTATGACTGAACGAGGTGGAGAGGCTTGACGGTGATGTCACACTCTCCACCTTGCCCAATCAGAGAATGCTTTGCATTCATTAAGAAAATGCAAAGGATTCTCTGAATGGCGCCCATGCCAAACGGCCAACCCCCTGTGTTCACAATGCATCAGACCGGCTGCACAGATCACAGCATCATAGCAACAGTGTCTACTTCAGTGATTTCCATCTTTAAGGGGCATCAGCTAAGTATGGTATATACATACTGTAGTTACACTGGTCCAAGCAGGCCCAGTGTATCTATGTAAAACTATACCATGCCTGGAATTCATGTTTAAGAGAAATTCAACAATGGCACTAAGGCTCCTCTTGCTGCAGCAGAAGTGAGATCCTGCTGCAGGTAGGGGGGACACAGAGCTGTCACCAGAAATTGTGAGGGTCCCCTATGCCTTTTCTATTGGGGTCCCTGTAGACGCTCGCCACAAAACATTCCCTTTCAGTCTAGCGGGGAAATCGCCCCTTATAGTCTTTGGTTGTCTAATGGGGGACTCCTGAAAAAAAAAATCACCAATACCTTGTCCTGGAGTCCTAAGCAGCTCTTTCCTCACGTAGCGATAGCGTACACCAGAGCGTGCCATCACTAAAGAAAAGATGACAGCTACTCCTAGTTACAGAGTACTGCAATGTTCTCAATGAATGTAAAGTAGACATGTGCACAGCCAAAAAATTTGTTCATTTTCGTTTCATTAGTTTATTATTTTTTTCGTTTTTCGGGTCATTCGTTATGATCGCGATTCGTAAATTCGTTCATTCGTACGTTCGTAAAATCGTACATTTGTAAATTAGAAAATTCGGAAATTCGAAGTTTGAAAATCCAAAAACCCGAAAATTCAAAAATCTGAAATAGTAACTAACTATTAAATTATAGGTATTGTAATTTCCTTTCAAATTTGACTGTCAGTGAACGTAACAAATACGAATTTAACCGAAGTTACGAATTATCCAAAACGAATGCTGCATCTAAACAAATGGAACGGAACAAATTAATAATAAATAATAATAATAAAACGTATTATTATTATTATTGTTATTTATTATTATTAATTCATTACGTTCCATTACGGTTTTTTGGATCATTCATAACTTCGGATAAATTTGTATGTGTTACGTTCACTAACAGCCAAATTTGAAAGGAAATTACAATACCTATAATTTAAAAGTTACTAGTAATTACTAACACTTAAGTTATTATTAGTTAACTATTATTTCAGATTTCCGAATTTTAGAATTTACAAATTCACTAATTTACTAATGTACGAATGTACATTCATAAATTGCGAATGTACGAATGTTACGAATGTACGAATGCCCGAATTTACGAATGTCCAATTTTATCAAATTTACGAATATTCGGAAAAAATTCGTTAAACGGGTTTTCGTTAATTCCGATATTCCCGAATTAACCAATTTGTCGAAATTTGTTAAAAAACGAATTCGGAACTAAACGAATTGCACATGCCTAATGTAAAGCGTCTGATTGGACAAAGTTGAGTCAGGGTGGTGACATCACGTTTTTTTCACCTTGTTCAATCAGAGAATGTTTTGCACTCAATGAAAAAAAATGCAAGGTTGTTCTCTGAATAACATTCGTGATGAGCGGTCTATCCCCTGTGTTTACCATGCATCAGGGTACAGAACCTGGAAGACAACAAGGATCACTGTAGTGGCTTCATCTCTTACGGTGATTCTCTGCTTCCACAGGGATTGGTCAGGCATGGAATATCGGTCAAAGTTGGACCAATGCAACTATGCAAAAAAAAAAAAAAAACATGCCTGGTTCAGCAGTCACACAAATACACATTTTTTCTGTGTTAAAATCTTTACATATTTAATGAAAACATCTGCTACAGTTTATGAAATTATAGAAAGGAAGGACCCCCACTATGCCAACATCCAATGAATATATGTAAGAATTGAGAGTTTGAAAACTCTCCCAAAGAAAGGCTGACTGTGGGCAAAAAAAATGTGGGAAATTACTGCGCTAAACCAAAATATGTGAGAAAGCTGCTAACACTCAAACCAACAAAGTCCAAACAGAATAAAGAAATACAGTGTAGCGCTAAAAAATAATATAACAATAATAAACTGAATAATATATGTGCATAACATATAAACCAATATAGTAATAAAGCAAAAATCCAAAGTTCGCTGTTGTGAACTAATAGCATAAAAAAAAGTTCAAAAAGAAGTGTCCATCTAATACACAATAGTGAATCTTCAATCAAACGAAAATAGTGCAGAAAATGTAAAAAACTGGCTGTGAAACTGTAGATATGAAGAAATCCTCTGTCAGAGAAGTATAGATGGGTACTCTTACCGGATACGTTGGACCCACTTACCAACGGTAGTGGGTCAATCAAGCTTATGTGGGCCAAATGCCTCACAGTTTAGGTTTGGCAGGAGGGAGATCACTCCAAACAGGATAAATCCACTCCTAGACAGTGATGGTCCAAGCGAAGTTCTTGAAATCTTATGGTTCTCCAATGCATGGAAACCACCTCAACTTCTTTATTGACTTTTGGGCATACCACGTGGCAGTATTTATATAAAAAATATTGTTTTATTACAAAATAGATTAAAAATAACATACAACACCCTATTACTTGACAGAGTCAACAGATATCCAAAAAAGCAGACATAGAGGTTTGGATCATTTTGTTGAGATAAAGGTAAAGTCTGTAATAATTACAAGATAGATATGTATATGTATCAAAAGGTATGATCCAACAACTCCTCCATGCTTGCTTGTCAACATGTTTCGCAATTTAATAGCTTCCTCAGGACATACTGGGTAGGTGCTGACAGGCCTTGAAACCAAGTATTGGGGAACACCACACAACACACAATACGAATCAGATTAATCTTGCCAGGGATCAGCTTCCAGATATTAAAGATCTCAATGTGTTTCGCAATTTAATAGCTTCCTCAGGACATACTGGGTAGGTGCTGACAGGCCTTGAAACCAAGTATTGGGGAACACAACACAACACACAATACGAATCAGATTAATCTTGCCAGGGATCAGCTTCCAGATATTAAAGATCTCGTCAACGTGTTTCGCAATTTAATAGCTTCCTCAGGACATACTGGGTAGGTGCTGACAGGCCTTGAAACCAAGTATTGGGGAACACCACACAATACGAATCAGATTAATCTTGTCAGGGATCAGCTTCCAGATATTAAAGATATCAAACTATATATGAAACGCCCACACGAAAAGGAGGGAAAAGAAGGTCCAACCTCCACTGAGACCAAGGTCACTGAGTTCTAGTGGGAGTACACTAATATAGATCAATTGAAGTACAAAGTGGAGAGATAAAGGGCCACAAATTCAGCCACTAATGGTGATAATTAAATATTAGGGATAATGTATATATCTCTCAAAAGTATCACTTTTTTCATGTGTTTGCCAATTGAAAATAGTACGCCTAAAAATAGGAGAACCTTACACAAAACATATAGAATATTCCTCATTAGGGGGCTTGCTAGTTGCAATCCAGCAATCCGCTTCACAGCAGCACTCAGCCTAGAAGAGGAGGGGGCAGGATTGGAAGTTAATCAAGTTTGTTGCATGCAGAGGGCCATGGATGCAGACGCTGCCCCCAGTTTGACAGCCGTACGGGTGCGTGCTGCAGAATGCAGAGTGTGCTCAGGTACACGCACCCTCACCTGCATAGCTGTCAAAAAAATGTGACCAGCGGCTCTGTCCTTACATCCTCTGTATCCCAATAGTCATCAATGAAACCGCCTGCATGCACATGTATGGAACGCCTGTGCAGGTATAGACGGACCTTTGCACAGGTGTACGGAGAGGTATGTCTGTGTTAATGAGGTCTCAAATGCAAATAGTGTACCTGAATTTGACTTGATATCACCCTCCAGCAATCTACTTCACAGCAGCACTGAGGCTAGAAGAGGAAGGGGTAGGACTTGAGGCTAATCAAGTTTGTTGCATGCAGAGCAGTGGGATGCCCTAATCAGTCTGCTGCTTCTCTTTCAGTGTTCAGTCAGTGGTGGTGCAGCAGGGCACCAGTGTAAGCCCTTACACATTGGGGTATCAAGCTGCATCCTGGGGAGGCAGGGGGCAGTGTCCAACCCCACGGCCTTGTGCCTGTAATATAGTCTATGACAGTCAGAGGCTGCATGGAGCTGAACGCTGTACCAGGACTCTGTGCAGGCCAGTCAAGTTCCTCCACCCCAAACTCGCTCATTCATGTGTTTATGGACCTTGCTTTGTGCACTGGTCCAAATCATTTGGTGGAGGGGGGGGGGGGGAATTTGGTGTGGAGTTTTCAGGGGTTGGGCTTGGCCCCTTAGTTCCAGTGAAGGTAACTCTAAAGGCGTTAGCATACCAAGACATTTTGGTCAATTTCACGCTCCCAACTTTGTGGGAACCGTATGGGGTTGGCCCCTTCCTGTTCCAACGACTGCACACCAGTGCACAAAGCAAGGCTCATAAGGACATATATGAGCGAGTTTGGGGTGGAGGAACTTGACTGGCCTGCACAGAGTCCTGACCTCAACCCAATAGAACACCTTTGGGATGAATTAGAGCTGAGACTGCAAGCCAGACCTTCTCATCCAACAACAGTGCCTGACCTCACAAATGCACTTCTGGAAGAATGGTCAAACATTCCCAAAGACACACTCCTAAAGTTGTGGACAGCCTTCCTGGAAGAGTTGAAGCTGTTATAGCTGCAAAGGGTGGGCCAACTCAATATTGAACCCTACGAAGTAAGACTGGGATGCCATTAAAGTTCATGTACAGGCAGGCGTCCCAATACTTTTGACAATATAGAGTATGTATTTTATTTATGCATTTAGCTCCTTGCCTGGAGTTCAGCTTTCTTCAGCTTGAGAAAGAGGCAGGTGCCTCGAAACATTGCCATAGAGACCAAGCTTAGCTTCTGTGAATCTGGAGACACCTTCCTGAGCAACATCATACAATGGGACATTTACTTCTGGTGATGTCACTTCCGATCTGCCATGGTTGGAGCAGACCAGCGGCTGTGTCCTCTGCCTTCTTTGAGCAGAGGGGATTCCCGCCCATACCATCGCCAGCCAACTTACCACTCTATGCAGCCCCACCCTCCATGTGCCTTATCTTGATCCCCTGGTGGCCACAGGTGGTATGGGTCTCCGCTACACCTGGAACAGTTTATTGCAGATAGAGCAGCTGGCTAATCCTTTCATGTAAGTGACTATCTCATTGATGGATTTCCATGCATCAGCACTGTTCACATCTGGACATGAACAAAAGTGTTTGCTGTATGTTATCATCTTTTAATGCCATTATTGGGAGTTTTCGGTTATTTTTTCCCCTATATGGGACTGGCCTAGAGGGCTTAAGTAAAAAAAATCCCCCTTCCCCCAGTAGAATCGGCGTTTCAATCACATCTCTGTGACGGGAATCACTTTGGGCGGGGGGGCTTGTGGAACCCAGCTTACCTTAGAGAGGTAAACTCCTTGTCCAGCTCCCCCGTCCCCTCCTATGTGTAAGTTACCCTGTGTCTATTAGGGGCACAGGGTGACCGAGAACCCCAGTCGGGTCAGCACTAACCAGACTCACCGTGCAAACACACCAGACTCAGCATTTTGTGTTACCCCTGTTATCCGGGGTTCTAGAAGTGTGGTTTGTGTTGAAAGAATGAAGTGGTTCTTTCAATTGGGACATTAATATTTCTGAACAATATCCCTCAAGAACTATAAGAAGATAAATTCCACTTTTCGTCTCAGACCATTGCTAGATGGTTTGAGGTGGGGTGGGGGTTGTTATGTGTTTGTTTAGTTCCTGTATCCCATTGTTCTATTGTTTGTCTGCCTTTGGAGCAAAGTATTATGGGATGCATATGTGGATTAGAAGCTGGGGGGGGTTCTCCAGTAGCCCCTCCTAAAGACGGTCTACTGTTGGAAAGTTGAATACACCTGTGTATCATGTTACTGGAGGAGGTAAAGTTTGGATAAAGAAGGGGGATTGTCCCAAGTGTAGATCTCTTTGTACCTGTGTTTGAATAAACAGTCTTATGTCTTCCACCACCCTACACTGATGTCTCGACAAGCGACTGGGTGGGCTAAGGGATCTTGGATCGTGCTGGTACCAGACAAGGGAAGCTTATACGGCAGACATACTCCTCTTGAGTACGGGGGTCCCTCACAATCTCCATCTATATATTGTGTTTACGCTGGGATCAGGGTTTCACGCCTAAAAGGGATGCAGACCCTGCCACTTCCCCAATTAGAACCCTGCAGGCCCAGCAGCTGATTGATAATAAAATCACTCCCATACAGATTCACTCTACATATGGACACAGACAGACAAACAAACAGCTATTTCTTCAGAATAACAAAAGGTTGGATTCTGCAACAAAGTTTGATAAAATCCCATGCAATGTACATGGATCAACCAGAGGGGAATGTTTTTTTCTCAACAAAAATGGGAGTTATCCTTTAAACAAAAAGGTATAAAAACACAAAAAACAAAGACAAGCATATATTTTAAAACAGAGATTTGAAGAAGTTCTTTATTTCTAGTTTGGCCATATTTAGTTCCCTTTGAGTAGGGCATACATTACTGGAAATGTTAATGCGACCACAGTACAAGTCAGTGCAGTGCTGTATATGGAATTCCTGTTAATCTGTGTTCCCAGTCTCTGCTCCGCATCAGCCAATTCAAGAATGACGTTTTGCAGGGGTGCTTCTTGACTTCCATCCCTCGGAATGTTAGCCGTAACTGGCAGCTCCGCAGTCCGCATGGAAACCTTCGAGTTGACGTTTTGGACATCTGTTGCTATTTTGTTAATACTCTTTTCTAGGTTACTGTATTGCTGCTGTAAACTTTCCAAGTGTTTCCCTGTTGCCTTAGTGTAGGTCATGTGTTCTTTAATGTCCTTTAATGCCTGTTCTGCTGAACCTGATAAGTTTGCCGGAACTGCAGGCCCTCCGCTCTGCGTTTCTTGGCTCGGGGGCAGCACAGTTGGTACCATATCTCTTAACGATAAAATGAGCTCACCCAGGTCCCTCTGTTGGTCCTGATGCACCGAGGCGTGCTCGTGTATGGCTTCCTGTAAACTGATTGGTCCTTTCTGAGCTTCTAGAAGCAGAGACTTTAGTTCTTGCAGCCTAACGCGATTGATGTAAGTAGATCCCATCACCCCAATGACCGTCCCTAGAACCGATCCGATGATCGACCAGTTCTTAGTCCGTTCTGCTCTGGCCCTCTCTTTCTCATGACTCTCCCTTACAGAGGCGGAAAAAAGGGCAAACTTCTCTCTTTCACTCTCCTCTGCATGGATGTACGACGCTCTCAGCCTTTTTTCTTCCTTAAAAGGGAAAAGCATAAATTTACATCAGAAAGACAAAGTGATCCTGGTATGATAGCCCTACCCAACACAGATCAGGATCCCAAGCAAGGTCTGCCATTGCCAGACTCCCAGAAGCAGCGCTCATTCCAATGCATGCGTTCTGGCTGTGCACTGAGGTTACGTAGTACCACATCTGGAAGCTGGCCAGTGGCAGCCTTCCATGGACGTGGAAGAGAACAGCGACCCGACAGGTTCTGGTTCCATTATCAGGCTGAACTGCTACAACACGGCTTACAAGAGGCAAGCAATTCGTTACTCCTAATAGCAGTCTCATCTCCACTGATCCTTCCTCCATATTAACCATAACCTCAGCATACAGTGGGGAAAATACTTATTTGATCCCCTGCAGATTTTGCCCACTTACAAAAAAATGAAGGGCCTATAATTTTTTATCATAGGTGTACTTTAAGTGATAGAGAGAATATCAACCAAAAATCCAGAAAAAACAAGATACAAATGTTATAAATTGAGTTTCAGTTCAGTGAATAGAATAAGTATTCGATCCCCGAGCAATACATGACTTCGTACTTGGTGGAGAAACCCTTGTTGGCAAGCACAGAGGTAAGAAGATGTTTCTTGTAGTTGGTGACCAGGTTTGCACACATCTCAGGAGGGATTTTGGTCCACTCTTCAGTCCTTCTCTAAATCCTTAACGTGGAGCTCCAGCTCCCCCAAAAAAGTCAGCAGCTACAAATACTGTAGTTGCTGACTTTTAATATCAAGACTTACCGGTCCTGAAATCCAACGATGTCCGCACCCCAGTTGATTTTCCGATCGGCTCTCGGGTGCTGCCGCCATCATTCGTGGTAAGGGAAACCAGTAGTGAAGCCTTTCAGCCTTACAGCCAGTTCCCTGCTGCCCATGCATGAAGTGCCCTGCACTTTCTAACTGGCCCCGGTGGCAGAGCAAGGAAGAGGGGGGCTAACTTCCAGGGGACCTCGCCGCAGCCAGGTCTCTGGAAAGTGGGGAAGGGTACCTGTCAAAAACAGGTGCCCGTTACACCCCCCCCAAAAAAGGTGCTAAATATGGTACCGGAGGGGGGTGGGGGAAGAGGAAGCAAACAAGTGGAGCTTCCCCTTTTGAGTGGAGCTCTGCTTTAAGGTTTCTTGGCTGTCATTTGGCACTTTCAGCTTTCTTCCGCCAAACACAGCAAGTCGAGTTAATGCCAAAGAACTTAATTTTGATTACTGCGACTCGCCGTGTTTGGAAGAAAAATGCTGACTAAGACCCTAATAACACCATCCCTACAGCCAAGCACAGAGGTGGAAACATGATGCTTTGGGGCAGTTTCTCTGCTAAAGGTACAGGCTGACTTTGCCGCATTGAGGGGCCATGTATTGTAAAATCTTGGAGGAGAACCTTCTTCCCTCAGCCAGAACACAGAAGGTGGGTCATGGATGAAAAACATACAGAGAAGCAACAAAGGAGTGGCTCAAGAAAAAGCACATTAAGGTCATTGAGTGGCCTAGTCAGTCTCCAGACCTTAAAGGGGTTGTAAAGGTAAACATTTTTTCACCTTAATGCATTCTATGCATTCTATGCATTAAGGTGAAAAAACTTTTGACAGTACCGCCGCCCCCAGCCCCCCCGTTTTACTTACCTGACGCCTCGAATCTTCGCTGCTCGTCCTCGTCATCTTCATTGCAGCTCAGCCTGGTCGCTGATTGGCTGCAGTGGATGGATTGAAAGCAGCGCAGCCATTGGCTCGCGCTGCTGTCAATCACATTCGATGATGTGGGGGGCGGGGCCGAGTGACACAGCGAGCGGCTATAGCCGCCGGCTGTATCACGGGAGCGCGCCCGCAAGCACTCACCACTATGCGAGGGAGCTCGCATTAAGGTGGTAAATGCTTGCGGGGAGGAGCTGAAACAGCCACCGAGGGACCCCAGAAGACCAGGTTCGGGGCCACTCTGTGCAGAACGAGCTGCACAGTGAAGGTAAGTATAACATGTTTGTTATTTAAAAAAAAAAAAAAAAAAATTAACTTTACAACCCCTTTAATCCTATAGAATATTTATGGAGGGAGCTGAAACTTCGAGTTGCCAAGCGACAGCCAAGAAACCTTAAGGATTTAGAGAAGATCTGTAAAGAAGAGTGGACCAAAATCCCTCCCGAGATGTGTGCAAACCTGATGACCAACTACAAGAAACGTCTGACCTCTGTGCTTCCCAACAAGGGTTTCTCCACCAGGTACTAAGTCATGTTTTGCTCGGGGAGCAAATACTTATTTTACTCACTGAACTACAACTCAATTTATAACATTTGTATCATGTGTTTTTTATGGGTTTTTGGTTGATAATCTGTCTCTATCATTTAAAATACAACTATGATAACAATTTAATTTCTTTGTAAGTGGGCAAACTTACAAAATCTGAAGGGGATCAAATAATTATTTTCCCCACCGTATGTAAAGAAACAGATCTCAGACTGTGATCAGGAGACGTTCTCTGAACATTGGCTGGGGCTCCAGATCACAGCCTTGGTGCTATTTGTTTACGACTAGTTTAGAGGGGGGGGGGGGGGGTTAGAAGGCTAGAGGAAATAAGAGAATTTGACACAGAAGGAAGTGTCAAATTCTTCCATTTTTAAAATGTATAGCCCCCCCCCCCCCCATCCCGAACTGAAAACAGGCTGGGTACAGCAGCATCAATTAAGCAAGCTATATACACTTTGGGGCGGTCTCCATTTTGAAATGGAAAGACAAGCTCATAGTTATATATATACCCGTTTCCTGTTGGTGGAGTATTTTTACAAACTACAGGATTACAGGAAAGAGAATTAAAAAGAGAAATGCAGTAGAAGGTAAATTGATAATGACATAAAGGAAAAACTCTTCACTCACCTTACTTCGGAGTTTAAAATTCTAACCAGATTCAGTAAATTTTTACACATTCTTTGGCTCGGACTACAGACATGTCACATTATTTATTTGATGTGTAAATTTCTATTCGGTTTCACTGTTAAAATACAGCACAGGACAGACAGATTTAAGAGTACCTGGCCTTCACACGGGGCAATTAACTGCATGCCCCGTGCAGGGCTGTCTTTTACTGGCATGGAGGTGCACAGGTGTTGCGTGCATCCCTGTGCCGGCATCTCATTGTTGTCTATTGGGACACGTGGCTGCACAGACACAGCCGCTGTGTCCCAATATGACATGGAAGTGCGGACCCCCGAACTCCCCCCTGTGTGTTTTCAGGGACCCACAACCACACGTCATATTGGGACACAGCAGCTGTGTCTGTGCAGCCACGTGTCCCAATAGACAACAACGAGATGCCAGCACAGGGATGCACGCAACACCTGTGCATCTCCATGCTGGCAAAAACAGGGCCCTGCATGGGGCATGCATGGAATCACAATGTGTGAACAAGGCCTAAATTATATTAAACTAAGTGTAATTAATGACCCATTCACACCACTCGGCGCTATGTTACTATTAAAATTTAAACAGTATACCTATACCAATCAATGAATAATGTTTGTACAATATACACACACACACACACACACACACACACATTTCTTTACATTGATTGTAAGCAATAGCAGCTACTATAAAAATACAAAAAACAGTATAAAATGTGCTCCGTGACTGTGCCCACGGGACCCGCGGACTCGATGTCCGCCAGTGTCCCGCGATCGTGTCACGGAGCGGCAGAACGGGGAGATGCCTATGTAAACAAGGAGTTTCCCCATTCTGCCTAGTGACAAGACAGAGATCTACTACTCCCCGTCATTGGGAGCAGTGATCGCTGTCATGTCCTAAGTAGCCCATCCCCCTCCCCCCAGTTAGCATCACTCCCTAGGACACAATTAACCCCTGGATCGCCCCCTAGTGTTTAACCCCTTCCCTGCCAGTGTCATTTATACAGTAATCAGTGCATTTTTATAGCACTGTTCGCTGTATAAATGACAATGGTCCCAAAATAGTGTCAAAAGTGTCCGCCATAATCTCGCAGTCCCGAAAAAAAAAAAAAATTTGCATATCGCCGCCATTACTAATAAAATAAATAAATAAATTGAAAAAAGGCCATAAATCTATCCCCTATTTTGTAGACGCTATTACTTTTGCGCAAACCAATCAATATACGCCTGTTGCGATTTTTTTTACCAAAAATATGTAGAAGAATACATATCAGCCTGAACTTTTTTATATATATTTTTTTGAGGATATTTATTATAGCAAAAAGTAAAAAATATTGCTTTTTTTCCCTCAAAATTGTCGCTCTTTTTTTGTTTATAGTGCAGAAAATAAAAAAAAAACGCAGAGGGGGATCAAATACCACCAAAAGAAAGCTCTATTTGTGGGGGAAAAAAAGGACGTCAATTTTGTTTGGGTGCAACGTCGCACAACCGCGCAATTGTCAGTTATAGCGACGCAGTGCCGTATCGCAAAAAGTGCTCTGGTCAGGAAGGGGGTAAATCCTTCCGGGGCTGAAGTGGTTAAAAGGAACTATTTATTTTACAGGTCCATGTTATATAGAAAGATGAGCATGTGCGCTATCAGAAGCGCTCCTCAGTACATAAGTCACAGATCAGAGGTATCATTGGCACAGAACTGCATCTAAGTGGTTAACATGTGCCTGCAGCTTGTCCCATTAGGGTTTTATTAATAACTTTTCAGCTGGAAATACAGAACACATGTTGGACATGAGGCCTTTTATCGGATTAGCTACGGCCTGGATGGAATAAATTTGATTAATAAATGACATATTTGAGGCTGACTCACTGGGTTTTTTTTTCAGTAAGATCTCAGAGAGGAGGAGAACGTCACAGGAAACATAGGAAGATCTCTATCTCCCCTGATAATCCAAAATCAGTTTGACAAAATGTTCTCATTTTAAACAGACCCCTGGGCGCCCCCGCTTTCCTTTTTCTTCAAACAATGGAAAACAAAAAATAAAAGAAGATGGGTAATAACGGATGTGTCAGGGGAATTGGTGGAACACACAGACTGTTACTCTTCAGGGTATATATGTCAGGCTATTATTTTGCTGTATGACAAGAGCTCCCCTTACAGATATATGGACCGGGTATCTGTCATTCTATTTTGTTAACAGCTCTCCTTACAGATACAGCGGTACCTTAGATTACAAGCATGATTCATTCCAGAAGAATGCTTGTAATCCAAAGCACTCATATAACAAAGCGAATTTCCTCATAGAAGTCAATGGAAACTCAGATAATTCGTTCCACAGTGACTTCTATTGTATGCAGTACTGCATGTGGCCAGAGTAAGGGGGCGCCGGAGACACTCGGAAACTGCTCGGATGAACTCGGAAAAACTTGGGAACGGAGTGTTTCAGAGTGGCTTAAACTGCATCCGAGTGTCACCGGCGCCCCCACACCTCTGGCCAAATGCGGTACTGCACACAACAGAGGCTTGAATCTTGCTCGTTTGCGAGTCAGGATTTTTTTTAAAATAAAAGCCTGTATTGCGAAACGCTCGTTAACCGCGTTACTCGAAATCCAAGGTATTACTGTATAAGAAAAGAAGAGGGATAATTCACAAAGTAGTAATGTAGACAAGGACTCACCCAAGCTCTACCGCACGATTGTAAAGTAATGAGCTGAATATCGGTGCTCAGGCTTGTTGTGTCCGATGAACATCAAAATAGCAAGTAAGACTACCAACATGATTGCTTCTTCTTACAAATCTTTATTAGGCACTAACAGCAGTGCTACATCTAGAATGCTAACGCGTTTCGGCCGGAGCATTCCTCATAGCATACAGGTTTGCAATAAAATCAAGTTCCTCCTAAAAAGGGGGAGGTACAATCCAATTTAAAATCAATTGACAATTAAAAACCATGCGAGGTTGGTGGAACCAGAGGGGGGGGGAGAAATGACGACACGGACCGAAAATTCTAGGGAAGAAATGAATCCATAGTAGAGTCAAATTGTATTACTTTAAAAACAAATTCACATCCATTCTACTGTTCATTCCACTAGGGGATCGAGTGTTCAAATTGTGCATCCACCACACCTCCCGCTGAAGTTGATTGAATTGATTTTTGGATTGGATTGTACCACCCCCTTTTTAGGAGGAATGGATATTATTTCTATGTAAACTTGATTTTATTGTAAACCTGTATGCTATGAGGAAGGCTCCGGCCGAAACGCGTTAGCATTATAGATATTGCACTGCTGTTAGTGCCCAATAAAGATTTGTAAGAAGAAGCAATCATGTTGCCGGTCTTTCTTGCTTTAATTCACAAAGTATTTTAAAAAGCAGGTAGTGATGTCATTGGTCTGCTGCAGGCAAAAGAAAAAAAATCCTCAGTCTTCTCTCCCCCATCATGGGGTTGATTTACTTTAAGGCAAGCAGTCTGTGCACTTTGCAGTTGCACCAGAGTAGATTAGGAAAATATTCACTTTTCAAAGAATACCTAATCATGCACAAGGAAGAGAAAGGAAAAAACAAAAAACAAACAAAAAAAAACCAACTATTTTTACTTGGCACAACATTGGATGATGGAAGTCAGCAGAGCTTCTGATCTTTTTCTAAGCTCTGAAGCAGCTGTGCAACTTTGCAAAGTGCACAGTCTATTTTCCTTTAGTAAATCAACACTTTGTAGCAAGTTGCCAGGTGAGAAGCTGCAGCGGGTGTCAGGAATGTATGAACACAGCCAAGAACTGCACAGGCACCAGGATTTAAAGTGGCTGTAAAGGCAGAAGGTTCTTTAGCTTCATGCATTCTATGCATGAAGATAAAAAACCCTTCTGTGTGTAGCAGCCCCCCTCATACTTACCTAAGCCCCCTCCGATCCAGCGATGTTGCATGAGAACCTCGGCTGCCCAGGACTCTCCCTCCCGATTGGCTGAGACACAGCAGTGGGCGCCAATAGCTCTCACTGCTGTCAATCAAAATAAGCCAATGAGGAGAGAGAGGGGGTGGGGCCGAGCCGCAGCTCCGTGTCTGAATGCTTGCTGTGGGGGAACTTGGCAGGAGGGAGGGGCCAGGAACGCCGGCGAGTGACCCGAGAAGAGGAGCATATGGATGGCTCTGTGCAAAAGCACTGCATAGAGCAGGCAAGTATGACATGTTTGTTACTTTTAAACAAAAAAAGAGACTTTACTATCACTTTAACAGGGATGTGCAGTCAGGGGAGGCAGGTGAGGCAAATTAAAGGTCACAGAGAAGTCCTACCCCACCACTTTTCAATATTTGGGGCTCCTACGATCTATGGTTCCGGAGATACGGGGCTTCTTGCGCAGCCTGTCAGAAGCTACATACAGAGCGGCCAGTTTACATACAAGCTGGCACATTCTGTTTGCAGCAGAATGAGAGGATGAGCTCACAGTGCCTCTCCTCACTTCTTGTCAGAGGCACTGAGCTCAATGGACAGCTTGGAGTCTTGGACCAATGGTAAAGTATCATTAGCCCAAGCTGTCCAATAAAAATGCTGCAGTGTGGTGGCTGGCCTCTCTCTGCAGTGTCATAGAGGGGGGTGTGTCTAAAAGACACATGCTCCCTTCCAGCCCAGCCCTGCTAACTGCAAGGAAAAAACATGTGTTCATGGGTAAAAGATTTACCCACAATCCCAGGTTTTTCTGAGGCAGTTAAGAGGGAGAAATAGAATCTGCTGCTGCTGAAAAGGTACAAGCTAAATCATATATTATTATGCTATATGTTAGAAGATAATAATTTATTATTTATCTATTTTACTGTGAAATTACTGGTTGGAAGTTATAACTTCAAACTTCAGTAATTTGTCCATTAAGCCACCTGCTTGAGTACAGATTTTGAAAATATAGTAAAATTACCTTAAAAACAATATATAATAATTATTTGTATATTGCTTATGGTAATTAACCCTTGCCACCCTGGCCAATTCTGATACTTCTCTCCTACATGTAATAATCATTGTTATTTTGCTAGAAAATTACTCAGAACCCCCAAACATTATATATATTGTTTTAGCAGACACCCTAGGGAATAAAAGGGGGGAACCTGGGGGGGGGGGACCTGGTTCCCCCCTTAATTTGGGGGTCCACTCCCCTGGACCTGTATAGCACCCTGCAGGAAAGCACCTTGGTCAGAACAAACACTGCACAGGGTTCCATCATGCAGGGTCCAGCGCCGTAAGGCTGCATTACAGGCAAACCTCAAGGAAGCTTCTCTCCTTCCAATGAGGCTCGGGTACCATCCATTTAGGCTGACAGCTTTTTCGAATGGATCAGATTGAAGTCCATGATTCTTAATAGAACCGTCCAGACCTCCAAGAGCACATGAATAACATCAGTGACCACCACATCCCTTTAAAACTGAACATGTATTACACAGGTTCTGTGGCTGATTAAGGTGGTAATTAAACTCATTTGGTCCCTTATCTGCATTAAATTAGCCTCAGAACCTGTGTAAATCATATGTGTTCGGGTTTAAAGGGATGAGGTGGCAACTCTAGGTTATATAGAGGGGGGACTTCCTATCTTTTGGGTGTGCCAGTGTCCATTCACCTATAGGTGGCGTATAACCCAGATAGTAATTACTATAGCTGCTCTGTGTCCCGTGATGTACGATAAAGAAAGTAAAGTGCCCCCCGTCCTTCGCCGCGCTCCCACGCGCATATGTAAATGGCGATTGCACACATGTGAGGTATTGCCGTGGATGTCAGAGTGAAAGCAATAATTAAAGTGCCAGACTTCGTGTGCAACTCTAAACTGGTGACCTGTAAAGGCTCTTAAAACTAATTTTATGCATAGTGATTTGGTGCCATTCCAATGAGCGTACACAATTTTTAAGCACGTTTGGTATCTATTTACTCGGCGTAACATCATCTTTACCAAACAATTGGGTATAATATTGTGTGCATTAAATTTAAAGTGTATTTTTTCCCCAAAAAATCGTGTGACATAAAAATATGCAACATCCAACATTTTATAATTTTCACTCTGCTTAAAAAAAATATATATGATGTTTGGGCGGTTCTAAGTAGTTTTCTAGCAAATCTGCTGATTTTTACCTGTAGAAGAGAAGTGTCAGAATTGGCCCAGTTCACCTTTAGGCCCCTTTGACACTGTCGGACCGTTCAGGTCCACCTGTCAGTTTTGACCGCGGACCTGAACGGGCGCTCTATGCTAGTCTATGGAGCGACGGATGTCAGCGGTGACATGTCCGCTGACATCCGACCCAGTCAGGTCCGGTAAAATCAGACGGATGGCCCTACGTTCGCATCCGTCCCTGGCGGTTCGGATCGGGTGAGATCTGATGAAAACGAACATGCTGTCCGTTTTCGTCCGATCTCTCCATAGGAAGCAGCGGCGCTCGACAGGCCCCTCCCCGCTCAGTGAGCAGAGAGGGACCTGTCATCCACCGGCTCAGCGGAGATCAGCGGACAGATCTCCCGCTGAGCTGGCGTAAAGAGGCGGACCCTGAGGCAGCGGATCCGCCTCGTGAGAATGATGCCTAAGGGACATGTTACACTCATATTTATTCTGAAATGCCTGCTTCCCACCCCCAAGCCCCCCACCGTGACAGAGAGCTTAGGTTCCTATCCCTCCCTTTACCACATTTAAAATTCAGGGCTCCGCCTGCAAAGCCACGTCATTCATTCACAGAGATCTTTAAACCAGTAACCACCTTTACATCTTTTTTTATCAACTTTATTGCCATCACAAGGGATAAACAAAATCCCTTGTGATAGTATGGGCCATGACAGGTCTTAATTATGAAGAGATCTGGGACCTATTAGACCGCAGATCTCTCCTCTGGCCTCCAATGCAGCTGATCAGATACAGATCGGTCTGATCGGCTGTTTCGCTGGCTGCTAACGGCCAGGTAAACAAGGAATCGAAACCGGAAGTGACGAAATCCTAGCCGCTTCTAGTTCATGACATCACAGAGAGCGAGGAAGAACAGTACCAGTTCCTCTCCGTTCAATGCATCAGATGCCTCCGGTTGAAGCAGTCCCAGGGGGTCCCTGATTGGATGGGGGAGCCCAGGAATGGACCACCTTTCGCCACTGTAGAAGTAATCGAGTGGCTTTATAGCCACTCAGATCACTTCTACTTTACATACCATCAGCTGCTGAAAATGTGATGATGCCTGCAGGTGCCGTTATCACCCCAGTATAACCACTGAAAATCCAAGAGGTCATATGACGTCCTACAGACAAGAAGTGGTTATAAAACAAATTCACCCAGCCTGTTTTTTTTTTTTTTTTATTCTTTTAGAGGTCATCTTATTATAAAATGAAGACACAGTTTGCCTTTCATGCCAGGGTTCATGGAGGACACAAGTAGCAGACTAGTGGAATGCTGTACCTGCAGTAGTTTATGCTCCAGAGTGGCCAGCTCCAAGTACTGCACATCGTCCCGAGACACGCGGTCCAATCGATCCCGAACTTCTTTCAGCTTTACCTGCTGGGTCTCGGCATTCTCACGGGCCTCTCGCACTATCCCACGGGCCACCATGAAGTCTTTCTCTGCCTGAGGATTGAATATTTGGCATAGGATGTTGTTCTTCATTACACTGTAGTCTATAAATACTCAATAAAAAGGTTTACTTTCAATAAATCACAGATTGTATTGTACCTTTGTAGTGATTTTTTTGTTGCTCACAGTAAAGCTGGCAATACACTAGTAGGATTTTCTTCAAACTTTTTCATTTTAAGAACATTTGCTTCATTTTCTAATAGTTAGTGAGTTCAGATCGATGTTCGTTTCCAACAATAATGATGAGAAAATTTAGAGTTAGGAGTAGGATAGAATTTTTTTTCTTGAACGAACGTGGCTTCCACTAGGGAAAGTCCATTCAATCCAAAATCAAATGTTAAAAGCCAACTAAATTTTGACGTAAGAGGTGATCTACGAGGGATGTTTGGCCCCTCCTCCTTCCAGAAGGCTTCACTGCCAGTTTCCCTTACCTAAGATGCCGGTGCCTGCACCCGAAGCAGAATGAAGAATTGGCTTGGGTGTTGACATCGCTGGATACCTGGACAGGTTAGTGTCCTTATATTAAAAGTCACCTGCTACAGTATTTGTAAATGTTGACTTTAATTTTTTTTGGGGGGAGACTGGAGCTTTAATTTCCATCAGTGTATGTCTGGCTTTTGGTAATGATTAAAGAGGAAGTAAACCCTCTAGAAAAAAATAAACACCCTGCAAGACAAAGGCATAATGAGCTAGTATGCATAGCTTACTAGCTCATTATAAATTACTTACCTGAGATCGAAGCCCCCCGAAGCAGTCCTCGTTCCCCTCCTCCGTCGCTGCCATATGTCCCGGAGTGACTTCCGGGTATCGCGGCCCTAGCGCTGTGACTGGCCGGAGCCATGATGACGTCACTCCCGCGTCTGCGCGCAGGAGCCACCACTAATGGCACGATTGCCCTTAGAAACGGCACGCCCAGTGTGCCTGCGCGCCGCTGTCTACGGCGCATGCGCTGTAGACATCGGTGCCTGTCTTTTGCAAATATCTCCTAAACCGTGTAGGTTTAGGAGATATTTCTTACACCTACAGGTAAGCCTTAATCTAGGCTTACCTGTAGGTAAAAGTGGTCTGTAAGGGTTTACGACCACTTTAAGCACAAGATGTATGTTTGAAATGCGTTTATGTGACCGCAGTTTGGTGTCTCTGGTGTTATCTTTGTGAAGCAAAATAAAAGGAAATCGGAAGTTCTGGATGTGCAGCCATTTCTTTCTTCTTTCCTATGTCCGGATTTACACAGGGTTTGGACCACCCGGCTCTGACACAGTAATAATACCGAAGGGGGCAGTGAGTATATATGGGTGGTGGTGACTGTTTTTCCAAGAGATTTTGGGGGAGATTTCCCTTAACCGGAGAGTGCAAAATCTGGTGCAACTCAGCATAGAAACCAATCTGCTTCCAGGTTTTATTGTCAAAGTTTAATTGAACAAGTTGGAGTTAGAAGTTAATTGTTTTTTTATTTACAGCTGCACCAGATTCTGAGTACTCCAGTTTTAGTGAATCTCCCTCTCGGTCACGTTGCCTTGAATGAGCAAAGCGACAGAGTCTCTCGAGGATCTACATATTGAGAACAGTGACCCGACACTCCTTTTAATAGGAATATCAGATTCCCTTTAGGAGTTAATTGCGAATAAAATAAAATGATTTCACCTCTGCTACGTTTCCCTGAGCTTCTCGAACTTCTACAATGCCCACAAACTCTTCATATCGGTCCCACCAGTTCTTGGCTGTGGTGGACACGGCCTGCATTGTATTTCTGCCCATTGTCTTCCCCACATCCTTCCATCGCTGCAGGGGGCTCACACCGGGATCCTCCGCAGGGGGTTTGGTGTCGGGAAGTTTAGACGCAGGAGAACAAAGAGTCCTAATACAGAGGTGGGTGACTCGACTTCTAAGAAGAGGGGACTGCCGAGAAGGTCTCATAGAGCTAATGACACAGATGTGTTTCATCCTGAGATGCTATAGAATTACGCAACACCTGAAAGTAAAACAGATACAAGTTATTTTTTTTGCGCTTTCAAAATTTTTATAATATATATATTTTTTATTTATATTTTTAATTAATTTAAAGTCCATCTTTGTTGTTGTTCTCGCTCCATTTAAATTTGAATTTCGTTTTACAGCAGAATTATGGGGGGGGGGGATACAGCCTGTCCCTAGCATGTGCACTGACAAAAAATGTGTTCGTTTTCCTTTCATTCGTTTTTTTGCTTTTTTTCGGAAATTCAAAAATTCGAAATTCGGAAATCCAGGAGAAGAAAAAATCTCCTGCAAGCCGCATCTTTGGAGCGGTGAAGGAGCGGTGTATTCACCGCTCCTGCCCATTGAAATCAATGGGACAGCGCGGCTATACCGCGGTAATACCGCGGCTATAGCCGCGCTATACGAGGGGTTTTAACCCTTTTTCGGCCGCCAGCGGGGGGTTAAAACCACACCGCTAGCGGCCGAATACCGCTGTAAAACAGCGCTAAAAATAGCGCTGTTTTACCGCCGACGCCCCCTACCGCCCCAGTGTGAAAGGGGCCTTAGTTATTATTTCAAATTTTACTGATTTTCTTTCTTTTTTTCAGAATTTCGAATTCCAAAAATCCGGAACTTCGGAATTCGAAAATTTGTAGATTTGAAAATTTGGAATTTCGGAAATTGAAAAATTTGAAATTAACGAGTTTGTCAAAATTTGTTAAAAAACGAATTCGGAACTAAACGAATTGCACAAGTCTAATTGTCAGCACGATTTCAAAGCAGTGTGATTTCATCTGCGACTCGCAACATCTGTGAGCCTTCATGCAAGTCGCACCTGAAACCGCCAAAAATAGCGCAGGAACCTTTTTCAAAATCAGTGCGAGCCAGAGTTGCACCAATTTGAACGGTTCCATAGGCACAAATAGGGTGCGACTTGTCATGCGACTTTAAACTGTCAAACCGCATGACAGGTCGCACTGGTGTGAACCGGGGCTAACCCCTTAAAGTCCAGGATGTTTTTAAATGGCCCAAGGACAGCGGGTTGTTAACATACTACACTATTGTAGTGTTTATGCTGTTCTTTTCGGCCTTACTTCAGTACAGTTTTGCTCGCCCTCCTCTCTTCGAAAAGTTGACTGCACCGTCGTCATTTGATCAGTATTGGGGCTTGTGTTCCCAGCACCCCCCCAAAAAAAAGGCCCACCTATAGAAAGTCATGCAGCCAGCAAAAGCAAAAATTAAACTGCCCCTTGCATTTGGCGGACCATGCAGGTGAATGAGGTTGTACCACAACCACCCTGTAATCACATGCATTGCACGTGGTTGTGGCGCGGTGGATCGGTGATTCGGCATTTTCAGGGTTGAAACAGCTATTGAGAAGGAGACATATCACCTTCTCACCACTACAGATGAGCTCAGGAGAGTTCCCACATGAGCCTGAGCTTGAAAGCTGTCAAACGCGTCAGCCAATCATAGACGGTGAAAGTATTCCCCGCCCCCACAGCCGCACGTATGCGAGGGGCATGTATACGTTCGGCTGCAGGCCAAGGAATGCGTCCACCATCTATGATCGGCTTCTGACAGCTTCCTAGTGGGATAGCTCATTCGGGTTGGCCCTAACCTGCTGAAGCTCATCAATAC
The DNA here is from genome assembly GCA_037952925.1 of Lithobates clamitans. Taxonomy (NCBI): domain Eukaryota; kingdom Metazoa; phylum Chordata; class Amphibia; order Anura; family Ranidae; genus Lithobates; species Lithobates clamitans. The sequence goes on along the minus strand of JBBGZY010001813.1, from coordinate 691,743 downwards.
TCACCACCTGTCAAACACCCCCACTAAGCCCCCCGATCACACTGGTGCGATTTGTCATGCAATTTGACAGTTCCAAATTGCATAAATCGCACCCCATTGTCTGCAATGGGTCCGTTCAAATTGCTGCGACTCTTAAAAAAAAAAAAAAAAAAAAAAAAAAGGAAGATTCCTGCACGACTTTTGGCTGATTTCATTGTGACTTGCATAGCCTTCTGTAAAACGAAGTCACAAATGAAATTGGAGGTGCAAATCGCACTGATCTGCAGCTTTGAAATTGCGCACTTTCAAGGCCACACCAGTGTGAATCAGGGCTAAAAGTGATCCACCCAGGGGGGGAGGGGGGGGGGGCAGCACTGTCACAGGTGAAAAGAGCCCTTAGCCACATAATAATTATCATCTAACTACATCCATCCCCACATTTCTCTTTTATTGCCAATACTATTCTATGTCAGAATCATCTATTTCTAGGACTAGGGACACTTTTTCTTACAATTGTCTTTTCCTTCTCTCTCTTTCCCTTCCTGAGCGCTGCAGTATTTTGTTTATTCATTCCCTAATAAAAACACTAGGGGTGCACCGATACCCCCCCCTTTTTTTTTTTTTTTTTTTTTTTTAGTGAGTATGAATACTTTCAGATCAAGCACTCGCGGATACCGACTACTGATACTCTAAGGTGCGATTTGCACCCCATAAAAAATGAATGGGCCCAAATATCACTGCAAAGAATCGCAGCGCGATTTGAACACAAATGTGGTGCGATTCCTGTCCGAATCACATGCAGCTTTTCACACCGCTGCTGTGTGAACCCCCGGCTCATCGTAGAGATTTCAGCCTGGGTGTACACAGGAGCGGTGCGGGAAACCTGCATTTAATTGGGACAGGAATTGCACCGCAGGCCTGTTCAAATTGCAAGCGATTCTTTGCAGAGCGGTTTGAGTCCAATAATTTTGTATGGGGCGCAAATCGCCCTGCAAAGTATTGGGTTCGGGTATTGGAGCATTCTCACAAACACGAGTGAAAATACTCGGCATCGGTGCATCCCTTAGAAAAAACACCAGGGTGCTTCGCACATTTTAATTTATTTGTCCGCGGTGGTGCAAAACCTCGAGCAAAAAACAAAACCGTAAGCGGACAAAAAACGTGCATGCTTCGCACGTTCTGGTCTGGGCGACAGTAGCGCGCCAGAGTGCACACCCTCACTGAATGGCGGGTTCTGTAAATGGAGGGGGTGGGAGGGGTGGAGGTGGGGGGAACATTGTTCACTCTTCTACTTTATAGAGAATTGGGCTGTAGGATCTGATACATGTAGAGCCCAGAAGTTTGAGATATTCCACATGTGGGATGATTTTATATACACTACACAATATCTCAGGGTATGGGTGCTGACACAAAGCCATGTCTTCTATCACTTATTATAAAGAGTGCAAGCTAAGGACATTATAAAAACGTCACAGAACATACAAATAAGCACAATAATAAGAAAAGCTGGAAAATAGTGATAACCCCTCAGAGTCTATAGCAGCATAACGAGCTCTCAGTGTTTCCTGTATATGACATCACACATTGCTCTGTTACCTGACTTCATCAGAGACTGGCCCTGGGTCATTTCTCTGTCCTGTGAGCCCTGCAATGGTCAACAGTCCGCTTCATCCGAATGACAGAAGGGTTACACTGCACTCTATACACTTCCTACAACTACTGGGTGTACCAAGATGGCGGCCCAAGCACTTCCTGTACTCATTGGCCAGCAACAGAAAAAAAGGTGGCACTGCCATAATCAGCGTATTTTCTTAACAGAATTTGCCTAACATCATTTAAGTAAACATAGCAAGCTGAGTAACCGTAAGAACTAAATCAAAGTGTGCAAAGCCACAATTGGCGTACCAATATGGCCGAATTCCTATAGTCCATGGCTTCAGCTAACAACGTATAGGAGTACCAATATGGCCACAGTCGTATTTCCGGCGGCTTCAACTAAAGCCATGTATTGGAGTACCAATGTGGCCGCACTCCTACCTCTTTGGGTTAAGCGAAGTCAATGTCTTGGCGTACCAATATGGCCGCGCTCCCACATCCCACCTGGTTTCAACGTAATATGATACCAATTTGGCAATTCCTCTCCATCCGACGCCATGTATGGGAGTACCAACATAGCCGCGCTTCTACATTCGTCAACTTCAGCTAACTCAATGTATGAGATGTACCAATATTCCTGCATTTAGCGACTTCAGCTAACTTAATGTAAATGAGTACCAGTGTGGCTGAGTTCCCACATCGCCAGGCTTCAGCTAACGCCATGTATGGGAGTACCAATATGGCCGCGCTCCTGCTTAGACGCTGTCATTGAGTACCAATATGGCCGCGCGTTGCGAACGCGACAGTGTTCTGTCATTACACCTCTGCCCATCAGATCATGTAGCGGAAGTGACGTTCCGTCAGCTGCGCATGCGTTCCACCGCAGCGGCTTCAGCGAACTCATTGTATTAGGTGTACCAATATGGCCGCGCCCCCTCATTTAGCGGCTGCAGCTACTTCAATGTATCAGTGTACTAATATGGCCGACAACATTTTTTTTTATTTTCTTAGAATATTCCACGCAAACAAAGCTTATTACTTTAATAAATAACAACAATGTAATATATTCATTGTCAAAATAGTAAACTGCTTATATATATAGTGTTTCACGATTAGAAGGCGGAAGTCCGAACGCGGCGCGCGCAGGCAGTGCAGCGGACAACTATTTCCGGTGCAGAGAGGGGTTCTTGTCCTCAAGTCGCGGCAAAGATGTCTGGAAGAGATGGTATGTGATTTGAATGGGGGAGTGGTGGGATCCGATGCCATCCTGTGTGTGAGGGGTGGTATGGAGGGTGTGGGGAGCTGTATAGGGGTGAGGTGTGCCCGGGGTGTATGGGGGTGTGGAAGATGAGGGTGATTGGAGCACACACACCTCCAATGTCTCTATAGATCAGGTGGAACTACAATGACCAGAGACATGTTTCCCACCGGACTGCCATAGAGTCCTCAGTCCCGGGGAATGTACATTTGTGTGCACCCAGATAAAGAGAACCTGTCATCAGGTGAGGCTGAAAGTGTCAGTGTGACTTCCAGGTATTTATTCCTGTCTGTACTCCTGTTATGGAGAATCACACACACTATATATATATATATATATATATATATATATATATATATACACACCACTTTATTAGGTACACCTTGCTGGTACCGGGTTGGACCCCCTTTTGCCTTCAGAACTGCCTTCATTCTTGGTGGCATAGATACAACAAGGTGTTGGAAACATTCCTCAGAGATTTTGCTCCATAGTGACATGATAACATCACTCAGTTGCTGCAGATTTGTCGGCTGCACATCCATGATGCGAATCTCCCATTTCAACCACATCCCGAAGATACTCTATTGGATGAGATGTGGTGAGTGTGGAGGCCATTGGAGTACAGGGACCTCATTGTCCAGTGGTGAGATGATGTGATCTTTGTGACATGGAGCATTATCCTGCTGGAAGGAGCCATCAGAAGATGGGGACACTGTGGTTATAAAGGGATGGACATGGTCAGCAACAATACTCAGGAAGGCCGTGGGGTTTAATTGATGCTCAATTGGTACTAAGGGGCCCAAAGTGTGCCAAGAAAATATCCCCCACACCATTACACCCCCACCACCAGCCTGAACCGGTGATACAAGGCAGGATGGATCCATGCTTTCATGGTGTTTACTCCAAATTCTGACCATCTGAATGTTGCAGCTGAAATCAAGACTCATCAAACCAGACATTGTTTTTCCAATCTTCTATTGTCCAATTTTGGTGATTCTGTGTGAATTGTAGCCTCAGTTTCCTGTTCTTAGCTGACAGGAGTGGCAACCGGTGTGGTCTTCTCCTGCTGTAGTCCATCTGCTTCAAGGTTTAATATGTTGTGCATTCAGAGATGCGCTCCACATTTCTGGCTAAAATGAGAATTACACTTTTTTTCTCTGCTTAGAATAACAATCACAATTCTTGTGGCATAACATCGCCATGCACAAAAAAAGTGTGACAAATAAAATCAAATATTGCAACAACCACCATTTTATTCTCTAGGGTCTCTGATTGTATGTGTGTGTGTGTGTATGTATATGTATGTGTGTGTAATATATATATATATATATATATATATATATATATATAATTTTCTAAGTAACTTGCTAGTAAAAAAAAATACTGATTTTTAACTTGTAAGCAACAAGTGTTAGAAAAAGGTTTAGTCTTTAACCACTTCCTGTCCGTCTATAGCTAAAATGATGGCCGGGCAGTGGTTCAGTTATCCTGACTGGGCGTCATATGACGTCCATCAGGATAACAGCCTCTTGCACCCGTGGGGGCTAGGGATGCCACATCTTCCCTTTAATCCAGGACACATATTAATTACACAGGTTCTGAGGCTGATTTAATGCAGATAAGGCACCACGTGAGTTTAATTATCACCTTAATCAGCCACAGAACCTGTGTAATTAATGTGTGTCCTGGATTAAAGGGATGATGTGGCAACCCTAGTGGGGGCGTGCGGCGATCGGTGGAGCGGTGTCAGTCTGACACCGCTCCATCGATCTTGGTAAAGAGCCTTCCGCCGATCGGCGGCTCTCCTGACAGGGGGGAGTCTGGGCTGATTGTTTATCAATGCAGCCCCCCCCCCCTTGGATGCCCACATTAGACCACCAGGGAAGGGGGCAATATGTGGATGGCCAGGTATGTACCCCATGGCCATCCACGTGCAAATTATGCCCAATCAGTGCCCACAAATGGGCACTGACTGGCACCATTATATAAAATGTAACATCAGTGCTGCATACCAGTGCCACCTCATCGGTGCCCATCAGTGCAGCCATATCAGTGTCCATCATTGAAGAAGAAAATGTACTTCTGTACAAAAAATTTTAAAAGAAACAAAGAAAAACTTTTTTTTTTTCAAAATTGTTGCTTGTTTTTGTATTTATTGCGCAAAAAATAAAAACGGCAGAGGTGATCAAATGCCACCAAAAGAAAGCTCTATTTGTGGGAACAAAATGATAAAAAATTTGTTTGAGTACAGTGTAGCATGACCGCGCAATTGTCATTCAAATTGCGACAGCGCTGAAAGCTGAAAATTGGCCTGGGCAGGAAGGTGTCTAAGTGCCTGGTATTGAAGTGGTTAAAGAGGAAGTAAACGCTTCCCCCCCCCCCCCTGCAAAGCAAAGGCATAATGTGCTAGTATGCATTGCATACTAGCACATGTGACACTTGCCTGCAAACAAAGCCTGCGCCGTCCCCGCTGCAGGCCACATCAATCTTCGCCTGTCTTGCTTCCAGGGCCGTGGATTCCGGTTCTGTGACTGGCCGGAGCCACGTGATGTCGGTCACGGCACAGGCTCCTGAAGAAACGGCACAGGTCGCCATTCCTTTAGAGCACGTGCCGATGACATCAGTACAGTAAATATCTCCTAAACCGCGCACGTTAAGGAGATATTTTACAGTACCTATAGGTACAAATCGTAAAGGATAGGGTATATAACCATCGTCTTCCCCCCCCCCCGCCTTGCTGGCTGGGTCACTAGATAAAAATAGAAGCAAGCCTAAAAAAGGAAACTAATGCAATCATCACATCAAAGAATTGGTAAGCTGCAATATAATGTTTTTAAAGCGGTATTTAACCCAAAAGTACCTTTATTTGATGTGTACAGAGTGACGCTCCATTCATGTCACTTTATGGCAGTGCGCTGTGCTGCTTTACAGTGACATGTGTTTCCCTCCTGTGCCCTGTGTTAAAATGCAGCTCCTTGAAGCACACCTCCAGGCAGGGTGGATTTGATTTAAATCAACTATTTAAATTATAATTTTTAAAGAGAAACTGTCATCTGTCCCGCAGCTCCTCCTCCTCCTCTGACCCGCTGTTGACTCACCGACAGTCCCATTCACTTTAATAGGAACAGCTGGTGATGCGGCAGTGACACAACAAGGTGAGGGACGTGGCGGCAGCAGGTGAGTGGATGCCGATAATAGGCGCTGCCATGATGGATCTGAAATGACAGGTGCTCTTTAAATGTCAGGACTCATTCTTGCTGGTAGTTGGTGTGAAATTGTGTGAATGCATCAATGCAGGGTGTGTTATTTCAGTTTGCAAAGCTTGGATTCGTTGAATGAGTTTACCATAAAATGTAAATCTTGCAGAATATAAAGCCTCATGCTCCAATTCATGCTGAATAAACTAAATTATTAATATATCTTAAAAAGAAAACTCTCTTTTCAAATAGATTTTTACTCCAAAAGCATTTTATTAAACTAAATTTGATTAAAAAAAAAAAAAATCTTTATCGATTTTTATCCATCCTGCCTCCAGGCTGTCTTGTGGTGTGGATAGGACACATAGAAAACAATTGTTTCCTAGCAGTGACTGGAATCCTTTCAGTGCACTGTGTGGCTATTGCCTGCTTGGAGGATCTAAACATTGTCTGTCCCCCCGCATAGACCAAGCCATTGACAAGATTGTTCGACATCATAATAAATATCTTTGGATAGCGATACCATTTTAAAGTACCTTTTTTATGTTTTCATTTTGCAGGTGGAAAGAAGAAGCCATTGAAGCAGCCTAAGAAAGCCTCCAAGGATTTAGATGAGGTACTTACCAGTTTGTCTCTCGCTCTGTACAGTGATCAGTTGTGTACAGACCTTCCCAACTACTACATTCATCCAGTGTGTTAGACTAAGGCAGGACATTGGGGGGAGAATGTAAAGATGAATGGATATTTTATACATGGGTACACTGATAGTCTAAGCACATGTAACTATGGATATAAAAAGTCTACACACCCCCTGTTAAAATGTCAGGGGTCCTGTGTGTTAAAAAAAAAAAAAGAGACCAAGATAAATAATTTCAGAACTTTTTCCACCCTTTTTTTTTTTTTTTTTTTTTTGATGCAACCTATAAACTGTACAACTCTGTTGAAAAACAAACTGAAATCTTTTAGGGGGGGAAGTAAAAATAAAAAAACTCATAATATGGTTGCATAAATGTGCACACCCTCTTATAAGTGGGGATGTTGCTGTGTTCAGAATTAAGCAATCACATTCAAACTCATGTTAAGCCCAGGTTCACACTGAATGCCGGTTTGAAATCGCACGAGTTACTCGCACAATCTCAAACATGCATTTTAGTCAGACTTCGGAGGGGCGATGGGTTCCTGCACAGATGTCTATTGAAATCTCCCCCCCAACATCACCAAAAGTGGTGCAGTAACTAGTTTTGGGAATCGGGGCGTCGCACTGATTTGGACGTAGGCGACGATTTGACATGTCAAATCGGCCCGATGTGAACGGGGACCAAATAGGAGTCAGTACACACCTGCCATCATTTAAAGTCCCTCTGATTAACCCCAAAAAGTTCAGTTGTTCTAGTAGGTCTTTCCTGACATTTTCTTAGTCGCATCCTTCAGCAAAAGCCATGGTCCACAGAGAGCTTCCAAAACATCAGAGGGATCTCATTGTTGAAAGGTCTCAGTCAGGAGAAGGGTACAAAAGAATTTCCAAGGCATTAGATATACCATGGAACACAATGAAGACAGTCATCATCAAGTGGAGAAAATATGGCACAACAGTGACATTACCAAGAACTGGACGTCCCTCCAACATTGATGAAAAGACAAGAAGAAAACTGGTCAGGGAGGCTGCCAAGAGGCCTACAGAGACATTAAATAAGTTGAAGGAATATCTGGCAAGTACTGGCTGTGTGGTACATGTGATAACAATCTCCCGAATTCTTCATATGTCTGGGCTATGGGGTAGAGTGGCAAGACGGATAGTGGAGATCACTGGAGTAGCGGTGTCTGCTTCAGTGATTTCCAGGGGGGATCCCACAGGTATGGCGTATATACACAAGTTACTTTTATCCAAGATGGACCATTGTAACTGTGTAAGAATGTACCATACCTGGAATTCTTCTTTAAATACTAGGACCATGGCTGCAGCTGCCCAATCACTTACACAGTGCTTCCTCCCTCTCCTCTGTGATGAATGAAGCAACAAGGATTTCATCACTTTCAGTTCAGTGTTTTGCTGGCATTCAAATGAATGAGTTGCATTGGAATTGCACAAGAATGCGGACAATGTTCCTGTGATTCAGGTATGAACTGGCCCTTACATGTACCTTTGCTTTTACTCCCCCCCCCCCCCCCCCCCCCTTGCATGTATTTTTGTATTTGCTTTTAGGCCTCTTTCTTATGGGCAATCCAATGAGGTCCACCTGTCAGTTTTTCAGGCAGACCCCATCGGATGGTCCATGTATCCCTATGGACCAGCGGCCTCCAATTTAACCTGGTCTCCCAATAAAGAAAAAACTGAAGGGGATCCATGTAGTCGAATCGGAGAGCAGTCGGGTGTTAACGGACAGCCAGTCAGTTGCCACCCATAGTGCAGAGCAGGCTTTGTGTCCGCTCTGCAGAAACTGATTGGAAATGGACCTGTCATCTGCCTGCTATGCTCAGCAGGGGACCTGCCCGAGCAAATCATATGCTGCCCCATGTGAAAGGGGCCTCAGAGCCAGATCGTACCAGGAAAGTGAATGTTGTTGGATGTTTACAGCTGTGTCCCTTACGGTGGGCTTAATTGTTCTATGGACAGATGGCTGCCTTGCTCAGCAGGTCTCGTCTATAGCTATATAATTGCCCATTCAGAGAGAAGTGATGACATAGGCAAGAGCATAGGAAGTGAGGGGCCCTCTCCAGAAAAGGGGGCAGTTGTTTGGAATCTTGACAATTTTAAATGAACTTTGATAAGTGCAGTTGAGGTCACACAAATGTATTTTTGTGTGATCTCAATGGCACCTTAAAAGTCCTGTCTACTTGAGATCTTTTGTGTCTTTTATAAAACTTTGGGATGTGGCGTTTAGTGCTAGCCCCTTGTGCCATCCCCATTTTTTTTTTTTTATCTCTGGAGTTCCAAGTTTTAAAGGAGATGTGTGAAAAATCAAACCAATTGGTTTGATGCTGCAGCTGTCCCCTGCTGGCTCCACGCTCTAGAAGTGAGGGATCACATGATCGCTCAGTTCTCATTCAGCTTTGAGCAGAGAATGGTGACTGTCCCTCCAGTGCTCAGTGGAGCGCTGGGCTGTAGAGTGGGTGGGAGTGGCTGGCTCAGGCTCTCAGCACCATGCTGAGAGACTGACCCAGCTGACAGTCAGGCATCTGGGTGGATCCCAACATTGTCGGGATCCTTCCAGAGCCTGGACCGACTCTGTGATGTCAGCTGACAGCAGGCTCTAGCCTGCTATTGGCTGATTCTGGGTCACAGGAGTGCAAAAGTAAGTGCACTCCTGTAACCCACAATAGAATGACCCAAAAAACTATGGCCATACTTCTTTTTTAATGCTAGCTGTTATTGTACAATTAAACATTGTTGCTACTAATACAAAAAGTAATGGGGGGGGGGGGGATTTATTAAATCTGGAGCATCTGTGCAAGGCAACCTTTTAGCCTTTCTTCAGCTTGTTCAGTTAAGCTTTGAAAGAGCTTATCTGATTGGTTGCTGTGCAACCCTGCTCCAGATTTGGTCAATCCCCCTCAATGTGTTTTAGGGCCTGCATCAATAGGCAAATGCAAGCAGAATGTGACCCAAAGCAAGCTGCATTTGACATCAGTTTGAGATCATTCAGAGTGCAAAGCTGCTATTCCTTAGCTGCATCAATCTGATTCCAGCTGCTTTTACGTTCCCGGCACAGGGATATGCATAAACCTTCTCTGGCATCTGAATTCTGGTAATAGGTCTGCTTTTGAGATGACCTCAAGACCTTTTTTGTGTTGTTGGAGCATTCCCCCGCTCTTATGTTTTTCAGTTAGTGTGACCCATGGATGGACTGGTGTTCTACCCTCTGGCATTAGGCACACATTTTCCTGCAATAGCTAGATGTATGGCCATTACAATTTAACTCCTGGGGAAGGATGAGATTTTTATAATATCGGCTTTTATAAACTGACGCCTTACCTTGTACTGGTGCCTGGAGTTTTGACTCCAGCATGACAGCCATGAGTTGCCTTGGTGGTGTTTGATTGTGGGTACTGATTTTATTTCTGGGTTGTGTCTGTGTCACAAGTGACCATTGTACAGCCCTGGCCAAACGTTTTGAGCATTACACAAATTTTAATTCTCACAAAGTCTGCTGCCTCAGTTTTTATGATGCCAATTTGCATATACGCCAGAATGCTGTGAAGAGTGATCAGATGAATTGCAATTATTTCCAAAGTCCCTCTTTGCCATGAAAGTAAACTTAATCCCAAAAAAAATTTAAACTGCATTTCAGCCCTGCCACAAAAGGACCAGCTGACATGTCAGTGACTCAACACAAGTGTCAGGCCGGATTCACATGTGCGGCTGCTGTTCCCAGCATGGGGTCTGGTGCATTCCCCGGTTCCTGTGTGTGTTTGGGTCTGGTTCAGGTGAGAATTCAGGCAACAATTCGGACCTGATTTGCACCTGAACTGGATCCAAACGCGCACAGGACCCTTTTGGAAAGCGGACCGTGGCCACCCCAGACATGTGTGAACCAGCTCCATTAACCGCTGGCTACACTCGCATGTCATTCGAATTGGATGCAGAGAAACCTGCATCCAATTCACATATATGTGACCTTGGTGTTGGTGAGGACAAGGCTGGAAATCACTCTAATGCTGATTGCGTTAGAACAGGGATCTCCAAACTACGGCCCTCCAGCTGTTGCGGAACTACACGTCCGATAAGGCATTGTAAAACTGACATTCACAGACATGACTAGGCATGATGGGAATTGTAGCTCCTGAACAACTGGAGGGCCATAGTTTGGAGACCCCTGAGTTAGAATAACAGACTGGAAGCTTTGAAAAGAGGGTGGTGCTTGAAATCAATGTTCTTCTGTTAGCCATGGTTACCTGCAAGGAAACGCGTGCAGTCATCATTGCTTTGCACAAAATGGAATTCACAGGAAAGGATATTGCTGCTACTAAGATTGCACCTAAATCAACCATTTATTGGATCATCATGAACTTTAAGGAGAGAGGTTCAGTTGTTGTGAAGGTTTCAGGGCACCCAAGAAATTCCAGCAAACTCCAGGACCGTCTCCTACAGTTGATCCAGCTGAGGGATTGGGGCACCACCAGTGCAGAGCTTGCTCAGGAATGGCAGCAGGCAGGTGTGAGTGCATTTGCACACAGTGAGGAGTAGACTTTTGGAGGATGGCCTGGTGTCAAGAAGGGCAGCAAAAAAGCCACTTCTCTCCAGAAAAAACATCAGGGACAGGCTGATAATCTGTAAAATGTACAGGGATTGGACTGCTGAGGACTGGGGTAAAGTCATTTTCTCTAAATCCTCTTTCCCATTGTTTGGGGCATCTGGAGAAGGAAAGGTGAGCACTACCATCAGTCCTGTGTCATACCCACAGTAAAGCATCTGAAGACCATTCATGTGTGGAGTTGCTTCTAAGCCATGGGAGTGGGCTCACTCACAGCCATGAATAAAGAATTGTGCAAAAACAACCTCCTAAAACTTCTCCTAACCATCCAAGAACAGTTTAAGGAACAATGCCTTTTTCAGCATGATGGGGCACCTTGCCATAAGGCAAAAGTGATAATGAAGTGGCTTGGAACAAAACCTGGACATTTTGGCTCCATGGCCAGGAAACTCCCCAGGCCTTTATCCCATTGAGAAGTTGTGGTCGGTCTTCAAGAGGCGGGTGAACAAAAAAAGCCCTACACAATTTCTGACAAACTCCAAGCATTGATTATGCAAGAATGGGCTGCTATCAGTCAGGATGTGGCCTAAAAGTTGATTGACAGAATGCCAGGGTGAATTATTGCAGAGGTCTTGAAAAAGGGTCAACACTGCAAATATTTACTCTTTGCATAAACTTGATGTAATTGTCAATAAAAGCCTTTGACAATTATGAAATGCTTGTAATTATCCTTCAGTATACAATAGTGACATCTGACAAAGATCTAAAAACACTGAAGCGGCAGACTTTTGTGAAAATTTAATATTTGGTGTTTTCAACACTTTTGGCCACGGCTTTACTGAAATATCTGGTCCCTGCATCTTTTATAAAGCCCAATAAGTTTCGAAGTTGTTCTTTTAAGCAGCTGATTGTTTTATTTCTGACACCTTTCATTCTACTTGTAGGAGGATGTCGCCTTTAAGCAGAAACAGAAAGAAGAGCAGAAAAAGCTGGAAGAGTTGAAGAGTAAGGCCTGCCAGAAGGGGCCTCTCAGTAAGTCCTCCCAATAATAAAATGTTCACAGCACAGGAAATCACCTTTGTTATAAAATGCATCTTTTGTCTGATCAAGATGAGGGGGGACAGATGTACATGAACTGCTCAGGCATTTCGCTAGCGCCTCCCCCTCTTCCTGTAGAATGTTGTGATGGTGTTTTTTTTTTTTGTTTTGTTTTTTGGACAGTGCAACTGAAGCAGTGGGGTTTGTAAGCGATGAAGAGAAAAGCTAGGGAGTGGTGGCATAGCCCACCAGATTCTGCCTTTCCCTTTAGCATAACACTTGTCATTTGAGTCATTAAAGTAGAATTCCAGCCTCAACCTAACTAGTCTTAAAGTGATTGTAAACCCTATTTTTTATTTATTTATTTTTTTTTAATTAAAATTTCCTACCTGTTCTGTGCAATGGTTTTGCACAGAGCAACACACTCCTGGAACCTCCCCCCTTGCCAAGTTCCCACCATTGCAAGACTCTTGCAATGGGAGTACTTGTGCGGGCTCACTCCCAAGCCATACTTTTGTGTGTCCAATGACTCAGCGCACTGCTCGGCCCCTCTCCCTCCTCACTGGGCATGATTGACAGCTGTCTCTTGAGTCTGAGAAGGGAAAGAGCCACTGCTCTCATGCACAGCACTACAATCAAGATTCAGGTAAGTATAAGGGGGGAGCTGTACTCAAAAGGTTTTTTACCTTTAAAGGGGTTGTAAACCCTTGGTTTTTCGCCTTAACACATTCTGTGCATTAAGGTGAAAAACCTCCTGTGATGCAGCAGCCCCCCTTTAACTTGCCTGAACCTGGTCTTTCCAGCGACGGAAACGAGCAGACCAGCTGCTATCTTGGGTCCTGATTGGATAGATTGTCCAACACAGTGCTTGTGCTGTGTCATTTAGCCCCCTGTAATACCTGGCTGATCCTGCCTGGCTATACACCCCTCCCCCCCCCCCCCGTAAACTGACCACAGTTCATCTTGGCTGCTGAGCCCAGACACTGTGGTCAGTTTACGTGCATCCGTCATCCACAGCCCTCCTGTCCTCCTGTGTCCTCCTCCCCCGTGCCTCTGTGTCAGTGCCCGCCCCCTCTGCTCGTGCTGCTCTAATGACTGTTAAAACGTTATTTAAGCCCCTCTGTGTCCTGATTAACAAGTGCTCCTGTCTGTGTGCTTTATTAAAAAAAAATGCCTCCTTTACCGTATATCACAGCGGTTCCCCGCGATCATGTCACAGCCAGCGCTCTCTCCTCCTCATGTCCTGGCTGACGTCAGCGGGGGAATCTCGGCCCCGCCGACTGCATCTGTTAGCTGAGCAGAGGAGAGATGGCCGGTGACGTGAATGCAAGGAACCGCTGTGATATATGGTAAAGGAGGCATTTTTTTTTTTAAATAAAACAGACAGGGGCACTTGTTAGGACACATAAGGGCTTATATAAAGTTGTAGAAGTGGGTTAACAACCACTTTAATGCAGAAAATGCATTAGGGTTAAAAACCTTCAGCCTTTAGAACCACTTTAAAAAGTCTCGGCTCTGGGCCTGTCACATGATCCGGCTCCCATTTGTCAGCCAGCGACAGCTGCAGCAGAAAGAGAGTGCTGACAACAGCTGGGCCATGGGAGTCTATGGGTGATGTCACCGCTCCCAGGCATTCTTACCACCGCTGACTCACAGGATCACATGACTGGACCAGAGAGGACTGAATATAGGTAAGTGTACACAGGTTAGACAGCGTAGGTGTTAGGCGAGGACATTTTTAAGACTAGTTAGGTTCAGCCTGGTATTATACTTTAAGGCCCCTTTTTTATAAGTTTGTTTTTGACCTGTGATTACATGGATCAAAAATAGACTGCAGTCAATAGTCCGCCTATATCCGCCCACATCTGGCCCTGTTCAGATTTGTCAGACTGAGCCCTGCTTCACACTGATGCGATGCAGAAAATGCAGAAAGTCTGTGTGTTTCCTGCACTGCAATTGCACGGTGTCCATTAAATATGCTGTGGGTGCCCATGTTAGATTAACGACACCCTGAAACGGCTCACAAAATGCAGTCAGATTGCCAGAATCGGATTGCATGGGTGTCAACACATGAGATTGCTGGAAAACAAAAGGATCTTGCACCACTTTGGTGCGGATGCTATTTGAACCATACAAAATGTATGGCTCAAATAGCTCCGCACAGACCTCGCATGTGATGTGCACAGGAATGCAGTGAGATTCCTGTGCAAATCACTTGCGGTATCCCGCAATGCACAAGTGTGAACCTGGGCTGAATGTATGATTTGTGTCTATCTCCACTTTTACTCGCCTGGCTGACTTGATGTGGGTAGATATAGACGGATGCACGTCCACTTACATCCGCCTACCCAAAGGGATTACATGGATGTCACATGTAACATCCATTTCTGTTCTGTTCAGCTCAGCAGAACACTACTCCAGGATCTCCTGAGAAGGAACGCAAGGTGCCCATGTGAATTTTCATACATTTGGGCCCTGTTTTATAAAGCTTTACTGCAACCATGCCTTTGCTTTAAAAGGGGAGGGGGACACAAATTTCTAAAACGGACACAGGGAGAAACCCAGGGATCCAAAGCAGCCAAGCCTGTTGGAATGAATTTGGATCAGAAGGGGAGACTGGTCTGTCAGTGTTGTTTACAGCATTACACGGGAGGACCCAGTCTGCAATGTCTAAAGCAGGGGTCTCAAACTGGCGGCCTTCCAGCTGTTGCAAAACTACAATTCCCATGAGGCATTGCAAGGCTGACAGTTACAAGCATGACTCCCACAGACAGAGGCATGATGGGACTTGTAGTTTTGCAACAGCTGGAGGGCCCCAGTTTGAGACCCCTGGTCTAAAGTGACCCTGTCAGACCAGGGTCGCTTGTATAAAAAAGGATACCTGCTAAAAGAAAATTGAATATAATTGCTTTTGTGGTGGTCCATGTCTTGAAACGCCACTGCTTCCCTGCTCACTGGCTTCTTCAATTAATCTACACTTTTGGGGGTATGTAATACCTGCTCCCCTGCCACATGCTGTGGTATTTCCCACCACCTTGTTCATCAGAACAGTGTATGGTGGAACCACAGTGTGCAGCAGAGAAAATGGGTCAAGATGGTCCAAACAAACTGTTTCCCTCTCTAACTCGTGCAGTGGCTGTCAGTGCTGTATTAATTGTATGGAACCTCAGTTACATACAGTATTGAATGCTGTGTTCTGCCAGCTATGAACTTCCTGTCCTTGCTTCCAGAACAGAATCGAGTCTTGTGCTGCTCAGCCATTCACAGGAACCTTTGTATCTTCTGAATGCATGCAAAACCTCCTCTGATTAGCTAAGGAGAATGTCATCTGCCCACCTCTCTGCCTCAGCCAATCGGAGGAAGCTTTGTATTCATTCAGAAAATAAAAAGCTTCCTGTGAATAGATGAGCAGTGCTCAACCTGACTCGATTTTTGTTTTAGGAGTGTGATAGGAAGTTCACGCCCCACTGCAGGAACACAGTGCTGTATACTGTATATAGCTGGGGTTACACACAGTTCACACAATGCTGACAGCTGCTGCATGAGTAAGTGAAGGAAAAAAACCTAATTAAAGCTTATTTAAACATGGATTTGGGCTTTAGGTGGCAGCATTCAAGACATGGACCACTAGAAATGTAAGTATATTCACTCACACCCCCACACCCCCCCCAATCAACACGGCTCCCTCAATGCTATTGTGATCTGTCGATGTTGGGGCTTTCCCTGCCAGCAGAACACAATGATCACTGCTAGCAGCTATAGCTGTGGGCAGTAATCGCATGCAAAAAAATCCAACAAGCTGGTTGTACTGAAGTCAATCCATCAATCAGCCTGCCCATAAATGGTTCGAATCTCAGCTGGTCCGTGCTGAATTGGTTGAGATTTGATCCATCTATAGCCGGCTTTAGTGTGTATCAGAATCTACTCTAAATTTCTTTTTTTATAGAAGACCTCTTTTTTTTTTTTTTTTTTTTTTTTTTTTTGAGGTCTTCTATAAAGTCACCTTGACGTTATACTCTGGGCTTTAGTCAGGACATTGGCTGTCTTTCCATTTTATGCTTGCTCAGTTACATATCTGGATGTAATCCTATTTTCTGTCTCCTGTAACACCATTTATCTATAAGCTGGCTTACCCGAGAATATCCTCCAGCCATTCTGAATTTCCCTGTATGACTGAGGATTGCTTGTAATGACATTTGTGTGGAATCTTCCTCTCTATGCAGCTCTGCTCGCCAAAAAGGAATATTAAGAAATAACACATATGGTTTTCTTTCAGCTGGCGGCGGGATAAAGAAATCGGGAAAGAAGTGAGAAGATTGTTTACAGGACTCTGTTCTGGTTGTGGCGTTGGAACTGCGAAGATCTGCCAAAAGTGACAGCTCAGTGGATCTCTTGTATGTTTTGTGTACAGTGATAATAAACGAGTGTTTTTGTTTGTTTTTCTCCCTTCGTCTTGAATGTAGTAGTATCTGTGACTAAAACGATGTTCATTATTCAGTAATTCCCATGACATGTTTCTTCCCAAATCAATAAATATGTAAAGAAATTCTATTTCATTTTTAAACATATTGCAGGGATTTTTTTTTCTACCATAAGTTTATCTGCCATAGTCTTAAAGGATAAGTTCGCTTTTTGCAAATAAAATTAATGCATATATTTTGCAGGTAAAAAAAATTGGGTTTTTTTTTTTTTTTTTTAAACCTTTAACCACTTCAATACCAGGCACTTAGACACCTTTCCGCCCAGGCCAATTTTCAGCTTTCAGCGCTGTCGCAATTTGAATGACAATTGCGCGGTCATACAACACTGTACCCAAACAATTTTTTTTTAATTTTGTTCCCACAAATAGAGCTTTCTTTTGGTGGTATTTGATCACCTCTGCGGTTTTTATTTTTTGCGCAACAAATAAAAAATCAATTTTTAAAAAAAAAAAACAAGTTTTTCTTTGTTTCTGTTAAATTTTTTTGGAAATAAGTATTTTCTTCTTCAATGACAGGCACTGATATGGCTGCACTGATGGGCACCGATGAGGTGGCACTGATAGGTGGCACCGATGGGCACTGATAGGTGGCACTAATGGGCATTTGTAGGTGGCATTGATGGGTGGCACTGATGGGTACTTATTGGTGGCACTGACAGGTGGCACCGATGGACACTGATGGGTGGCATTGCTGGGCATCAGGGCTATATAATGGTGCCAATCAGTGCCCATTTGTGGGCACTGATTGGCACAGATTGGGCATTGACTGGGCACATGTGTATGCCCATGGGGTACATACCTGGCCATCCACATGTTGCCCCTCTCCCTGGTGGTCCTAGTGGCAATCCCTGGTGGTCCAGTGTGGTGATCTGAGGGGGGGCTGCGCTGATAAACAATCAGCACAGACCCCCCCCCCCCCTCAGGAGAACCGACAATCGGCTCTCCTCTACTCGTGTCTGTGAGAAGCGAGTGAGGAAAAGCCGATCAACGGCTCTTCCTATTGACATCGTGATCAGCCGTGATTGGACACGGCTGATCACGTGGTAAAGAGCCTCCGCCGGAGGCTCTTTACTAAGATTGGTGTAGCAGTGTGTCAGAGTGACACACCACACCACCGATCGTCGCGATGCGCACCCCCATGTTATCCTGCTAGACGTCATATGACGCCCAGTCAGGATAACTGAACCACCACCCGGCCGTCATCTGCTATGGGCCGGGCGGGAAGTGGTTAAAGCAGGAGTAGGCAATATTATTATTTTTTAAAGAGGTGGAGATCTACCTGAACAACATGGTAGAAGTCAAAGATCGTGGGGTACAGTGTCGCCTCCGCACACCTGATTCAAGCCTCTAATTGCTGTACTACCATGTCGCAATTGTGTGTTACTGTTCTGAGCCAGTGCTGCTTTCACACGAATGTGCTGCGATTTACCTGCACCATGGTGCATCTGTGAGCTTCCTAGGTTGGCTGCGCTTTGCCATAAACTTCTATTTTATATCCTGCGGGTGTGGTGCTCTTTCTGAAAACACACCAAAACTCCTGTATTCAGAAAGTGCCCCGAACCCGCAAGATATAATTTAGTCAATGGCTAAGTGCAGGTACACTTCGCTTCACCTGCGATGTGGGGTGGGTAAACCCCAATTTGTTGATGTTAAGCCAAGTAAATAGATACCGAACGTGTCACGCTTTAAAATTGCGCACACTCGTGGAGTGGAAACAAACAATGCTACCTAAAAAATCTTCATAGGCGAAACATTAAAAATCTTTACAGGTTACCTGTTTACAGTTACAGAGGAGGTCTAGCGCTATAATTATTGCTTTTGCTCTAACGTTATCGAGGCGATATCTCACATGTGTGGTGTGAACACCGTTTACATATGCGTACAGTATTTCACAAAAGTGAGTACACCCTTCACATTTTTGTAAATATTTTATTCTATCTTTTCATGTGACAACACTGAAGAAATGACACTTTGCTATAATGTAAATTAGTGAGTGTACAGCTTGTATAACAGTGTAAATTTGCTGTCCCCTCAAAATAACTCAACACACAGCCATTAATGTCTAAACTGCTGGTAACAAAAGTGAGTACACCCCAAGTGAAAATGTCCAAATTGGGCCCAAAGTGTCAATATATTGTGTGGCCACCATTATTTTCCAGCACTGCCTTAACCCTCTTGGGCATGGAGTTCGCCAGAGCTTCACAGGTTGCCACTGGAGTCTTATTCCACTCCTCCATGACGACATCACAGAGCTGGTGGATGTTAGAGACCTTGTGCTCTTCCACCTTCCATTTGAGGATGCCCCACAGATGCTCAATAGGGTTTAGGTCTGGAGACATGCTTGGCCAGTCCATCACCTTTACCCTCAGCTTCTTTAGCAAGGCAGTGGTCGTCTTAGAGGTGTGTTTGGGGTGGTTATCATGTTGGAATATTGCCCTGCCGCCCAGTCTGAAGGGAGGGGATCATACTCTGCATCAGTATGTCACAGTACATGTTGGCATTCATGGTTCCCTCAATGAACTGTAACTCCCCAGTGCCAGCAGCTCTCATGCAGCCCCAGACCATGACACTCCCACCACCATGCTTGACTGTAGGCAAGACACGCTGGTCTTTGTACTCCTCATATGATTGCCGCCACATACACTTGACACCATCTGAACCAAATAAGTTTATCTCGGTCTCAGACCACAGGACATGGTTCCAGTAATCCATTTCCTTAGTCTGCTTGTCTTCAGCAAACTGCCGGCTTTCTTGTGCATCATCTTTAGAAGAAGCTTTTGTCTGGGACGACAGCCATGCAGACCAATTTTATAAAGTGTGCGGTGTATGGTCTGAGCACTGACAGGCTGACCCCCCCCCCCCACCCCTTCAACCTCTGCAGCAATGCTAGCAGCACTCATACGTCTATTTCCCAAAGACAACCTCTGGATATGACGCTGAGCACGTGCACTCAACTTCTTTGGTCGACCATGGCGAGGCCTGTTCTGAGTAGAAACTGCTGTAGGGTCTTGGCAATCTTCTTCTAGCCTAGGCCATCTTTATGTAGAGCAACAATTTTTTATTTTTTCAGATCCTCAAAGAGTTTTTTGCCATGAGGTGCCATTTTGAACTTCCAGTGACCAGTATGAGAGAGTGAGAGCGATAACACAAATTTAACAAACCTGCTCCCCATTCACACCTAAGACCTTGTAACACTAAGGAGTCACATGACATCGGGGAGGGAAAATAGCTACTTAGTCCCAATTTGGACATTTTCACTTAGGGGTGTACTCACTTTTGTTGCCTGCAATTTAGACATTAATGGCTGTGTATTGAGTTATTTTGAGGGAAACACAAGAAAGAGGGGCGCCACTGAATATGTATCAAATTAAATTTATTATTAAAAACAATATCCACTCACATGTAAAACTGAAGTGTAGATCTCAGGTACACCTGGTGACACAAGAAGGAGCGGAGGACTACAAGTGGCAGCAAATCTGAATGCACTAACATCACCTCTCATAGGCTGAAGATGAGCTGCACTGAGCCAATGTTGTAGTCCATAAGCACACCACAAACAGGAGAGCCGTCTAAGGTGGTGTGGGTTCCAGGAAGAGAGGGTGTGAGGGCGTCCAGGCTGGTGCTTTAGTGTGAAGCGGTGTGTCCCAACATCTCGTCCGGCATCTGTGGTGGAAGTAAAAGCACGGCCGTGTGATCGGAGCCAGAACGAGGCTTGGATCGCAAACACTGGCGCCGAGCTGTGACGTCACTCCTGTGCAACGCGTTTCCGAGATAGCTCGCTATCGATGGAGGAGATAGCGGCACTCCTTTATCAAGCATAGCTTTATTTAGTTATTTTGAGGGGACAGCAAATTTACACCGTTATACAAGCTGTACACTCACTACTTTACATTGTAGCAAAGTGTTATTTCTTCAGTGTTGTCACATGAAAAGATAGAATAAAATATTTACAAAAATGTTAGGGGTGTACTCACTTTTGTGAGATACTGTATATGTTTGCTTCTGTGCGCGAGCATGGAGGTGCTTTAATTTATTTATTTATTTTTTTCATTTTTTTTTTTTTTTTTTTTTTTACACTGTCCCTTTCATTTTTTTTTTTGTATCACTTTTATTCCTGTGACAAGGAATGTAAACATCCCTTGTAATAGAAATAGGGATGACAAGTCCTCTTGTCTCGGGCACCCCGGTAAAAACCGTATGCCAGAGAAACACTGGCATCCCCTTCGTGCCGCTCTGACCGCTTTTGTGAGAAAGCCAGCAACCGGCTGGAAAAAAAAGTTTTGGCTGATAGTTTCAGCCTTAATCCCAGTAAACCACTTGCAAACCGCAACATATATATATATATATATATATATATATATATATATATATATATATATATATATATATAAATATATTTATTTTCCTCGACGCAGAGAATGCCATCTGCAGCATTACACAGAAGAGAGATGCACAGTGTAGAGTAAACACTGCAATGTCTATTAACCCTGTCAGACCAGGGTCACTTGTATAAAAAAAGCATACCTGCTAAAAGAAAAGTTAATATAATTGCTTTTGTAGCGGTCCATGTCTTGAAACGCCGCTGCTTCCCTGCTCACTGGCGTCTTCAATTATTCTGCACTTTTGGGGGTATGTAATACCGGCTCCCCTGCCACATGCTGTGGTTTCTCCCACCACCTCATTCACCAGTACAGAGCGTATTCCGCAGTGTTCAGCAGAGAAAATAGGTGTTTGGCTCACCCAGGGGTTGACTTCTGGAGGCGAATAAAGCCTAACTCTTCTATCGTTTAGTGGACTTTAATCACTTGACCTCCAGAAGATTTACCCCCCTCCATGAAAAGGCCATTTTTTGCGATACCGCGCTGTGTTACTTAAACTGACAATTGCACAGTCATGCGACACTCTACCCAAATAAAATGTAGGTCATTTTTTCTCCACAAATAGAGCATTCTTTTGGTGGTATTTGTTTAACACTGCATTTTTTTGTTTTAACTATAAACAAAAAAAATTAAAAAAATCAAACTTCTTCATAAAATTAGGCCATTATGTAATCTGCTACATATTTTTGGTAAAAAAATCCCAATAAGCGTATATTGATTGGTTTGCACAAAAGTTATAGCATCTACAAACAACGGGATATATATACTGGATATTATATTTATTTTTTTTTATTTTTTTTACTAGGAATGGTGGCTATCTTCAACTTATAGGGGGACTGTTATATTGTGGCAGACAATCGGACACTAACTGCCACTTTGGACACTTTGTGGGAACCAGTGAGACTAATACAGTGATCAGTGCTACAAAATATACTCTGTCACTGTACTAATGACACTGGCACCGGCATGGAAGGGGTTAAACATCTAGGGCAATCAAAGGGATAAATGTGTGCCTAACCAGCGCTTTGGTGTACTATGTGTGCTGCTTTTACTAAGGGAAGTGATGGATTTTATTCCTTGCTTTGCGGGGAAAGAAAATCCATAACTTCCCCACTGACAGGACAAAGCTCTGCCCTGTGTGTCTTCCTGACGATCGGCAGGTGCCGGTGGTCATTCATTGGCTGGCAACAGCTGATCGGCATCTGTTGTGTATAATCACAGCACAGCCGGGTTGCCAGCAGTGTGCGCGTGCCCCCTACCCGGAGGTGCCAGAACATGCACCTAGTATGTGATCCAGCGCAGTAGAGCCGTCTTGCCACTGTACAAGTGATACGGTCGGCAAGCCATTAAATAGTTTGTTTGAACCAAGCTGGTGATAACAAACTTTCCCTCACTAACTCATGCAGTGGCTGTCAGCGCTTCATGAACTCTATGTAGCCTTAGCTACATACAGCATAGAGCGCTGTGTTCTGCCAGCCCGAGTCAGGTTGAGTGCTGCTCAGCCATTCACAGGAAGCTTTGTAATTTATGAATGAATGTAAAGCTTGCTTGGATTGGCTGAGGAGATCATGAAGTCTTCCACCCACCTGCATCAGCCAATCGGAGGAAGGGTCGCATTCATTCATAAAAAACAGCTTCCTGTGAATGGCTAAGCTTACTATACATGATTTTTGATACTTTTGCCAATGTATGGAAAAACAAAAGCAAACAGTGGACACCAGTTTAGTTTAGGTGATATACAATGTGCACCTGCTTTAACTAAGGAGTCAATTCACCAACGTTTTCCACTTCCGAATATGTGGTCACGTGACTCATTTGCATAAATTATTGCATGCAGTAAGTTAAGTCCCAATTCATAAAAAAAAATATAACGAATACCGCAAAAAAATGTGGCGGTAAACATAGTTTAAAAAGCTCTTAAGTCCAATTCACAAATGGACCAGAGAGTAATAAACCATGCAATATTTACCACCAGGGTTTTGTTGGAGGTATCACATGTGGTAATTGTCAAAAAACATCGTGAGGGTCGGGGGATGATGCCCTTGTCCCCAAAGGATCCACCCCAATGTTGAGGGCATGTGGCCTGGCATGATTAAGGAGGGGGGGTGTGTTCTCTCACCCCTCCCCTTTCCTGACCTGCTAGGCTGAATGCTCAGGTATGGGTCTGGTATGGATTTTTGTGGGGGGTCCCATGCCAAAATTAAAAAAAAAAAAAGCATGGGGTCCCCCCCAAAATCCATACCAGACCCGAAGGGACACCACTCTTTGTTTTTACCGACTGATCGGTTATTAAGGATGCTTCGGCCGGCTTCCCGGCCCCACTCCTTAACAACCAGCTTATACTGCACCCTGCTTGATCAAAGCTCTGCCAAATCAGGGCGCAGAATACACTGCAGAGGGTGGCTGTTTCAGTTTTATTCTGGGACACTGTATTGTCCCAGAATGAAGGTGCCTGGTACCCAGGAGAGACCTGCAAAATGCGGGACTGTCCCGGGCAATCCGGGACACGTGGTCACCCTAGCAGAGACAGGAAGTCCACATTTTACTGCAGGAACAGCTGAGGCTACATACAGTTCATACAGCACTGACAGCTGTATGAAGGAACAAACTATTTAAAGTTCACTAAAACATGCAGTTAGACTTTAAGTGGCAGTTTCAAGACACAAGCTACTAGAAAGGTAAGTATATTCACTCTTCTTTAAGCAGGTATGCTTTTGCATACAAGAGACCCTGTAGTGACAGGGTCACTTTATTGGGCCCCTGAGTGTCAGGGAATTTAGTGTGGATCAGAAATTGAAATTCCCCTTTTTTTTATACTATGAGGCCTTAGATAAAGTCACCTTAGTATGATCATTTGTTTATAAGTATAATTACCTGTACAACACACTGTTAAAAAAAAAAAAAGTTTATTAAAAAAAAGTGTATTATATTCATTAACATCAAAGATATTCCATTGCAAGCATTATAAAACAAATTATTGAAATACACTGATTATATTTTTATGGACATTTAATGACATTGATGTATCTCTTGGCCACAGAGGTCATTAAAGGAAGCCTTTCTTAAAGTACTGTATATGTAAACCCTCACCTTGTAAAACAACCCATTCAGTTTAAAATAGAAATGAAAGGTAAAAACATTTGTGTATAGATATAAAAAACATTATAAAAAATAATTTCCCTTTTTTATAAGTGGTTACATAACCTCTGTTCTCAACTCTATCAGGAGCCCAGAGAGCTGGGGGAGGAAAAACAGCAGCACACTAGTCTTCCTAGAGAAGAGCTTTGTGGGTGGGGGGGCTGGGTCTCAGGACAAGTCTGATCATTGGAGGAGAGCACGCTGAGTTCTCGGCGAAGCCAGAAAAACTGACCACGCTGTGCTTTTATGCCTAGTGGGCTCAGTTTTTAATAGTTAAGCAGAGGGACTGGCAGGAACGCCAGGGATTTTACACAAAGGAAGCATTTCAAAGAGAACAGCATACTTTTTTATACAACATGGTACAGCAGGCACATATCAGGAATATGAAATATTGGGTTTACCTTAAGAGAAACTTGAGGAATGCCATTGCTTACTGTTAGTTGTCTGATCGTTATATTCAAAACTTTGAGTATTCAAATCAGAATTAAATTATTGGAAGCAGAACTCCAGATTATTAAGAAAAGTCTGTCATGCCCCTACTAGCACTGGTTGTGGAGTAAGCATTGTCACTCCTGGGTAAGTACTGTGTTATTGGCAGGTAAAAATAAAGGGATTAGAAGCCTGAAATAAAAATAATGCAGCTACCACATCCAAGCACTAATAAGCTGAAATATATTATATTTTTGTTCCTGGGTTTAGATACACTTTTAATCCAGGAATTTTCTGGCTGGTCATGTCCTGTGTTTGGGTCTCCCCCCAGAGATGGCATGCAGTCTTCATACCTCCTAAAATTTAGAGATGGGAATGAGGGACACCTACTTGCAAACGTATATAGGCATAGGACACGCCCCCTGACACACCCCCTTAAAGGAGAATTAACCAAATAGCGGTTAATTAAATCCACAAGGACTTTTTTTTTACCACTCCTATTCCTTTATATTGGCTTTTAAATTTACAAATGCAGCAATTTAGAAATTGGATGAAAGGTTTAGCACTGGGAAACAATTTTGAAAGATAAAAAGTGCATTTTAGATACAACGCTATGGAATTAGACCAAAATGAGGGGCAAAGAGGGATAGAGGGACATTGCTCCAAATCAGGGACAGTTGGGAGCTATGGCTGTGGGGCCAGACCAACATAGTGATGCACCCCCAGGGGGTTCACCGTGACAGCTTAGGTTCACAGGAAATAGGTTGAGTGATGTTAGCCACCATTCAACTCAGAAGAGTGCTGCTGGACACAACTGAGTCTGCATTGTACAGTGCTAAAGAGGAGGTGTGTAGTGCAGTGAAAGCTGCATTAAAGTACTTGTAAACCCTTACAAATACCCAGTGAAGTGACTGGCCTCAGGTGATACACAGAGATGAAACAAATTTTCCCACATACATTGTATCTGTTTATCTGCAGTCTTCTCTACATCTGTTCAAAGTGCAGAATTTGTAAAGCTTATCTGTGAGTTCAAAAAAAGGTGCTGAGAGCCGAATTTACACTCTGCAGAGCTTAGTGAGGAGAGCTCTGAGAGCTGATTGGAAGGGAAGGGACACACCCCCATTCACACAGCACACAGGAATAGAGCTGAGGCTGTCAATCAGCTGAAGGTCCCTCCCCTGTCACTATTTGTCTCTTGGTGTCTCTTGGTGTCAGGAAAACTTGTGAGAAGTGATTCATGCTGATAGCAGAGGAAGGAAGCAACAGACAGAAATTGCACTTAGTGCTCTGGACTAAGACAAGTACACACTATAGAGCAGTGATGGTGAACCTTGGCCCCCCCAGCTGTTTTGGAACTACGTTTCCCATGATGCTCTTGCACTCTGCAGTGTAGTTGAGCATCATGGGAAATGTAGTTCCAAAACATCTGGGGTGCCAAAGTTTGCCATCACTGCTATAGAGGGATATGCTTTGCTCATATTTCATGTCTGAGGTTTACAACCACTTTAACCTATGTTTTACAGTGCTTGGGTAAATGTAATTAAAAACAAATGAAGTTCTGTTAGAAGCCACCTAATCAGCATGACAGCCACATAGAGCTTACGGAATAAAAAGTTGGCAATTGCAGCCTCCATATTTCTCTCAGGAAAGGTTTCATGTGAAAAATCTAGGCCTCGATCGTTGGCACATTGGTTCACCACTGGTAAAAATGGCTGCCTTTGCCATGATTCTGACAGCAAACGAAATAATGTGAGGTAGATCATGGTTCTGGAGGTTGGTCCGTACTGCTGCATGGAATATTCAGTAGCAGATCACATTTCTGGAGTATCTTCCATCACTGTTTCTTTCCACCTTTTGCTTTCGATGGTTCTAGTTCTACTTCCACTGGGTAGTGATCGCTGACATCCAGAGCCTGTAATAAACATATATTATCAAGAATGTAAGATCATCAAATGGAGTTTTACAAGCTTCTTGTGGGATTGTGAACCTTGATCCTGTTATTTTAATGTCAGAGGTTAATAGTGGATATACAGGAGACGTGGCAGGAACGTGGCAGTAACAAAAAACAACCTTGGCTGTTTGTACCGGATTGTAATGTATTTTGCTGATGTAAACTGTTTGAGATTTAAAGAAAATTGGTCTTCCAAGTTCACCTGTCATGCAAGAAATTTTTAGTTCACATTGGGGTTGATTTACTAAAGGCAAATAGACTAAAACTTTGCAAGTGCGGTTGCTTCAGAGCTTAGTAAATGAGATAAAGTTTCACTTTACAAAAAATACCCAATCACATGCAAGGAGAGAAAAAAAAAAAAAAGCATTTTTCTTTGCACATGGTTGGATAATGGAAGTCAGCAGAGCTTCCCCTCATTTACTAAGCTCTGGAGCAACTGCCCATGCAGCATGCAAAAGTGCAGTCTCTTCACGTTTACTAAATTGACCCCATTGACTGCTTCAGCATTTCCTTATGAAAATGGTCAATGAGCTTCTGAAACTTTTCTTTTTTTAATCACAAGATTTCTGTCTCCTAGAAGGAGGACCTTGTAACCTCTGGTGTTGGCTATAGCATCTGGTGTCATTCCAAACAAGGACTAATAAACTTTAGATTTTTGGACTCTACAGCTATTTGAGTGGTGCTCACTATTTGGTGGCCAAAAGTTTTGAGAATGGCACAACTATAAATTTTCACAAAGTCTACTGCCTTACTTTTTATGATGGCAATTTGCATCTACTCCAGAATGTTATGAAGAGTGATCAGATGAATTGCAATTAATTAAATTCCTCTTTGCCATGCAGATTAACTTAATCCCATAAAAAAACATTTCCACTGCATTTGTGAAGAAGGCTTTAGGGGGCCCAAGAAAGTCCAGCAAGCTCCAGGACCGTCTCCTACAGTTGATTCAGCTGCGGGATCGGGGCACCACCAGTGCAGAGCTTGTTCAGGAATGGCAGCAGGCACGTGAAAATACACCTGCACGCACATTGGGGAGAAGACTTTTGGAGGATGGCCTGGTGTCAACAAGGGCAGCAGCTGTGTCTCTCTACCCTCACCTCAGATTGAGGCTTGGTTATTACTGTTGTGTATTTAAACGTGATGCGTCAGTGCGTCGCCCGTGCCCCAGATGACGTCATCCTATGACGAAATGCGCGTCGGGTGGACTGGACGTGCTGACGTCATCGCGTTTGATCTTCTGAGTGAATGGGCGTTCGCATACTGGCCGGCTGTTTATGCTATTTTTATCTTTCTATTTCTGGGTGACATCTGGCATACATCTAAGAGTCTCCATAACACAAGTGGTATATTGGCCGCATTGAGTCCTGGTTTGATGCCCTCTGAGTTGTATATCCCGGATCCCTTAGGACAAGGCCCTGGCTGGGTGTTTAGCCGCAAGCTTTCTTTTGCTTGCCTTCCTGTAAGCGTACATTTCTCACGGTGATCAGCACTCAATGGTGATGGAAGATTTCACATTTATATCACATTATCTTGGTTGATAATTTGGACTTTGTCTAACATTTGTTTTTTTTCCATTTGTTTTCTTCATTAATTTTCACATTCACTTTTTGATACTCTGACATTACATTCTTTTGGACTCTTTATCTATTTAAACATTTTGTGTGTTGTCAGTCACTTGTATTTTTAAATATTTTAACATTCATGTACACTTATTTATTTATTCACTTAGCACTGGTTCAATACTAGTGGTTTCACTGTCTAGCGCAGCTATTTCTCCCCTATTTGATGTTATATGTATTTATTCCATATATTAGCTGCTGCTTTATGTTCACTTTTAGTTTAACTTATTTTGTTGGGAGCGCGGTATTTCCCCTTTTTCCATATGACCTTAAACAGGCCGTTCATGGTGGAAAACCTTCCAATGTGGCTGAATTAAAACAATTCTGCAAAGAAAAGTGGGCCAAAATTCCTCCACAGCGATGCTGTTCCCGCCAAGGGTGGCACAAACAGTTATTAGCTTTAGGGGGCAATTACTTTTTCACACAGAGCCACGCAAGTTTGGACAGCTTTTTTCCCTTAATAAATGAAATCATCATTAAAGTGGTAATAAAGTCTCTATTGTTTACTTGTACCTACAAGTAAGCCTAAAGAAAAGGCTTACCTGTAGGGACAGTAAATATCTCCTAAGCATGCACTGTTTAGAGAGATTTACTATAGTAGCCGGCGACCTCATTAGCGCACTGTGCTCACAATGGACCGCGTGCCGTAAATTGAGAAAGTCGTGCCATGACTCCTTTGCGCATTGTGCGGGAGTGACATCATCGCGGCTCGGCCAGTCAAACAGCCATAGCCCGTGAACCTGGAAGGAAGACTGGGTGAACATGGAAGGCTCTGCTGCTGGAGGACCTCCTTTTAAGGCAAGTCTTTCATGATGCATACTAGCACATTATGCTATTATCCTGCAGGGGACCATTTGGTGGAAATTTTTTTGCGGTTTACTACCGCTTTAAAAACCGCATTTTCCATTTATTCGGCTTATATTTGTGTAATATTAAAATTTGTTTGATGATCTATATCATTTAAATGTGACAAATATGCAAAAAAAAAAAAAAAAAATCAGGAAGTGGGCAAATACTTTTTCACAGCACTGTAAGTACATGATAGCACAGACACATACTGTAAATTATATATTTTGTTCCCTTATTTGTTCATAGTACAGTTTTAATTTTCCACTATGGACCCATTATTTTATATAAGGTTATTTTAGTGTATCCAAAAAACAAAAACAAAAAGCAGACATGAAGAAATGGCTTTTCAATATAGATTCACTATTGATTTTTTGTCCTGGCCGGAGTTCCAGTTATGAGTTTAATAGAAGTCCTGATGAAATTGAAATTTCTGGGGTGAAACCTTTCATCTGTAAACATGTCCCCCCTGATTTACCCCCCAGCTCACCTCTTCATTTGTCAGTTTATACTCCTTTTGGAAGTTAAAGGGCTTGGCGGAGTCTGGAACAATGTATTTGAGGAGATCCTGGTGGACAACTATTCTAAAAGGCAAGAAACACAATAATTTCTTAAATCAGTTCACATTTTTATTAATTCAAAAAAAATTGTATAACTTTTTTTTTTAAGTAAACATCAACTGTTTACCCCAAGGTAGGGGTAGGCAACCTTTCAGAGGTAAAGCTCTACCTGGACATCATGGACATCATGGAGGAGATCACTGGGGTGCAGCACCCTTTTTTTTTTTCTTTTAAGAAAATAACTAGCAAGCCCCCAATAAAAAGTAAAGATGACATGAAGAAAAATCTAACAAAACTAATGTCAATGTAAAAATATAAACTTATCCTCCTTAAAATTTAGCTTCAGTGAGAAACACGGCATTCACTCTAAAGTGATATTAAAGTCTCATTATTTATATAAAAAAAAAAAATGTATATACTCACCTGCTCTGTGTAGTGATTTTACACAGAGCAGCCCAGTTTCTCCTCTTCTCGAGTCCCACGTTGGCACTCCTGGCCCCTCCCTCCTTCCGAGTGCCCCCGCAGCAAGCAGCTTGCTATGGGGGCACCGGAGCTGAGCCACTGCTCTGTGTCCATTCAGACAACGAGCTGCGGCTTGGCCCCCTGCCACCTCCGTCTCCTGATTGTCTCACTGGCTGTGATTGACAGTAGCAGGAACCAATGGCTCCCGCTGCTGCCAAAGGCCAATCAGGAGTGCAAGTCCCCGGAGAAGCAAGGCTCTCCTGGACATCGCTGGATCAAGAGGGGGCTCAAGTAAGTATTAGGGGGGCTGCTACACACAGAAGGTTTTTTACCTTCATGGATAGAATGCATGAAGAGGAACTCGTGCCTTTGCCACTACTTTATTTAATTTTTTTTTTCATGTCTGGGGAGTAATTGGTTAGACCACAAGGCTAATTCCAGAGTTCATCATGAAAGCAGAACATCTGGTACTTCAGGCTGATTTGCTTGACTACATTTAAGCCTGGCTATCTGTCAGTAGGATGTAGGGCAGTGTACAGAGGTCAGTAGTATGTAGGGCAGTGTATTGAGGTCAGTGTTATGTAGGGTAGTGTACAGGGGTCAGTAGAATGTAGAGTAGTGGGCAGAGGTTAGTAGCATGTAAGGCAGTGTACAGAGGTCAGTATGATGTAGGACAATGTACAGATGTCAACAGTGTGTAGGGCAGTGTACAGAGGTCAGTAGGATGTAGGGCGGTGTGCAGAGGTCAATGGAATGAAGAGAAGTGTACAGAGGTTAGCAGTATGAAGAGCAGTGTATAGGGATCAGTAAGGCAGAGAATATAGGTGAGCAGCACAGGTGGTCAGGAGGGCATGGTACTTGGGGCTCAGGAAGACAGAGTACAGGGGGGTCAAGAGGGAATAGTACTATGGGGTCAGGAGGGTATGGTATTGCTGGGTCAGGAGCACACGGTACTGGGAGGGCAGGATAGTATGGTATTGGGGAGCCAGGAGGGAATGGTACTGGGGGTTCAGGAAGGCACAGTACAGGGGGTTCAGGAGGGCAGAGTACTGGGGGTCAGGAGGGAATAGTACTGTAGGGTCAGGAGGGTATGATATTGGGGAGTCAGGAAGGTATGATATTGGGCAGTCAGGAGGGTATGGTATTGGAGGGTCAGGAGGGTATTGTTATTGGGGGACCAGGAGGGAATGTTACCGGGGGTTCAGGAGGGCAGAGTACGGGTGGGTCAGGAGGGCATTAAACTGGGGGTCAGGAAGGAATAGTACTGTGGGGTAAAGGGGTAAAGAGGATATAGTATTGGGGAGTCTGGAGGGTATGATATTGAGTGGTCAGGAGGGTATGGTATTGGGGGGGGGGGGGGCAGGAGGGAATAGTACTGGGGGTTCAGGAGGGCATGGTATTGCGGGGTCAGGAGGGAATGGAATTGGGGGTTCAGAAGTTGTTACTAGATGCCGTTCAGTGATATTATACACTCCAGACTTATGGGAAGAGCTCGGGCATGTTCTGACAAGAGCCCGAACCCACCTGAGCTGTTCCAGTGGCTTTTCCTGCCCCGCAGCCTCATGTATGCGAGGAGCAGGGGCTGCCTCTGCAGCCTAGTATCAGCTGAGCACGCGCCTGCGCCACGCTGCAGCTCTGGGAAAAGCGCTGGGTCAGTGAGGCAGGGACATGTTCACGAACTACTCGTCGCCTGCCAGCGGTTGACGGGTAGATCACGATCGACCGCTTGCTGACCCCCTCCTTAATGCTATGTTTTAACTTGCTGTTGGGGGGTGGCTAAAATGCACAGTCGCCATCCGTCAACAGCCCCCCATTAAGCTGCAATGGGCAGGGGACGGGGATGCTTACATGCCGCAGCTATGGTGCTTCACTTTGCACCCTTCACAAAGTTAGGCCGACACGCATGTAGCAAACACTACAGATTCAAGTAAATGGAGAAGTGCCGCAACCGCGTGTCATGCATGCCGTTGTGGTGTATTTGTTGGCAAAAATGGGGTTATAACAGGCGGTAAGGATGCATCGCATTGCCTCCTCACTGCCTGTCGGTAGCCTTTAAACCGAAAGTGGATCAGGCTTCAGAGGCAAGGGAGATTTGGACGCATGTCTAAATCTACCCTAAAAGTGTAAAACACCTAAGCAGTACATCTTTGCATTACATGCACATTTCTCCCTGTTTTATCCCGATAAAGATCCTGCAAGTATAGAGAAAAATACCTGTTGATTTGCCAGAAATGCAATCAGCTCCTAATTTCCTGTGTTATACCGGGATGATGCCCGCAGCTGCAGGCATCATCCCGGTACCGTTGTTTGGAGCCGGCGATTGGCTATCCGTGTATAACAACCAATGCGGCTAAAAGCCGCTCGGCTGTTACACCGGAGGAGCGGGAGGGGACGTCCCCCCCTCCCGCCGCTCTTACCGGGCCTCCCGGTCGATCCGGAGGCTCGGTGACCAATCTGATGCCTCCGGCGGCTGGGGGCGGGCTGGAACGAAGCTGTGGGCGGCTTCGTTCCAGCCTTCAAATTGTAAACGTGGAAGCGACGTCATGACGTCACTTCCCGTTTACTCGGCTGCCGATGGCGCCGTTTTTAGAAAAGTACACAGTATTCAGAATCGCCGTTTTCGGCGATCTGAATACTTTGAAGTGTAAAGGAGGGATGGGGGGGTCTTTTAGACCCCCGATCTCTCCATAAAGAGTACCTGTCACCACCTATTACTGTCACAAGGGATGTTTACATTCCTTGTGACAGCAATAAAAGTCATCAAAACATTTTTTTTTTAAACACAATTTATGAATTTTAAAATAAATAAAATAAATAAGAAAAAAAATTTCTTTTTTAAAGCGCCCCCGTCCCCACGAGCTCGCGCAGCAAAGAAAACGCATGCGGAAGTCGCGCACGCATATGTAAACGGTGTTCAAATCACACATGTGAGGTATCGCCGCGATCGTCAGAGTGAGAGCAATAATTCTAGTACTAGACCTCCTCTGTAACTCTAACCTGGTAACCGTAACAAAAACGTAAAAAAAATTTAAAGTGTCGCATATGGAAATTCTTAGGTACCGTAGTTTGTCGCCATTCCACAAGTGCGTGCAATTATAAAGCGTGACATGTTTGGTATCTATTTACTCAGCGTAACATCATCTTTCACATTCTACAAAAAAATTGGGGTAACTTTACTGTTTGGATTTTTTTAAATTCATGAAAGTGTCCCTTTTCTAAAAATTTGCGTTTAAAACACCACTGCACAATAAAATATAAATATAAATATATAAATATATATATATAAAATATTGCAACAATCTCCATTTTATTGTCTAGATTCTCTGCTAAAAAAATATACATAAGGTTTGGGGGTTCTAAGTAATTTTCTAGCAAAAAATACGGATTTTAACTTGTAAACACCAAATTTCAAAAAAATATATATATAATAATAATATAATAATAATATATTTTTATACCGATCATAGGAGAAGTCCGTTGTAATGGTGGCCGTTGTGTCTTTGTCATCTGCGATCAACCAGTGAAAACTCTTATCGCTCCTCAGTTTGATTGTTTTCATTTTCTTCCCGGAGACGTAAGCTCCATCAGCATTGAAATCTCCCAGCACTATAATATTCTGCATTTAAAAAATAAGAAAAAATATATAAATTAAAAAAAAAATTGAAAAATCGAAACCTTAAAAAAGCCCAGAACAAAAAACTCCTGAGCACACATATACAGTATAATTGGGTAATGTATTGCGGATTCCTCGCTAATGCCTAATACATGCAATGAGAAAATCGGAGGAAAATAACCGCCATCAGATCAATCCTGCGATAATCTAATCATTAATACACAGCGTTCGACATCGGATCATGACAGTTCAGACAATAGTTTCCAAAGGAACACAAGTGAAAATGTTTCATGTTTGATAACAAAATGAACGATTTTCGTGTAATTAGTATTGTATTCGTACGAAACAAATCGTGTGACCAAAGACTGCGCATGACTGGAAACGAAGGAAAGATTCGGAAGAAGAACATGGCAATGAAAACAATTATCTACAACCAAAAATATTTTTTACCACTTGACCTTTGGAAGATTTACCCCCCCCCGACCAGGCCATTTTTTGCGATACGGTACTGAGTTACTTTAACTGACAATTGCACAGTTGTGCGACGCTGTAACCGAATAAAGTTTATGTGCTTTTTTTCCCCCACAAATAGAGCTTTCTTTTGGTGGTATTTGATTATCTCTGCGTTTTTTACTTTTTACGCTATAAACAAAAAACAAGCGTCAATTTTGAAAAAAAAAAAATATTCTTTACTTTCTGCTCTCAAACAAAATAAAGAAAAAAAAATCGAATTTCTTCATCAATTTAGGCCAATGTGTATTCTGCTACATATTTTTGGTAAAAAAAATCAAAATAATAATAATAAATGTATATTGATTGGTTTGTGCAAAATTGCATCTACAAACTATGGGATATATTTATGGAATTATTATTCATTTTATTTATTTTTTGTTTGCTAGTAATGGCGGCGATCAGCCTCTTATAGCGGGACTGCGATATTGCGGCGGACAAATCAGACATCTAACTGACACTTTTGACTTTTTTTTTGGGGACCAGTGACACTAATAAAGTGATCAGTGCTACAAATATGCACTGTCACTGTACTAATGACACTGGCTGGGAAGGGGTTAACATTATGGGGGATCATAGGGTTAACTGTGTGCCTAGCTGGTGTTTGAGTGTAGTGGGGGAGGTGCTTTTACTAGTGGAAGGCAAGGATTCGTATGGATGCTTTGCAGGAACACAGAATCCATGCCTTCCTTACTGACAGAAAAGCGATCTGCCTTGTTTACATAGACAGATCGCCGTTCTGCCTGTGTAAAGAGCGATCGGCGGGTGCTGGCGGACATTAGGTCCGTGGGACCCGCTGATCAGCTTCCGCTGTGTAGAATCACAGCGGAAGCAAGCCGCCGGCGGCACGCACTCGTGCCCGATACCCGGAAGTGCAGGATCATGTATATACACGTGATCCTGCGCAGCACGGCCGCCCTGTAGCAGTAAATGTGCTACAGGGTGGTTGGCAAGTGGTTAAATCAATAGTTTGCAATTTTTGAATAATATTTTGTTACCATGTTGATAGAGCTATGGACTATTATTTATCTTGTCACATAAAAAACATTTACTCAGAGCAAAGAGCAATACATGAAAACTCCTCAACACTCCGATCGCGTATCGCTCTAGGCGTGGCTAGAAGAGGGGTCACACGTACATTACATCACTTCCAATTACACGTTAGAATGTAGCAACATACGTGGGAAGTTGTATTCTGTCATAGGAGAATTTTCATACTGTAAGTCCCTTGGACTTACAGTACTAATTGGATCGTTCGTCCAATTTTCTCATCATGTGTAAAGTGGTTGTAACCCTAAAAAAACCCCACAAAGATCCTGTTCCTTGAAGGCATGATCTATAGCACAGTGCTTGTGCTGTGTAATTTGTCCCTTCCTATCTTGTGAAATACCTAGTTGATCCTGCCTGTTCCTGTGTTCTGAGCTGGGCTGCTGAGCTCTGATGAAGAAGGGATGTTCCCTTCGAAACGCGTCAGCTGGTAGTGATGCTTGTGCGTTCCTCCACGACCCTTGGAAGGTATCGCTCATCCTAGACCACATGCTGTCAGTCGGTGCATTTTCACGTTGTGCCTTCTTCTACAATTGCTTGTGCGTTGTTTCCTTTTATCATTTTATTCAATAAATATTTTTTATAAAAGATTCCTCGTCCTTGAGGGCAGCAAGGCCTGTGTCGTTGTACTACTTGTCTGGTGATCCACGTGTGCGCAGGAGTCGTTTTTCTTTTTGTTATTCACTGTTCCTGTGTTCCCCTGTCTGTGCTGACCACAGTAATCAAGGCTGCTGAGCCCTGCTACCGTGGTCAGGTTACGTGCCTTCGTCATCCCTCTCTCTGCTGTGAGTCTCTTCCCTCTCCCCCTCCCTTCCTGCCTCAGCATGAGAGCCGCCTCCCTCCCCGCCCCTCCCCGCCGCTATTCATCTGCAATATGCAGAAAATATACATCCTCTCTGGATTATGTGGCCTTTAACTACTGTGTACTGTATGTGGTTTTCTTTAATGAAAAGGCTAAATAACTTTTCCCACACCACCGCTGTCCAGCCACGTGATCCACCTCTGCTGGTCAGCTGACATCACAGGGAAATCTTGGTCCCTCTCGCTGCTCTCCATAGATCAGGGAATAAGAGCGGAGGGGGATCACGTGAGCGCACAGCGACAGTGTGAAAAAATGTATTTAGCCTTTTTATTAAAAAAAAAAAAACGTACATAGTAGTTAAAAGAGAAGTATCTATACCTACCTAGCTGGATGCAGCATTGGTCCAATGCTGCATCTGTCCCCCGCCGGGATCTAACACTGGGAACTGAGCAATCTAACATCGCAGATCACTCGGTTCTCAGAGCTCCCTGAGCAGAGAGCTGCTGACCAAGATCAGACAGATCGATGTCTGTCGCCTGTGTTTACCCCATATATGGATGGAGCGCCAGACCAAAAGATAAAAGAGTCCAAATTCATTATTGATATTGTGTTATATTTTGGTCTGGCGCTCCTTCCATATATGCACGTCTGTAAACACAGCCGACATCGATCTGCCTGATCTTGGTGTTATAGACGCACCTGTTTGGAATCCTTCCCCATTTATTGTTAGTGTGCAGCAACAGCCCTGAGGAAGGGGGAGTCTTTGTTCCCCCGAATCGCGTTGGCTTGATCACTTGTTGCGACTTTTAATAAACGATTACTAATCCACATTCAGACTTCATCGGATTCAGCATTCAGTATTCACTGGATATCGGTCACTTCTTTTTGCATACCTTCTATGTGCCGTAGCGGTGATCTGTGTTCATCCACTGCAGGAAAACACAAGTCACCGCACTGTGAATGAGCCCTTATTAGACATGTGCACTGACAAAAAAATTATTTCTTTTCGTTTCATTCGTTTTTTTGCTTTTTTCGAAAATTCAGAAATTCGAAAATCCGGAAATTCAAAAATTTTAAAATCTGAAAAAAAGAAAATCAGTACAATTCGAAATAATAACTAACTAATAATAACTAACTGTTAAATTATAGGTATTGGAATTTGTGGATGTGAAGAATACTAAATTATCTGAAGTTACAAATTATCCGAAATAACAAAATCCACATGTAAACAAATGGAATGGAACAAATTAATAATAAATAATAATAATAATAAAGATTTTATTATTATTATTGTTATTTATTATTATTAGATCGTTACGTTCCATCCTTTTAGATACTGCATTCGTTATTTCAGATAATTCGTAACTTTGGATATAATAATGTTCACTAACAGCCAAATTTGAAAGGAAATTCCAATACCTATAATTTAATAGTTATTATTAGTTAGTTATTTCAGTTTTTCGAGTTTTCGGATTTTCATTCTTTTGAATTTTCAGATTTTCATTCTTATTTTCGGATTTTCTAATTTCCAAATTTTCTAATTTCCGAAATTCCGAATCCGAATTTCCTCATTTCGAATTTTCCAATTTCCGAAATTTCGAATTTTCCAATTTCCGAAATTTTCGAATTTTCCAATTTCCGAAATTTCGAATTTTCCAATTTCCGAAATTTCGAATTTTCCAATTTCCGAAATTTCGAATTTTCCAATTTCCGAAATTTTGGATTTCCAAAAATTTTGAATTTCCGAAAATTTCGAATTTCCGAATTTTTGAAAATTTCGAAATTAACGCATTTGTCAAAATTCATTAAAAAACAAATTCGGAACTAAACGAATTGCACATGTCTAGCCCTTATTATATTTCCGGTCGGGTCTGCTGTTACGGCAGTGTGTTGTTACCTTTGTATCCCATTTTTTGCTCACATCAAGGTACACATCGAACAACTCGTCTATTTCTTGCACGGAATCTTTGGGAGTCGTGTGGATGGGGATGAGGACAAAGTCTTTTACAGCTGGAATGAAAACAAATGAATATCATATCACTAGGGGGGCCAGCAGTGACCACAGTTCAGAGTAATGAAAAGAATAAAAGATAATTGGTGGTTATAGATTACTGCACAGCGCAACTCTTTTCTCCACAAAATAAAAGCTGTGCAATACGATAAAAAAAATATCCAAAATCCCTACATAACCCAGTCACACCTTGTACAGGCGAGGCAGAAGGAAGGGCCTGGTGCAAAATTTGTTCGTTTTCGTTGCATTTGTTTTTTTTTGTTTTTTTTGTTTTTCGGGTCATTTATTATGATCATAATTCGCAAATTCGAAAATTCATAAATTCGAAAATCTGAAAATTAAAAAGAAAATCTGAACATTCGAAAGAATAACTAGCTAATAATAACTAACTATTAAATCATAGGCATTGGAATTTCCTTTCAAATTTGGCTGTTAGTGATTGTAACGAATACGAATTTATCCGAAGTTACAAATTATCCGAAATAAGGAATGCCGCATCTACACAAATGGAACTGAACAAATTAATAATAAATAATAATAATAAAAAGTTTTTATTATTATTAAAATTATTGTTATTTATTATTAATTTGTTACGTTCCACTCGTTTAGATGCGGCATTCGTTATTTCGGATAATTTGTAACTTCGGATAAATTCGTATTTGTTATGTTCACTAACAGCCAAACTTGAAAGGAAATTCCAATACTTATGATTTAATAGTTAGTAATAGTTAAGTTATTATTAGTTAATTATTATTTCAGATTTTTGAATTTTTGGGTTTTCGTTCTTTTTTAATGTGGAACGTATGAATTTAGGAATTTTCGAATATTCGAATTTACGAATATTCAGAAAAAATCTGTTAAACAGGTTTTCGTTAATTCGGAATATTTCCAAATTAACAAATTTCTCAGAATTAGTTAAAAAAACGAATTCGGAAAGAAATGAATTGCACATATCTAATGCACAGCACTTTTCCGTCTCCTCCCACTTGTTATGATCTACCTGCTTTGCATAGAGAAGCTTAGAGACCCAGCGATGACATCACTAGGTCTAAAATAAGGTAAGCTTTACTTTGTCACATGGAAGATGGAAAATGCAAAACACTGTTCAATGTGACACACCGGGTACTGCAAAAACACCATCTCTCCAGAGGGAAGGGTATTCTTAGATCCTCGGGGGCGGTTCTGGGGAACAGCTTTTCCTCCTCCGAGTAACATAGGGACAAATGTAGGCTGAAGCAAGGCTGGATTAAAAAGAAGCCAGCAGTTTTTCTGAATTTTATTATGCAAGAATAAAACGATCTAGGACAATGATTTGGAGGCAAAGCAAAAAAGAGCACAGTGAGGCATTTTGGAACACAGCTTTTTCCAGAAGCTAAATTAAATGAGGAGAAACCAGTAAAGTAATTTGGCAGGCTCAATTTAAAGTGTACACATACCCAGTGACGTGAACAGCCTCAGGTGATACACAGAGATGAAACAAATCCTCCTACATAAGTTGTACCTGTTTATCTACAGCAATCTGTCTCCTACATCCATTCAAAGAGCAGCATTTACACAGGATCTCTAAGCTCTGAAAAGCAGGGGGCAGAGAGCTGAAGATACATACTCTCTAAGAGCTGATTGGAGGGAAGAGACACCCCCCCCTTCACACAGCACACAGGAACACAGCTGAGAGCTGTCAGTCAGCTGGAGGTCCTTCCCCTGTCACCATTTTCTCTTGGTGTCAGGAAAACTTGTCAGAAGTGACTCATGCTGATAGCAGAGGAACGAAGCAGTGGACAGAAATGGCACTTAGTGCTCTGGATTGAGATACGTACACACTACAGAGGGATATGTTTGTTTTGTTCATATTTCATATCTGAGGTTTACAACCACTTTAGGGGCTGCTGGCTGTGAAACAATTTACTGTTGGCATAATGGTGGGTGGCCTTGTCAGTCCCCTCCTACCTGACATCCTTCTATTGAAAAATCAAAGGAGACGGGCTGAAAAAAATTGTCAGCTGAATAGCAGCTGCATCCAATCAGATGCAGCCACTGTTCGGGTGTTCTGACAGGCACTGCCAGCGGCTGTCAAAATATAAAAAAAACAGCAGGGAGAATCTGTTCTAATTTTCTTTGTGTGTAGTCCTCAAGCTTAATGAAAAAATCCAATGGTGTGCGGCTGGCTTAAAGAGGAACTACTAGACTCACCTGTTCTCCAGCGCTTGTGATCCCCTGGAGCTCCCCGACGGCCGCTGGCATCTTCAGCCCGATGACTTCCAAGTATCGATCCCCGGCCTTTTTAATTGGCTGGCCTGAGATGATGTCACTCCTACACACGTGAGTTCAGTCACTCGGCATTGCCGAAATTCTACATTGAGCTGTCCACAATATTTAATTTTTTCATTAAAGTTCTACTTCAAAGTGTTACTAAACCCACAACAGTGAAACCAGTCTGTATATGCAGTAAAGCATGCTTGTTATACTCCCTGTGGAACCTAAGGGGTTAATCCTCCACATTGTGTAAAAAGGCTGTTTGATCCTGTCTTCTCTGATCCTCCCCTTTTTCCACAGTCTATCTGGGGAAAGCCAGCTAACACAGGCATAGCTCCCAACTGTCCCTGATTTCGACGGACTGTCCCTCATTCTGAACAAAGTCCCTCTTTCCTCCTCATTTGTCCCTCATTTTGGTCTATACTATATAGTTGTATTTAAAATGCACTACTTATCTATCAAAAAGGGTTTCATAGTGCTAAACCTTTCATTTAATTTCTACATTGCTGCATTTGTAAATGTCAAAAGCCAATATAAAGGAATAGTAGTGGTAAAAAAGCACTTGTGGGTTTAGCCAATCATTTTCTTTAGTACAATTCTCCTTTAAGGGGCGTGGCAGGAGGTATGTCCTATGCCTGCATACTTTTGCTAATAGGTGTCCCTCATTCCCATCTCAGAAAGTTGGGAGGTATGCACAGGCAGGGTAGCCGACCTGCACATGCTCAGTTGTGTCTTTTATGCTGGAGAGAACATTTACTTGTTCTCAGAGATAGCCAGGTCACATGATATTGACATCACACATGTGGGCGTGTATACAGGCTGTAGTGGAAATCTCCTCCCACCTAAACTCTCAGCACTGGAGAAACTCTGCAGTTTATCACTGACCGTGGTATACAGATCATCCAAAAAGGTATATAGTGGTAATGAACTATTTTCATATTACTGGGTCTAGTAACACTTTAAAAACAGGAATCTGACTCTCCCTTTGCTGTAGCATATAGCAGAATTTTTTTTTTAAAAAGAGGCCTATTCCTTTTTGTATTTGTTGCCGACTACATTACAGTAATAACTTAGAAGGCTTTAAACTGATTGTAAAGGATTGTTTTTTTTGTCATTTTGCACAGAGTGACACCGAACATCCTCTTCTGGGGTCCCCCGGCGGCTCTCGAGGCTCCTCCCCACATCAGATAACCCCCTAGGAGAAGCGCTCTCCTGAGGGGGTTATCTTGCAGGCGTGCTCCCGAGTCCAGCATTTGCGTCCATAGACACGAATGCCGGACCCCTGGCGGCGTCATTGGATTTGATTGACAGTAGCAGGAGCCAATGGCTGCGCTGCTATCA
Source organism: Lithobates clamitans (assembly GCA_037952925.1). Lineage (NCBI taxonomy): Eukaryota > Metazoa > Chordata > Amphibia > Anura > Ranidae > Lithobates > Lithobates clamitans. Next base: position 650,042 of record JBBGZY010001813.1, on the reverse strand, counting down.
ATCTATCCAATCAAGAGCCGGGACCCCATGAAGAGAGGGACAATGCGTCCCCGCCGAGGAGATGAAGGGGCTCAGGTAAGTAAAAAAGGGGGGGCTGGGTGGCTGGTCACTGCCAGGTGTTTTTTCACCTTAATGCATAAGATGCATTTACAACACCTTTAATTACGTGTCTCTGTAACTCAGTAAGCATTTTCTTTTCAGAATATTTAGGCCCCATTCACATCTCCCGATTTGGGATCGTGGGCAAAATTGCAGTGATTCTGCCCGCAATCTCAAATCGTGACAGAACGAGCAATGCGCTTTTGGGTGCTATTACTTTTTTACGGCACCCCAAAGGTAATGCGATTTAAAAAAAGCGCTATGCTTGTCGCCCAAAAAGGAGCATGAACTTCGGGATACAAACGCACAAAGGGCAGCGCATGAAGTAAATGGGTTGCTTTATATGCAACACACAAAATCGCGTGAAAGTCGCTCAACCAAAATCGCGAGTGGGTACGCTTCTTCCCACTACACAAAATGTAAGTGCAGCTTTCATATAAACCTTTAAACGCCGTAACTTTGTTGCTTTTGTACTTTATAATGTACATGAACCTGCAGTAATAGGTAATACATGTAGTAATAGTATTACAGTAGACCAATAGTAATACATATTACATACATATACAATAGTAATACATAGTAACCATACTACATGTATGAATGTACATGAATACTTTATTTTCACATACTGGTCTTTTTTGATTCAAATCTGATGATAAATGGTTCACGTGCAAAGGAATCCTCGTCGCCCTCCTGCATGTCAGCATATTGATACTGTTCTTTTACCTTCACCAAGTCTCCCCTGCAACAGCAACCACATATAACATGTAACCATGGATGGTTATTATGGGTTTTAACATCCTAACATTACTCTGTATAAACAGGACATTTCATTTCAGATGGATTGGAGAAGGGTTAGGGCATTTTTCAGGTTTCTTTTGCTGTCTGTGTCCCCTTTGGCAAGATTTACCCTCCCTTCCTGTGTCATTGACAGTGTGTGATTGAAAAGCTTGCAGACCAATGATTACCTGCAATACAAACCAATCACAATAGGACCCATGGGGGCCAAGGAAATTCAAAGCAGGCCAAACAGGCCAAACCTCAGAACTGTCATCTATACTATACAGTTAGGGGACCATTTATAAAACATTCGTTGGAAGAATGTCAATCACATTTGTGAAGGTTGGATGAATTTTCCTTGTATTTTCTGTAATAGATTAATTCAGCGCCATCTAATGGCCAAAATGCACTATAGTTTTCTTAACTACCTTAACCACTTCAGCCCCGGAAGATTTGGCTGCTCAATGATCAGGCTATTTTTTGCGATACGGCACTGTGCCGCTTTAACTGACAATTGCGCGGTCATGCGACGCTGCACCCAAACAAAATGTACGTCCTTTTTTTCCCCACAAATAGATGGGGACCGGTAAGCATGGAGGCTTTAGTTCTGCTTTAAGATTTTTTACTGCGCTTAAACGGACTCAGATGAGTATGTGGGTGAGTGCAGCAGCCATAATTCACACACAGTCTAAGTGCAATTGGAAGAACTTGTATTGTAATAAAGGCAACAAACCCGGTGAGAGAAGGCCCAACCGGGAACACCCACGAACGCCAATAGCGTGTAGCAGAGCATGTATCAGCCGAACTGACAGCGTCTGTCTGGAGGGGCAGAATGTGGCCTGGTCATCTCGTACCCAAATAGGAAGATGTCCAAGGATATTGCGAGCCCCAAACCTTCCCTTCTCTTCTGGAACCTTTCCCTGACGCTAATATTGTCCCTGAAAGACGGGTAACCTGTGCCTAAACTACCCACCTGCGAATGCACGCCAAACATGGGAGCCAGGGCCCTAAATAGGGCCTCTAATAACACCAGGGAGGCCAAAGAAGGACAACCGGCCAAAGTAGCTTCACTAGAGCAGTGGTTCTCAACCTCAGTCCTCAAGTACCCCATGTTTTGGGAACTTCCCTTAGATAAAATGGCTCTTATCAACACCATGTCATTGATATTGATTTAAAGCAGCTGTGCAAAGTAAAGGAAAACCAGAAAACATGGCCCATTGGGGGTACTTGAGGACTGAGTTTGAGAACCACTGCACTAGAGGCCCAACAGCAATGTAACCAGTAGAAAACCTTATTGAGAACACATATCAAAAAACAACATTGAGGCTCCATGCACACTGGACGTTAAAATAACGTTATAAAAATGCCAGTAGCTTTGCATTTAGTCTTTCAAGGTTTTTTAACGTTTTTGCAATAGCGTTTTTCCGCGTTAGCATTTTTTTTTTCCAATGGATCAAAAGCGTTAAAAAACGATGGTGAGCCACGTTTTTGAGCGTTTATCGACAATTATGAGCGTTTGCCAATTTTTGTGGTCAGAAAAACGACTCCTGAACGCGATTTTATGGCGTTCAGAAAACAGCCCATAAACTCCACTGCTGATAAAAGTTCAAAAACGTCCATGTGTGCATGGACACATAGGATAGCATAGAGGGGAGTTTATGGGCTGTTAAAAAAAAAAAAACGCCCAAACTCCAAAAAACGGCCGTTTATGTGCTTCAGTGTGCATGGAGCCTTAGCCATAAATGCATAGAAAGTCCTCCAATCACCATTAAAATCAAGGATTGACACCGTTGTCACCTTAAAACCACTTGAGACCGGGCTACCATCACATACAAAGTGTTCAAATACGAAACACTGGCGGTTTAATACTACTTTAACCCATTCATGAATGGACACACATACAACTATATCACTTACCGGTATATAAACAAGTATTGCTCTTTATAATCACCTCTTCCCAATGGTTTACTTATAATGTACTGGTATGAAGCTCCTTTCTCACCCATGCTGTTCAAATAAATAAAAAGAACATAAATACGTGCTAAAACAAGGCACACAGGGAATTAACTTCAAAGGAATGTATTCCAAAAAATGTAGCAGAAAAGGCTGCAATTACTTTTTAAACACAGTTACAAACACAGCATTGTAGGCGTGTTCAGGTCCCCAGTGTTCCCAGTGTTCCCAGTGTTCCCAGTAGCCCCCTACATTTTCCACTGGCCAGAATGAACGATTCCACCATGAACTGGCAAATAGCACAATAGCAATGCTGTATATTACATTGATTACTTCTCTTTCCCAACTAGTCAAATCCAATTCACTGGAACTTCTTGCACTTGTTTAAACCCGTTTATTGGAATGTGTGAGTGACGTTTATTTTTACTATCAATGAACACTTGTGTGTTGTAGTATTTATTCAGGCATGTGCGCTGTCATGTGATGTGGAACCATATACCTCAATAAACAAGACTAGAGCCAGCCTGTTATAACATAATAGACCAATTACAGCCATTAAAAGTGTGGGGAACTTACACCAGAACATTTTAGGTACTGTTTTTAAATCTTTACTTTAAAAAAAAACAAAAGAAATTTTGAATTTTCTGAAACAGAAAAGTGGTTCTTCGACCTGTTTAAAAAAAAATAAAATAAAAGTCAGCAGCTACAAGTACTGTAGCTGCTGACTTTTAATAAAAATACGTTCACCTGTCCCAGGGGTCCAGCGCCATTCTTACCCAAACCAGTTGCTCTCCTGTCTTCAGGTCCCCGGCGCCGGCATGTTTACTGTGGGCAACCGGCTGTGATTCCATGCGGCTTCACAGCCTGCTGCCCACTGTGCATGTACGAGCCGTGAATGGTCCTGCAGCCTTCTGGGACCTGTGATGGTGGGGAAGAGAACTTCTGGTGGATCGCTGGGGGATACCGTCTGGAAGTGGGAGCAGGTAGCTGTCAAAACCAAGCCCCCCCCCCACCAAAAGTGCCAAAAATATGTAGCTTCCAAGGGCCTGATGGTGACCCCCAGAGCCAGGGAGAACTGACATTCCTCCTCAGGGTGCAGGTTACTAGGATTAATGGGTGTGGTATTAGGTGAAAAGATTGGACGCCAGTCACTTTTTGTAAAAATGAACAAAAGAGTTTTATTTCTCTTAACAGGAATGGTGGGAGAGAGGGTTAGGGCTCAGGACACCCTTAAGCAGATGCAATAACAATTAGTCAAACTCCATAGACAAAAATAAAACTAGGCAGACAGCAATACAGATAAATGGCCTTTAAGCTGAATGTATCTTGTAGCAACTGCTGTCTCCTACAGCCACAACTTCTCTCACAGTATCCCACTGTAGATCCTTAAGCTTAACTCGCCATCTCTCACTAGACTTCTTCGACTCTCAGCTACCTGCTGGATCCCTCGAGTTTCACCCACAGCTAACCGCTGTACTTATCTTCAAGCTTTACTTACAGCTACCTGCCCTACTCCTTCAAGCTTTACTAACAGCTACCCACTGTATTCCTGGATGAGTCTCCACTGAAGCTTTCCCACCACTTCACCATCCCTGGCTAGTGAAGTGTCTGCTCTGGTACTCCTTCAGAATGTCATCCCTTCCAAACTTGCCTCCAGAAACAGGAGTGGTTGTCCCTTTGTGGCAACTGGTTTTCCTTTACCTCCAGCAAAGATCAGGCTCCCCTTGGGGTGAGCCTCTAACACAGGGAACCCTGAACTACTGGATAGGCCTTATGTAGACCTAGCAGTCAGTATGACTCCTGGTGTAGGCCACAGGCTTCAGACCTAGCAACCAGGTGTTACTCAACACACACGCACACCCAGGCCGCAGCCCCGGCGGGAAGAACCCAACTCCTCGTCTAACTCCTCCCGAATAAATATTCTATCCCAGCATGCACAGTTGGCAAAAGAAACTCCTGCTGATTGGCTGAGATAACTCATTTACCCATCACCTGAATTCACTGTAATCCATCATCCTAATGCCAAAAGCAAGACAGTGCCACCTGTTGGCAGACGGGAGAGACTACCAAATAAACTCAGACTTAGGACAGAAATCAGTGGATCAATCTATCAATCAGCCAGGCTAGTTACCACCTAGCACAACTAGATTTATTAGCAGCCCTGTTTAGGACCAGGGTGCAACAAATAGAAGAGGAGGGGGGAGGCGTATCATAAAGCAGAACTTTCCCTTTAGCGTGAAGTTTTGCTTTAAACCTAAAGACGAACTTTCAAGAGTATGCCGTTCCATACACCTGTGCGAAGGGCCGTCTTCGTCTGCACAGGATGCACAGGTGCTTCGTGCAGCTGTGTGCAGGCAGCCTGTTCAAATCAATGACAGGTGGATAGCTCTCTGCAGATCTCCAAATGCATCCCAGTTTGTAAATCAGCACTGGATTGATGCATGGATCAGAATACATTAATGAGTGGATGCAGCTGATTGGCTGCAGCAGCTGATCGATGGAAAATCTTCCAACATTTCCCTTGAACTGAAGTTGATTAAACAATCATCTTCTGTCAAGTGCAGGAGCCCGCACACTGATCAAAATTCAGAGTATGGCCAACTTAAGCTACATTCAGCGTGGAACTAATAACCATGGGCATTTTTTAAGCACCAGACAGGAGTGTTTCCTGTATGGGGCATTGTGGCATCTACTATGGTTGTTTCAGCACTGGAGCAGAGGTACTGTACATGTGTAAGCAGGGGTTAGTACCCCTTTTTAGGATACTTGGCATTGGGCCCTGGATACTTGGCATTGGGCTACCCTTTCCCTATAATCCGGGACTATAAGAACTGTAGTGCAGAGGTTGTTGAAAAGAGGTTACCTTTAGCATGCCACCATATAAGTGAAGTAAGTGAACCCTTTGGGGCAGGCCTAGTTTAGGCTTCATTGAAAATCCCACCTAAGGGGACCTACAGTGAGGAAACTGGAAGCACTGGTCACTGGTCCTGTGTTGAAGTTGAATTTATGTAACGAATATATCGCGCTGACCCCCGAATAGACAGGAGCCAGCACAGCAATAGAAAAAAATGCAAAACTAGTGATTAGTGCAGCGCTAGTGAAAAAAAAATCTCTGCAAGGCTACAGAAATCAAAGACTGTTAGTGCTCATAAATCCATAAAAAAATAAATAATCATATATATATATAGTAATAATGTCCGGGAAAAGAGTCCATATAGTGCAAAAACTGAAAAGTTGTGATCATATGTGATAAAACTGGATCTAATAGGAAAATGTAATCCTTTAAGGCGTAAATAGGTGTGAAAGACGGCCACCACCGATTGCAGGAAGGCTTACCGGAACAAATGGACCCAAATGGGCATATGCCCAATGAGTCGCCAAAGCTTGTGGTGATAACACCAGAGAATGGATCATTCGCACGTATGGTTTATGCCAAGGTGGAAGATGCTTCCATATACTAAAAAGGGCTCCGACCCGGCTCCATTTAGAAAGACCGGTGTCCACGAGGAAGTGAGTGACATGGTGCTGAGGAAACAGTGAAGGGATGATCGCAGCACAAGGACTCCATTGAAGACTCCATTGAAGAGGGAACTTTCTCAGGGGATTCTGAGGGGAGAAGGTTAAAAACACATCCCACCTAGACTTGTGGACACCGGTCTTTCTAAACAGAGCGCGGTTCGGAGCCCTTTTCAGTATATGGAAGCATCTTGGCATAGCTGTCTTTCATACCTATTCACGCCTTAAAGGATTATAATTTTCCTATTATATCCAGTCTTATCACATATGATCACAACTTTTCAGTTTTTGCACTATATGGACTCTTTTCACGGACATTATTACTATATATATGATTATTATTTCTGTTTATAGATTTATGAGCACTAACAGTCATTGATTTCTTTAGCCTTGCAGAAATATTTTTTTCACTAGCGCTGCACAATTGAAGTTGAATTTAAACTGTACAGTGTAATTGATGTGGGGATTAAAGAGGCAGAGGCAAAGGTGTGTTATGGCAAAGAAACTCGTTTCCTGCTAAAGTAATGCCGCGTACACACGGAGCGGACTTTTCAACCGGACTGGCCCGACAAACTTTCCAGCGGACTTTCGACGGACTTTTGACGGACCTCCGACTGACTTTCTAACGAACGGACTTGCCTACACACGATTACACCAAAGCCCGACGGATTTGTATGTGATGACGTACACCGGACTAAAATAAGGAAGTTGATAGCCAGTAGCCAATAGCTGCCCTAGCGTCGGTTTTTGTCCGTCGGACTAGCATACAGGCGAGCGGATTTCTGGGTCTGGCGGAGCTACGACGTAAAGATTTGAAGCATGTTTCAAATCTAAAGTCCATCAGATTTGTGACTGGAAAAGTCCGCTGAAGGTCCGGTGAAACCCACACACGATCAGATTGTCCGCCGGATTTTGTCCGTCGGTGTCCGTCAGACCAGTCCGGTCGAAAAGTCCGACCGTGTGTACGTGGCATAAAGGTTAAAAAGGCTGAACCTGTAGATATTCCTTTATTTCTGGAGATGGGCCTTGGGCTAGGAGAAAATGAGTAGCCTCCATGTTGCCGGTATCTGGTACCCTACGTCGTTCCTTTTGCAGGAAGATGGTGGGAGGTGCCCTGGGCCACCATGACCATTGCTGGCGGCAAGTCCTGCTTACACACCAATGTCTAGGCCTATGAAGCTTAATAGTCTCAGTGGCTTAGTGGTTAGAGCTTCTGCTATGCAGCGCTAGGCTCCTCAGTACAAATTACAATGAGGGCACTGTCTGTTTGGAGTTTGCATGTTCTCCCTGTGCCAGTGTGGGTCTCCTCTGGATACTCCGGTTTCCTCTCACACTCCAAAGACATAGTGGTTGTTAAATTGGCCCTTGTATGTATGAATGTGAGTTAGGGCCCTTCATAGGTGTGCGCAGCCTATTGCATTAGGATGTGCACCCCAAAGCTCAAACACACATGCGCGTGTATGTATTTATGTATGTGTATATGTATATTGCACACACTCTTATGGCAGAGCCGATGCAGTGAAAGAGAGGTATGGTAGCACTTTATTAATGGCAGAAGTGGTCAGAGGGAGATATTTTCCATAATGATAATGCTAATGTGCTTGGGGTGATTAGGGTGTGCCCAGGCACACCTGGCACACCCCCTGCGAACGCCTATGGGGCCCTTAGATTGTAAGCTCCTTGAGTGCAGTGAGTGTACAATATACTGTATATGTATAGTGCTGCGTAAATTGTAGCTGTTATATAAACACCTGTAATAGTAATAATAGTATTTTAATCTCAACACTTACCTGTTTAGCTCATCTACAAGCATTTTTGCAGCTTTCTCCTTTGCATCAAAAACTTCCAGAAATACAATGATATCATAACGTGCTGCAATCTGCAAAGTAGGATGGAGATTGTTATTTCCTCATCTTTGGCCTGTCACTAGGAACTTTGTACAGGATACATACCAGAGGGACCAAAAGTGGGCTGCCATGTGTATACCCATACACAGCCAAATCTATATCTCATAGCATTTTATTGCAAGCGAATCAGAAACTATAGGTCCCCCTGTGACTTTCTGAAACCAAGATCTAGACATATTTGGCCAAAATCGCGTACACCTTTTATAGCACTTAAATCGGGACAGATTGGAATCTACTGGTCGTGGCATTTAGCATATATGCTATTACCTTATTAAAAGCTTGATCAAAAGGAAAATCAAATCAAATGTTACAGCTTAAGCTGGAAAGAACCTATTTCTTTGGAACTTTTTTGCTTTCTCCTTAATATCAAAGCAAATGTATACTGAGATGGACCCCCCTTCTCATAAAGGTACATTCAAAAGTCTTGCTAAAGAGGAATTCCAGCCCAAAGATGATTTTTCTTTTTTTCCTTTTGTTTTACTCAGTTTATATTCAAAAGTTTTTACATACATTATATAAATCAGTTTGGCCTAACAACACTCGGGTCGTAATACAAAATCTCAAAAAAGAAAAAAGAGAACGGGGACAAATGCATTAAAAAAAGTAACATAGCTCTAGACAATAGCTTAACCGAATTTCCATATTGGCAGGTAAAAAGAGTAAACAACTCTAAAAGAATTCAGCCGGCCATAGACGGAGCGATTTTGTTTCCTGCAACCATGGCTTGCAGGAAAGAAAATCACTTGATTCACAGTCAGTGTTGATGAAGGAATCCCTCACGAGGAGCCATTGCGTTCTCCTGGTGGTGGGGCACAGGGAGCCATCCCCGCTGGGAGAACACAGTAATTACTGCTAGTGGCTATAATAACTGCTAGCAATAATTGCATGTAAATCGCATGTCGATCGATCAACTTGGGTACATTCAGCCTGCCTATACATGGTTTGCATCTCAGCTGGTATGGAACTGTCTGTGGCCAGCTTTAGTTTCCAGTAGCATAGCTCAAGGAGACTCATATTAAAGTATATCTATGATATGATAGGTAAGGTGTGGAATGGTAATTAGGAGACCCACAAAACAACAACAGTCAAGCTTCCGAGAATAAAGATATTGTACCCTCGGCTTTAAATGTCTGTAAAGTCACACATTCTACATAAGTTAGAAAGGGTCAGCCATCTATAGCTAAATTAAACATTATGTATGTCGATGTGGCTGTACAATAGGGTCAAGCCCCTGAAATCAAATTTGTGGCATTGACTGTATTTTGAAATATGGAGATCAATATCATAAAACATGAATACGTGTTAACCAGCCCAGTAGCCTATCTCTAATCAGCTGTAAAATTACACCTGGTACATCCAGCCAGGAATTCCATAGTTTTGTAAATTTGCCAGGACTGCCTGTTGGTATGTTAAGCTTTCCCGAATAAGGACATCATTAACCGCTTTCACCCATAAGGCATGTGTTGGAAGAGCTGGAGAGGTTCACTTTTGGGCTATAAGATTTTGAGCTAAAAACAGCAAGCGGGAGAATTGCTGTGTATGTGTGTGGAGTGGATTTTTCTTACTGGCTGTAGAGGAATAGAGCTCAAGCACCCCCCCAGACGTCTTGCATTCCGGGCATTTATCCCTTTTTGCATACTGTCCTAAACGTTAGTACTGCTAGGTTCGGCGCCAATGGCGGAGAGCGCTGATTGGAGTGTTCTGACGGGGAGGGGCGTCCCGCTGTCAGAACACAATGGCTCAGCAGGGGATATCGCTGTACCAACTGACAGTTTTTGTTCGCTCAAAAAACTCATAGTGTGTACCAGGCTTTACAATCTGATTGGATACTGTATTTATTGGCGTATAACTTTTTCACCCTGAAAATCGGGTGTAAATAGCGTGTGCGTGTTATACGCTGATACTTCAATTTTAGCTGCCTCGGAGGGGACAGGGAGGGTGGCGGGAGGAGCACCGTCAGATTACATACAGTGAGAATCTCCTGTATACTTGGCGGCCTCTGTAATAGGAAGTCCCGTCTCCTGGGCCACCATTGGACCACTGTCCTGTCTATTATAGGAAATTCTCACTGTATGTAATCTGTTGGCGCTTGTCCCGCCCCCCTCCCTATGCCCTCTAGGCTGCAGATGGGCATCGATCAGGCTGCACTCATGGCAATGTTGAGGCTGCTGCATTGATGGCAATGGTGAGGCTGCTGCATTGAAGGCAATGGTGAGGCTGCTGCATTGATGGCACTTGTGAGGCTGCATTGATGTGGACTGATGAGGCTGCATTGATGGCACTTGTGAGGCTGCATTGATGTGGACTGATGAGGCTGCATTGATGGCACTTGTGAGGCAGATGGGCATTGATCAGGCTGCATTGAATGCAATGGTGAGGCTGCAGATGGGCACTGACCCTTATTTTGCTTCAAAGTCCCTTATTTAAGATTTAATTTTTTTTCCTGAAACTTCCCTCTTAAAATGAATGTACGTGTTATACGCCTGTGCGTGTTATATCCCGATAAATACAGGTAATTAGAAAACTAATTTCTTTTACAAATTTAGATAAGTGAGGCTCTGTATTATTACACACAGGCATTTGTTTTTGTTGAACTCACCTTTGTGATGATTGGAAACACCTTGCAGTCTTTACATTTCTTCAGCCCGAACCTCCTGGCATTGAATGAAGCAATCTTCATTCTTTTAGTCCTTCTAGGATTAAAACGATACAGACAATCCATTTTTACTTTACTTGTTTTGCTAAAAACCACACTTCGCTCTTCTTCTTCCTTTGCGTGACTTTATTACTGAAGTGAAAGTGAAAACCAACTATTCCGCCACAATAGAGATAAGCAAATGCAAAGTTAGCTCATGAAAGTACGGCAAGGAAAATGCAATGTCATTCCTTTATGTACACTGCGTGAAGGGTCTCTAAATTACAAGGCGGTCACTATAAATTAGTTGCATTGACAAATGCATGAAAGATGGAGACAGATGAGACCTTAATGTTTCCATTGAAGATGATGTAATACGTGTTTTTTTCTAACCACACAGCCGACTTCCTGTTCACTAATCCCACACAAGATCACATTAGGCAATAGTTTTTAAAGAGAATGTAAAGGAAATATGGACCCCCCTTGCTAACCTCCTTCTAAATATGTTAGTTTCCTGGCTGTCATGCTGATCCAATAGCTTCACTATGTTTGGAGATACCCATATATAAAAATGTACATTAATGGTCAATGGACAGCCCATGCTAATAAAAGCCCCATCTATCATGGTAGCTTGTGGAAAAGACAGAACCCAATAATGTAAGCCTTAGTGGCTTTTACATTGCTCGTTACATGACTTTTGCAAGTGTAAATGCAGATCTGACAGGCCCTAAATCAGACCTGAAGCTGAGACCTATTTACAGTGCCAACTGGCATCTGGGGCTTCCAAAGAGCACCTCATTTGTATAGGCATCTACAGGAATGTATTGATGTCTGCATTTAGCAGCATTACTTTTATAACTTTATAAAAACAAATCATATTTGCTTTCTGGCTCTGGTTAGGAATCTCTCAAACAAACAGTCCTCCAGGCAACCTGGAAGTAACTGTCGGAAACCATGAAATCAGACCGAGACAGAAGTACAGTTAAATCACACTTGTTTAATAATAAAAGTAAATAGAACAAACGTAGTCAAAACATAGCCAGAGTTCAGGAACCAGAACGGATAGTCAGACAAGCCAAACATCAGGGAGCCGGAGATGAGCGTAGTAAAACAGCAAGCAGGATCTGGAGCCAGAAGGGATGACAGCCAAGCAAGTCTTTCAACAGGAATGCAGGAGAGCGTCCCTGTGATGTTGACTAAGGTGAAGGCAGAGATCCTCTGGGCTGGGCGGCTTAAGTAGGCAGGACTGATGAGCAGGATATCATCAACAGCTGACTACTTGTGTAGAGATAGGAGCTGGCCATAGCCGACAGCTGAGCGGGCAGCTCAGAGAAGGAAGGGCTGTGCCCAGCCCTGACAGTATCCCCTCCTCAACGACCCTTCCCCCTCGGAGTAACACCAGGCTTGAGGGGAAATCGTCTATGGAAATCACGGAGGAGGACAGGGGCATGTACGTCTGAGGATGAGACCCAAGAGCGTTCCTCCGGACTTTACCCCTTCCAATGCACCAGGTACTGTATGCGCCCACGGAACCTACGGGAGTCAACAATGGACTGTACTTCATACTCCTCATGGTTCTCAACCTGTACAGGGTGAGGACATGGCATTGAGGTGGTAAAGCGGTTGAAGACCAAAGGTTTTAATAAGGAGACATGAAATACATTAGAAATACGCATGTTAGAAGGAAGGTCTAATGCATACTGGGTTAATCCTGCAAAGAATACGGAAAGGCCCAATAAGCTGAGGTGCGAACTTCAGTGAGGGAACACGAAGTCGAAGGTTGCGAGATGACAGCCAGACCCTGTCCCCAACCTGGTAGGTGGGCATGCGTCTGCGGTCAGCATGAGGTCTGTACCTATCAGCATGTCGCAAAGCCCCCTGGACTTGTGCCCAAGTGGGACGAAGACCATGGAGATGCTCCTCTAACGCAGGAATACTCTGTGGAACAAATGAGTCAGGCAACATGGAAGGTTGGAAACCATAGTTCGCCATAAACGGGAAGAATCGGGAAGCAGAATTCAAGGCACTATTGTGAGCAAACTCTGCCCACAGTAATAGGTCTGACCAGTTGTTATAATGGTCAGAAATATAGCAACATAGGAATTGCTCCAAGGACTGATTGGCATGTTCTGGCCATTAGACTGCGGGTGATACACAGAGGAAAAAGCAAGCTGAATTCCCAACTGTGCACAAAAGGCTCACCAGAACCAGGACACAGACTGACTACCCCTGTCCGAGACAATCACCTTGGGTAGCCCATGTAAGCGAAAGATCTCCCAAGCAAAAATGAAAGCCAGTTCCTTAGAAGTGGGCAACTTCTTAAGTGGAATACAATGAGACATTTTTTAGAACCGGTCAACCACCATAGGGATAACCGTGTTTCCCTGGGAGTTGGGTAACTCCACAATGAAATCCATAGACAGGTGAGTCCAGGGCCTCTCTCCATTGGGTATGGGTTGTAGGAGGCCCACTGGAAGATGTCGTGGAGTCTTACTCTGAGCACACACGGAACAGGCAGCTATGAGGCGGTTACATCAGCACGTAGACTAGGCCACCAGAATTGTTGGGAAATGGCCCAAAAGAGTTGATTCCTCCCAGGGTGGCCAGCAGCCTTGGGAGAATGGTAAGTCTGGAGCACGGCAGTACGAAGACTCTCTGGGACAAAGCAGCGGTCATAAGGTTTCTCAGGAGGAGCATGGACCTGAGCAGCAAGAATTTTGTCACCCAAAGGAGAAGGGAGACTGGTGCGAATCGTAGCCAGAATACGATCAGGAGGAAACACAGGAACCAGAACTGACTCCAACTTGTAAGTGGAGGAAAATTGTCGTGACAAGGCGTCAGCCCTTACATTCTTAGTACCGGGTAAGAATGAGACAATGTAATTGAAACTCCATTCTTTCAGGGCTAAAATGATCGCCAACAGCTCTCTGTCACCAATCTCGTAATTGCACTCCGCAGGTGACAATTTCTTGGAAAAGTAGCCACAAGGATCAAGGATGCAAAGCGCTCTCAGAGGTAGGACGTTGAGACAGAAGGGCGCCAACTCCAGTCTCAGAAGCATCCACCTCAAGGATAAAAGGTAATGTAGGATCAACACAGGAGCAGAAACAAAGGCAGCCTTGAGACTCTCAAAGGCCTTAACGGACTCTGGAGACCAACTCTGTAGGTTACCGTCCTTTCTGGTCATATCAGTCAGGGGCTTGACCAGAAATGAGAAGTTACGAATAAACTTCCGAAAATAGCTGGCAAAGCCCAGGAAACGATGCAGAGGACGTAAACCCACAGGTCGGGGCCACTGTAGGACTGCAGAAAGTTTCTCTGGGTCCATCGAAAAACCAGAAGTGGAAATGACATAGCCCAGGAATTTAACCTGTTCACGATGGAACTCACACTTCTCCAATTTACAATAGAGATTGTTCTCTCTTAGTCTCTGAAGCACACGACAGACATCTGTGTGGTGGCTCTCCAGAGACTTTTAAAATATGAGGATATCATCGAGATAAACCACCACACATAACTGCAACAAATCTCGGAGGACATCGTTAATGAATTCCTGGAAAACTGCCGGGGCGTTACAAAGGCCAAAAGACATTAAGAGGTACTCATAATGGCCTGTTCTGGTATTAATCGCAGTTTTCCACTCATCGCCCTCCTTAATCCCCACGAGATTGTATGCCCCTCTCTAAACAAGCTTTGTGAAAACCGTTGCTCCCTTGAGGCGGTCAAATAACACCGTAATCAACGGAATCGGATAGGCATTCTTAATCACGAAACGATTGAGACCCCTATAATCAAAACAAGGTCTCAGTTCACCACTTTTCTTCTTCTTCAAGAAGAAGAAACCAGCACCAGCAGGGGACGAGGATTTGCGGATGAAACCTCAAGAAAGTGCGTCTGCAACATACTCCTCCATGGCCTAATCCTCCAAGACCGACAAAGGGTAAACCCGGCCACGAGGGGGTATGGCACCAGGTTGAAGGTCAATTGTATGTCTTTTTTTTTAAAAAGTCACAAATCTGAATATGTCCATGCTAATTCACCCTGTCCTGTGTGAACTGGAATTGGTATTTTATGAATGAGATTAGATTATAGTAAAGTATGAATATTTTGTATATATATATATATATATATATATATATATATATATATATATATATGTTAAACTTAATTTAAAAAATTTAAAAAAAGAAGCAAACTGCATATGTGTGAGTGGGGCCTTACACTGGCGGGCATTATTCATGCAAAACCTCTGTAACTGTATTTAAATCAGCTAATATATTTAACCCAAGTATACTGGGTTTATCAAAACATGCTGATTTATAACCCATGTTTTTGGAGAGAGCAACATAAGGAAGTTATCTAATTAAAGCTGTGTATCATCATACACAGGGTGTGCCACAGAGCGTGCCAGGTGTGGCACACCCTGTGTGGTGCAGATGATAAAAATAAAAAAAATATACAAATGCACAGACACGTATATGTGTTTGCGCTTTGGCCAAATGATGTCATACATCCCAGGAGTCTTCATGAGCATTTGTTTTTTTCTGGAGGAGGGGAGGAGGGGCTTTCTCAGCTAAGCACACTCTCTTGCATGCATGCATGCTTGAGCTAAGGGCAGATGGATTCCAGGAAGTAAATGCTGCAGGAATTGTCTGCCCTTACTCAAGATGGTCGCAGCTAGAAATGCAAGGGGGGTGTTTTTCAAAGTGATTTCTCAACAAAATAAAGCATGGAGACATGGATGGATGGGGGTTTGCTTTCAATAGTAAAAATGAATTAAATAGTGTTTTCAGTTTGTGGTGCTGAGATACAGTTTAGTTCCGCTTTATGTTTACAAGTTGTGATAATCACATCATGGTCAAATGAAATTTCTACTTTTTATCATAGATTTTCTAAAGAAGATATGGTAATGCTCAAAGCGATCAGGTAGTTTTTGCAGTTAAATAAGTGCAACAACAAGGTGCTCTTTCATACCTTAAAATGAATCTATATTGTTTCTTGAATACTTTAATTCTTATATATTACAGTATGTTCAATGCTAATATATATATATATATATATACTTCATTTTCTTTATTTAGGTTAGTATGGATGATTAGGGCTCTTTCACATTGCTCTGTTGCAAAAATGTGGTAAAAACACGAATTTTTGCCACGTTTTTGCTGTGTTTCTGGTGCATTTTGCACCTGTGAAAAAGGGATATGTGACTCAAAAACGTGTGTTTTTGATCAGTATTTCTGTGTTCGGATGTGTTTTCCAATCATTTCAATGGGGAGGTGTGTGTTTTGGTGTTTTTTTTACTGCACCAAACATGCACCAAACATGCAGCATGCAGAACTTTAAACCACTTGCCTACTGGGCACTTTCACCCCCTTCCTGCCCAGGCCAATTTTTCAGCTTTCAGTGCTCTCACTAATTGAATGACAATTGCGCGGCCTTGCAACACTGTACCCATATGGTATTTTTATCAATTTATTCAGACAAATAGAGCTTTCTTTTGGTGGTATTTGATCACCACTGGGTTTTTTATTTTTTGCTAAACAAATGAAAAAAGACAGAATATTTTGAAAAAAGTTTTTTCATAGTTTGTTATACAATTGTGCTAACAGGTAATTTTTGCTCCTTCACTGATGGGCACTGATGAGGCGTCACTGATGGGCACTAATAGGTGGCACTGATGGGCGCTAATAGGGGGCACTTTTCCTTTTAAGCTTTCACGTTCACACACATGATAGCGCGGAATAATTGTTTACATTTTTTGAATAGGGGGCACTGATGAAAACTGATAAGGCTGCACTAATAGGCGGCACTTATGGGCACTGATAGGCAGCACTGATAGGTGGCACTGATGGACACTGATAGGCAGCACTGGTAAGTGGCACTGATAGGTGGCACTGATGAGGAGGCACTAATGGGCACTGATTGGCAGCACTGATAGGCACTGATTGGCAGCACTGGTGGGCACAGTTGGGACTGCACTGATAATCGGGACACTGATATTTAGTACACTGATTATCAGTGTCAATGTCCCTTTAACACAAGCTGGTTATCGGGTCTCTTCTTCCTTCCTCACACTGTCAGCGTGAGAAAAGAAAAGCCGATAACCTACTTGTGTTTACATCTGTGATCAGCTGTCATTGGACACAGCTGATCATGTGGTAAAGGGCCGCTGTGATTGGCCTTTTACCTTGATCTGTGATCAGCTGAGTCCGAAGGACTCGACGATCACAGAGTGCGTAACCCCCTGCAGCGCGGCAGCATGATCACAGGAGAACGTCCATGTACGCCCTGCCGGCAAAGTAAGCCTGCGCTGTAGCCATCTTTTTACTATAGCGTGGGCGGAAAGCGGTTAAAAACTCAATTGACCCGCAACTGACTGGTGTGAGGAGTTCCATAGGATTTAATGGTCATGCATTTTTCTTTTGCTTTTGGTAAGGCAAAAACGGAAGAAAAGCTGATCAGTGTAAAAGGGCCCTTATTATTTATATTCATAATTATAATTTTGTTGACCATTTGTAATAATAAAAATAATTTGTCCATAGGCGGTATGTACATCCAATATGGATTTCACCAGGTAATTGTCATCTACCATTGAGACAAAACCATCAGTTGGGTGTCAACTGAGTGTATAAAAATGCATGCTGGGTGGAAACCTGTGTATAGGTAGATGCTACAGTCTTTTAAAATACAAGGAATGGCTGGAGGTCATGTCTGTCCATGAATAGCTTTTCAATCTGAATTCCACCTTTATCTTATCATGCCCTTGCCCTATGGGGGGGCTGGTACAAATCTGCTTTTACCTCTTTATTTGAAAAGCCTTGTATATCATGTAGGAAAGGAAAGGGTAGGTTTTAAACAGTGCAAAATAAATCACAGCTACCATGAAGACTGAATATACTGAATATACTTAATGACTTTTTAATGCTACTTCTTCAAACACTTTCCTGATGGACTAGTATGACCATGGACAACATGGACAACATGGACAATATGGACAACATGCTCAAGTGATACATTAAGAACAATACAACTTCAATGAATAATCATTGGACATAGTTATATGTTGTAGTTTAAAATAGTATGTATTTTTTTTTTAAAAAGTCACAAATCTGAATATGTCCATGCTGATTCACCCTGTCTTGTATGTACGGGAATTGGTATTTTATGAATGAAATTATGAGTAAAGTATGAATATTTTGTATAATGTTAAACTTAAAAAAAAAGAAGCAAACTGCATAAGTGTGAATGGGGCCTTACACTGGCAGGCATTATTCATGCAAAACCTCTGTAACTGTATTTAAATCAGCTAATACATTTACCCCGAGCATGCTGGGTTTATCAGAACATGCTGATTTATAACCCATGTTTTTGGAGAGGGCAACATAAGGAAGTTATCTAATTAAAGCTGTGTATCATCATAGGCGTAGGCACAGGGCGTGCCAGGTGTGGCACAGGGCGTGCCAGGTGTGGCACAGGGTGTACCAGTTGTGGCACACCCCGTGTGGCACAGATAATTTAAAAAAAAACTACTGACACCAATCTCTGCCCTACTGACACTGTCCATTGCTCTACTGACATCTATACACATGCACAGACACGCATATGTGTTTGAGCTTTGGGGTGCACACCCTAATGCAATGGACTGTGTATACACCAGTAGATTTTCAAACAAAAAGTTGTACAAAAAATGCTTGAAAAATGTCGTTCCAAAGTAGTTCAAAATCTAGTTTGCTTCTAACATTTGATTTTGGAATGATGGACTTTACTGAACAAAAACCGCATACACTGTTACAAATTTGTTCCTTAATATTAATTTTGCATCCCACTTCTTCAAATTTTCTCATTACTACAGTTGAAAACGAATGTCAGTTTCACCCCCCCTCCCCCCGCTAACAATAATGCCTCGTACACACGATCAGATTGTTGGCCAGCAAATCCATGGAATTTTGTCCCAAGGGCGTTGGCTCAAACTTGTCTTGCATACACACGGTCATACAAATTTTGGCCAACAATTACGAATGTAGTGACGTATTACGTTGTTTTTCAGCTCTTTAGCACCACTCTTTGGGCTCCTTCTGCTAATTTCGTGTTAGTAGAAGTTTGGTGAGTGTTGATTTGCGCTTTTATTTTTGCGTTTTTGGTTTAGCGCTTTTCAGTTCGCTCTTTTCAGTTCGCGCTTTTCATTTCATGCTTTTCAGTTCGTTTCTGAACGGCCGTTCGTCAACCAGACATGTTGCGGAATCGGAGGAGATAACGTGTTATTTATTATTGGCCTTGGAGTTATTGCTTTGACATTATTTTTTGGTTGAATAATAATGATTTGATTTGGTATATTTTCTATATTTTTGGATGCATAGAATGCACTTTTTGGTTAAGTTCTATTGGCAGATAGCATGTCTAATTTTATTTTTTAATTTTTTTTAATGCACAATAAAAAAATTGTGGAGAATAATACTTGGCTATGTGTTTTACTTCAAATGACAGTTTGGGAGAAGGCAGTTACATTTTAAAAAATACAATGTAAAATTGACAAGGGACACCAACAGAGTTGTATCTTTGATCTTAAAAACTACAGGATAATGGTGTTGTGGTAACTTGCATAAATAAAAAAAAAAACAAAACAAAACATAATAATATTATTCTTGATAACACTAGAAAAAAAAAAGCCTCTGAAAATTAGTTTACAATAACTCCATCAGTATCACCAGCAAAGCAGCGTCATTATTATCCCATTAAAGAAGAAGAGAATTGTGCGCTGCATTTGAAGACTTCATAATTTGCCGCGTCACGAATGTTAATTCTCCATTACGAGCGCTAGTTTAAAAGACCGACCGCTTCTGCTTCCGAGCATGCGTGTTTGTACTTTGGACTTTTGTCCGACGGACTTGTGTACACACACTCGGAAAATCCGACAACACACATTTGTTGGAGGAAAATTTGAGAACCTGCTAGCCGACATTTGTTGGCGGAAAGTCCGACAACAATTGTCCGATGGAGCGTACACACGGTCGGAACATACCGCCAACAGCCTGACATCGAACATTTCCCGTCAGAAAGTCCGATCGTGTGTACGAGGCTTTAGAAAGTCCAATCGACCTTCTTAAAATTTTGAATTTTTGTTAAAAAATCTAGCAGTGTGATCCCAGCTCACTTGTGATTGATCTTCATTGCAATGTGTGCAGGCGAGCATCCTCTACTATATGCATGAGATCGCACACCAATATAGTCCAGAATGGACCATTGTCATCCTATGTCAGGGACCAGCTTTAAAATACAAAAATACACTTACTTGTGTGTTGTGCTCCTGAGATTATCTGTAGAAGAGACTCAATCGTGTTGTGGGAGACCCAACACAAAACCTCTTCTTTAAACCTGCCCACAGGAAGAACTGGTTTCTAAAGACTTCTACTACGAGTGTCTTTGTGTCTACACTTATTTTGTCTGTAACCAAACAATCATACAACCCAAGAACATCAATGGCATTCCTTCTTGTCACGCAGGAGTGCTAATAGCTTCAGGGCTTATCAGGATGGAGTATCCCTTCCGTTTACTGTACAAGACTCGTAAAAAGTATTTACAAGAGCTTCAGGCTGCTTTAACATGCATGCCTTTTTTTGCTGCATTACCATGCTGAAAAAGGAACGAAAAAGCAATCCTTTTAAATATTTTAAGACTCTTCACAACACTTTTCTATGGGCGCAGAGCGTTTTGAAAAGTGCTGCTTCCTGCATCTTTTGTGTGGTTTTCGAAAACCCACCAAGTAAGCAGGTTCCCATTGATGTGAATAGAAAACGTGGCAAAAAATGCTGCAAAAACGCATCCGCGTAGCATTTCTGGTGTGTTTTTTGAGTCACGTGTCCATGTTTCACAAGTGTATGCTGGGTACTAGGCACCCAAAAAAACGCACCGAAAACGCATCAAAAACACGCATGCGAGAAGTGTGAAAGCAGCCTCCCTTTTCCGTTTTAAATCATTTAAATGTGTTTTTTTTAATGATCTGCAATGCTGTTCAAATAAAAATGATTAAAAAAGTTGAATATTTTCTTTGTTGTATTATTATTATATTATACAGGATTTATATAACACCAACAGTTTACGCAGCGCTTTACAATAAAAAGGGGGGACAGTACAATTACAAAACAGTTCAATACAGAAGGAATAGGAGGGCCCTGCTCATGGAGCTTACAATCTAAATGGAGGGGGAGGTGGTACAAAAGGTAATAGCTGCAGGGGATGATCTGATGGAGGTGACTCAAGTACAGTTCTTAGGTGGAGGTGGGGTAGGTTCCCTGAATAAGTGAGTTTTCAAGGATAACCTAAAGGCGGACAGAGTAGGGGCTTACCGGACATACTGGGGCAGGGAGTTCCAGAGGATGGGAGATGGCGGCTGGTGGGTTCTCCTTTTGGGGGGGCGGAAAACATGCACCAACCCCCCCGCCCCCGGGCGGCACAGCACTGACCGCTTGCGGCTGCCGGTCCACCCGAGGCACTGACCACAGCAGCACCCGCCAGACCAACTGCGGTACTGACCATCCGCGCCACTGACCCGCGGGTGGTCCAGCGGCACTTACCCACTGTGTGGCATGGCTCTCCTCCTCTCCTGCATTGGCGGGGCTGTCCTCCTCCTCTCCTGCAGTGACGGGGCTGTCCTCCTCCTCTCCTGCAGTGACGGGGCTGTCCTCCTCCTCTCCTGCAGTGACGGGGCTGTCCTCCGCCTCTCCTCCAGTGCGGGCAGCGGCGGCTTCGGTGTCCGCTCCTCATGCTTCCTCCCCTGTGTGTCTCCTCTTCCGCCAAAGCGCTAGGTGTCCAATAGGGTCGCCTGGCGCTTTGGCCAATTGGGAAACAGGTCTCACAGACCTGCCTCCTGATTGGCAGGGAGGAACTGGGGATGCAGAGCTCTGCTCCAAAGCCCACCCTATTTTGAAGCCTTTTAGAGCCTCTGGCTCTAATCACATGCTTCAAATTACACCCCCCCCGCCTATCCCCTCCATGTGCTGAAAGGGGCCGGGCACATGGATAGGGAGGGTGGCGAAGGTATTGGGGAGGGCGGCGCCCATGCACCCACAATGCACAGGCTGCCACTGCTTTGGAGAAGTCCAGGAGGCGAGCATGGGAGGAGGTAACAAGGGAGCTAGAGAGCAGGAGGTCCTGGGAGGAGCGGAGGGGAGGATTTGGGCGATATCTGCAGATGAGGTTGGTGATGTAGCTGGTGGTAGGGTTGCCACCCTTTTTTCAAGCCAAACCCGAACACTTTAGCGGCCTGGGACACCTTTGGGTGCCCCAAGGAGAGTAGTAATGTGGTGCGCTAAGAATGCTGCCGCAGAAAACAATGGGTGTAGCCAAATTGCTCTTACTGATATCATCACCCTGCTCACCCAGCAATGCCCAACCTGCCCCCAGACAGCCGCCCACATTTCCCGGATGGCAACAGATTTGTGTGTGACTATCTTGGTTTTTTGAGGAGTCAAAGTCCGGTCTGAATAATGTGTCTGCATTTCAGTCCACCTGAAACCCGGACACATGATTCAAAACCCGAACTGTTCGGGTTAATCCCGGACAGGTGGCAACCCTAGCTGGGGGCGATGTTGTGGATGGCCTTTTATGTTGTGGGTAGTATTTAAAATTTTATACGATGGGGTAGGGGAAGCCAGTGAAGAGATTGGAAGAGAGGGGCAGCAGTCATGGATCGGTTAGTGAGGTGTATCAGTCTGGCAGCAGCATTCATAATAGACTGAAGGGGGGATAGCCTGGGTAAAGGTAGGCCAGTGAGGAGAGAATAAGTTGTTTTGTGTGTCGTTAGGAAGGGGCGGCAAGATTTAGCCAGTGATTGGATGTAGGGGCTGAAGGAGAGATCAGAGTCTAGGACAGTAATGGTGAACCTTGACACCCCAGATGTTTTGGAACTACATTTCCCATGATGCTCAACTACACTGCAGAGTGCATGAGCATCATGGGAAATGTAGTTCCAAAACATCTGGGGTGCCAAGGTTCGCCATCACTGGCCTAGGATTACACCCAGCACCCTGGCATGTGTGGAGGAACTAATAGTTGTGCTGCTGATCTCAGTGGTAAAGTCGTGGGGTGGGCATTGGGGAGGGGATCAGGGAGGAGGAAATATTACAGAAATATTGCAAATATAATATAGTTATTTTTGTTATAGTTACTTAAAATGTAAAGTAAAGGCGGCCATAGACAGATTAAAAATTTTCCGGTTCAGCCGGACCCAGCTGAATTTTGATCCATCTAAGGACAGGCTGGTTGTATTGAAGTCGATCAGGTTTTTTTTTTTTTTTTTTTTTTTAGGATTTCAGAATACAATAGCGTAGCAGGAGGGATTCCTCCATCAACACTGACTGTGTTGATGGAGGAATGGAGCAGTTTTCTTTCCTTTAACCTGTGGGTGAAAAAAAGAAAATTGCACAATGTATGGCCTGCCTAAGAATGTCGTGCTGTCAGCAGAACAGGAGGTGGGATAAAAGCTCTCTAATGGATGGCAGTAAAAGCCCAATGGGGAATCTTTTTTCCTTTTTGGGTAAACCAACCATTCAGAGATAAAAAGCGTAAAAGTTTGTAGCTGCCCGTGTCCATGAGGTGTTCCAACTGGAAAATCTGAGTCTTCCAGCAATGGAGTCCCTGGCAAGGGTTGCGGAGAGATTATGGGGAAGGAAAAACTCTGCACTGTGGCCTATTTATAAAGCATTTGTTGGATGATTGTCATGCACATTTGTGTAAGATGAATGAATATTCCCTGTAATTTCTGTAATAGATTAATTCATGTGATCATCAGCTCCATCTAGTGGCCAAAATCTGGTATAGGTTTTTGAGAAACTATACTGCATTTTTGGCCACTAGATGGTGCTGTTGATCATGGTATTTCATCTATTACAGAAATTACGGGAAAAATGAATGTGTGACATTAGGCCTATAGTGGATCCCATAGTTAGGTGGGTAATTAGAGTGTTTGAGTGGCTTGTGGGGAACCACAGGAGGCACAACAATAGCATTGGGCTGTATTCCTGCTCAACCTGGATCTCCTGTTTTGAATGTGGGTTGTTACATCATCCTACCACTTAGAACAGGTGGAGTGCCTTGTAGTATTGCCACGGGAAGACATTTGTGGAAAAGAAGAGATGAGAATATACAGAGGATTTGTTCTCCCAGATGTATTTCCCCAGTAGAGCGTGTTAGGGGAGAAAAGGACTGATGGAATATAAATGGGATTGTTTTGGAACAAGTACAGAGTTTTTGGAAGGGTGGTCTTTTTTAAAGCACTGCTTCTCCCAAACCACGTTTAATGAATGCCAGTGCCCAACAGGGGTTCTAACCCCTCCTTACTATCCAAAGCTATTTGAAAAAAATACACCATAAAAAATGCATTTGCTCCTGTGGTTGTGAAAAAAAATCTTATTTATGAAATGAGAAGTGTCATTCATGCCTATATCAACCAATAGGATACCAGTTGTCAATTTCCTTAGAGAGAAAAAAATTAAAAAATTAACCGCTTCAGCCCCGGAAGAATTTATCCCCTTTCTGACCAGAGCACTGTTTGCGATTCGGCACTGCGACGCTTTAACTGACAATTGCGCGGTCGTGCGACGTGGCTCTCAAACAAAATTGACGTCCTTTTTCTCCCACAAATAGAGCTTTCTTTTGGTGGTATTTGATCACCTCTGCGATTTTTTTTTTTTGCGCTATAAACAAAAGAAGAGCGACAATTTTGAAAAAACGCATTATTTTTTTACATTTTGCTATAATAAATATCCCCCAAAAATATATTAAAAAAAATGTTTTTCCTCAGTTTAGGCCGATCGTATTCTTCTACATATTTTTGGTAAAAAAAAAACCCAATAAGCGTTTATTGATTGGTTTGCGCAAAAGTTATAGTGTCTACAAAATAGGGGATAGTTTTATGGCATTTTTATTAATAATTTTTTTTTTACTAGTAATGGCGGCGATCAGCGATTTTTATTGTGACTGCAACGTTATGGCGGACATGTCGGACATTTTTGACACATTTTTGGGACCATTGTCATTTATACAGCAATCATTGCGATTAAAAATGCACTGATTACTGTGTAAATGACACTGGCAGTGAAGGGGTTAACCACTAGGGGGCGGGGAGGGGTTAAGTATGTCCTACGGGAGTGATTACTAACCATAGGGGGATGGGCTGTGTGTGTCACTACGCTGATCACTGCTCCAGATGACAGAGAGCAGAGATCCAGTGACACTTGTCACTAGGCAGAATGGGGAGATGCTGTTTACATCAGCATCTCCCCGTTCGTCCTCTCCGTGAGGCGATCGTGGGTATCCCCGCGGCGATTGAGGCCACGGGACCCGCGACCCGACTCACGGCGCTCCCAGCCGGCGCGCGCGCCCAATGGCACGGCGGGGAATTCAAATGGACGTACCTGTAAGTCCATTTGCCCGGCCGTGCCATTCTGCCAACGTACATCGGTGTGCGCCGGTCAGGAAGTGGTTACGAATCTACATTGTTAATATGGGTAACATCTTCACTCCCCATTTCGTATAGTATGAATGAGACCCAAAGTAAACCTGGTCATACACTGGTAGATTTGCATACGTACATTTGTACATAAAGGGGTTGATTTACTAAAGGCAAAAAGATTGTGCACTTACAAAGTGCAGTTGCCCTCTGCGAGTGCAAATGCTCCAAAGCTTAGTAAATGAGGTAAAACTTCACTTTGCAAAAAGTACCCAATCACGTGCAAGGAAAATAAAATAAATAAATGCATTTTTGCTTGCACATGATTGAAGTATGGAAGTCAGCAGAGCTTTTGCTCATTTACTAAGCTCTGGAGCAACTTTGCAAAGTGCACAGTGGCATTGATTTACTAAAACTGGAGAGTGCAAAATCTGGTGCAGCTGTGCATAGAAACCAATCAGCTTTCAGGTTTTATTGTCAAAGCTTAATTGAACAAACTGAAGCTAGAAACTGATTGGCTACCATGCACAGCTGCACCAGATTGTGCACTCTTGAGTTTTAGTAAATCAACCCCAACGTCTTGTCAGTATAATGATAATGCCATCAGATACTTGAATGTCATCTGAAACTGCTTCAAAATGTAATTTGCTTTTTTCGTTCTATTTTGGAATAGTTTGAATTTCCTGAACAAAAATCACATTTACTGTTAGAATTTTGTTTGTCCAGATAAAAAGTTTCCATCCCGTTTCTTCAAAATTTTTCATCACTATGGTCAAAAATTGTTGAAACAATTGTTGACTTGACCCCAATAACTATGAGCTATGACTAAGCAACAATGATGTTGTGAAACGCGTCAGCTGTTTGTCCTGCTTCTGTTGTCACATGAACGTTGAGTATTCATTACAATAAAGGCTTTTATCGGAGTGCGGCTGTCCAGAATCCATTTCTTTAATATTGACCCCAATAACTATTAGAAAACGGATGTTCAAAAAACAAACATTTCGTAACAAAAATGTTATTGGTGTACGGCCAGCTTTAGTTTTGTTGCGGTACTTTATTGTTTGGATTCACTTTTAGTTTTTTTTTGCATAACTTTTTCTTTTTGTCATGGAATCTCACGCAGAGAAGTATCCATCCTTTGGTAGGAAACACTGAGTTTGCTCATTTATAAGTTGTCAGAGATGTAGATATCACAGAAAGAACAGCGCTAAGCAATATCTTATCTTTTCATGTTTCCGGCTGTGTTTGATATCAGAGGCCACAAATTTCTAATCAAAACTGCACACATGTAAGTCACACCCAGAGCTTCTTATAAAATACTATCTTTTTGATTGATTACACAGCAATCACTTTTAATGTTTGTAGCAATTTCTCCCGCAGGAGTCAGTTTAAAGCTGTAGTAAACTGCCCTTCTTTTTTTTTTTTTAAACCTGAAGACAAAGTTATAATGTGCTAGTAGCATCACCTACTAGCACATTATGTGAAACTTACCTTGAAACGACGCCCTTACAGGCCTTCCATCTTCACCTGATCTTCCTTCCCGGTTGGCGGGCTCCAGTCCTTTGATTGGACGATCCCTGATGATTTCACTTCCGTGCGTGTGCGCAGGAGCCACTATTCATGGCACAGGGCTCTGAAGGAACGGCACTGTATGGAGTTCCCTCCGAGCGCATGCGCCAGTGATGTCACCGGGGGCTTCACAAGTAAATGCTGTATTTATTGGCGTATAACACGCACCTTTAATAGTGTGTGCGTGTTATACGCCGATACTGCAATTTGGGCTGCCTTGGAGGGAATGGGGAGGGGGGCGGGAAGAGCACCATCAGATTACATACAGCGAGAATCTCCTGTTTGCTCAGCAGCCTCTGTAATAGGAAGTAGGCATGTGCAATTCGTTTCGTTCCGAATTCGTTTTTTAACGAATTTCGACAAATTCGTTAATTCAGGAATATCCGAATTAACGAAAACCCATTTACCAAATTTTTTCCGAATATTCGTAAATTCGATAAAATTGGACATTCGTAAATTCGGGCATTCGTACATTCGTACATCAGTAAATTAGTGAATTCGTAAATTTGTAAATTCGAAAATTCGGAAATCTGAAATAATAGTTAACTAATAATAACTTAACTATTAGTAATTACTAGTAACTTTTAAATTATAGGTATTGTAATTTCCTTTCAAATTTGGCTGTTAGTAAACGTAACAAATTTATCCGAAGTTATGAATGATCCGAAAAAAACGGAATGGAACGTACTGAATTAATAATAATAATAATAATAATAATAAATAACAATAATAATAATAACAACGTTTTATTATTATTATTTATTATTAATTTGTTCCGTTCCATTTGTTTAGATGCAGCATTCATTTTGGATAATTCGTAACTTCGGATAAATTCGTATTTGTTATGTTCACTGACAGTCAAATTTGAAAGGAAATTACAATACCTATAATTTAATAGTTAGTTACTATTTCAGATCTTTCAATTTTCGGGTTTTTGGATTTTCAAACTTCGAATTTACAAATGTACGATTTTAGGAATTTACGAATGTACAAATGTAAAAATGTACAAATGTACGAATGAACGAATGTATGAATGAACAAATGTTCGAATTTGCGAATGTACGAATGTACGAATGAACGCATTTACGAATTTACGAATGAATGAATTTACGAATCGCGATCATAACGAATGACCCGAAAAACGAAAGAAAAATAATAAGCTAATGAAACGAAAACGAAAATGAACAAATTTTTTGGCTGTGCACATGTCTAATTAGAAGTCCCGATTCCTGGGCTGGCATTGGACCAGTGTTCTGTCTATCATAGGAGCCGGTCCAGAAGGCGGGACTTTGATTAAAGAGGCCACTGAGTAAGCAGGAGATTCCCACTGTATGTAATCTGACGGCGCTCGTCCCGCCCCCCCCTCCCTTTCCCCTATATATATATACAGTATCTCACAAAAGTGAGTACACCCCTCACATTTTTGTAAATATTTTATTCTATTTTATTCTATCTTTTCGTGTGACAACACTGAGGAAATTACACTTTGCTACAATGTAAAGTAGTGAGTGTACAGCTTGTATATCAGTGTAAATTTGCTGCCCCCTCAAAATAACTCAACACACAGCCATTAATGTCTAAACCGCTGGCAACAAAAGTGAGTACACCCCTAAGTGAAAATGTCCAAATTGGGCCCAAAGTCTCAATATTTTGTGTGGCCACTATTATTTTCCAGCACTGCCTTAACCCTCTTGAGCATGGAGTTCACCAGAGCTTCACAGATTGCCACTGGAGTCCTTTTCCACTCCTCCATGATGACATCACCTCCATGATGACATCACGGAGCTGGTGGATGTTAGAGACCTTGCGCTCCTCCACCTTCCATTTGAGGATGCCCCACAGATGCTCAATGGGGTTTAGGTCTGGAGACATGCTTGGCCAGTCCATCACCTTTACCCTCAGCTTCTTTTGCAAGGCAGTGGTCATCTTGGAGGTGTGTTTGGGGTCGTTATCATGTTGGAATACTGCCCTGCGGCCCAGTCTCTGAAGGGAGGGGATCATTCTCTGCTTCAGTCACAGTACATGTTGGCATTCATGGTTCTCTCAATGAAGTGTAGCTCCCCAGTGCTGGCAGCACTCATGCAGCCCCAGACCATGACACTCCCACCACCATGCTTGACTGTAGGCAAGACACACTTGTCTTTGTACTCCTCACCTGGTTGCCCCCACACACGCTTCACACCATCTGAACCAAATAAGTTTATCTTGGTCTCATCAGACCACAGGACATGGTTCCAGTAATCCATGTCATTTGTCTGCTTGTCTTCAGCAAACTGTTTGCAGGCTTTCATCTTTAGAAGAGGCTTCCTTCTGGGACGACAGCCACACAGACCAATTTGATGCAGTATGCGGCGTATGGTCTGAGCCCCCCACCCCTTCAACCTCTGCAGGAATGCTGGCAGCACTCATACGTCTATTTCCCAAAGACAACCTCTGGATATGATGCTGAGCACGTGCGCTCAAATTCTTTGGTCGACCATGGTGCTGTATGGTCTTGGCCACCGTGCTGCAGCTCAGTTTCAGAGTCTTGGCAATCTTCTTATAGCCTAGGCCATCTTTATGTGAAGTAACAATTCTTTTTTTCAGATCCTCAGAGAGTTCTCTGCCATGGGGTGCCATGTTTAACTTCCAGTGACTAGTATGAGAGAGTGAGAGCGATAACACCAAATTTAACACACCTGCTCCTTATTCACACCTGAGACCTTGTAACACTAACGAGTCACATGACACCGGGGAGGGAAAATGGCTAATTGGGCCCAATTTGGACATTTTTCACTTAGAGGTGTACTCACTTTTGTTGCCAGCAGTTTAGAGATTAATGGCTGTGTGTTGAGTTATTTTGAGGGGACAGCAAATTTACACTGTTATACAAGCTGTACACTCACTACTTTACATTGTAGCAAAGTGTCATTTCTTCAGTGTTGTTACAAGAAAGATATAATTAAATATTTACAAAATGTGAGGGGTGTACTCACTTTTGTGAGTGTATATATACACTAGGGGTCTTCAAAAAGTTTCTTCATTTTTCCTTTTTAAAAAGAGTTTAAAAAAAAGTGTGGAAACTACAAAAGCCAAAGGAATAGAGACAGCAGTGATTGCTCAACAACAAGGTAAAACAATTGCATAGAAAATAACTTGTTGGTAGAAAACAAGTAGAACAGAGGGTAACCCCTAAACCCTATACTAGTGGGCAGTAGTCTGGTATACTAGTATACTAGTAGTAGTAGGGTAATCTTACCTAAGAGAGTTATATCACAATAACAGTACAGCACTCGATATTAAACACTCTCTCCCAGCTAGCCAGCACATTGGGGCCCAGATCTGGTTTTGGAGCACTCAGGATAACCTTCCTTCCTTCCCGGGCAGCACTGTTCCTCTTTCGCAAGGTGTAGTGGGGGATCGCCAGTGGCCTCTCACCAACTCCTGTGGTGGCAGCTGATCTCTCCCTGTTCCCCGTTAACGACACAACAAAGTCAGCGTCTGCAGTTCTCCCTGACAATCAGGCAGCAGGCTTAGTCAGTGTCAGTATAACAAATAAATTATATAACTTTGTGCATTGAACATGTGGTCTCCAAGCTCGATAAAGAACCCAACATGTTTTAATAAGTGTGGAGCTTTTAATTCCATTCATTGTACTTTATGAAGATATGCAATAAAAAAGTGAATTTTACATCATCACGGTGCAAACATGTTTCATGTTCTTCTAAGCATTTATGATCTTGTTCCAAATGGCCAGAATGATCAGAGGAAAGTCAGCTTAGGCAGTTAAAGTGTTTGTTACCCCAACAGTTCATTTTCCTGATATGTGCCTGCTGTACCATGTACTTGTATGAGAAAGTATTCTGCATTGAGGCTGCAGATGGGCACAGATCAGGCTGCATTAAGGCTGCAGATGGGCACTGATCAGGCTGCATTGAGGCTGCAGATGGGCACTAATCAGGCCGCATTGATGGGCACTGACCATTATTTTGCTTCAAAGTGGTTTATTTTTTCCCTTAAACTTCCCTCTTAAATTGAAGGTGCGTATCATATGCCGATAAATACCGTATATACTCGAGTATAAGTCGAATTTTTCAGCCCATTTTTTGGGCTGAAAAAAGCCACCTCGACTTATACTCGAGTCATTGAACGAAGTAATGGAGGAGAAAAGGGGGCGGGGTCGTGCCGCTGGGTTCGCCGACGCCGTCATTAGTTTGCTGGGACCGCGGGTTTCCCCAGCAACCAGTGACGCTGCGTGCGTGCGCCCGCCCCTGCTCCTCTCCGCAGATCTCGCAGACGAAGACGAGCTCGCACTCACGGGCCACGAGTAGGGGCGTGACGTCACGTGCGTGCCCCGCCCCCCTGCTACTTGCGGTTCCCGGCTCAGGCTTTCCATATCTCACAGCTTCCGCAATCCGTCCCTTTGATATTTCAGTTGTTCGGCGTACACTCCTGCATTCAAGGTACCGGTATGTGGGCCAACTAGTGATCACTAATGGCTGGGCATATTTTTATTGCGCACACTACTGGGCATATTTTTATTGTGCACACTACTGGGCATATTTTGTTAAAGGTCACGCTGATGGCCACCTTTTTTATGTTAAGGGGCACTCTGATGGACAAATTTTATTTTAAGGGGAACGCTGATGGGTATATTTTTAATGTGCACACTGATGGGCATATTTTCTTAAGGGGCACACTGATGGACACATTTTGTTGTGCCATCAGAGTGCCCTTTAACATAAAATGTGCCCATCAGCATGCACATTAAAAATATACCCATCAGCGTGCCCCTTAAAATAAAATATGCCCATCAGAGTGCCCCTTAACATAAAAGGTGCCCATCAGCATGACCCTTATTTTATGTTAAGGGGCACGCTGATGGGCACATTTTATGTTAAGGGGCACTCTGATGGGCATATTTTATTTTAAGAGCAACGCTGATGGGCACATTTTATATTAAGGGGCACTTTGATGGGCAGTTTTTACATTAGGGGGCACGTTTTGTTGTGCCAATCAGAGTGCCCCTAATATAAAATGTGCCCATCAGGGTGCCCCTTAACATACAATTTGCCCATCAGAGTGTCCCTTAATATAAGATGTGTCCATGGGCAAATTTTATGTTAAGGGACACACTGTTGGACATATTTTCTGTTAAGGGGCACTCTGATGGGCAAAGTTTATAGCTGCTGCATTTCCCCTAGTCTTATACTCGAGTCAATAAGTTTTTCCCATTTTTTTTTGTGGTAAATTAGGGTCTCAACTTATACTCGGATCGACTTATACTCGAGTATATACGGTAATGTTATTTATAATGTTTTTTGAAAACTATACACAAATGTTTTGCCTTTCATTTCTATTTTAAACTGAATGGGCTGTTTTACAAGGCGATTGTTTAGAATCACGTTAAGTCCAGCTGTCTTCTTCTTCATACGGCCATCGTTATAGAACTGTCTTCTATGCTATATTTGGAAATTAGACCAAAACAAATAAAAAAAGGTCAATAGCCCTTTAAAAATGAGTTTGTGTAATTGAGGGATTAGTATCTATCTAGCGTTAATAGAAGATGAGCTAGATTGCCCTTTGCATGTTTTATGTTCAAATTAGCAAATCTCTGATCTCTTGTTAATACTGTAATTATGAGGCAGAGTAGTTTTAAACTATGGTCCCTCGATGAGAAAATGCATTTCATTGAGTTGGCAGCTTTAAGCAGCACATAAACAACACCTACAATAAAAGAGAGGGTTTTATACTGAAATATTGTTTCTCTAAACAAATCTGTCATGTGTGAAAAAAGACTATGGTATTGTAGAACAGACTGAAATACAGTAGAGATTGCTTTAAAGTTTTGTTTTTTTTTCTAAGATTTAAAGCAGTTTAATGAACATACATCAGTAAATGTTAACGAGAACCTGTCATCAACCTAAAAAATGCAGGTAAAAGTACAGAAAAATCGAATTTAAATACTTACTTGCAGTGTGTTTCCTTTTCATAAATTATTTTTATACACTTGCAATGTGTCTCTGAACTTTCTCCAGGAATAGTCAATTCCCTCTACCATCCTTGCATGCAATAGCCCTTTTCTCTTCTGGGATTTACTGTCTGTGCTGATCCAGCTCACCCGCACCTCCCTACATAACCTTTTATGTAGTTGCCGGGAAGGAGGGAGAAGAGGAATACTATAGAGTGTCACATGAGAGAGAACTCTGAGTCTGCCGGGGCTGCTGACATCACATCCAAGATAGAGGAACCCAGCAGCAGTCTCAGGGCTCTACACAAAGAAGGCTTTTACAGTTAAAGTGATTGTAAATTTAACATAAAAAAAATAAAAAATAACAAACATGTCTATTTTTACCTTACCAATTCCAATTCCATTGCACAGATCGGCCACAGACCTCCTTTTTCGGGTCCCGCGCCGGCGCTCCTGGCTCCTTCCCTCTGTCCAGAGCCCCCATGGGAAGCTGCTTGCCATGGGGGCACGTGTGTGTGTGCTTGCACCGGAGCCCTGCTGCTGCATCCATTGACACAGACAGTGGGACTCGGTCCCGCTCCCTCGTCACTGGCTTTGATTGACAGCACTGGGAGCCAGTGTTGAAGGGCCGAGCAATTACCAGTTAAAGTAGCTCAATGCTGAATAGCTAAAAAAAAAAACATTCTGGAGGTCAAGTGGGTAAATTGACAGGCTGATATCTCGCCAAATGAGCTCCCTACCCCTAGATCTTTCAAAAACGTACTCATGCACATTGTCTGCTGCTGCTCATTGATTTGCCTTTTCATTACTTATGAGCTGTATCTCTTTTTAAAAGATGCTAGATGACAGATTTATAACCAGCTGGAAACACTGTACATACATAGCTTCAGAATGGTCTGCTTTCTTATTTATAACACAGAAATGTAGCACCCTGGTGTTTAGGCAGGGTTGCTCCTAAATTTACCTGCCAGGTATAGCTGCCTTGGCTAATTGTTGAGGATCAATTGATCTCACTCTAATGCCCCGTACACACGGTCGGACATTGATCGGACATTCCAACAACAAAATCCTAGGATTTTTTCCGACGGATGTTGGCTCAAACTTCTCTAGCATACACACGGTCACACAAAGTTGTCGGAAAATCCGATCGTTCTGAACGCGGTGACGTAAAACACGTACGTCGGGACTCTAAACGGGGCAGTAGCCAATAGCTTTTATCTCTTTATTTATTCTGAGCATGCGTGGCACTTTGTGCGTCGGATTTGTGTACACACGATCGGAAATTCCGACAACGGATTTTGTTGTCGGAAAATTTTATAGCC
Source organism: Lithobates clamitans (assembly GCA_037952925.1). Classification (NCBI taxonomy): domain Eukaryota; kingdom Metazoa; phylum Chordata; class Amphibia; order Anura; family Ranidae; genus Lithobates; species Lithobates clamitans. The sequence continues at coordinate 615,865 of JBBGZY010001813.1, read as the reverse complement.
TGCTCTCAAACTTTGTGTGTCGGAAAATCCGATGGAAAATGTGTGATGGAGCCTACACACGGTCAGAATTTCCGACAACAAGGTCCTATCACACATTTTCCATCGGAAAATCCGACCGTGTGTACGGGGCATAAGTCTGTAATTGCTGCACTTCTCTCTTTTGCCGCTAGGTGGCCGGGTACCTGGTGGCATTAGATATGAGAAGGGCAATGCAAGGCCAGATTATGGGTCTATGGGGTATCCCAGTCAACGGGCAGGGCTTTTCTTAAATCCTTTGGCCTGCTGGGAGAACCTATATATTTGGGTGAAATCAGGTGATCACTGTGTGTGTGTCACCTGGACGGCTGTCTGGGTGGACGTGTGTTGTACTGCCCGGTCTGCTAGGCTGAAGTTTATTTATTTTATTATTTATTTCAGGTACTTATATAGCGCCGTCAATTTACGCAGCGCTTTACATATATACATTGTACATTCACATCAGTCCCTACCCTCAAGGGGCTTACAATCTAAGGTCCCTAACTCACATTCATACATACTAGGGACAATTTAGACAGGATCCAATTAACCTACCAGCATGTCTTTGGAGTGTGGGAGGAAACCGCAGTACCCGGAGGAAACCCATGCAGGCACAGGGAGAACATGCAAACTCCAAGCAGGTAGTGTCGTGGTTGGGATCCGAACCAGTGACCCTTCTTACTGCTAGGCGAGAGTGCTACCACTACACCACTGTGCCGCCCACACATCTTGCTGCTAGGCTGTCTGAGGGCCTATCCAGAAGCAGGAGAACAGCGCAGGGTTGCGATTGCGGCTTGCAGTCCAACCAGAAGTGATGGTTCTTCCGGCCAGAGAACCTGTTGTGGTCAGAGGTAGAGGGGAAGCTTTTGCCACTAAGGGACCAACCGCCTTATTACCAGGGACCACAGTGAGTAAATGAAGCAAGTACCGGAGCAGAATTCTCACCAACCAGGGACGGTGAAGAATCGGGAAACTTCAGACGTTGATCAAGCCAGGGATCCAGCCAGCGGAGGTGACGCTTGCAGAGCAGACTTGTGTGCCAAGCCAGGGAGAGAGCCGGTCTGTGGGGTGAAGCTTGAGAAGTATCTTGAGTGCCAAGCTAGGGACCCAGCAGAGAGGTGGGGGTGACGCTTGAGGAAGATACTACCGTGAAGATTGGAGGAGCTCAAGGGATTCGGTGTCAGTAAATCATCTTGTCTAGTGAATTCATCCAATTCGCATAGCAGGAGAATGTGACTGGCTCTCTATGGAGCCGGTTCACATATCTCCGCAGCAGGTCTGGTGCGTTTTGCACGAAAAATGTGTGCCTTTTTTGGTCCAAAATTTGGGCTGAAATCGGACCTAAGACGGTGAACCAGCATGCACCGGACCCTGTGCAATGGATGCGGTGATGGTGTGAACCCATAAAGAGGGAAATCAACCAGTACAACAACAATTACTAGTAATAGCAGCTGAAATACTGGGGGTCAAAATATCAAATCCCGAATACAACAATATAAAATGGTGTGAACCCAGCCTTACAGTTAAAAATGTGTTTGTTCAAGAAAGAAATTTCCATCCTTCCCCTTTTGAATGCTGATTTAAGCCCACACTAACCATCATAAAATCGAACATTCCAAAATGAAACATTTCTACTGGTGTATGAACAACTTTAGATTAGAGTTTATGTTCCTGTCCATGGAGTCATGTGAGTTCCATGCAGATTCCATGCAGATTTCAGGAAATGTTTTTAGTTACCTGTTAGTACGTGAAGCCATGCTCAGTCTTTGCTGCACTGGTATCGGGAGCCCATAAAGAGAAAGTCTTGACAAATTAGACAGCCTTCTCCTTTTGCACACAAGTTACAGCCAGTTGTTTGATGCTATCCAGTTTCACAATGTTTTATATGTGCTTTTTATTGCTTGGTTAACAAGACAAAGGCGTCTATTATTTCTCCTTGTGACGATGGCTCTGATTGGTTGCATATTTTCCCTTTGTCCCTAGGTGTAGGTGTGACCTGTGATAACAGAACTGCAGCCAGTTATATTTCCCTCTGCCAAGTTTATTTTTTTTTAAATGCTTCTGTAGTTTTGGAGCAAACAATATGCCCCAGAGGAGCACAGGAAAGTATTCCCTTGATTTCCATACTTATAGTATAAAGGTTTTACGATGTCAGAAGATAATAAGCTCCCACCGTCTATGCCATTTAAGTATTGTCTTTTAGGCTGGGTTCACACTCTGTGATTTGCACTGCACTACTGTGCAGATCACATGCGATGTCTGTGCGATACGAATTCAGCCATACATATTGTATGGCTGAATTTGCATCGCATTCTCACCAACTTCTTTTAAAGTTTAGGCCTCCAGTTGCAAGCCACCGACTCAGAGATGGTACTCAACCTGTTCGCAGTGACCTACCTTTTACCCCTTCCTGGTTAACCCCTCATTAACCGGAAGGTACCTGAGAACCCCATACCACAGATGGGTCCCAACCATGTTATAGATATATAACAGCCATCTTCTCTTTCTCCAAAGACCCACCACTGCCTTTTATACCAACCAAACCTCGGGAGGATGGGTGGGAATCTCTTTCTCCACCGCTCTCGAATGACGTAACTTCCCCCTTCTCCTACTCTTCCTACCAGGGGCGTAACTACCACCATAGCGACCCATGCGGGCGCTATGGGGCCCGCAGCCAAGTGGGGCCCAGTGAGTATGAGAGCACTGCCGGCACAGTCTCCCAGCCAGGGGAAGAGAAAAGAGAGGAAGAGGCAAGCTGTGACCTGTGCCCAATGCAGCATGACCTGTGCCCAATACAGCGTTGCCTGTGCCCAATACAGCCTGGTCTGCCTGTGCCCCATACAGCCTCACCTGTGCAGAGGAAGAGGCAAGCCACCCGGATCAGCAGAGAGCTGAATTGCCCAATGTAATAGCTTTCATTAGAACTTCCAGTGTTCCCGGGGCTCACGTCACATAGCTCCACCTCTTGGCCCGGCGCCTTTGATAGACAGAACGCCAATCAAATGCGGGACAAGTGACGTCATCAAAGGCGTCAGGTCAAGAGGTGGGGCTATGTGACGATGAGCCCCGGGAAGACAGGAAATTCAAATGAAAGCTATTACAGCAGGCAATCCTGCTCTCCTCAGTCTTCACGATGGAAGGGGGGGCTTCAGTAACTAAAACTGCAATGTTTATCCTCATGATACGTCACAGAAAGCACCCTCATGGCTAACAGAGGACAGAATTAGAAATAGACTTGAAAAACTTAACATTAATAAGTCACCGGGACCAGATGGCTTGCACCCAAGAGTCCTTAAGGAACTCAGTCAAGTAATTGCCAGACCATAGTTCCTATAAGGAACCCAGTCAAGTAATTGCCAGACCATAGTTCCCAACTTTTACAAACAGTCTACTGACTGGAATGGTACCAGGTGATTGGAGAAAAGCCAATGTAGCACCAATATTTAAAAAAGGGCCAAGATACATCTCTGGGAATTACAGACCAGTTAGTCTAACATCGATTGTATGCAAGCTCTTGGAGGGGATGATAAGGGACTATATACAAGATTTTAGTAATGACAACGGTATGATTAGCAGTAATCAGCATAGATTCAAGAAGAATCGTTCTTGCCAAACCAATTTATTAACCTTCTATGAGGAGGTGAGCTGCCATCTAGATAAAGAAAGGCCTGTAGACGTGGTGTATCTGGATTTTGCAAAAGCATTTGATACTGTTCCCTATAAACGTTTACTGTATAAAGTAAGGTCCGTTGGCATGGACCATAGGGTGAGTACATGGATTGAAAACTGGCTACAAGGGCGAGTTCAGAGGGTAGTGATAAATGGGGAGTACTCGGATTGGTCAGGGGTGGGTAGTGGGGTCACCCAGGGTTCTGTCCTGGAACCAATTCTATTTAATTTATTCATAAACGACCTGGAGGATGGGATAAACAGCTCAATCTCTGTATTTGTGGACGACACTAAGCTAAGCAGGGCAATAACTTCTTCACAGAATGTGGAAACCTTGCAAGAAGATCTGAACAAATTGATGGGGTGGGCAACTACATGGCAAATGAGTTTAAATGTAGAAAAATGTAAAATAATGCATTTGGGTGGCAAAAATATGAATGCAATCTATACACTGGGGGAAGAACCTCTGGAGGAATCTAGGATTGAAAAGAACCTGGGGGTCCTAGTAGATGATAGGCTCAGCAATGGCATGCAATGCCAAGCTGCTACAAACAAAGCAAACAGAATATTGGCATGTATTAAAAAAGGGATCAACTCCAGAGATAAAACGATAATTCTCCCGCTCTACAAGACTCTGGTCCGGCCGCACCTAGAGTATGCTGTCCAGTTCTGGGCACCAGTCCTCAGGAAGGATGTGCTGGAACTGAAGAGAGTACAGAGAAGGGCAACAAAACTAATAAGGGGACTGGAGGGCATTAGTTATGAGGAAAGGTTACGAACACTGAACTTATTCTCTCTGGAGAAGAGATGCTTGAGAGGGGAAATGATTTCAATGCACAAATATCGTACTGGTGACCCCACAATAGGGATAAAGCTTTTCAGCGAAAGGGAATTTAATAAGACATGCGGCCATTCATTAAAATTAGAAGAAAAGCGGTTTAACCAGGGGCGTAACTACCACCATAGCGAACCATGCGGGCGCTATGGGGCCCGCAGCCGAGTGGGGCCCAGTGAGGATAAGAGCACCACCGGCACAGTCTCCCAGCCAGGGGAAGAGAGAGGAAAGGAAGAGGCGAGCTGTCCGTATCGGCAGAGAGCGGGATTGCCCGATGTAAGAGCTTTCATTAGAACTTCCAGTGTTCCCGGGGCTCACGTCACATAGCTCCACCTTTTGGCCCGGTGCCTTTGATAGACAGAACGCCGATCCAATGCGGGACATGTGACGTCATCAAAGGCGTCGGGCCAAGAGATGGGGCTATGTGACGATGAGCCCCGGGAAGACAGGAAATTCAAATGAAAGCTATTACAGCGGGCAATCCCACTCTGCTGATCCGGGTGGCTTGCCTCTTCCTCTGCATAGGTGGGGCTGTATGGGCACAAGTCACGCTGCATTGGGCACAGGTCACGCTGCATTGACACTAGGGCAGCTGTGGGGGGGGGCTGTTTGCAGGGGGGCCCCATACAACATTTTGCTATGGGGCCCTGCTATTTCTAGTTACGCCCCTAACCCCAGACTGTGTAGAGGCTGTTTTAGTGAGGAAATAAAATCTATGCATTAAGAATGGCTGTTCTTAGGAGCAACCCTTTATTTAAATCTAAGATGGTCCATGTTGTAACGTGTTGTGACATGTTTGCATTGCATTGTTGTGTGTTCCCCATTCTGGTCCATTCAAGTACACTGTTTAGGCTGCCACTTTGGAAAAATACCTATTTTGGACGGCTTGATGTTTTCAAGATCCTGGTCCTGGTGAGGGACGGGTGTGTTTATGTTGAGACATCGCAAATTGTGTAACGTCTTCCCTGCTAAAGGTGAAACTATAAATGTCACAACGTCAGAACCTGCTTTAAAAGCTATGGAAAATAAATATTTTGTTGGTGTGCAATTCTTTTGTTATTACATTTGAATTGACATGTGAAAAAGCAACCAAAGCACAGACCTCCGCCTGGTAAGAAGATTATCTTGTCAGTTATAATGACCAGAAAAAAAATAAGGATTAATCTGAGCAATTACAGTAGAACTTCACCTCTTCCATAATGAGTCATGAAGATCTTCTTTTGACAAACCTTGTTTCTTTATGTCTGAAATATATATTTATGGAAAATGTTGCACAATCCAACAGTATTCATGTACTTTTTTTGCAACTTTTGTTTTGGAGAATTTTGTACATGCTACTTAATAACTGTTACAAAATAAAATGATTCCAAAATTAGCAACATAGTTACTCTGGTTGAAAAAAAGACACGTGGAGTTCAACCCACCGAGAAAAACCCCCCCACAGAAATAGAAAACCTCCATATACACAATCCGATACCCACAATTAAAGGATATGTAAAGGTTTGTTTATAAACAAAAAACAAAAAAACGAACATGTCATACTTACCTCCTCTGTGCAGTTGGTTTTGCACAGAGTGGCCCCGATCCTCCCCTTCTGGGGTCCCTCAGCGACGCTCTTGGCTCCTCCTCTTCTTCCTTGGAGAGCCGCTCTCCTTCGGGACACCCATGTGGGTGCGCTCCCATGTCCTTCTGCTTCGTCCATTGACACAGACAGCAGGACTCGGCCCTGCCCCCGGCTCCCGCATCATTGGATTTGATTGACAGCAGCAGGAACCAATGGCTGCGCTGCTATCAATCTATCCAATCAGAACCCCGGACACTGGCTGGAGCTGGTGTGCTCGTCCCCGTGGCTGGAAAGACCAGGTAAGGAAAAGGGGGGCTCTGGGGGGCAGCAGCATCACAGGAGATTTTTCACCCTACTGCATAGAATACAGTAAGATGAAACCTTGAGGGTTTGCAACCCCTTTAATCCAGAGGAAGGTAAAAAAAAAAACTCCAATAAAGCATGGTCCAATTTGCTCCAGTAGGGGGAAAAAATCCTTTCTGATCCCCCAAGAGGCAAATGGATATTCCCTGGATCAACTTTACCTATACAGTAAATATTAGTAACCAGTTATATTTTGTACATTCAAGAAATAATTCAGGCTTTTCCTAAAACAATCTACTGAGCTGGTCAGAACCAGATGTTGAGGGAGTCTATTCCACATTTTCACAGCTCTTACTGTGAAGAAGCCTTTCTGTATTTGGAGGTTAAATCTCTTTTCCTCCAGACCTAAAGCGTGCCCCCTTGTCTTCTGTGATGACCTATAGTGACCACTTTTGTGTTTATACATGTTGCACATAGCCACAATTTATTGTGTTTGTGTGTATGTGTTTATAAATATATACCTATAATACTGCAGGGTGTGGCATTGAGTCATGGTCATTCATCCATTTATCCATTACATTTGCAATGTGGATTGAGGAGAGCCCTATGGACAGAAGGGGAATTGAAGACAAAAAATACCTCTATGGAAACCGATTGGTAGATTTCTTTTCCAGTATTAATAACTAAATACCACAGGGGCTAGTGCAAAACTTCTAAGTATTTTTTGTTTGGTTGTCTTTGTCAAAGTGTTAAAATATTTCCAAGTGTCATAGAGTTTGTGTGTTTGTTTTCTTTCTGTGAGGCCGCCTCCTTTCTATTCACGTAAAATGTATTTGTTAATATAGACTTCAGTGAAAAAATAAAAATGAATAGATCAGTAACATTAAAAAAGCAGCATTTGCTGCAATGCTATCCTTCAATCCGGGGCTGTCTGCTGTAGTAGATGCCTTCTGCCACTAGAAGTCTCCAGTTTTCTGGGACGGAATGACATACAGCATCATTCAACTCACTTCCTCTGAGCCCAGATGGACGCATCACACCAGCCTGGGCTCAGAATAATGATTTTTATTAGTGGAATATAGCTATATAATCCATTACCATATATATACAGTATATATATATATATATATATATATACACACACACAGTAATGCGGTTAATGAGCATTTCGCAATACAAGCTATTATCTTTTTAAAAATCCTGACTCGGTTTGCGAGTGTTGTCTCTCAAAATGAGCAGGATTCAAGCCTCTGTGGCTCTGTGGTGTGCAGTACCGCATTTGGCCAGAAGTGTGGGGGTGCCAGTGACACTCGGAGTTATTCGGTTTCACTCGGAAACACTCGTAAATACTCGGAAACACTGGGAAAAACTCAGTTACCGAGTGTTTTCAAGCCTTTCCGAGGGTTTCCGAGTGCATCCGAGCCATCTCCGAGTATTTCCGAGTCTCAGCGGCAACCCCCCCCACCTCTGGCCACATGCGGTACTGCATACAATAAAAGTCAATGCGGAATTAATTATCTTCGTTTCCATTGACTTCTATGGGGAAACTCGCTTTGATATGCTAGTACTTTGGATTACAAGCATTCTCCTAGAACAGATTATGCTCGTAATCCAAGGTTCCACTGTATATAAAATACAAAGAAATAAGGCCCCTTTCACACGAGGCGGACTCCGTTTCTACAGAGCTCGCCTCGGTCCGCCGGCTCAGCGGGAGATCTCTCCGTTAATCTCCGCTGAGCTAGCGGATGACATGTCCCTCTCTGCTCACTGAGCAGGGAGGGGCTTGTCAGGCACCGCTGCCGCCTATGGAGGGATCGGATGAAAACGGACAGCATATCCATTTTCATCAGATCTAACCCGATCCGATCCACCAGCGACGGACCTGGACATAGGGCCATCCGTCTGCTTTTAGCGGATCGGACGGGGTCGGATGTCAGCGGACATGTCTCTGCTTACATCCGACGCTCCATAGACTAACATGGAGCGCCCGTTCAGGTCCGCTGTCAAAACTGACAGGCGGACCTGAACGGTCCGACAGTGTGAAAGGGGCCTAAGGCAGCACTCACGAGGCTTGAAAGGTAAACACTCAGTGATAACGTTTATTTTAATTTTTTTAAGAGGCACAAGCTCATCTTCCCACCCCCTTGCTGCCACATATCTATGCGTGCCTTATGTGGTTGGTAAGAGGTTAAAATATCCAGCAGGAACAAATTCTAAACTGACAGGCTTCATGCTAGGCACAGTGCCTTCCCTGAGAAAGTACTGTGCCTAGCACTAACTGTTAGAATAGGGCTCGTTTCTGCTGTCTATTTTAACAATATTATTTTGCATCTTAATTTTCGGCATTCCTGTTTGCAATAGAACCGATCACTCTACACTTTCTTTGCATGTGAACAGTTTACAGAGGATGGGTTGAAAACTTGAACTAGCTGACTATAGAAAGGTAAGATTGCCAGAGGCTGACAATGGAGTTATTGGGCTTTTCAAAAGTGGCAGTCTAAACAATGTACTTGAATGGACCAGAATGGGGAACACACAGCAACATGTCAATATTCCACTTACAACGTGGACCATCATAGATTTAAATAAAGGGTTGCTCCTAAGAACAGCCATGCTTGATGCATAGATTTTGTTTCCCCCACTAAAACAGCCATAAAGCAACAGACAGATCCTGACTGGTGTCACATGTGGTTTACAATGACCAGTATCAAAATGATATAGGCTACTGTACTCATGACTTTGAAATTGAGAAAGGAGTGCAGCAATGATGTATGTTGTCACCCTACTTATTTAACTTATATGCAGAGTACACCATGTGAAATGGCAGGATCGATGAATCACAAGCCGGAATTAAGATCATCGGGAGAAATATCAACAACCTGAGATATGCAGACGATACCACACTAATAGCAGAAAGTGAAGAAGAACTAAAGAGTCTCTCAATGAAGGTGAAAGAGGAGAGCACAAAAGCTGACCTGAAATTGAACATTAAGAAAACTAAGATCCTGGCAACCGATCTCATCACTCCTTGGCAAATAGAAGGAGAAGAAATGGAAACAGTGACAGATTTTATCTTCCTCGGCTCCAAGATCAGGGCAGACGGTGACTGTAGCCATGAGATTAAGAGATGTTTTCTTCTTGGAAGGATAGCAATGGCAAACCTAGACAACATTGTAAAAAGCAGAGACATCACTTTACCAACAAAGTTGCGTATAGTCAAAGCTATGGTATTCCCAGTAGTAACATTTGGCTGTGAAAGTAGGACCATAAAGAAGGCAGAACGCCATCTGATTTAAAATATAAAATACATTAGACAAATCCAAAAGGCTGCAAGTATGAATATTGGCTGAAACCCTAGATCGAAAAAAAATGTAAACAACAAGTTTAAAAAATTGGAAACAAATAAAAAAAAAAACAACAGGAAACCAATAAATCAAGAATTGTCTCACTATTTAGATCCCAATCCACATTTAATCCATGTGGAATATAACTTTTGAGTATATAGATCCATTTGGTTTCCATTCTTGATAATTCCCTAACCTTATAACTCCCCCTCCAATGGGGAACGAGATGGCCACCACCAATTATGGCTGAATGGGGTCCCTAAAGGACTTCTCTGCATTAGATGGAATTGTTCCAATATTGTTGATTTTTACGCCCAATCTCAGGTTCTGATTCAAAGATTCAGGGAGAATGGTTATGATCCCTCCTCTTTGGATTCAACACTTGATGTGGTCAGAAATATGGATAGAGATGCATTGGCATATTTTACAGAATGATAGGGTTTTGTGCCCTCTTCTCCCCCTACAAACCTCAATTAGTCTTTAGTGTTCCGTCTTTAAAAGACAAGGTTGCAGTCAGTATTATAGACCCCCTGTCTAGACCATCTTTTTTTCATCATCTAGTAACTGGGTATTTTAAATGTGGAAAATGTCAGGTCTGTAGCCTTAACAAATGTAGGACTATGAAAATCTGTGACTTCTCATCTAACATCACTTTGAAAAATTATACATTTAAAGGGGTTGTAAACCCTTATGTTTTTTTCACCTTAATGTATCCTATGCATTAAGGTGAAAAAACTTCTGGCAGTGACCGGCCCCCCAGCCCCCCCGGTTTACTTACTTGAGCCCCTTCATCCCCTCGGTGGAGACATGCTCACCTTCTCTGCATAGAGTCCCGGCTTTTGATTGGATAGATTGATAGCAGCGAAGCCATTGGCTCCCGCTGCTGTCAATCAAATCCAATGACATGGGCACGGGGGGCGGGGCTGAGTCCGGTATTAGTGTCTATGGATGCAAATGCTGGACTCGGGAGCGTGCCCGCAAGGTAACCCCCCAGGAGAGTGCTTCTCCTAGGGGGTTATCTGATGCAAGGAGGAGCCGCAAGAGCTGCCGGGGGACCCCAGAAGAGGATGATCGGGGCCACTCTGTGCAAATCAAGCTGCACAATGGAGGTAAGTATGACATGTTTGTTATTTTTAAAAAATAAAACACAAAGCCTTTCAATCACTTTAAGCCGTTCATTACATGTTGCACCACGAATGTGGTTTACCTGCTCCAGTGCCTGTGTGGGTTTCAATATGTGGGACGGACTACCCGTGCGTTGAGTGTTAGACTGAATGAGCATATTGCATCAAAATCATAATGTTTCCAGATATTATGATCTTGTACACAACAGAGATCCTTCTGGTACCCTTTTTATTGGGATAGACCATCTTGTTCCCCATTGGAGGGGAAGTTATAAGGTTAGGGGATTATCAAGAATGCAAACCAAATGGATCTATATTCTCAAAAGTTATATTCCACATGGATTAAATGTGGATTGGGATGTAAATAGTTTCTAGACAATTCTTGATTTATTGGTTTCCTGTTTTTTTTTGTTTCCAATTTTGCTGTTAGTTCCTGCTATCGCGTGTTTCCTAACTTGTCCGGATGTTCTATGGTGGCCGCCTTTATTTTATATCATGCTTTTTCAACTTGAAAATTTGTAAGTGCAATACTTTAATAAATTAAATCTCGAAGAGGTTTTACACTATCTAGCGTTTATATTTCTTTTGGGATCCGGCCATTGGTCATTGTGTAAGCGGAGTCCTTTGGATACTTCTGAACTGATCCTGATGTGATTCCTGTCCATGCCCTGTGTCTCTACTCTCTACTGGGATTATTAGATCAAGCCTGTTTGACCCTTCATAATAAAGGGTCCAGGCTATCTTGTAAGAGTCCAACTTAATGTGGTGGTGGCATACTTATCTGGTGAAGGGATTTGGATCCAGTTATATCCACAGTTGAATCATGTATTTTGATGAACACGGTCCATTTGAGAGAGTGTTTTTTGGACTATATTTGTTATCACTTTTTCAAATTTTTTAGCGCAACACTTTTTGAATCCATTATATGTTTTTAATTGTCTTAGATCCCCTCACCTCCTGAAGAAGCGTGGTGTTCAAGCAAAATGCATTGAGATTGTTAACCCATGGAGGACACCTCATCTTCATTTTGAATCAACCATCAATGTGACTTGTGAATGCAATAGGGTTTGGTGTCTATAGTCTTATGGGAGGTATCTCAGGGAGGCTTCTATGTGTACTAGTGTATATACCTGTACATTATATTTTTAATCCTTTTGTGATTTTATCTTAATATCTGTTTGAATAAAAATGGAATAACCTTTATATTGCTGTCTTTGACTGGCACCTTAAAAGTCCAACTTGTTTTCTTTTCACCCTTTATCCCCTGTAGACATGCTGATAGCTCTGCCTAGTGGTATTGGACCTGGAAATATGTAGACACCACCAGGTGAGAGGTTAATTAGCAAGAGCTTAAGGAACCCCCAGCATTCTCTTGAGGAACCTTAGGGTTCCACTTAAAGTGGAGGTCCACCCACCCCAAGAAAAATTAAAAGTCAGCAGCTACAAATACTGCAACTGCTGGCTTTTAATATATGGACAATTACTTGACCAGGTAGCCCGCAATGTCAGCACCCCAGCAAATCTTCGGATCGGCTGTCGGGTGCAGCCGCCGCCATTGCCAGTAAGGGAACCCTGCAGTGAAACCTTTTAGGTTCACAGCCGGATCCCTACTGCGCATGCGCGAAGCGCGCTGCGCTTTCTGATTGGCGCTCAGCGGAGGAAGGAGGAGGGGAGTGAGCTTCGCCATTGCACCGTCTCTGATAGTGGGCAAGGGGATCTCTCAAAAACAGGTCCCCGTTCCCCCTCCCCCCCTGGAAGGTGCTAAATGTGGCACCGGAGGGGGGGAGGAGATGAAAAAGTTCCACTTTTTTAACCCTGGTTGAGAATAACTAAATTTAAAGTGTAGCCAAACTTTTTTTTTAACCAGTTTTATTAAAGTATATTTAAAAAATACAGCACTTTGCATAGCAATCTACACCGAGGAAAGGCTACATAATTGCAGTTGATTACAGTGCACAGAAATTAGCATCAGTACAGTAGAAAATAGTGACCGACAACAAACACATAACAACCAGGTAGAACTGTATAGTACTTGTTTAGCCAAAACCTTTTAATTTTTCTTTCTAAAGTAGGAATGGATTAGAACCCCTGTCAGTTTATTATTGTTTCACTAATTAGATGACTCATTCTCTCTATTTGCCCTGGCAGCCAGTGGCACTGGGATAAAAAATTATGGTAAATCCAATATTTTATAGTTGTCACTGGAACAAGTGGTAAGGGGCAATTTCCAGATGGGAATTCCTGTTACGATGACAACTATCTAAGAGGGAAAGTCCCTTCATTCACCTCCTATTGGGTCACTAGGACAGGAATTAAAGAAAAATCTTCCCATTAAGTGACAGAAAAAGAAAAAAAAACTCACGGGAGATTTAAAAATTTTACCTACTCTGTTGTATCCAAAACTGAAAAAATTAACTACACCTGCACTTTAAAACCATATGATTAAACCCAAAATGCTCTTTAAAAACAAAAAATAGTTACATGGGAGACATAAAATAATTATTCCAGTAGTGGCTCCAAACTTTCTTTTACAATGGAAATTGATCTTTGATCTTTAAGCATTGATGCATTTAGGATACAGACATTCTATATTTTGACCACGAGGTGGCAGTAAATGATTGGACACATTTTTCTAATTGATCAAACAATTGAAAAATACGCTGCAAAAAAAGCAAAGTTCTTATTGTGGAAATGAAAAGCTTAGGATGTTTGATATTGTACAGAGTGGTGAAATTATCTCTCCAAATGTTTTGTAACAGCTGTAATAAATTCCCGAGAGCTGGAAACATTAGCAGTAGAATAGTAGAATTAGGACATTGGTATGAGCTTAGAATAATAACCAGGCCCTTGAAATATTTATTTTTCTCTGTATTTAATCCTTATATCCTAAGATGCAAGGCTGCGTATTGTGTAATAATATTAATAATAATAATAATAACAATAATAATATATATTGATAATATGTAATAATAGTAATAAAAATAAACATTTGACTCAGGGTGCTCCCTGACACAGGATTCCCAGAACACCAAAGGGTCTATATATATATATATATATATATATATATATATATATATATATATATATATATATATATATATATGTTGTGCCAATGTCCCAAGGATTCGCACAGCTGCCATGAATAATTATGGTAAATTGCCTAATATGTTTATTTCCTATGACCGTCAGTTCTTCTAGAGCCATAACGTGGTATATTTCTGAAATACCTCCATCAGGAAAATACCACATTATGATCACTAGATGGAGCTAGGAAAAAAAGTATTAGCCAAATTACGGTGATTATTTGTGATTTGTAAATAGGATTTCCAAGATTTTGTGTATAACAGTTGTAATAAATTCCTAAAGGGTAGAAACATTGGCAATAGAATTAAGGCATTGGTATGAGTTCAAGATAATTACCAAGCCCTTAAAATGTTTCTTTTTCTCTGTATTTGACTGCTCATATCATATTAATGCAACGCTGTGATTTTTCTTTGGGGATCAATCAATAGGCTACGGGGGACAGAGGAGGGAGAGAGGAGCTTTATTAGTATGTTCTGTATCTGAATTTTTTTTTTTTCATAGAAAATCTTAGTTTTAAAAAATTAACATTCGACAGGGTGCTCCAATGGCACAGGATTCCCAGAACACTAAGGCTGGGTTCGCGCTAGAGATCGCAGCAGCTCACAGCAGGAGTCCGGTGCGTCTCCATTCACCGTTTCAGGTCTGAATTCAGCCCAAAATTCAGGCTGAAATCGGACCTGAAACGGACCAAAAGACGCACAGGGATCCTGTGCAATTCGCACCAGAGCCGCTGCGGAGATGTGTGAACCGGCTCCATAGAGAGCCGGTCACAATCTCCTGCTATGCGAATTGGATGCAGGGAAATCCGAACCCAATTTGCAATAGTGTGAACCCAGCCTAAGGGGTCTATTTATAAAGCATTTGCTGTCTGAATGTCCCAAGCTCCATCTAGTGTCTATAATGCAGTATTTTCCTGAAATACCTTAATCAGGTACAACGTTATGGCCATTAGATGGAGCTGACAACCTGAAGACATAAATGTATTAGGCAAATTACAGTGATTATTTCCTGACAGCTATGCAAATGCTTCATGCATTCACATAGCAAATTTGTTTAATTAATAGAGTTGCTTTTTTTGCGAAAGAACAAAAGAAGCTTCATTCTTCTCTCTCTTTTATTAAAAGTGTGTATGGAGCTGTCTGAACTCTGGGGAAGGGAAGGAGCGAGGTGAGTCATTTGGTTTTGTGTTTAACCACTTCGATACCGGGCACTTATACACCTTCCTGCCCAGACCAATTTCAGCTTTAAGCACTGTTGCACTTTGAATGATAATTGCGCGGTCATGCAACACTGTACCCAAACTAAATTTGTATCATTTTGTTCCCACAAATAGAGCTTTCTTTTGGTGGTATTTGATTACCTCTGGGATTTTTATTTTCTGCTAAAAAAATTAAAAAAAGACCGAAAATTTTGAAAAAAAATGTTTTTTTTGTTTCTGTTACAAAACTTTGTAAGTAAGTTTTCTCCTTTACTGATGGGGACTGATGGGGCTGCACTGACAGGCACTGATAAGACGGCACTGATAGGCACCGTTGTGGTGGCATTGATGAGGTGGCACTGATGGGCACTGATGATGGGCACTAATAGGCGGCACTGATAGGCGGAACTGATAGTTGGCACTGATATGCAGCACTGATGGGTACAAATAGGAGGCACTGATGAGCAGTGAAAGACGGCACTGATGGGCACTGAAAGGCAGCACTGATGGGCATTGATAGGTGGCACAGATGGGCACTGATAGGCAGCACAAATGGGCACTGATAGGCAGCACGTATGGGCACTGATAGGTGGCAAGGATGGGCATGGATGGGCACTGATAGGTGGCACTGATGTACACTAATGCATGGTACTGATGGGCATCACTGATTGGCAAGCATTATTGTGGGCACTGACTGGCATCCATTGTGGGCACTGACTGGCATCCATTGTGGACACTGATTGGCATCCATTGTGGACACTGATTGGCATCCCTGGTGGCCATGGGTGGCATACCTGATGGTGACTAGTGGTGGGCATCCCTGGTGGTCCTGGTGGCGTCCCTGGTTTTCCAGTTTGGGCATCCCCAGGTGGTCTGCGCTGATAATCAATCAACACAGACCCCCCCCGTCAGAAGAGCAGCCAATCGGCTCTCCTCTACTCGCGCCTGACAGACGCGAGTGAGGAAAAGATGATCAACGGCTCTTCCTGTTTACACTGTGATCAACCCTGATTGGATACAGCTGATCACGTGGTAAAGAGTCTCCGTCAGAGATCGGAGTTGCGGTGTACCAGACTGACACACCGCAACAACGATCGACGTGATGCGTGCCCGTGGGGGTGCCCATCGGCTTGTTATCCTGAAAGACGTTATATGACGTCCAGTCAGGATAACACAACCACTTTGCCGTCGTCATTTTGCTATATGGCAGGCGGCAAGTGGTTAAATGACTGCTTGAGCTACTGAGCTCTGCTTTTTTTTTTCAGCAAAACAGAAAAGGACAGTCTAGAATACATGTCCAAATTCATCCTACTGCTGGCTGAAACTAAGAATACAAAATATTTGTTATGTCAGGTAGCAAGGTCCCAGGCCTCCTTTAGTCTAATGAGAACCTCCAGAGCCAAGGACAGCTGACATCCTTCTGTATAGGGTGGGTTGTAAGGCATAGTGGATGTAATGCAAGGTAGATTCATGGGCGCCAGACATTTCTTGAATGCAAAGAGATTTATTTTCTCTTGAACAGAACAGGGGGAGAAAGGGTATAGGGCCAGGACACCCTTAGATAGTTGCAATGTCAATGAGCAAACTTCTACAGGTAGACAGCTATGCAGGAAAAGGCATCCAGCAAGACACCACATCTGCATGTGTAGGAGCGCTGTCTCATATGGCAACAGTCTTATAACAGTTTCTAACACAAGTTGTAACAAACTCCTTTACTTTTATACAATAATTCCTTGTAGACACTCAGCCCACTGAGCTCCCAGTCTCTCTCACTAGACTTGCTGATTCACTGCCACTGAATCCCGTGAACTCTTCTAATCTTCTTACTTTAGTATCTTCCTCAAGCGTCACTCCCGCTTCCCTGCTGGGTCCCTGGCTTGGCACTCCAGATACTCTTCAAGCTTCACCCCACTGGCTGGGTCTCTGGCTTGGCACCTGCTGAAGTTTCCTGATTCTTCACCATCCCCGGTTGGTGAGAATACTGCTTCAGTACTTGCTTTCAAATACTCACTGTGGTCCCTGGTAACAAGGTGGATGGCCCCTCTACCTCCGACCATGACAGGTTCTCCGGATGGCAGAACCGTCACTTCTGGTTGGACTGCAAGCTGCAATCCCAACCCTGAGCCGCTATCTTGCTTCTGGATAGGCCCTCAGACAGCCTGGCAGCCAGATGTGCTCGTGATAGGCACAAACTCCAGCCTAGCAGCCCGGACAGCGCAACACTCATCCACCCAGACAGCCATCCAGGTGGCACAGAACCCTGATCACCTGACTCCACCCAAATATATAGGCTCTCCCAGCAGGCCAAGGGATCCAAGAAAACTCCTGCACATTGGCTGAGACACCCCATATACTCCCAATCTTTCTTTGCTTTGCCCCTGTCCTATCTAATGCCACCGGGTATCCGGCCACCCAGCGGCATTAGAAAGAAGTGCAGCAACTCCAGACCTAGGGTGAACTCAATTGATCCCTAACAATTGGCCAAGGCAAATACACCTGGCAGGTAAATTTAGGAGCAACCCTGCCTAAACATCAGGGTGCTACATTTCTTATTTACGTGACTATACAAAGCCAAAAAAATTTTTTATTTGCCATAACCATATGAAATAAAATATATACAACACCACTACATCCACTTTAAATTGCTCTTATAGTAGACTCGCTTATGTGGCGTCTCTCAAGCTTTTCTTTTCATAGACAGGTCGGCAAAGACCTTTTCCTAAAATCTCAGCGGCTCCTAAGCTGTAAGAGTAATGGGGGCCCCTCCATGGATGTCAGTTTAAGGGCATTCCCGTGTCCACCTGGGAACTCTTGTTTACTTAGCAGTGTTTTCAGAGCAAGCACTGTGACCGAGAATGGTCTATGTTACAGGTGGGTGTCTTCACATGAATGATCAGCTTCTTCATCCAGCCACGGAGTCCTGCATATGGCATAATAGGCCCAATTCAGCCCTTGTTATGGGGCAGGCAGATGCCTGAGCTTGTAGGGAATTGATTGACTTGTGTGTTAGCACAGCTTACACCTTCCTTTGTCTCCGGCGTGTAAGAGAGGCACCTATACAGCGGCTCCAAAGCTTTGAGGGATCTGTAGTCTTGCACCTGAAAAAGACAAAGCTAAGAATAGGCATTCTTAGGCTGGGAAAACTGCTATCAATAGTACTGAAGCCTTTTTTCTCGCTTTTATTTTACTTTTTTATTTTACTGTATTAACCACTTCAGCCCCGGAAGATTTGGCCCCTTAATGACCAGGCCATTTTTTCCGATTCAGCACTGCGTCGTGTTAACTGACAATTGTGTGGTCGCTGTACAAAAACAAAATTTACATCCTTTTTTTCCCACAAATAGAGCTTTCTTTTGGTGGCATTTGACCACCTCTGCGATTTTTATTTTTTGCGCTATAAACAAAAAAAAAGAGCAACAATTTTGAAAAAAATTTTTTTTGCTATAATAAATATCCCCCAAATTAAAAAAAAAACTAATTTCTTCCTCAGTTTAGGCTGATATGTATTCTTCTACATATTTTAATAAAATAATCACAATAAGCGTATATTAATTGGCATGCACAAAAGTTATCAATCAAAGGGTTAAATGTGTTCCTAGGGAGTGCTTGCTAACTGTGGGGGAGGTGCTTATACTATGGGAAGACAGAGATCCGTGTTCCTGCTTAGCAGAAACACAGGCTCACTACCTTCCCTTCTCACAGAAAGGCGATCTGCCTTGTTTACATCGGCAGACCGCCGTTCTCTTCTCTCGGTAACAATCGTCGGCTCCCGGTGGGACATCGAATCCAATAACAGCGGGATCAGGTCGTCGGCAGCATGCGTGTCTGCCCCAGACCTGAAAGTGTCAGATCACGTACTAGGTAGGTGATCTGGCCCAGAGCGGCCGCCCTCCGTGGGGCATGTGCATGGGGCAGTCCGCAAGTGGTTAAAGTTGAAGTAAAGGAAATGTTTTTAAAATGTACTGACAGGCAGGGTATTTACTACAGAAGAGACCCTATTAGTCTGCCATAAAGTGACGTCATCGCAGGCCGGTCTATCAAATGGCCCAAGGCATGGAACCCAGAAGGAAGACCGGGAGAAGATGGAAGCGCGGGGGGGCCAGCTGGATCGATCCCACCGCAGTGCTGGTGGGAACCTTTATGACAGGTAAGTCTTTCATAATGTACTAATATAGCACAATATGGCAGAACCCACCTGGGGGGCCCTAGAACTAAAATTATATAGTGGAGTCCACTACCGCTTTAAGCTGCAATAGGCAGCGGACAGGGGTGTTTACATGCCGCAGACACAATGCTTTGTTTCAGGCCCATGGCAATGTTGACCCGAACCACCTGTCAGTAGCCTGTGGAGCGCAATCTGAGGCTGTTGTTCCAGCTCTTCCTTCCTAGTAGCACTTACTTTGCCAGCTTTTTGTTTCCCCATCCCAACTTTTTTGAGACATGTTGCTGCCATAAATTTCAAAATGATCTTATTTTTTTCTTAAATCGGTACATTTTCTCAGTTTAGGGTTGAAAATGTTTTTATTAAGACAACAGTCAAAACATATAAGGAAGACATTAGATTAGCGAAATGAAATAGTAAGTCTGCTCAATGGCTATCGCCCATAAGATGACTTATACATATTAACAGTACAGTATGCATACTATGATGAGTGTCACTATAAAACACTAGAAAAATTTTGGATCTGTTGTTCATATAAGAAAAAGAGATAAAAGAAAAAACAGTAAAAGGAAAACCAGAGGAAAGGGTGGAGAAGGGGAGGGAAGGAGCCAGGGGATAGGAGAAGATAAGGAGGAAAGAAAGGGTGGCTGGGAAAATGCTCTCTCTACCAAGAGAGGTACCACCTGAAAAAAGAGGAGATGATATAGCAATATAACAATAACCCCAGAAGCCCCGAATCAAGGCAAAGCCGGGGATGACCCCGCCGGGGTCAAGAGCATCGTGGTGAGGCTATCGGAGGAAGAGAAGCGGAGCCAAACATACCATAAAACCTTATATTATTATTATTATTATTATACAGGATTTATATAGCACCAACTGTTTGCTCAGCGCTTTACAACATGAGGGCAGACAGGACAGTTACAATACAATTCAATACAGGAGGAATCAAAGCTTACATTCTTATATTTGTCAAAGCTGCTATTATCCAGTGCCAGCATCTCCTCCATTCTCATGATGTCATTCACAGTGGAGTCCCACAGGGACAATGGGGTGTAGTGGTAGTCTTCCAATATAAGGGGATGAGCTGTCGTGCTGCGGATTAAAAAAAAAAAAAAAAAAAGAAGGGAGCTTTTCTGGGATGCCAAAGATCCAGGGAGCATAGAGAGAAGGGCAATCGCTGGAGTTGGAGTTAGAGGCTCTTCATAAATTGTGCTGTACAGTGGAACCTCGGATTACGAGCATAATCCGTTCCAGGAGAATACTCGTGATCCAAAGTATTCGCATATCAAAGTGAGTTTCCCCATTGAAGTCAATGGAAATGAAAATAATTAATAAATAATTGACTTCAATGGCATGCAATACCGCATGCGGCCAGAGGTGGGGGGGGGGGCCACCAGAGAGCCTCGAAAACGGCCGGAAAGGCCCGAGGACACCTCGGCTGACCTCGGCAAACCTCGGAAAGATTCTGTTTTCGAGGTTTACCAGGTCACTTGAGCTGTCCTCGGGCCCTTCCATGCATTTCCGAACGGCGCCGCTAGGTGCCGCTCAGCTCCGGCGCCCCCCCACCTCAGGTAAATGCGGTACTGTAACGCTTTGGCCTGAATCTTGCTCATTTTGCGAGACAACACTCGCAAACCGAGTTACGATTTTTAAAAATACAGTGCTTGTATTGCAAAACGCTTGTTAACCGCGTTACTCGTAATCTGAGGTTCCACTGTATATCGTAAATACCTGAGTCCAGAAGGGGCAAATCCCCTCACATTCCCACCAGACATGTAGGTAGGTACCTAAGGCGGAGCCACAGTGCTACATTTTCTCAGTTTAAACATTTGATATGTTTTATGGTAAGGTATGCGGGCAGAAACCAGTACCAAAATCTATAAAAATATGACACCAACATCCCGTATAGATAAGAGGAAATATTTGGAAGATATGGGACTTTATGGGTGCATAGCGACAAGATATTGAATCAACAATATGTTAAAAAATATATATACGAATTGTATTAAATGAACAATGTCATAAAATCAATACATGCAATATAATCATAGCCATAGGTGTGTGCAAAACATCCCATTTAGCGACAATGATTTACTGTAATCACGTTCATGTTTTCTACATGTTTCGCCGTATGGCTTCTTCAGGAAAGAACGTGACGGTTCCTTTGTTTAAGTATAAGAACCTATAATCCAGCAACTTTAGTTGTGCAACAAAGACAGAAAAAAATACAGATAAATACATCAGATATAAACATGTTATATCTCATTATATACTTATGGCTGCACCTATGCAGGAGGCAAGAGATACCCAATGAGAAAAATCAAAACCCTTACCTCATGATTTGCGTGTGGGAGCCTGGACAGACTTAAAAAATGAATAGAGAATGAGATTTGGCAATATACAAAACAAATCTCTCCTGCGCTCAGGTGTCCAGGAACTGAACATGTGGTGCGACCACCTATAACAAGGTATTGCCTAGCGTCTTGCAGCCCTCCTCTGAACAATGGGTATTCATGCTAGAAAAAACAGAAAAAGAAGGAGGGCGAACTAACCTAGTGCATTACCACTATTAAACTTTATTGCAGCATAAAAACAGCAAAGATTATACTCACAAACGAGCTATCGAAACCAGCTTTAAAAAGGGCGCAAATGCGCTGTTCTATGGATCGACACACCAGGACCTATTGCCAAGAGGATCAGACCGGTGCAAATGGCCAATGGCTAACGCGTTTCAGGGGAGCACCCTCTTCTTCAGAGCCTGAACGGGCAATGGCTGGTCTCTCGAAATTGCCTCTCGAAATTGCAATTTCGAGAGACCAGTCCATGCACACAGCCGTGTAAATATCAGTAAATTAGGGCCACATTCAGATGTGTAAAAAGTTCCAAAATCTACATTTCTAGTCTGTATATCCTAATCGAACAAAACAGGACACAGGCAAAGTATTTGTAGACCCTGTTCATATCCTCGTACCTTCAGGTGATTGAACACTGGAAATCCTTTAGGGACACACCCACTGGGAGCATGCTCTCTATAACCCTGCCCCACCCACTGGGCGTCCCCCCATAACCCTGCCCTACCCACTGGGCGTCCCCCTATAACCCTGACCCACCCACTGGGCATCCCCCCATAACCCTGCCCCACCCACTGGGCGTCCCCCTATAACCCTGCCTCACCCACTGGGCATCCCCCCTATAACCCTGCCCCACCCACCGGGCGTCCCCCTATAACCCTACTCCACCCATTGGACATCCCCCCATAAACCTGCCCCACCCACTGGGCATCCCCCTATAATCCTACCCCACCCATTGGGCACCCCCCCCATAACCCTGCCCCACCCACTGGGCGTCCTCCCCATAACCCTGCCCCACCCACTGGGTGTCCCCCTATAATCCTTCCCCCACCTACTAGGCATCCCGCCTATAACCCTGCCCTACTCCATGAGTACTTTCTAGTGTCCTAAGATGATGGACCTCTTCCCCCTTGCACAGAAATCACTCTTAGCCTAACTAGTTTAATATTTTATCTTTAGATTCTTAAATCTTCTCTTCACTGTCCTCTAATAAAGGGGTCTCCAAACTTTCTAAACAAAGGGCCTTAGACTTTAGGGGGGCTTGATTGGGAGTAGAAAGTGCACCAGAATCAGTGCTAGTAGACAATGTCTCAGGCTTGGTGGTCAGTGGGAATAAAAAAAAATTACTTAACGTAATAAAATTACTTACCGCCTGTGGTCAGTAGGAGGAGGAATACTGCCCAATCATTGGTGTCAGTGGTGTCATAAACAAATCCTCCTCCATAAGTTGTACCTGTATATCTGCAGTCTTCTCATTTCTAAATTCGTTCAAATTCCAGCTTGTTTGATCTGTCAGAAAAAAAGGGGGATGGAGAGATGAAATTAAACACTGCAGAGCTCAGCGAGGAGAGCTTTGAGAGCTGATTGGTGGGAAGGGACACCCCCCCCTTCACACAGTGAACAGGAACAGAGCTTAAGGCTGTCAATCACAGGCTGTGTGCTGAAGCCCCCTCCCCTGTCACCTTTTTTCTCTTGGTGTCAGGAAGTCAGAAATGACTCATGCTGATAGCAGAGGAAAGGGTCAGCAGACAAAAGTTACACTTATGCCCTGTACACACGATCGGACATTGATCGGACATTCCGACAACAAAATCCATCGGATTTTTTCCGACGGATGTTGGCTCAAACTTGTCTTGCATACACACGGTCGCACAAAGTTGTCGTAAAATCCGTTAGTTCTGAACGCGGTGACGTAAAACACATACGTCGGGACTATAAACGGGGCAGTAGCCAATATCTTTCGTCTCTTAATTTATTCTGAGCATGCGTGGCACTTTGTGCGTCGGATTTGTGTACACACGATCGGAATTTAAACGATTGGATTTTGTTGGCGGAAAATTTTATATCCTGCTCTCAAACTTTGTGTGTCGGAAATTCCGACGGAAAAAGTCCGATGGAGCCCACACACAATCGGAATTTCCGAACAGCACAATCCGATTGCATTTTTTCCATCGAAAATCCGACCGTGTGTACAGGGCATAAGTGCTCTGGATAGAGACAAGTACACACTATAGAGATATGCTTTGTTCATATTTCATGTCGGAATTTTACAACCACTTTAAAGAAGAATGATGATTGGTCCTTATAGGCAACTGTCAGGTGTACTGGATGCGTTCTCAGCGAATAAAAAAAAAAGGAGAAGCAAACTGATAAAAACGGGCGTGATTCGTAAAAACTGGAAAAATAAAAATAAGAAATATTTAAAAAAAAGAAAAAAGGAGAAGCAAACAATGATAATAATGGGCGTGATTCGTAAAAACTGGAAAAATAAAAATAAGAAAAATTAAAAAAAAAGGAGAAGCAAACAATGATAATAATGGGCGTGATTCGTAAAAACTGGAAACAAAAGAATAAGAAAAATTTTAAAAAAAGGAGAAGCAAACAATGATAATAATGGGGGTGGTTCATAAAAACTGGAAATAGAAAAATAAGAAAAATGTTATTTGGCGCCAATAGCTTCCACCTTTTATTATATAGATCGGGGATGGCGAACCTTGGCACCCCAGATGTTTTGGAACTACATTTCCCACTGCAGAGTGCAAGAGCATCATGGGAAATGTAGTTCCAAAACATCTGGGGTGCCAAGGTTCACCATCACTGGTGTAGATCATATAAACAAGTATTTTGATTGGTTGTTTTGTGGCTCTCCAGTCTTGTGCTCTTTTTTTTGTCTTCAGTTTTAATGAATCGTCCCATATTGTATAGTCTTTTTTTTTTTTTTTTATAAAATTGTCCTGTTGGAACTACGCCATTGTGACTTGTGAGATGACAAAGGTTGGAGTTATCTCATCTAGATCACATAATTCCCTAAAATAGCTCTCCTTATCTTATCTGCATAAAATAACTTGTTTTTTTTTTTTCCCATAACTTGTCTTTCACGGTTCCGGAGCCCCGAGTTCCTTTGTTTATCAGACCTTGATAGTGCATGCACTCACATGGCGCAGGCAGACGGGACCCCCTCAGATCTGTGATGGCTTCTCGCTGCTAAATCTTCCCCACCAGTGTTTTTAGAGCGGAGAAGCCTCTGTTTAGTTTATGGCTTTTAAGATACAGATGTTTGGATGGTCGGTTCAATTCCAAGGTTTTTGTTCCATGTTTCATAGTGTGCTACTAGCATCAACATCCCTCCCCCCCATCAAGCCTTTGATACTGTACAGCTCCCATCCCCAATTATGTGATGTGTGTACATATGAATTACAGCGAAGATCGGGGGCCTTGATGTGGTTACCCCGGGATGGGAGGCCTCGTCCGACATCACAAATAAAAGCTTCAGTTCCGCAGAGAGAGGATTTAGGGTGGGATTCTAACCCCAAACCTTTATTTTACCATCTATTTTAAGCCATTTCCTTTTTTTAAACGTAAGGCGCAATTAACAGACGGTAGCCTGCAAGCTGTTCTCCAACTTCAAGGAAATCAATCTTTTTTTTTTTTTTGTTAATGTGGTGGACACTAAACCAAAAACATGCATTTCGTGAACATTCTGGCATAGTTTTTTCTTTTTTTTAGAGTGCCGTGGTTTAAGATGCTAATGTGAACATTTCCTCTAAAGGGTTTATTATTAACCACTTGCTTACTGGGCACTTTTACCCCCTTCTTGCAATTTTCAGCTTTCAGTGATGTTGCACTTTGAATGACAATTGCACAGTCATGTAACGCTGTACCCATATGACATTTTTATCTTTTTTTTTTTATATACAGATAGAGATTTCTTTTGGTCGTATTTATTCACCACCGGGTTTTTTATTTTTTGTTAAAGAAACAAAAAAAGACAGAAAATTATAAAAAAATTAAAAACCTTTTTCTTAGATTCTGTTATAAAATAAAATAATTTTTCTCCTTCACTGATGTGCACTGATGAGGCTGCACTGATGGGCACTGATGAGGCTGCATTGATGGGGACTGATAGGCTGCACTGATGGGGCTGCACTGATAGGCGGCACTGATAGGCGGCACTAATGGGCACTAATAGGTGGCACTGATGAGCACTGATAGGCGGCACTAATGGGCACTAATAGGTGGCACTGATGAGCACTGATAGGCGGCACTAATGGGCATTAATAGGTGGCACTGATGGGCACTGATAGGTGGCACTGATGGGCACTGATAAGCGGCACTGATGAGGAGGCACTAATGGTCAGCACTGATGGACACTGATGGGCAGTGATGGGGGCAGCTGCAGCAAAGAAGGTTTTTCACCTTAATGCAAAAACTTGAGACTTTACAATCCCTTTAAAGCACGATATACAGCACAGTGCTTCTGCATCATTTTTCCCATTCTATGCTGTAAAATATTCGGTTGATCCTGCCTGTTAATGTGCCCCCCTAGGTGTGATGACCACGGTAATCACGGCTGCCGTGGTCAGTTTATATACCTCTGTCATTTCTCTGTGTGCTCAGTCTCTCCCTCTCCCCCTCCCTCCCTGCCTGTCAGCTCAATAGTCTGCGCTGTGAGAACTTATCTCCACCACTACAGAAGGAGAGGGGCGGGGAGGAGATCGGCTGATCGGAGATGACGGAGGCACGTAAACCCCTAATAAAATACTTTGGTTATTACATGACAAAATGTGTAAAAATTCAAGGGGTTTGAATACTATTTTAAGGCACTGTATTCCATATGGCTGTAAAGTCACTGAGCACAATTACTGGAATCCCCTCTGTTATAGCAAGCTATATTGTACAGTGTACATGGTTTTTTTAAATTATGAAGCTGAATATCTTTATGCATTAATCTCATAAGTGCTGGACTCAGGTTGCCATCATCCCTTAATACATGTATACATT
Organism: Lithobates clamitans; assembly: GCA_037952925.1. NCBI lineage: Eukaryota > Metazoa > Chordata > Amphibia > Anura > Ranidae > Lithobates > Lithobates clamitans. The sequence goes on along the minus strand of JBBGZY010001813.1, from coordinate 589,215 downwards.
CTAGTAATGGACCTCTTTATGGGACTTTTACAAGACAACCAGATATAGAAGAAAACAAATTGATATAAAAAAAATAATGTTTTTTGGAAATTCTTAAATGAAAATCTTTAAAAGCTTAAATTGGTTTGTAAAGGTAATTAAAAAAACAAAAAAACCAAACATGTTATACTTACCTCCACTGTGTAGCTCGTTTTGCACAGAGTGGCCCCGAACCTGGCCTTCTGGGGACCCTCGGCGACTGTCTCAGCTCCTCCCCGCAAGAACTAACCACCTTCATGCGAGCTCTCTCGCATGGTGTTTAGTTCTTGCAGGCGCACTCCCTTGATACAGCCGGCGGCTATAGCGGCTCAGTGTATCACTCGGCCCCGCCCCCCGGCGCGCCGCATCATTGAATGTGATTGACAGCATCGCGAGCCAATGGCTGCGCTGCTTTCAATCCATTCACTCTAGCCAATCAACGGCCAGGCTGAGCGGCGAAGAGGAAATTGGGGGCGAGCGCAGCAGGTGAACGGGCTCAGGAAAGTAAAATGGGGGGCTGGGGGGCCGGTATTGTCCGATAGTTTTTCACCTTAATGCATAGGATGCATTAAGGTGAAAAAACGTGACCTTTACAACCCCTTTAATCTTTAAAATCAGGGAAAATTGACATTTAAAGTTAACATGATGTGCATAATATCAGTGGTAATACCCTATACCATAAACGGCTGCACACTCCCCAAGGTGGGTATACTCTACGAGGTAAGTAACACCTATGAATAGAAAGGGCAATTCAACGAGGTTTCGAATGTCTTCATCAGGGATATTAATCATCACCCTGAAAGGTAAAAAATTCTACCATAATTTACATTCTACATTTGCATATTTCTACATTTCCATATTGTAATACACAGAAATAATTTGAGACAATACTTACATATATCCGAATAAATTGCCAGTTTCCCTGTGAGATAAACAGCCCTCCACTAGGCGGGGACAAAGAAACCCAACAGGAACAAATATCTTTTTGATATATATATATATACAGTATCTCACAAAAGTGAGTACACCCCTCACATTTTTGTAAATATTTTATTATATATTTTCATGTGACAACACTGAAGAAATGACACTTTGCTACAATGTAAAGTAGTGAGTGTACAGCTTGTATAACCTTAGTCTGCTTGTCTTCAGCAAACTGTTTGTGGGCTTTCTTGTGCATCATCTTTAGAAGAGACTTCCTTCTGGGACGACAGCCATGTAGACCAATTTGATGCAGTGTGCGGCGTATGGTCTGAGCACTGACAGGCTGACCACCCACCCCTTTAATCTCTGCAGCAATGCTAGTAGCACTCATACATCTATTTATAAATATATATACAGTATCTCACAAAAGTGAGTACACCCCTCACATTTTTGAAAATATTTTATTATATCTTTTCACGTGACAACACAGAAGAAATGACACTTTGCTACAATGTAAAGTAGTGAGTATACAGCTTGTATAACAGTGTAAATTTTGCTGTCCCCTCAAAATAACTCAACACACAGCCATTATTGTCTAAACCGCTGGCAACAAAAGTGAGTACACCCCTAAGTGAAAAATCCAAATTGGGCCAAATGTGTCAATATTTTGTGTGGCCACCATTATTTTCCAGCACTGCCTTAACCCTCTTGGGCATGGAGTTCACCAGAGCTTCACAGGTTGCCACTGGAGTCCTCTTCCACTCCTCCATGATGACATCACCTTTACCCTCAGCTTCTTTAGCAAGGCAGTGGTCGTCTTGGAGGTGTTTGGGGTCGTTATCATGTTGGAATACTGTCCTGCAGCCCAGTCTCTGAAGGGAGGGGATCATGCTCTGCTTCAGTATGTCACAGTACATGTTGGCATTAATGGTTCCCTCAATGAACTGTAGCTCCCCAGTGCCGGCAGCACTCATGCAGCCCCAGACCATGACACTCCCCCCACCATGCTTGACTGTAGGCAAGATACACTTGTCTTTGTACTCCTCACCTGGTTGCTGCCACACAAGCTTGACTCCATCTGAACCAAATAACTTTATCATGGTCTCATCAGACCACAGGACATGGTTCCAGAAATCCATGTCCCTAGTCTGCTTGTCTTCAGTAAACTGTTTGCGTGCTTTCTTGTGCATCATCCTTAGAAGAGGCTTCCTTCTGGGACGATAGCCATGCAGACCAATTTGATGCAGTGTGCAGCGTATGGTCTGAGCACTGACAGGTTGACCCCCCACCCCTTCAACCTCTGCAGCAATGCTGGCACCACTCATACGTCTATTTCCCATCAGGCTCATGCAGTCAGAGGTTCAAAACACCAATTTTTAAAGTCGGAGCCAGAGCTCTCCAATCAGCAAGGAGTATGAGCTTTGCTATAGGTCTGACTCCATAGGGGTGTGGCGGACCTCTGCAGAGAGATCCCTGCTTTCCCATAGAGAATAAGGGTCCCACTCTCTAGCTGCTGGCAGAGGACAAACCTTTCTGTATCTGGTAGCACTGCTTTGTAATTGTAAGATACTGAACACCTTATTGTTGCCCAAATCTATCTCTCTACTCCTCAGTTCACGTCATCTGTCTCCTTGCACAACACTAATTTACTAACTGACATATCAGTATGGATGTCACACCACCTATTGAAATCAATAGCACAATTATTAGCCCCTCCCCTCATGTCAGGGTGCTAGGTGTAATCACTCTGCAAATCTTGCCACCTCAACCTCCGCAACATCTCCAAAATATGCCCCTTCATAAACACTGACCCCACCAAGATATGAATTAATTATCTCCCCTGATTATTGCAACCCCCTCCTCATTGGCTTACCTCTCCACATACTGTCCACCTTTCAGTCTATCATGAATGCCGTTGCCAGACTCCTCCACCTTACTAATCGCTCAGTGTCTACCACTCCTCTAGGCCAATCCCTCCTATGGCTTCTGCTTGCCCAACAAAAAAAATTCAAAACACTGACAACATACAAAGTCATCCACAACTCTCCCCCGAGCTACATCACCAACCTCGTCTCCATATATTACCGAACTCTCTCCGCTCCTCCCAACACATCCTGTTTTCTAGCCTACTCGTCACCAGCTTCCATGCTCACCTCCAGGACTTCTGCAGAGCCTCTTCTGAACTCCCTACCCCAATCTGTCCGGCTATCTCCACCTCTGTGCAACATGCAAAGCCATCCACAACTCTGCCCTAAGCTACATCACAACCTCGACTCAATATACCATCCAACCTATCCTGTCCGCTCCTTCCCAAGACCTTCTGCTCTCTAGCCTACTCGTCACGTCCTTCCATGTTCACCTCCAGGACTTCTGCAGAGCCACTTCCTTCTTCTGAACTCCCTACCCCAATCTGTCTGGCTATCTCCAACTTTATCCGACAGCATACAAAGCCATTCACAACTCTGCCCCAAGCTACATTACAAACCTCTTCTCAAAATATCAATCAAGCTATCCTCTCTGCTCCTCCTAAGTCCTCCTGCTCTCTAGCCTACTCAACCCCTCCTTCTATGCTCACCCCCAGGACTTCCCCAGAGCCTCTTCCTTCCTCTGGAACTCCTTAATCTAATCTCTTTGGCGATCTCCAACTCTGTCTGCTTTTAGGCGATTCACTGAAAACGTATCTCTTTAAGAAAACCCATCTCACCTCCACCTAAAAAAAATTAACTATCACTTTCTCTATCAACTCATCCCCGCACAGTTGTTACCTTTTTGTATCACTTGCTCATTCCATTTAGGTTGTAAACTCTCAGGAGCCCCCTAACCTACGCTCACAAACACAATGAGTGAAAATACAATAGATGATGAACAAAACAAAGTCCAAAAAAAGTGACTAAAGGTGCTCCAATCCAAAGTGAAGGACGCTATTGACGCTATTTCCGGTATCACTGACGTCACTTCCAGTCCCGTGGAACGCACGCCAGGAACGGCGTTTTTACACACACAGCTCCATGATTGAGGCTTGTTTGATCTTACTTTTTGTAAGTACCCAATCCCTTTTACAATAAAACTTTTTTTTATGGTACTTCACTATCAGTTCCATTCTTTTTTACTTCTGGGTACCTGTTCTCTGGCTGAGAAACTTCATAAAGGAATTCTGGACCTGATGACTTGACACCATATCCGCCATCCCAGGATATCTTTACCAAGCCTTAAGTGACCCACCAGACTGAAAAGCTGGGGGTCGTTCTGATCTGGTGAGTGGGGATACATGAGGGGGTGTTGCACACCACCTTAGAGCCACGCCCACTATTTCGCTGAAACCACACCCGTTTTCACAAAGTGGGAGGGGTCAAAAAGGAAGGGCAGGGTCTGGCACCCCTCCATCCTAAAACTTCACCAGCCGCCACTGTATGTAACTATACAGTCTGTTAAACATCTCACTGGTTGTTTTGCAAAAAACAGTAAGGATTTTGAGATATCTACCTTGTCCCCTGCAGCTGGAAGCTCTCATGTTCACTTCCTTTAATGAGGAGACAACAGTGCTTTCTCTGTTTCTAAATGCCTGTTGTCCCCTTTTACGTGCTGCTCCTCTGAAGAGACTACAGCGTGCCATCCTGACATCACTGGAAGAGGTGTTCTTCCACTCCATGGAAAGCTCTTGCATGTCATTCCCTATGGAAGTCCAGACAAGGCTCCACCCACTCCCCCGTCATGGTCGGGCCCTAAAGCCCCACCCACTCCTGCCTATGTCCCGCCTTTGCCCACCCACTAGTCTGTGTCTATACAGGCTACTTCCAGCTTTGGCTGTTTTTCAGTCAGTTTACCAATTACCAGACGGGAACAGGCAGAGAGAAGCACACAGATTAATAGAGAAATCTGTGTGCAAACTAACCTGCAGGCAAAAACTTATAATGAAGATATTAAAAAAATATATATATATATAACATAGATTTACAGGTAAAAAACCTTGTACTGACTTGTACTCATAGGCGTGCACACTGGGTGTGCTGGGCGTGCCTGGGCACACCCTAAACACCCACTGTTTTGCAGATTTCCCCTGCTGAATGGGCCCCTATGTCATTTACTGGCCCCTTCCTTTTGTCAATGAACACAGTGAGTGATTGGTACTGATCACTCACTGTGTTTATACATAACTGAAGCATAGTAAACTGTGTTTTATATACACACACACACACAAACACACGGATGTGTGTTTGAGCTTTAGGGTGCACACCCTAATGCAATAGGCTGCGCACACCTATGCTTGTACTGTTTTACACACCCAGCTATTGATTGCCATATGGGTGTGTGTTATGTAAAATAGACTGAGCATGATAGAAGGCATGAGGACTCATGGGAATTGTAGTTCCCTGTGGGAGATGCAGATTCTAGCACAGTGGAAGGAAATGACATGCTAGCTCTGCTGAACTCCTCCCACCATCACTAGCATTATACAGCAGAGGAGGACTGGTGGAGGGGATTAGAGACCCCAATTGCAGCTATATGCTAGGAAAATAATCATTTCAGTTATTATGTTTATTACCATGTGTAACTTTCAGGTATTTATATGAGGATTTACTAAAATGTGTATGTTGCCTTTAGTTGTACTTTACGTTAGCTTGTGATTTCTCACTTTCGCCAGTAGATGTCACTGGTATCACTACTTATAGTATCAGATTTCACAAACAAAGCTAAGTTATGAATATTTATATTTTCTTTCAGCCAATCCGGTAGGAGGTTTATGCCACTCGTGCATGTTGGGGATTATATAAATATTTGGGACAGGCCCATGGCTCGTTCTCTTCCCCCAGGCTGAGGCCTTGGGAGGTTTTTCTGGATGGAGCTCTGCTGTAAGGTCCAATAGGCTGTTTTGGGACCTAAGGAGGTGAAGCTGTCCTGCCTGGTCTGGAGGAAGCTGTGCTAGGAGGAAGGCTGTTCTCTCAGAAGGGCCTGGTGAATCCCTCGGAGGACGCACAGAAATTTGGGAAGGTGCTTATTGTGTTGCTGGGTCCACTTAAAGGTTCTGATGCTGTGAAGCTGGACATTGATCTGGATCTGCACACTCTGTAGGTGATCTGCTACGCTATCTGGGGCCCCTAACCCTCACCTCCTTAACCGTTCGTCAATTACACTTCAAAAAGGCAAAAAGTGATTGGTGCCCAACAGGGGCGTTGCTAGGTCTACAAAAGATCTGGGGCTAGAGCCCATAGCAGCGTAGTATCATAGCAGAAAGTCATACGCTTGGGTGGGCATACACATGTATATACAGTAATATACGTGTGTGTATATCCCCAGAGGGCCCCCACTTACATCATGGTCCCCAGAGAGCCTCCCCCTTACATCAGGGTCCCCAGAGAGCCCCCACTTACATCGGGGTTCCCAGAGAGCCCCCCTTACATTAAGGTGCCCAGAGAGCCTCCCCCTTAAATCAGGGTCCCCAGAGAGCCTCCCCTTTAAAATCGGGGTCCCCAGAGAGCCTCCACCTTGCATTAGGGTCCCCAGAGAGCCCCCCCACTTACATCAGGGTCCCCAGAGAGCCTCCCTGCCCCTTGGGGACCCCTGCAGAGACTTGGGGCTATGGGCCCCAGATTCGGGGCTATAGCCCCAAAAGCCACCCCCCTAGCGACGCCACTGGTGCCCAACATCCTTTCTCAGTCCCCCCATTTTAGCTATGGACTCAGCCCTGGAAGTGAAACGCTAGCCTGCCCCTGCCTCTGGAGGCACTATCCTGCCTTTAGAGTGTCAGAGGTGTGCTACGTATTATAAAGTGCTACGCAAATTGTTGGAGCTATAGAAATCCTGTATAATAATCATGATTGAAATATGTCTGCTGATTACTATATATGTAAGAATACTTTACATTTATTTTTTAGATACTGTTTTCCTGTATATTTTCCTGGAGTTCTACTTTATGAAGCTTTGTTTGCTTGTATCATGTTGCCATGTTGTTCTTGCACTTTTGCAGCATGGAAACCTTACAACATGGAGGAGGTCCCTGGAACCACATCATACGTTGTTCCTTGTTTTTCCAAAACACTTATCATGTGTTCTTCATCTGGTTGTAATGTAGCAGAAAAACTGGCTACAAGTTTTCACTTACAGATGAAGAAGAAAGGAGGAAGGAAGAGATTTTACATCCCCTGATCCCCTTATTGGCCACTCGCCTGGGACGCTGGAAACACGAGAGTGTATGATTACATCATTAGCATTCATGGCAATTGTGAGCCCATTATGACTGCCACATTCCGGAATTTTCTTCACATTAGTGTTCCTCCTGGATGGACTATTATATATGTATGGAAAAAGTCCTTTGGAAAAAATATTTGAAGGCATTAAAATAACAAGTAGAGGGGGCTAGGTACTACCCAGTCAGGAGAAGCTTTTGGGTATCCGGACTGAATCAGAGTCGGTCAAAGTGTAAATAAACCCATCGATTTAACTGTTTCCCAAAATAGTTATAATCAAGACATGAACTGTTACAGATGCTTGTGCTGTCAACCGAACTGTCAAGCCATCAAAAGGCTGGTGTCACGTACCTGGTAGGAGACTGAATTGATGAGGTTGGCCTCTATTGTATCTCCAGGACGGGAGGAAGACGAGTGCCGACAGGTGTCGATAGCAGAACTTGCAGCAGGAGATGCAGGCTTGAGAAGTCAGGCAGGACTCCCAACGGTCCCTAATTTCGAGGGACTGTCCTTGATTTGGAACAAAGTCCCTCATAGCTCCTCATCTGTGCCTCATGTTGGTCTGATCTATATAGTTGTATACAAAATGCCTCATTTATCTATCAAAAAGTGTTTTACAGTGCTAAATGTTTCATCCAATTTCTAAATTGCTGCATTTGTAAATTCCAAAAGTCAATAAAACGGGAATTAGTAGTGGTAAAAAAAGCACTTGTGGGTTTAAACAATCAATTTCTTTTGTACAATTCTCCTTTAGGAGGGCATGACAGGCGGTGTGTCCTATGCCTACATTATGCCTTTACTAATAGGTGTCCCTCATTTCCATCTCCGAAAGTTGGGAGGTATGCATCAGGCCAGGAGCAGATGTGATGCACGCGGGAACAGCCAAAGTTAAAGGGGCACTCCGCATTTATTGCAGGTTCTGGAAGCGTGGCTTGCCGAAGCTCCTAGCAGGCTTTAGGCAGGAACACACTGCGATGACTGGAGCAGTTATGAGGGACAGGCGAAGCAGACACTCAGAAGTGGTATGAAGCCAAGTTGGAAGCAGGAGCGAGGTCACGGAGGTCAGTAGCAGGTGGGCAACAAGGTACAGAAGCATAAGCAGAAGCGTGGTAAGGAACTGAGCCAAAGTCAGGAACAGGTGTACAGAGGTACAAGCAGAATCCAGAATCAGATCAGTAACAAGCTGGGTCGTCAAATGAAGTCAGATACAGGATGCACTCAGGACACAGGGAAAGCCGAAGATCAGTCAGCACTGACAGTGAGCAAGATCATTCCTTAAATAGCCCGTCTGGTGCCAGAAACTATGTGCACGCTCCCGCGTGCCTGCACACGTGTGCGCGCATACGCATTCCTATAAGCAATGTGTCCACACGCATTTTTATTAGCAATGTGCCTACATAGGCACATTGCTATTAGTAACGCTATGCACATGCGCATATCTATGAGCAAGTCATCATACTGGAATTCCCTTACAGCTGGGGGTACAACTTATCACATGTGCAGCACCATGGAAACTGCAGATCAAATAGAGGCTAAGATGGCAGCTTTCTTAGCTTTAAAGGAGGGTTTAGTTCCACTTTAACATAAGCAGTTTTAAAAAAAAGGGGCTCTCTGCTCTGCCCCTCCAGCACTCACTGGAGTGCTGGGCTGTGGAGGGGGTGGGATTGCTGGCTCAGGCTCTCATCCGCATGCTGAGAGGCTGAGCCAACTGCCGATCTAGTCCAGAACGAACTGCATTCCTGTGATCCATAGGAGAAGTACAGCCAAGATAGTTTTGGCCATACTTCTCCTTTAACTTCTGTGTCTTACTGAAGAGTTAAGCTGCCTGTGGATAGTGCCGAAGTCAGTAGGTGACCATATTGTCTAGACCAATGATGGCGAACCTTGGCACCCCAGATGTTTTGGAACTACATTTCCCACTGCAGAGTGCAAGAGCATCATGGGAAATGTAGTTCCAAAACATCTGGGGTGCCAAGGTTCGCCATCACTGGTCTAGACAGACTGGATCTAAAAGGGGTATGTCAATGTATAAAGCGGAATTCAAAACAAACATTAGGAGTCCCCCCAAAAAATCAAAGAACCCATAATTACTTATTGAAAACTCACTCTTTAAGGTTTAAGGTGTGTTCCAAGGTGACAGAAAAGTGTTGGGAAAAAAAAATACTGTTACATAAGCATCTGCAAGTCATCATTTGTACACGTATGCATACGTCTCATGGGAGAAAAAAGTCAGCTACAGGATCAAAAACAAGATTAAACCACATCTGTTTGGGCTTAAGCGACATTGTCTACATAGTTCAAAGTTGTTTCCCATTTGCCCACGAAAAAAAAAAAAAAAATCCCAGCTGTTTTTTATCTCAGATTTTTAGCCACTGACGGTGTGTTTTCATTGGCTGTCTGGCAGTGTTCCTGTAGAGTGAGCTCATTATAGAGGCAGACCTACGAAAATAGCCCCATTTTCTGCATTTCTCGAAGGCTCCTGGGACGGCCTTGGGAATATGTTAGGGTCAAGTTCAATTTTTGCGAATAATCTATTGTCATTACTTCAATCAAGGGATTGCAGGGGGGCCCTTCCAGTGGCGATCCACAGATTTTACGAGATTTATGTCTTGGTGGGAGGTTGTAGTTTCCTTTAAACAGATCCAGAACGTTCAAAGAGAAATAATGGCCAGTTGTGTTAAATAATAAACCCCATTGATGGTTTTTACTTCATAAATTAGTATTGAAACAAAGAAACAACCTTTTTTTTCATTATATTTTTTTTCTGTAGTCCTCTATTAGTTGTGTGTAACCAGTTATCATTCAAAATCAATATTGCTTATCATGTGGCTAGTGAAAATATTAAAGAATTCCATGTATAGATCTTTTTACATAGTTACATTGGTCCAGCTTGGATCAATGTATCTATGCATAGACCATACCTGTGGGATCCATCTAGAACCTGGAAATCACTGTAGTGGACACCGTTACTCCAATCATATTCATTAGATTCCGGGTCCTGTGCCGAGCGGCTGCCATGCTGCATTGTGAACACAGGAGGTCAGCCACTGAGCATTGGCACCATTCAGAGTACTCTTTGCATTTTCTCCAAAGCATTCTATGATTGGATGAGGTAGAGAACGTGACATCACCACACATCCTCTTCATCTCATCCAATCATTCTCAGTTTATTGAGCAAATACAGTGTTCTCTGAATGGCGCCCAAGTGGCTGACCTCCGGTGTTCTGTAAGCATTAGGGCAGCCATTCGGTACAGGGCCCAGGTCCAAGTGGGTATCACTGTAGTAGTGGTGTCTACTATAGTGATTTCCAGCTGCTAGAGTGGGTGCCATGGGTGTCCGTAGAGCTTTTTTCAGGGTGGGGGGGCCTCATTTTGAGGTCACCCATGCTCCGCCCCTTTTTTGACAATGTCATGAAGGGGAGGGGTTTAGTCTTCATATAAAGCGCAGGCATGCAAAGGTTTGAGAAACCTGATGCAAAAGCTTAATAGAAGGTTCAAGCTGCTATTGTCTGATTAACAATTTCTATTTTTTTTTATTTTTTTCTGTTTTTAACCCCTACCCTGCCCTGCCCCTAAGTTCGCCCCTAAGTTCGCCCCTAAACACGCCCTCGTAATTTATCTCATAAAATGACACTGTTAAATGTTTTATGCAGAATTAAGTTCCAAAAATAAATATTAACAGCAACCTTAACAATATTAACATAAAGCATATCAGTGCCCATCAGTGCAGCCCATTAGCGCCCATCAGTGCAGCCTCATCAGTGCCCATTAGTGCAGCCTATTAGCGCCCTTCAGTGCAGCCTCATCAGTGCCCATTAGTACAGTCCCATCAGCAATACCCTGGACATTTATCAATAGCTATATAAGGGCTCCTCGGACAACACAGAGCGGACCTGAGGAAGGAGGCTACGCCCTCTGAAACGCATTGCCCTGGCAACTGCATAGCGTCCCCTGTCAGTCTTTTCCATCAGAAGCTCCCTCTGGATTACGTGGTGGAGGCTTCCACAGCCTCGTCCTGACCGGCCGGCACCTGGAGTCAGTGAGTGGATTGCTTGCAGCCTGTCGGCAGCTGCGTGGTGAGCCATTGCTTGTGGAGGTTCTCATCCATCCATCCTGTGGACGATCCATCTATCTTGGCGCTCGGAAGTGACCCTGTTCAGGGCTCCATACAGGAGGATACTAGACGCTTTGTTCTATTTACACTTGTAAGTGTATTGATTTTATTACCTTTATCAAATAAACAAACGTTATTTGCACCGTGAGCCTGTGCGCTCGTATCTCCCTTTATGTTTCTACAGTGCCCATCAGTGCAGCCTCATCAGCGCCCATCAGTGCAGCTTATTAGTTCCGCCTCATCAGTGGCCATCAGTGCTGCCTATCATCGCCCATCAGTGCCGCCTATCATCGCCCATCAGTGCAGCCTATCATAGCCCATCAGTGCAGCCTATCATAGCCCATCAGTGCAGCCTATCATAGCCCATCAGTGCCGCCTATCATCGCCCATCAGTGCCGCCTATCATCGCCCATCAGTGCCGCCTATCATAGCCCATCAGTGCAGCATATCAGTGCCTATAAGTGCCCATCAGTTTAGCCTATCATCGCCCATCAGTGCAGCCTATCATCGCCCATCAGTTTAGTCTATCATTGCCCATCAGTGCAGCCTATTATTGCCCATCAGTGCAGCATATCAGTGCCTATAAGTGCCCATCAGTTTAATCCTATCAGTGGCCATCAGTGCAACCTATCATCGCCCATCAGTGCAGCCTATCATCGCCCATCAGTTTAGCCTATCATCGCCCATCAGTGCAGCCTATCATTGCCCATCAGTGCAGCATATTAGTGCCTATAAGTGCCCATCAGTTTAATCCTATCAGTGGCCATCAGTGCAGCCTATCATCGCCCATCAGTACAGCCTATTGTCGCCCATCAGTACAGCCTTTCATCGCCCATCAGTACAGCCTATCATTGTCCATCAGTGAAGCATATCAGTGCCCATCATTTTAGCCTATCTGTGCCCATCACTTTAGCCTATCATTGCCCATCTGTGCAGCCTATCAGTGCCCATCAGTGCAGCATATCAGTGCCCATTAGTGCCCATAAGTTTAGCCTATCAGTGGCCATCAGTGCAGCCTATCATTGCCCATCAGTGCAGCCTATCATTGCCCATCAGTGCAGCCTATCATCGCCCATCAGTACAGCCTATTATCGCCCATCAGTACAGCCTATCATCGCCCATTAGTACAGCCTATCATTGTCCATCAGTGAAGCATATCAGTGCCCATCATTTTAGCCTATCTGTGCCCATCAGTTTAGCCTATCATTGCCCATCTGTGCAGCCTATCAGTGCCCATCAGTGCAACATATCAGTGCCCATTAGTGCCCATAAGTTTAGCCTATCAGTGGCCATCAATGCAGCCTATCATTGCCCATCAGTGCAGCCTATCAGTGCCCATCAGTTTAACCTATCAGTGGCCATTAGTGCAGCCTATCAGTGCTCACCAGCTGTCATTTAGCTGGTAAGACGACCGGTGGCAGATGAGTTGATTGATGAGTCTGCAGGGGACAGTGCTGGAGACAAGGTGACTTTTGCAGTGAGAGTTGCTTTTGTAATTTTATAACACCTTTGTAAGTTGTTTATGAGAAAAAAAAAATAGATTTTTTAAAATAGTGTACAGGTTCACTTTAAGGCTACAATATTCTGAAGAATGGATGCGAGGAAATAAATGGCCATTGTAGGAAACTTGCTAAATCCTCCAAAAATGAATCTTTTTAAGTACTAAAGCAAGAGCTGGAACAGGATGTTAATCATGTATATAACCTAACCCAATATTATCACCGCTAATGGAAACAAGATTTTCTGTAATCTGCCAGCGATCAAGACGTACTTAGCCTTCCTACAGCATCAAATATATTTTTTTTGCCAGGGTATCAATATAGGAACCAGTTTTTCTTTGATGTCACGTTAACATTTCCAGATCAAGCCTGAATATTTTATGAACTTGTATTCAAAGGGGGGGGATCAGTGGGGATTGCTACATCAGAAACGGTGCCAGGTTCTTGGAAGTCCTCACCCGCTCATATGGCACATTTGGTGTATTTTTCCCCGATTTGCATGTAATTTGCGATGATCAAGTGAGGTGATACCAGATGGCACGACAATGTACTGATTTCGGACCCCGCCCTAAGGGGAAAAATCAGCCCCAGGTTTGCTGAGCTGCATATGGTTACAATCACCTTGTGGGTTGGCAATCGGAATTAATAAGCTTTGCTGTTCTCGATGGCTGTCAACACTTCAAGCCGGGACTAAATGATGAGCAGCTATTACCGATGGTCAGCTAGGTGTTAATAAAGCAACAAAGATATTCAGGAAAAGTGGAGATTTCATTGTTGGGTATGCATTCCTCCATACAGTTAAAATAATTCATGTACACTATATTACCAAAAGTATTGGGACGTCTGCCTTTACACGCACATGAACTTTAATGGCATCCCAGTCTTAGTCCGTAGGGTTCAATATTGAGTTGGCCCACCCTTTGTAGCTATAACAGCCTCAACTCTTCTGGGAAGGCTGTCCACAAGGTTTAGGAGTGTGTCTATGGGAATGTTTGACCATTTCTCCAGAAGCGCATTTGTGAGATCAGGCACTGATGTGGATGAGAAGACCTGGCTCGCAGTCTCCGCTTTAATTCATCCGGGTTGAGGTCAGGACTCTGTGCAGGCCAGTCCAATTCCTCCACCCCAAACTCGCACATCCATGTCTTTATGGACCTTACTTTGCGCAACGGTTCCAAATCATTTGGTGGAGGGGGGATTATGGTGTGGGGGGTTGTTTTTCAGGGGTTGGGTTTGGCCTCTTAGTTCCAGTAAAGGGAACTCTTAAGGCTTCAGCATACCAAGACATTATCGACAATTTCATGCTCCCAACTTTGTGGGAACAGTTTGGGGATGGCCCCTTCCTGTTCCAACATGACTGCACACCAGTGCACAAAGCAAAGTTCATAAAGACATGGATGAGAGAGTTTGAGGTGGAGGAACTTGACTGTCCTGACCTCAACCCGATAGAACATCTTTAGGATTAGTTAGAGTGGAGACTGCGAGCCAGGCCTTCTCGTCCACATCAGTACCTGACCTCACAAATGCGCTTCTGGAAGAATGGTCAAACATTCCCATAGACACACTCCTAAACCTTGTGGACAGCCTTCCCAGAAGAGTTGAAGCTGTTATAGCTGCAAAGGGTGGACCGGCTCAATATTGAAACCTTTGGACTAAGACTGGCATGCCATTAAAGTTCATGTGTGTAAAGGCAGGCGTCCCAATACTTTTGATAATGTAGTGTATATACAAAATCTCAAAGAAAAGAAGTGGAGTGAGTTTCCTATGCAGCCTGACAGACTGATGACATAGTGACCAGTGGTGGTGGGGTTCAGTGTTGTGGTTGAAAATCCTACTGTAGGTTCTGCCACTCCAGGAAGAGTTGATTTTTTAAGAGGTTGAAGTATAACTAAAGACAAAACTTTTATTTTTTTAGTTTTGAATAGAGTGGAGGGACACCTGTCAGCTTTTATTGCTGTCTGTGCCCCCAGTTAAGAAGATTCACCCTCTCTATTTGTCCCGTTTACTATTATCATTGAAAGTAAAAGAAAATACCAAATTTTGGGTTGTCCCAAGAAAAGTAATAAAGGGGAAATCTTGCAATAAGGACACTAGTTCTGGTGACCTGGGGGTCCCTATGAAATTCCCTTTTGCGGGAATTTCCTCTCAATTCCTGTTTGGCTATGGGACAGGAAGTGAAGAGAAATCTCCCCAATGGGACACAGATGGCGAAAAAAAAAATCTGACGGGGGTTATAACCCTAATTTGCTCTATCCAAAATAAAATAAAAATTTGCCTTTGGTTCTACTTTAACCGTGCTTGTAGCTCTGCTTAGACTGAAGAAAAGAGGGCCACTGTAAGTACGGTAGAAACAGGTTGGACACATAATTACTAGATCTGGCCGAATGTGATGACAGGGCCCTTTTAACCTCTAATACTAATGGGTTCATTTAAAAAGCACTGAAACCATATCTCTACCGTAAAAAAAAAGCACATTATAAAGCATTTGGAGGCCCTGCCCCCTTGTGACGTCACCACCCATCATGCCCAGTGTGCTGACATCACAAGGGGGTGGGGCCTCTGGGTGACATCACCGGGTGGCCCCCGTCCCATGTCTATATAAGTAATGGCACGCGGCGGACTCAGCATTACAGCGGGAGAGAGAACATCAGAGAAAGAATAGGAGAAGACAGTAGACAGAGGAGACCCAGCAGAGGGAGAAGACAGCAGAGAGAGAAGAACAGGCGGTGGGAGAAGACATCAGTGGAGGGAGAAGAACCACAGGATGAAGACATCGCCAGAGGGAGAAGAATTTGGAAGGGGAAGAGACGCCGGAGCTGCATCAATAAATTACTTTGCCAAAAACCTGTGTGCTGTTTTAATTTTTGGAACTTTTTTGGGGTAAATGGGTAGGGGTACAATGTACCCCATACTTATTCACATAGGGCGGGGGGCTGGGATCTGGGGGCCCCCTTGTTAAAGGGAGCTTCCAAATTCCAATAAGCCCCCCGCCCGCAGACCCCGACAACCACCGGACAGGGTTGTCGGGAAGAGGCCCTTGACCTCATCAACATGGGGTCAAGGTGCTTTGGGGTGGGGGGCGCAGGGCCCCCCCCCTGCCCCAGAGCACCCACCCTCCATGTTGAGGGCAAGTGGCCTGGTATGGGTGAAGATTGGGGGGGGGCGTTTGCTTGTCCCCCCCCTTCCCTTTCCTGACCTGCCAGGCTGCATGCTCGGATAAGGGTCTGGTATAGATTTTGGAGGGAACCCCATGCCAATTTTTTGGGCGCAGGGCTACCCCTTAAAATCCATACCAGACTAAAGGGTATGGTATGCTCTTTAGGGGTAACCCCACGCCATTTTTTTCCCCCATTTTGGCGAGGGCTCCCCTCCAAGATCCTTAGCGTACAAGCCGCATCGCAAGTCGGATCATCATCGTGCGACTCCTATTTAAATCAATGGGCCCTCATAGGGAACCATTGATTTTGACATGTCAAAAAAAAAAAACGCTTGACGAGGCTTAACGCGGCTGTATCCAGCGTTAAGCCGCGTTTAGCAGCTTTTACCAGCGTCTGACGTTTTTTTCCAGCGAACCAGTCCTCAGAACGCGCTGGCCCTGGCTTTTTTTTTACAGCTTAAAAACGCCTATGCCACTTACAGCTCCTAAAGGCCTATGTGTGCATGGACACCTAAAATAACGTTGAGAGTCATTTTTAAGCTGCAAAAAAACAAACAAAAAAAAAACGTCTGACGCTGCCCTGTATGGATGAGGCCTTAAATTGTCAATGATGCCCATAGAAACCCAACAGTTCTCAACACTGTCACTCCTATAGTGCAGGTTAGGAAATAAAGGATGCATCTGATTGGTTGCAAAAAGCATCACCTCTTTCTTTTTGCGGCCACACTAAAGGGTTAGCCAGCACGTCTGGTACACATATGGATTTTTAAAAGCAAGCAGAAAAAAAAAAAAAAAAAAAAAGAAGATATTTCCCTTTCAAACCCGGCCACCCCGTATAACCTTTGTGGCATGATAGAGAAGCCATTAGTCATTAGAAAAAAAAAGAAAATGTCTATTTCAACTAAACAGAACCACATCGTATAAGCGCAGGCTGAGCGCGGTCACCTCTTAAACACAGGCTGCAGGAGATGAATTTGGCACGGTATGAAAGGGGTGGAGGTGGAATCTGCCGTCCAGAGGGGAGCCAGACTAAATTTTGACTCATGTTTTCCGTGCTGCTTGGAAATGAAATGTTTATGTTCACAAAGAGGACTGGTGGCTGTGTGGCAGCTCTGCTGTCCCTGGCCGGACTGGTCTGCAGTGATTTATTCTATATACCTGACATCATTGGGACATGCAGAGAACAGGTTAGAATTCCCTGAAATAAGAACTGTAAGCATTGCTCTTCCACAGATGTAAATTCCCAAATCAAATTTAACCACTTCAGCCCCGGAAGATTTGGCTGCTGAATGACCGGGCCTTTTTTTTGCGATTCGGCACTGCGTTGCTTTTACTGACAATTGTGCGGTCGTGCGGCGCTGCAGCCAAACAAAATTGACGTCCTTTTTTTCCCACAAAAGAGCTTTCTTTTGATGTTATTTGATCATCTCTGCGGTTTTTATTTTTTTGCACTATAAACAAAAAAAGAGCGACAATTTTGAAAAAAACACAATATTTTATACTTTTTGCTATAATAAATATCCCAATTTTTTTTTTAAAAAAAGCAAATTTTTTTCTCACTTTAGGCCGATATGTATTCTTCTACATATTTTTGTTAAAAAAAAATTTATTGGTTTGTGCAAAAGTTATAGCGTCTACAAAATAGGGGATAGATTTATAGCATTTTATTATTATTATTTTTTTTTCTAGTAATGGCGGAGATCTGCGATTTTTATCGGGACTGCGACATTATGGTAGACACATCAGACATTTTTGACACATTTTTGGGACCATTGACATTTATACAGCCATTAGTGCTATAAAAATGCACTGATTACTGTAAAAATGTCACGGGCAGGGAAGGGGGTTAACACTAGGGGGCGATCAAGGGGTTGAGTGTGTTCCC
Organism: Lithobates clamitans; assembly: GCA_037952925.1. Lineage (NCBI taxonomy): Eukaryota > Metazoa > Chordata > Amphibia > Anura > Ranidae > Lithobates > Lithobates clamitans. The sequence continues at coordinate 571,433 of JBBGZY010001813.1, read as the reverse complement.
TGTGTGTGTTTCTAACTGTAGGGGGAGGGGACTGACTAGAGGAGGTGACAGATCGTGGTTCCTAGATATTAGGAACTCCCGATCTCACTCCTCAAAGAACAGAACAGGGATTTGTGTGTCTGCCTCTCATGCCCGCGATTGCTTGTGGCCAGCGGTTATCGCGACCGCCGGTCACGAGCATCGGCACCCCCGCAGTGGAGCAGGCACGCGCGCCTGCTATCCCACTTAAAGGAGCCGACGTGTAGCTACGACGGCTCGGGGGATCGTACCGACCTGCCGCAGTATAATGACGGCGGCTGGTCGCCAAGCAGTTAAAGCAAACGTGATTTGCGTAATAAGGGCGTCTTGGGGTCCCTTTAAACACTTGACCTCTGGAAGATTTACCCCCTTTCATGACCAGGCCATTTTTTGTGATACGGCACTGCGTTACTTTAACTGACGATTGCGCAGTCGTGTGTCGCTGTACCTAAACAACATTTATGTCCTTTTTTTCCCCCCACTAATAGAGCTTTCTTTTGGTGGTATTTGATCACCTCTGCAGCTTTTATTTTTTGCGCTATAAACAAAAAAAGACGGACAATTTTGAAAAAAAAAACAAAACAATATTTTTTACTTTCTGCTGTAATACATATCCAATAAAAAAATTGAAAAAAATCAAATTTCTTCATCAATTTAGGCCAATATGTATTCTGCTACATATTTTTGGTTAAAAAAAATCCCATTAAGTGTATATTGATTGGTTTCCGCAAAAGTTATAGCGTCTACAAACTATGGAGTATTTTTATGGAATTTTTATTTATTTATTTTTTTCTTACTAGTAATAGCGGCGATTAGCGTTTTTTACTGGGACTGTAACATTGCGGCAGACAAATTGGACACCTATCTGACATTTTTGCTCCTTTTTGGGGACCAGTGACAGTAATTAGTGCTAAAAAATATGCACTTTCACTGTACTAATGACACTGGCTAGGAAGGGGTTATCATAAGGGGCAATCAAAGGGTTAACCGTGTGCCTTACCAGTGCTTTACTACTGTGGGGGAGGTGCTTTTACTAGCGGAAGGCATGGATCGATATCGCCACCGCGCACTTACACCCCAGACCCAGAAGTGCAGGATCACGTATGTATGTGATCACTAAGTACATGATCCTGCGCAGCAAAGCCGTCTCGCTGCCGTATATATACAGTATACGGTTGGCAAGCGGTTAATAGGGTCTGTACACCGGGGGGACAGGAAAGGATGGGCCCATCATGTAACCACTGTGATTGGCTGAGCCCCATCTCGATCCAGCGATGTGCACGACGGGCCTGGATCTCCTGGGTCTCTCCTTCCTCATTGGCTGAGACAGCAGCAGTAGCTATTGGCTCCCTCTACTGTCAATCACAGCCAGTGAGCCAATGAGCAGAGAGCGGAGGCGGGGCCGAGCCACACTCTGTGTGTGAATGGATACACAGAGCAGCGGCTTGGGAGTAAGCTTGCTTGGGTGCCCCCCATAGCAAGCTACTTGCCATGGGGGCACTAGGCGGGGGGATATGAACGCCGACAGGGGACCAGAGAAGAAGAGGATCGGGACCGCTCTGTGCAAAACCATTGCATAGAGCAGGTAAGTATAACATGTTTGTTATTATTTTTTTTTAAACAAACCTTTAATGTCACTTTAATCGATTGCCAACCGCCTCACGCAGATATACTGCGGCAGAAGGGCACGTACAGGCAGAATCACGTACCTGTATGTTACTCTTTAAGAGGCGGCCTGCGGGCGCACTCGTGCCACCCGCGGCAAGCTCCGTTAGCCGGGTAGCGGGTCCCGCGGACTCGATGTCTGCGGGGATACCCGCGATCATCTCACGGAGAGGAAGAACGGGGAAATGCTAATGTAAACAAGCATCTCCCCGTTCTGCCTCACAGTTAGAAACACTCCCCAGGACACACTTAACCCCTACACTGCCACTTAGTGGTTAACCCCTTCACTGCCAGTGTCATTTACACAGGAATCAGTGCATTTGTATAGCACTGATTGCTGTATAAATGACACTGGTCCCAAAAATGTGTCAAAAATGTCCCGATGTGTCCGCCATAATGTCGCAGTCATGATAAAAATCGCTGATCACCGCCATTACTAGTAACAAAAAAAATATTAATAAAAATGGCATAAATCTATCCCCTATTTTGTAGACGCTATAACTTTTGCACAAACCAATCAATAAACGCTTATTGCGATTTTTTTTACCAAAAATATGTAGAAGAATACGTATCGGCCTAAACTGAGGAAAAAAAATGTTTTTTTATATATTTTTGGGGGATATTTATTATAGCAAAATGTAAAAAATAATGAGTTTTTTTCAAAATTGTCGCTTTTTTTGTTTATAGCGCAAAAAAGAAAAACCGCAGGGGTGATCGAATACCACCAAAAGAAAGCTCTATTTGTGGAAAAAAAGGACATCAATTTTGTTTGGGAGCCACATCGCACGTCCGCGCAATTATCAGTTAAAGCGACGCAGTGCCGAATCGCAAAAAGTGCTCTGGTCAGGAAGGGGCTGAAGTGGTTAACTAAGTGGTGGCTGGTGCTCAAAATTTTTTTAGGGGGAGCAAGCAAACTGAAAAATTAAACCGTGAGTAATGCAGGACTGTAAATAGCCACTTATCAGGTGATTATTTGCATTGAAATCTGAAATAGTTGTGTTTGCCCGTGATGACATTGATATTATTCCATATTAAAGTCATAGATTAATGTTGCCTGAATCCAGATTTATTATGCTTATATCAGTATTAGAAGACATCTACTGCCAATCAGCCACGGTGGATATGGATATTATCCAGAATCCCGGCGCAACTGCCCTGCCGAGAGACGCCTTGGCCTTGCGTTCCACCGTGGCCCCGTGGGACGAGAAGCCAGAAGTGACGTGATTCCGCGATGAAAAAAGCACTGCCCTACGCTCGTCCAATCACATCCAGCCAAATAAAAAAAAATAATGCTAAAATGAACAGTGGGAGTGTTCGGGGCGCATCGCTCTGCACCCTGAGAACAATCTGCAAGCAGCCAATAAAGCTCTCAGCCTTAGTCACATGACTGTAAAACCGTTATGCATCCAATACACATCTATTAGTCCAGTGTCCCAAGCACACTTGGATTTGGATATTTTTCTAGATTTATACTTACCCAGGTGGATGCAGGATGGGTTCAAATGTTGCATCTGCCCCCAGCGCCTCTGCACTGAAAACCGAACGATCGAACGCTGCCTATCGCTCAGTTTTCAGAGCTCTGTGAGCAGAGAGCTATAGACTGTCAATCAGCAGCTCTCTGCTCTGCTCCCTTCTCACTCATTGGTGCGCTGGGCTGTGGAGGGGCGGGGAGCGGCTGTCTCAGGCTCTCAGCAGATCGCTGAGAGGCTGAGCCGGTTGTCAGTCCAGGCACCTGGCGGATCCAGACTCCGTGGTCGGGAAGACGCACTGCCTGGACTGACATTGGTGACATCAGAAGAGAGTGGACTTCAGTCCGCTTTCTGCTGAAAACGGGTCACAGGAGTGCAAAACGCATTGCACTCCTGTGACCCATAGGAGAAGTACAGCCAAGTGAGCTTTGGCTATACTTCTCTTTTAAACTAACAAAATTTGTATTTTTTTAAAATGAAAATATTAGCTTTAAAACTTTGGAAGGGGCGGTGCCCCTGTGCCCCCTATGGACAGGCCGCCACTGCTTTAAAGTGATTGTAAAGCTTTGTTTATAAAAAAACAAAAAAAAAACAAACAAACGTCATACTTACCTCCACTGTGCAGTTCGTTTTGCACAGAGTGGCCCCGAACACCGACTTCTGAGGTCCCTTGGCGGCTCCTCTCCACATCAGATAACCCCCTAGGAGAAGCGCTCCCCCAGGGGGGGTTACCTTGCGGGCGCGCTTCGAGTCCATCATTTGGCGTTCATAGCCGCCGAATGTATGACTCAGCCCTGCCCCCTGGCTCCCGTGTCATTGAATTTGATTGACAGCAGCGGGAGCCAATGGCTGCGCTGCTATCAATCTATCCAATCAAGACCGAGAACCCCGGGCAGAGGAAGAGCGCGTCCCCGCCGGATTAAGTTCCAGGTAAGTAAAACGGGGGGTGGGGGTGAGGGGGTGGGGGGGGTGTTCACTGCCAGGTATTTTTTCACCTTAATGCACAGGATGCATTAAGGTGAAAAAGCACAAGGGTTTACAACCCCTTTAACTCTTTCCTGTGACTACTGGAAGTTCAGGGAAGTAGCACTGAGAGAACAAGAGCCAACAGCACTGAACTACGGATGCTGGGGTAAGAATTTTAACAAACTGTACTGGGGAATGTTTATTTAATTGGGCTCAGTGTGTCAGGGTCGGTTCACACTAGGACGACTTGGGATCTGACTTGTAAGCCCTCAAGTCGCCCCAAGTCGCTTTACTGTGAGATTTACATTACAGTGAATGAGAGCGTCTTAATTGACACTACTGAAGTCGCTCCGACTTCAGAGCGTACTACCTGTACTACTTGGATCCGACTTCTAGGCCACCTGTACCCATAGAATTCAATGGAAGTTGCCTCCAAGTCGGATCTCCATCTATATTGAAGCGACTTTACAGTTAAAAAAATTAGTTTGCCCAGGCAAACCCCTCCCTCCCAGAGAGCTGATTATTCTGTGATTGGCCACAGCCAAAGTCTCCTGTCCTGGAGGCGACTTGAAGTCGCGTTGTAAATTGCTTAAAGTCGCGCTGAAGTCGCGTTGAAGTCGCCTTGCAAAGTCGCGCTGAAGTCGTGTTGCCCCTGTGTGAATCGAGCCTAATGCCGCGTACACACGAGCGGACTTTACGGCGGACTTTGCCCGGCGGACTGGATTTCGTCGGACAATTCGATGTGTGTGGGCTCCAGCGGACTTTGTTTTCTCAAAAGTTGGACGGAATTAGATTTGAAACTTGTTTAAAATTTATCCGTTGAAATCGAGTCCGGTCGAAAAGTCCGCCGTCTGTATGCTAGTTCGACGGACAAAAAGCCACGCTAGGGCAGCTATTGGCTACTGGCTATGAACTTCCTTGTTTTAGTCCGGTCGTACGTCATCACGTACGAATTCGACGGACTTTGGTGGATTGTGTGTAGGCAAGTCCGTTCGTTCACAAAGTCCGTCGGAAAGTACGTCGAAAAGTCCGCCGGGCAAAGTCCGCCGTAAAGTCCGCTCGTGTGTACGCGGCATAAGTCTAAACCAGGGATATGCAATTAGCGGACCTCCAGCTGTTGCAGAACTACAAGTCCCATGAGGCATAGCAAGACTCTGACAGCCACAAGTATGACACCCAGAGGCAGAGGCATGGTAGTCTTGCAACAGCTGGAGGTCCACTAATTGCATATCCCTGGTCCAAACAATGATGAGAGCTTAATACTACTTTAATATAATTTTTTACATTACTTTACATGATCAATAACTCAAAAAAGCTGATGTGATTCCGAGTTAAACTATCCTGGACACAGCATCAGCACCACAGAGCACCATGATGTAGGTCTACCCTTGCAAATCCAGGCCAGTTGTCAGCATAGTGGTTAGTGCTCCTGCCTTGCAGCAGTGGAGTCATCGGTCTAAATCCCAACCACAGCACTACCTGCAGGAAGCTTGCATGGATTTCCTCCCACACTCCAAAGACATGCTGGTGGGTTAATTGGCTCTTGTCTAAATTGGCTCTAGTATATGAGGTAGGGACCTTAGATTGTAAGCTCTTTTTGTGCAATAACTGATATGAATGTAGAATATGAAGTGTTTTGTAAATACCTGTAATAAAGATGGTGGAAGAATATGTATTGTGTCCGTGTTGTGGGTCCGGCTCTTTGACAGTCTGCATTGGGAACATGATGGATCTCAGAGGCTTTCACGTAGATGGTCGTAATACTCTCATGTTGGGTGTCATGTAGAAGAAGACGGAACATCTCAGCTAATGATGTCAGTCCTGGAAATGATCTGTAATCCTGAAAGCCTTGTTCAGGACTGATTATGGTGACTGGTGATGTGAGTGAAGCAATTTGTCGGGGGCCGTGTCATTGCAATGCCCCCCTTGAAGAGTTGGGGGTGGGGGTGGGTTTGCGGTATGAATAATGCTTTAGAAGAACACAATGTCTGACTGGCTGGGTCTCAGTGGTGGAGTTTCCTGAGATAAATACATTCATGTCCGACCTCCTGAGACATGGCGCTGTCAGGACACAATGTGCGCACTCACTGAGCCTCCCCTCCTTCCATATTATACTATTCATGGTATATGGAGTCCCGTCTTACACCCACCCCCGACACCAATCACATTATATTCATCATATGATCAGAGAGCCAGTGACAGGATTTCTACCCGTCCTTTATTGGCAGGGAGCAGAAAAACAAAACGCAGAGATAGAGCCAGTCCTAGTGTACGAGGATCAGTGAAGTGCCAGTTGGGTCAGTGTGCAGTAGCCGTCAGTGAAGTATGTGGGTGCAGTGGCACTCAGTGAATTACAGTATGTGGGTGCAGTAGCAATGAAGAGTGTGGGTGCAGTGGTGATTGGTGGGTACAGTGACAGTCAATGAAGTGTGTGGTTGCAATGGCGGTCATTTAAGTATGTGGGCACAGTGGCGGAGGCGGTCAGTGAAGTGTGTGGGTGCAGTGGTGCTCAGTGAAGTGTGTGGGTGCAGTGGTGCTCAGTGAAGTGTGGGGGTGCAGTGGCACTCAGTGAAGTGTGGGGGTGCAGTGGCACTCAGTGAAGTGTGGGGGTGCAGTGGCACTCAGTGAAGTGTGGGGGTGCAGTGGCGCTCAGTGAAGTGTGTGGGTGCAGTGGCGCTCAGTGAAGTGTGTGGGTGCAGTGGCTCTCAGTGAAGTGTGTAGGTACAGTGGTGCTCAGTGAAGTGTGTGGGTGCAGTGGCACTCAGTGAAGTGTGTGGGTGCAGTGGCTCTCAGTGAAGTGTGTAGGTACAGTGGTGCTCAGTGAAGTGTGTGGGTGCAGTGGCACTCAGTGAAGTGTGTGGGTGCAGTGGCTCTCAGTGAAGTGTGGGGGCGCAGTGGTGCTCAGTGAAGTGTGTGGGCGCAGTGGCGCTCAGTGAAGTGTGTGGGTGCAGTGGCGCTCAGTGAAGTGGGTGGGTACAGTGGCGCTCAGTGAAGTGTGGGGGTGCAGTGGCACTCAGTGAAGTGTGGGGGTGCAGTGGCACTCAGTGAAGTGTGGGGGTGCAGTGGCACTCAGTGAAGTGTGTGGGTGCAGTGGCGCTCAGTGAAGTGTGTGGGTACAGTGGCGCTCAGTGAAGTGTGTGGGTACAGTGGCGCTCAGTGAAGTGTGTGGGTGCAGTGGCGCTCAGTGAAGTGTGTGGGTGCAGTGGCGCTCAGTGAAGTGTGTGGGTGTAGTGGCGCTCAGTGAAGTGTGTGGGTGCAGTGGCGCTCAGTGAAGTGTGTGGGTACAGTGGCTCTCAGTGAGGTGTGTGGGTGCAGTGGCGCTCAGTGAAGTGTGTGGGTGCAGTGGCGCTCAGTGAAGTGTGTGGGTACAGTGGCTCTCAGTGAGGTGTGTGGGTGCAGTGGCGCTCAGTGAAGTGTGTGGGTGCAGTGGCGCTCAGTGAAGTGTGTGGGTGCAGTGGCGCTCAGTGAAGAGTGTGGGTACAGTGGCGCTCAGTGAAGTGTGTGGGTGCAGTGGTGCTCACTAGCTCCTCACTGGTTCCATGACACTGGCACTGACTCGGGAGTGCCATGCACAGTTTACACTTTTATGCCCACCACCAGACATTATGCTGCCATTTCATATACGGTACATATAGTCCTTGTCCTCCAGCGCTCCTTCCCTGAATCAGAGCCAGCCCTGGCCTCTCCTATTAGCGGTGACATTCATTCAGCTCCCAGTGTTTGTACATGTAAGTACAATATAAATACTCCTTCCTCTGCCCCACAACATCTATTGTTTGCTTGTAGAACCCACACGGGGTGAGCGCCAGTGGAAATAAATGTTACCCAGCAGAGGTAGCTATGTAAATAATATATCCTTCTAGTGAAAGTGCTTACACGTTCCTCCGGCAACCCAGAAAGCAGCCTTGGCAGTTGTTTGGAGAGAGGCAGCCAAGTTCTCCGTCTATTATGGCCTTTATGGAGGACAACGGTGGTCTTATGGTAACTCAAGAAGAGTCAATCATGTTAAAGCCCTTCGAACTTTCAGTTAAAAGAGTATTTCCACTTTTGCCACAAAATTGGGAAAACACTTCCTTTATATTTGTTACATGTTCTTATCTACGCAGCATCACTTAAAAAAAAAAAATAGAAATTGCTGGTTATCTTTTTTAAGCCCCAGTTCACACTGCCAGGACTTCAAAGTCGCATGACAAGTCGCACCCCCATTACCGGCAATGAAACCTTTCTAATCAGTGTGACTCAAGTCGCTCTGACTTAGAAAAAGGTTCCTGCACTACTTTGTTGCGACTTCAACAAAACTTGCATTGACTTCTGTTATAGAAGTTGTATGCAAGCCGCGACAAAGTCGCGCAGAGATGTCGGACTTTGAAGCCGCGGCGGTGTGAAAAAGGGCTAAGTGCTTTGCTCATTCACCTAACGTAGCAAAACCTAAAGTAGGAATAAAGTAAAACTTTTTTTTCATGTTGGATAAACTAAAGGAGGGTTTTCACCCTTGTCATTTTTTTCTCCTTTGTGGAGATTTCTCTTCATTTCCTTCAGGAAATCCCTGCCTTAAAAAATATTTTAAAGGGTATGCCCTTTCAGGGGGGCCCTATGCACAGAGTGCAGAGTTCAGGGGTGTGCTATGTACAGAGTGCAGGGTTTAGAGGTGCGCTACATTCAGAGTGCAGGATCCAGGAGTGCATGACTGCTGAGGTGCAATAAGCCCAGGTCCCAACCATCACTTGTCATACCTTACCCCTTCTTCTCAACCAATAAGAACCACACATACAACCAATAACGTTGGAAAGGGCAAGGCCACAGCTTTATTTAAATCAACATTAACATTAACCTTTAGAACCGTGCCAGTCACAGTTGTACTGTGAGCACTCAACTACCAATGTAAAAGGGAGATGAAGGAGGGGCCTGTCCTTACCATCAGTGCCGGACCGGCCGTCAATCTCCCAATTACCATCCGGGCATCAAAGGGGTTCCATATTTGCTGGCAAGGTTACCAAAACCGCCACCAGCCAGTCAGTGATCCACTGACGGGCGCCCCACCGCAGCCAGCGCCTGTTCCACCCCCCTCTGAAGTCCCAGGTTAAATATATCCATGCCAATGTCGTTGAGGTGAACACCATCCCTCCTCAACAAGTCATTGTTGTTTCCCTCCAAATCTTTGTGACGGACAACGACCCCCCCGATCCTCCGAACAAATTTGGACACCTGGGCGTTGACCTTCCTCCGAAAATTTTCTAAACAGGGTCCCGGAACTTCTCTAGCCCAAATAGAACGAGGGACAATCTCTGACCATACAAAAGTCACACTGGTAAACATTGCAAGGCATTGAGCAATATCACCTTTCATGGCAGCAATGAGATCCACGGACCGGGTGTAACCTACGTCATTCCCGCCGGCGTGAACCACCAGGACAATGTGACCGGACACGCGGGTACGGAGGTGCCAACATTCCCACAGTACCTGATGCCAACGCAGCCTGCGCAGGCCCAGCCAGCGAATCCTTGCCACGGTCGAAGAGAGTCCCAAATTTCTCCCATAGTTCCGGATCTCTGCACGACGAGCCGCCCAGAAGACAAAGGAATCACCCAAAATCCAAACTTGAGTCGGGGGAAAACCTGAAATTAACACAAAAGGTGAGGGCGAACATACAGCGAAAAACGAGACGACTCCCATCTACCCAGCCGCTGAAGTTCCGTATCGGAAAACCCTAAGCCAGAAGCGGCGGTGGCAGCGCCTATGCGAAATGAGTGAGTTGAAAAATCGCCCGCTGGTAAGCCTAAAGCCTCGAGGCAAAAACGAAAAACTTTTAAAAATTGGAAGCGACTCAAAGAGGAGGAGTCAGCATGCACGAAAAAAGTGGGAGATGGGGGGCGCGCGGAAAGAAAAGGAACGGCCAGAGACACAGGACAGAATGGGCCGCCACAGTGGTGCAGCACCACTCGGCGGCCCCTGCCAAGGCTGTCAGTCTTCGAGGAGCGCAATAAAATGGTGACACTGCGCTCCGACAGGACGACATCCTCCGATCGAATACCCCCAGTGGAAGACCTGGATTTTGCAACTAATTCCCCGATGCGAAAAGCCCCAAAAAACGCCCATGAGAAAGCTACTCGGAACAGCAAAATCTCAAACTCGGATGAGCACACCTCTGGCAACATAGCCAAAACATCCGATAAAATCTGTAAAGAAATGGGGCGCCTGGAATCAGGCAGATGAGTGATGCGTTTCCAGCCCCTCAATATCCGACGCACTGGAAAGGCTTTTGTGACATCCCCCCACCCCAGAAGCTGAAACCAAAAGGATAAGGCGGACATGGCCGAAGAGACAGTGGAACCCGACACTCCCTTATCCTGTAACTGGACCAGGTAAGCAAAAAGGATCAAACGTCTATCATCCGGAGATGAAATAGAGAACTCACCGCCCGACGCTTGTGACCACTCGTGCCAGACCCGACAATACGACGCCCACGTCCTCGGAGAAAGCGACGACCGAAGCAGTTCTAACAATCCCCGGAAACGAGGTTCCATAAGTGGGCCGGACAGGGGAGGCCCTCCAGCGAAGCCGACGGAGCCAGGGAACGAAAACGGGGGTACTGTTGGCGGGAAAGAGCATCGGCAATGTCATTAGAAACTCCCGGAACGTGTTTTGCCCTAACATAAATGTTAAATTGCAAACATTTTAAAACCAAAAAACGCAACAGTGATACGACCGGGGGGGAACTGGCCGATTGCTTGTTCACTACCTGCACTACGCTCATATTGTCTGACCAAAAGATCACCTGACGATTGCGCAACTGTTCACCCCAGAGCTCCACCGCTACAATGATCGGGAAAAGCTCCAAAAGGGTGAGATTGCGCAATAAATCCATGCGGGCCCATGAGGCCGGCCAACATTCCGCAGACCACTCCCCCCGAAAGAAGGCACCGAAACCACAGGATCCTGCCGCATCAGTGTACAACTCCAGCTGTGAGTTCGGTACCTCCTCCCGCAACCAACAAGACTGTCCGTTGTAGGATTGCAAAAAAGTTAGCCAAATGTCCAAATCCGCCCGCATGGGCTTGGTGATCCGAACGTGGTGGTGCGGGGCCGTAACGCCCTTCGTGGCCCAAGACAATCGCCTGCAGAAAGCCCTCCCCATACGTATGACCCTGCACGCGAATACTAGGTGCCCCAGCAGAGATTGTAGCTGTTTCAGCTGAAGTTTTTTGGACCCTTTCGCCAAACGAACCAAGGATAAAAGCCTGGTCAGCTTCTCCCTCGGCAGGCGAAAGACCATGGCCACTGTGTCAATCTCAATACCCAAAAAGGATAGTACCGTTACCGGACCCTCAGTTTTGTCCACGGACAGTGGAACAGTGAAACGCCGACAAATATCTTGAAAAACAGAGAGCAAGCATTGACACTGCCCGCTGTCCGAGGGACCCACAAAAAGGAAATCATCCAAGTAGTGCAGCATGGACTGAGATCCGGCCTCCCGGGCGACCACCCACTCAAGGAAGCTACTAAATAACTCGAAGAAGTAACACGAGATGGCGCAACCCATAGGCAGGCACATATCGAAGAAATAGCTTCCCTGAAAGTAGCAACCCAGGAGGTGGAAACAATCCGGGTGGACCGGGAGAAGGCGAAAAGCGGATTCAATGTCCGCTTTTGCCAAAAGAGCGGAACGCCCTGCTGCCCTGACGAGGTGAAGAGCCTTATCAAACGACGCATAATGCACCCGCGATTCCTCGCGATCAATTCCGTCGTTGACAGAGGAGCCGGAAGGGTAAGATAAGTGATGAATTAAACGAAATTTACCACTCGCCTTTTTGGGGACCACGCCCAGTGGGGACACCCGCAGGTTGTGAAATGGGGGAAGATCAAAGGGGCCCGCCATGCGCCCCAGTTCCAGCTCTTTCTGGATTTTCTCGGCCACTACTGATTCAAATTCAACAGCCGATTTTAAATTAGCCGACATGGTAGGCGCGTTCGATGGGGAAAACGGTATCCAAAAACCTCGATCCAGGCCATCCTTTAGGATCAGGGCCTCCCTACGAAGGGGGTACCGGTCTAGCCAGGGCGACATCTCTAGGACGTTTACCGGCGTCCTCCGGCTTAGGAAGGTCGGTCTTGGCTCCCGCTCTGGAAAGTGTCTGTTTACCCTTCCTGAAACACCGGCTGGAGGGGTGAGTGCCCCCACAGCTAGAGCACTCATGCCTGAAGCGACAGGCGGAGTACCACTTACAGTGGCTTTCGTTGAAAAGCCAACAGACACCTTTTTTGGAGGCGGTCGACGCTCCGGATTGAGGAGCGCCGACCGCGGACTGAAAGGACGCCGGCCTATGAGGGCACATTAGCAACAGCCATAGGCTACCATCCTGACAGTCGAAACGAAGCTCCTTGCGCGCCGCCATCTTCTGTCTAAACTGGGTGTCATACTGGAACCAGCATTGACCCCCATAAACCTTGTACGCTCCCCAGATAAGGTCCAGGTAGCAGAACAAGGAGGTCGCCAACTCTGGGTAACGCTCACAGAGCACACCCGCGTAGGCACAAAAACCTTGCAGCCAGTTCCCAAATGTTCTAGGAAGCTGCTTGACTTTATCGCCCTGCGTAGCGACGTCTACCCGACGGGATTTGTCGACCGTTTCCCTGTCCGATGGAACTAGAGCGAGGAAATCAACGAAATCCCGACGCCAAATTCTTTCCTTCGTCTCCTCCGGTATGTGGGCACCCGTGGGGGCTACAGCCCACAAGGCCCCTTCGGAAGGAGGGGAAAAATTTGCCGCCGCGCCTGAAACACCCATACTAGAAAGAACCGACCTGACCACCGACACTATACGGTCTTCGGGGCCCGATACGGAATCATCAACAGACCTCCCCCAAATCAATTCACAATCATACTCACTGATCCTCGGGGGCATCACTGATGGACGATCAACGGGCGAGGCGGTGTCCCATGCGACTCCAGGAGACTGCAGGCTGGAACGGCCAGCACCGTGAGGAGCAACGGGGCCGTGTATGTTCGGGCCGTCTCGGCCGACTGATAGATCCAAAGGCGGGGATCCCGCCACGGACACTGAAGGGTCCCCCTGGCCGAGGGCAGCGACTGTGCAGGTGCAGGAGTGCCTCTGGATTCTGACCGGCTGATCCGGGGCGGAAGCTGCCGCCAGCCCGGATCCGGAATCTCCCGCCCAGCTGGGCGCAGGGAGACTGGCGTTACCCGCCATGTTGACCGCGTAGGAGGGGTTAGACCCCGGAGACTGGAGGGGGGGAATCCGCGAGCCCTCCGCCCAACCGGGCGCTGGAGGGCGTCCGAGAGCACGGGGGGGGATGGCATCCGTGAGGGCAGATAAACCCGCACCCGCCCTGCCAGGCGCAGGGGGGGCACATCCCATCCGGGATGCTAGATGACATGGCGCGGCCCGGATCTGGGACCTGTCCCCCACCCGTCCGGGTGCAATGGGAGTCCTGCCCTGCGAAAAGCCCGCTCCCGATGGCCCAGAAGCCGCTGAGGGCCCCGCCCATGAAGGCGCCGGGGGACCCTGCGACCTGGCCACGTTTGCACGATTTCCATCCCGGGACGAATTACCCCCCACCCAGCTGGGTGCTGAAAGGGCCACATGTTGTAGGGCGCCCTGGCCATGGGAATCCTGAGCCGGCTGCGACCCCGCCCTGGAGGGCGCAGGATGGGGCAGCCCGCACCCATATGCTCCCCTGCGAATGCCCCCACCATCACCCCCCGCCCAGCCGGGCGCGGAGGGGTGCTGGGCACATGCATTGCTGGAGCTGTGCACAGCCAGTTCGAATTCTCCCGCCTGTCTAGGCGCAGGGAGCGAACTGGCCGCTAGGGGGAGCCGGTATGGAATCGAATCGCCGCCGCCCGAGGGAACGAAAGCCGCCGCCGGAGCAGGCGAACAGCTCCGGCCCCCTCCAGCCGCCCTGCGAGAGGACAGCCTGGCCGAGGAGCGGAGCGGCCGCACACCCGCCGCCCCCCCGCTGCTAGCAGGGGCGGAAGCAGGTACCAAACGGCTCGAGGCCGTGGGCTGGAGCGCTCCAGCTCCATCCAGGCCTCGCGCCATGCACAGGGAAGGGGAGGGGGGCGAGGGGGGTGCTGCTGAGCGGGGGCTACGTGAACGGGGACACCGAGGGGGGGGCTGCACGTTACTCCGGATGGCCGGGGAAGGTGACCGACGAGGGGGGGCACGCCGAGAGCGGGCGGCCGACCCCCGCTTCCTGGCTGCTGGAGCCCTGGGAACCCGCACCGGAGAGGGATGGATGGGGGGAGGAGGGGGGGAGCAGTGAGAGGCCGCAGAGGGACTGGGGCTAAAACGAGAAGGTGGACGGGCGCGTCTGCGGGCCCTGCGTCCATCTGACTCAGGAGGAGGAACAGGGGAAGGGGCAGTGGAAGGGGCAGGAGAGGGCACCCCAGGGGATAGGAGGGCAAAGAGCCAGTCAGCCTGACCCCTGAGGGCCAGCTCACGGACCTTAGCCAGGAGGTGATCCGTGTCCATAGCTGGAGCCGCAGGGTCAGGTCCGAGCTCTTCCATGCTTCCGTCCGAAAAGGACCATAATCCCCTGGGGTGCCAAACTCCTGAGCTCAGGCCCAACCCTTTTCCCCCTTTGTACCAATCCTAAGTTATAACAACTTTACTGCAACTCCTCCCTGGTCATGCCCCCATCAGTCAGGGCTCTCTCTCCCGATGGGCTCAAGAGGCTCTCATTATGTACAGAGTGCAGGATTCAGGAGTGTTATGTACAGAGTGTAGAGTTCAGGGGTGCGCTATGTACAGAGTGCAGGGTTTAGGGGTGCGCTACATTCAGAGTGCAGCATTCAGGAATGTGTTATGTACAGAGTGCAGAGTTCAGGGGTGCGCTATGTACAGAGTGCACGGTTTAGGGGTGCACGACATTCAGAGTGCAGCATTCAGGAGTGTTATGTACAGAGTGCAGAGTTCAGGGGTGCGCTATGTACAGAGTGCAGGGTTTAGGGGTGTGCTACATTCAGAGTGCAGGATTCAGGAATGTGTTATGTACAGAGTGCAGAGTTCAGGGGTGTGATGTGTACCGAGTGCAGGGTCTTGATCAGTCACTGCTGTAAGGTATGTAGGTGTGCGCAGATGGGAAGGGTTGGTTCCCAGAGGTTCGTGCCCAGTTGGAGGAAAAGGTGGTGGTGGACCCTGTTAGAGCCTGGGCTGCTAGCCCGGGGAACAGCCTTGTGGTCGACTCCGCGTATGCTTGAGAAGAAGTGAAAGTAAAGGAGCGCCCGGTATCCAGTAAATATAGGTAATAAAGACGTTTAATTTGAAGTCACGGTAATAAAATGAGGCTAACGCGTTTCGGGGACTAAAGGCTCCCACTATCAGGGCTGCTAATGAGAGTTGTTACAGAATGGTCCTGTTGGGGGTTGCCTTTGGCACATAGATCGGGCCGATAGATGTCCAATCACTGACTGTGTGTTCAAAGGCAGCACTGAGGATTGAGCGCAGCCGAGGGAGGACACGGCAGGGGTGAGAAAACGGCAGGGGTGAGCGCACCGCTGGATCGTGGGACAGGTGAGTGGCTGTTTATTAAAAGTCAGCAGCTACACTTTTTTGTAAACATAACCCACAGAGGTACAGGCCGATGCACCCGTGGGAATGAAGCCTTATTTATCCATCCCAGCAAAACTGTCGACATTGCTCTTTATCTTTCAGAGCAAACTCGCAGTCTGTTTAATGCCCGAACCTCACTGTGCTCATCTTTCCCAGTGCTCCCCCTCCATCCCATTCACCTGCAGTCCGAACTCTTTCTAAGCTCCATGTCGGATGATGTCAGAGCTTGCACAGGCTGAAGATGTCACAAATCATGTGACAGTGTTCAGGGCTGGTGATTGGCTATTTAGGCATAGGCACTGCATTAAGGGAGAAGGTCACATGCACCCCTATGTCATCAAAGGGCCCATAAGTGGGTCAGGGGATGTGATCTAAAGAGGCTTTGTCATGCTGTAGAGGCAAATTGACATAGGCCCTTTAAGAGGTGAGGTCCATTTTAACTCCATCCTGCCCGCTGTTGCCCTGTAATTTTAGGCAGGGGTGGGACTTCCTGATGGCATGATCTCTGTGATTGGCTGTCACAGTGGTCACCTGATTGGGTGCCCAATTGGTGGTTAACTGGAGGCCAGGAGCTGTTGCTCGATCACAATGCCAGGAGTGCGCACTGTGCGTAGCACAGAAACTTCAGAGGTCATGGACACACATGTGCAGTGTTTCGTCGTTAAAGCCTACCCTCCTTCCCACTGCCATAGGCATGCGCAGGGGGTGTGCCAGTGTGCCTGGGCACACCCTAATAACTGCATGTGGTGCTGATTCCCCCTACTGCCTGGGCTTCCCCCTATGTTGGCCCCCTAGCACCCCAGTGCCACTGGCTTTCCTTCTCTCCTCTCCTCGCAGCTGCTGCAGGGGATGTTTCAAGATGGAGAACGGGGGAAGGGCCTAGTAAATATGTCATTTACCAGCGCCTTCCTTTTCTAAATGAACACAGTGAACACACTCACTCGCTGTGTTCATTCTTAACAGGGGCATTGTAAACTGTGTTTACTATGCTTCAGCTTGTGAATGAACAGGAAGCTGCTCAGCATGAGGCACTTCCCATTCATTCCCTGTCAGGTGCAGCTGAGGCTGCAGAGAAAAGCATGTGTGCATAGCTCCCAACTGTCCCTGATTTCGAGGGACTGTCCCTGATTTGGAGCAATGTCCCTCTGTCCCTCATTCCTCCTCATTTGTCCCTCATTTTTGTCTGATCTATATAGATGTTTTAAGAATGCACTTTTTATCTATCAAAAAGTGTTTTCCAGCACTAAACCTTTCATCTGATTTCTAAATTGCTGCATTTGTAAATTTCAAAAGCCAATATAAAGGAATAGTAGTGGTAAAAAAAGCACTTAACCAATCTTGTTTTTTGTGTGCAATTCTCTATTAAGGGGGCGTGGCAAGGGGTGTGTCCTATGCCTGCATGCTTTTGCTGATAGATGTCCCTCATTCCCATCTCAAAAAGTTGGGAGGTATGATGTGTGTTTGAACTTTGGGGCGCACATGCACCCTAATGCAATAGGCTGCGCAGACCTATGGCCACTGTATATATGCATTACGTGGTCTGCAAGAGATTATTATAACAAAAAAGTCTACAGATTCCCGCACAGGATCTGCTGTGAGCTGGGCTCTGCAAAACTGAAATTTTGCAACAGTTCTTTTTTTTACAGTATGCTGGCAGCAAGCAGTAAAATTTGGAAGAAAAAATAATAAAATTAATTGCAAACAGAAAATGTGCTTGAAGTGTTGATAAAAACTAATTATATGGTTCTCTATATTTACTATATCACAGCAATATTTTTTACTGGCCCTTTTCACTTTATTGGATTTTTATGTGCGTGAGCCGTACCTTTTGTGATCTACCACTAGATGGCAGTGTTACACCCACCTTCATACACTGCATTGGTTCTTATGAGTTACCGTATATACTCGAGTATAAGTCGTTCCGAGTATAAGTCGAGGCCCTAATTTACCACAAAAAAATGGGAAAAACTTATTGACCCGAGTATAAGACGAGGGTGAGAAATGCACAGCTACTGTAAGTGGAAAAGAGGGTCAACAATGCCAATTTGCAGCATCACTGTGCCCATTTGCATGCCTCACTGTGCCCATTTGCAGCCATAGGTCCCCTGAACTTCAAACTCGGTAGTTAAGGGTTCCTAGATGCCCCCTAGCTGCAGCCAAAATTTGGGGTCTCTGAACCCAAAGGGTCCCGAAATGACATTGCTGCAGATAGACACAGTTGACCAAATGTGGGGCCCCGTATCTCGGGGTCACTTAGTGCTAAGTACCCCAAATTTGATATGCAAACCCAGTGGAACTAGCACCATAACATTTCCAAAGCTGGGGTTTCTAGCACCAAGTGGCCCTGAGATACAGGGCCCCAAAAATCAGTTCAGAAAATGTCAAGCACTTTTTTGCAGCAGAGAATGACATTTTCCGAACCGGTTTTGAGGCCCCGTATCTCAGGGCCACTTAGTGCTAGGAACCCCAGCTTTGGATATGTTATGGTACCAGTTCCACTGGGTTTGTGCACCAAATTTGGGATTCCTAGCACCAAGTGGCCCTGAGATATGGGGCCCCAAAATCGGTTCAGAAAATGTCAAGCTCTTTTCTGCTGCAGAGTATGACATTTTCCAAACCGATTTTGGGGCCCCGTATCTCAGGGCTACTTAGAGCTAGGAACTTCAGCTTTGGATATGTTGTGGTACCAGTTCCACTGGGTTTGCACACCAAATTTGGGGTTCCTAGCACTAAGTGGCCCTGAGATACGGGGCCCCAAAGTCGGTTCGGAAAATGAATTTTTTGCTGCAGAAAAGTGCTTGACTCGAGTATAAGTCGAGGGGGGCACTTTCAGCACAAAAAAATGTTCTGAAAAATTCGACTTATACTCGAGTATATACGGTATGTAGCAAAGTAGAACCTTTTTATAACAGAAGTTGTCTGTATTTCTCACTTCCATCTCACATTAAAAAATAAAAGGGGGTTTATGATGTTATGATAGTGGGCAGAGCCATATAAAACATTCCTTTGCACCTCTGGGTCGGCATAACATTGTAGAGCTATTTTATTCCAAACTGCATAGGGTCCCCAGTCCTGGGTCGATGGGCTTTTTCTTACTTCAGGCGGGTTTTCCTATACAAGTCCCTAGCTCCCAACTGTCCCTGATTTCAGGGGAGACTGTCCCTGATTTGGAGCAATGTCCCTCATTCCTCCTCATTTGTCCCTCATTTTGGTCTGATCTATATAGATGTATATAAAATGCACTCTTTATCTATAAAAAAGTGTTTTCCAGCGCTAAACCTTTCATCTGATTTCTAAATTGCTGCATTTGTAAATTCCAAAAGCCAATATAAAGGAATAATAGTGGTAAAAAAAAAGCACTTGCGGGTTTAACCAATCTTGGTTTTTTGTACAATTCTCCTTTAAGGGGGCGTGGTAGGGGGTGTGTCCTATGCCTGCATACTTTTTCTGATAGGTGTCCCTTATTCCCATCTCAAAAAGTTGGGAGGTATACAAGTCTGTGGGAATGCAAAAACTGCATGAAGCAGGTTAAAAGGAAGTTAAATACACTTTTTCAATAAACTCTAACCTAAGATTCCTTTTTTAATTGATATCAAGCCATACCCCCCTGATTTCGAGGAACTGTCCCTGATTTGGAGCAATGCCCCCCTGTCCCTCTTTCCTCCTCATTTGTCCCTCATTTTGGTCTGATCTATATAGTTGTATATAAAATGCACTTTTTATCTTTCAAAACGTGTTTCCCAGTGCTAAACCTTTCATCCAATGTCTAAATTGCTGAATTTGTACATTTTAAAAGCCAATATAAAGGAATAGTACCCTGTTTCCCTGAAAATAAGACCTAGCGTGATTGTCGGTGATGGCTGCAATATGAGCCCTACCCCCCCAAATAAGCCCTAGTTAAAGTCTTTGTAGGTCTTCTTTTCAGGGTAGGGCTTATTTGGGGGGTAGGGCTTATATTGCAGCCATCACCGACAATCACGTTAGGTCTTATTTTCGGGGAAACAGGGTAGTGGTAAAAAAAAAGCACTTGTGGATTTATTTAACCTTTTTTGAGGGGGGTTAATTCTCCTTTAAGGGGGTGTGGCAGGGGGGCGTGTCCTATGCCTACATACATTTTGCTAGTAGGTGACCCTCATTCCCATCTCAAAATATTGGGAGGTATGTCAAGCTAAGGCCATCAACACAAGCCCAAGCCCATTGACACAGGCCCTAAAGCTGTTCCAGGCTTGTCGGCTATCATCAGTGCTGGGCATGAAAAGCTATTGTGGAGTAGAGCTTGAGAAATTAGTTAAATGGCTCTCCTAAAAATAAAAAATAAAAAAAGCAAAAGTCGCCCAACTATGTCTCCACACTCCCATTGGCGGACAAAGGACAGGCATGGCAGGGAGAAGGCAGGGAGACCAGTGAACATCCATTCGCTGATCTCCCCTGCCTAGTAAGAGCTAAAAGCAAAGTGTAATATGTCACTTCTGTGTCCAGCTGTTTCCCTGGCTGCAACGATCTAATGGAAGCAAGAAGCTAATGGAGCACAATCTGCTGCTCCAAAAGACCCATGATGTGCCAATAAAGAGAACCTGTCACAAGAAAAGTATCACAGGACCTTTTGTACCCTATGTGATAAAAAAAAAAAAAAATTTAGTAAAACCCAAAAGCAAACATTTATTATAACGCATCTTACTAATTCTTAGATGTGATGGCTGCATTTGTTTACTTTTTTAGGCTTTCTTTCTTTTATTTTCATCTGCTGATCTGGCCAGTGAAAAAGAACAAGCTACCCTTGCTGTTACAGGGATGAGATAAAACATTTACTGCTGACATGGGATGCTTACAATGATCAGCTTTTATTTATTATGTAAAACCTTTATCCCAAAAGGAAAAAAAAAATGTTTGCTGTTACTGTTACCATTGCACAGAGCAGGTAAGTATAACATGTTTATTTTAGTTTAAAAAACAACGAAGGTTTAATATCACTTTAAAAAGCAGATCACAAGATGAAAATAAAAGAAAGAAAGACTTAAAAAGAAAAACAAATGCAGCCATCACATCTAACAATTGGTAAGCTGCAATATAATAAATGTTTGCTTTTGGGTTTAATATCGCTTTAATGCTTGACATGTTGGGTATCCGTTTATTCGGTACAACCTTATCTCTTATATTTTTCCAAAATGTGGGTAATGTATTTTTACTAAAATATTGCGCTCGATAAACCGCTGCACTAATATTGCATGGCGTTAAAATTTGGAACTCCCATCATTTTATTCTTGAGGGTGTGTACTTCCAGAAAATACATAATGGGGGTTTTAAGTAAACTTCAAGCCTAAAATTATTTTTAACCAGTTCCCGACCGGCGCACGCCGATGTACGTCGTCAGAATGGCACGGCTGGGCAAATGGACTTACAGGTAGGTCCATTTGAATTCCCCGCTGTGCCATTGCGTGCGCACGCGCCGGCCGTGAGTCGGGTCGCGGGTCCCGCGGACTCGATCGCCGCAGGGATACCCGCGATCGCCTCATGGAGAGGGCGAACGGGGAGATGCCGATGTAAACAAGCATCTCCCCGTTCTGCCTAGTGACAGTGTCACTCGATCTCTGCTCCCTGTCATCAGAGCAGAGATCAGTGACGTCACCCACACAGCCCATCCCCCTACAGTTAGAATCACTCCCCTAGGACACACTCAACCCCTCCCCGCCCCCTAGTGATTAACCCCTTCACTGCCAGTGTCATTTACACAGTAATCAGTGCATTTTTAATCGTACTGATCGCTTTATAAATGACAATGGTCCCAAAAATGTGTCAAAAATGTCCGACATGTCCGCCATAACGTCGCAGTCACAATAAAAATCGCTGATCGCCGCCATTACTAGTAAAAAAAAAAATATTAATAAAAATGCCATAAAACTATCCCCTATTTAGTAAACGCTATAACTTTTGCGCAAACCAATCAATAAACGCTTATCGCGATTTTTTTAACAAAATTATGTAGAAGAATACGATCGGCCTAAACTGAGGAAAAAAAATGTTTTTTATATATTTTTGGGGGATATTTATTATAGCAAAATGTAAAAAATAATGCGTTTTTTTTCAAAATTGTCGCTCTTATTTTGTTTATAGCGCAAAAAATAAAAATCGTAGAGGCGATCAAATACCACCAAAAGAAAGCTCTATTTGTGGAAGAAAAAGGACGTCAATTTTGTTTGGGAGCCACGTCGCACGACCGTGCAATTGTTAGTTAAAGCGACGCAGTGCCGAATCGCAAAAAACGCTCTGGTCAGGAAGGGGGTAAAATCTTCCGGGGCTGAAGCGGTTAAAACATGTCCAAAAAAAAAAAAAAATAAGCGAAAGGGTCAAATGGCGTACTGATGCAGAGCACAGTAGATTGCGGCAGTTGAAAAGGATTCGCAGTACCACTGGCAAGTGCTGAATTGTGATTGGCTCTGACTCATCAATGGCAGCTCACCTCTCACACTACAATAACTCAAACTGACAACATTTGTAGTCAATACATTTTTTTTTTGTAATCAAAGCAGTAAAACACATTTTTCCTCCACGCTTTCAGGTTTTTGCTGTATAACAGGTTTTAATGTGTTTTTCTCTTATCCTGTGCGGCTTCACAAGAAGAAAGTCTGGGGATTTCTTTACGGACATAGTATCACATATATTAACAACTTCAGTGTTATCCTGACAGCTTTTCATTGACAGACAAACCTTGAGAAGGGCAGGTGATTTGCCGCGGCAAAGTGTCAGCTTCATTGCCTTTTTTGCGATTCGGCACTGCGTCGCTTTAACTGACAATTGCGCGGTCGTGCAACGTTGCACCCAAACAAAATTGACGTTCTTTTTTTCCCACAAATAGAGCTTTCTTTTGGTGGTATTTGATCACTTTCTTTTTTACACTATAAACAAAAAAAGAGCGACAATTTTGAAAAAAAAAACCCAATATTTTTTGCTATATAAAAAAAAAAAAAAAAAATTTCTTCATCAGTTTAGGCCGATATGTATTCTTCTACATATTGATTGGTTTGCATAAAAGTTATAGCGTCTACAAAATAGGGGATAGATTTATTGCATTTTTATTGTTTTTATTATTTTTACTAGTAATGGCAGCGATCTGCGATTTTTAATGGGACTGCGTCACTTTTGAAACTTTTTCGGGACCATTAACATTTATACAGCGATCAGTGCTATAAAAATGCACTGATTACTGTTTAAATGACACTGGCAGGGAAGGGTTTAACACTAGGGGGTGATCAAGGGGTTAACTGTGTTCCCTGACTGTGTGTTCTAACTGTAGGGGGAGGAGACTGACTATAGGAGATGACAGATCATGGTTCCTAGCTATTAGGAACTCCCGATTTGTCACTCCTCTCAGAACAGAACAGGGATTGGTGTGTTTACACACACACACGTCCCTGTTCTGCCTCTTGTGCCCGCGATCGCTCGTGGCAGGCGATCATCGCGAGGGGGGGAGGGGACTGACTGGAGGAGGAGAGAGATTGCTGTTCCTAATCACTAGGAACAGCAGATCTCTCTCTCCTCCTCCCCTGTCAGAACGGTGATCTGTCTGTTTACATTGCATCAGGTCCCCCGGCGTGCAGCGGGCACACGCCTGCTATGGCTCTTAAAAGAGGCGACATACGCCTACGGCGAATTGCGGGAACGAGCCGACCTGCCAGCGTATAATGACGGCGGCTGGTCGGCAAGTGGTGAAACACCAAGGCTTGGTTCACACTTGTGCAATGACAGACATCGCATGTGATTCGCAGCGCATTGCTTTGCACATCACATGCGTTGTCTGTGCGAAATCACTGCGCATTTGCACCATAATGGGGCAGGGCCCTTTTTTTGGGTCCGCACTGGAATGAGATGTCATGCCATCCGATTCCTGTACCATTTCATCTGCGAACCGACTTGGGGGTGTCATTAACTTTACGTTGACACCCCCAACGGTTCGTAGATGTCAGTGTGAACCAGTGTGCGATTCAGGTGCGATGTGGGAAACGGCACTAAATCGCAAGGTTTCCTGCATCGCACCAGTGTGAACTGGGACTAAATGTGGCTAAATGCATGTACACGCGACTAAATCTACTGTAGAGCAGGAATGTCTAGAAGCAGGAAAAAAGTGACCCGGGGGGCATAATTGTTGTTTGTACCTCTCAGATCCCTTTTCCTGCATTTAGGTTCACATCCCATGCAGTCCAGTGCGTTTTTATTCTGCATCAAAAATGCATGGATAGTGTTTAACATGGATTCCAATGGCCTTAGTTCACACCAGTAGAGTCCGTTCCAGTGCAGTCAACAAAAGTGGATTATGTGCAGTTTTTCTGTATGGAACACATCTGGAACGCAGCAAAAATGCACTGGAACGCACATGTCCTGGATTTGTGAGCCAGCTGTGACTTCCTGATGAATCCCAGCTTGCACCCCACCACGCATGCATGAGATTTCAAAGTGCAGGGAAACTGGTCCTGCAGCCTCCTGGGACGTGTGACGTGTCTCAGGAGGCTCTCGGCAGGGAGAGGATTGGGACAAGGCAGTGGGGTTGAAAGAAAGCTCTATTTGTGGGGAGAAAAGGACATCAATTTTGTTTGGGTACAGCATCGCACGACCGCGCAATTGTCAGTTAATGCGACGCAGTGCCGCATGGCCTGGTCAGGAAGAGGGCAAATCCTAGTAAATTGTGAGGACAATTTTAAACTCCCTTTCTTGATTTTTCCCTGAAGGTAAGTCTATAATAAGGCTTACCTTAAGACTCCTTTCACACCGGGGCGGTTTATCAGGCGCTTTAGCGCTAGAAATAGCCTCTGCTAAGTGCCTGAAAACCGCCTCTCATTCATTCCAGTGTGCCATTTCACACTGGGGCGGTGCGCTTGGGGAACGGGAAAAAAAGTCCTGCAAGCAGCATCTTTGGGGCGGGTTGAGGGCGCTGTATACAGCGCTCCCAAAACGCCCCTGCCCATTGGAATGAATGGGCATCACTTTAAAAGTGCCTTAAAAGCACAAAATGGGAGTTTTTGACCCATTTTTTTGGGTTAAAAGCGCCCCACTAGCGGACGAAAAAAGCCCCGCTTTAACAGCGATAAAGTGGCGCTAAAACGCTTTACCGCGAATGCAGCTGAGGCCTCAGTGTTAAAGGGGTCATAGGTACAGTAAATATCTCCTAAACGTGCACCGTATACTGCACATGCGCACTGGGCTTTGAATGGACCGTGTCATTTATTCTGCACTGTGTGCCGTGGCCGTGACTCCTGCGCGCATGCTTGGGAGTAATGTCATCGTGGCTCTTCAATTCATACGGCTGAAGCCAGGGAACCTGGAAGGAAGGAAGACCGGGTGAAGATAAAAGCGCCTACAGCAGTGACCGGGCACCCCTGGAGGGCTTAGTTTTCTGGTAACCCTGCATACTAGCATAGCTCCCAACTGTCCCTGATTTCGAAGGGACTGTCCCTGATTTGGAGCAATATCCCTCTGTCCCTCTTTCCTCCTCATTTGTCCCTCATTTTGGTCTGATCTATATAGTAGTATATAAAATGCACTTTTTGCCTTTCAAAAGATGTTTTCCGGTGCTAAACCTTTCATCTAAATTGCTGCATTTGTACATTTTAAAAGCCAATATAAAGAAATAGTAGTGGTAAACAGGGCTGGACTGGGACAGAAATTTGGCCCTGGACTTTATTCAGACTGGCCCACTTACATTTTGAGTGTCCCATCAGCAGCCCCCTTACATCAGAGTCCCATCAGCAGCCCTTTACATCAGAGTCCCATCAGCAGCCCCTTACATCAGAGTTCCATCCGCAGCCCCTTACATCAGAGTCCCATCAGCACCCCTTACATCAGAGTCCCATCACCAGCCCCCTTACATCAGACTCCCATCACCAGCCCCCTTACATCAGAGTCCCATCACCAGCCCCCTTACATCAGAGTCCCATCAGCAGCCCCTTACATCAGAGTCCCATCAGCACTCCCTTACATCAGAGTCCCATCAGCACCCCCCTTACATCAGAGTCCCATCACCAGCCCCCTTACATCAGAGTCCCATCAGCAGCCCCCTTACATCAGAGTCCCATCACCAGCCCCCTTACATCAGAGTTCCGTCACCAGCCCCCTTACATCAGAGTTCCATCACTAGCCCCCTTACATCAGAGTCCCATCACTGGTCCCCTTACATCAGAGTGTCCCATCAGCAGCCCCCTTACATCAGAGTGTCCCATCAGCAGCCCCTTACATCGGAGTCCCATCAGCAGCCCCCTTACATCAGAGTTCCATCACTAGCCCCCTTACATCAGAGTCCCATCACTGGTCCCCTTACATCAGAGTGTCCCATCAGCAGCCCCCTTACATCAGAGTGTCCCATCAGCAGCCCCCTTACATCAGAGTGTCCCATCAGCAGCCCCCTTACATCAGAGTGTCCCATCAGCAGCCCCTTACATCAGAGTCCCATCAGCAGCCCCCTTACATCAGAGTCCCATCAGCAGCCCCCTTACATCAGAGTCCCATCAGCAGCCCCCTTACATCAGAGTCCCATCAGCAGCCCCCTTACATCAGAGTGTCCCATCAGAAGCCCCCTTACATCAGAGTCCCATCAGCAGCCCTCTTACATCAGAGAGTCCCCCATCTCCTCCCCCTCCCACGTGTACTCACAGTTCTGAAGGCAGCTTCTCTTCTTCCTCTCTCCAGTCATGTGATAAGTGACAAGTGATAAGGGGAGAGAGGAAGGAAAGTCTGCCGGCTGTCTATCTCCCCTGCCAGCTGGAGGGAGCAGAAAGCCTAATGCTCTCTCCAGCAAGTGACGGAAACTGCTCCTCCTGACAAGAGTGAAATCGCAATTACTCACTGTCAGAGAGAAGCAGCTTCAGGACTGCGCCTGACCGGCCCACTGAGCCATCGGCCCACCGGGAAACTCCCGGTAGTGCCGATGGCCAGTACATGCCTGGTGGTAAAAAAAAGTCCTTGTGGATTTAATTAACCTTTCATTTTGGTTAATTCTCCTTTAAGGGGGTGTGACATGGGGCGTGTCCTATGCCTACATACATTTGCTAGTAGGTGTCACTCATTCCCATCTCAAAATGTTGGGAGGTATGTACTAGGCATATTATGACTTAAACTGGCCGGGCCCAATTTTTTTTTTTGTTGCTGCGGTTTACTACCACTAGTACTGGAAGGTGTGGACTGCCAGATGTGCATATCACCCCTACAAAAAAAAACAAAACCTGACAGCACATTGGGGTGTGTGACTGTAACATTCCTTATTTCTGCAGGAGCTGGTACAGCTGAGGTCATCACTTGGCTATCAAATGGCAAGACTCTCATTCACATAGCCCTGTTTTATTTGTAATCTTATCTGATCATGGGGAGGGGAGGGGAGGGGGGGGGGCTTGGGAGAAAATTCCCAGCGTGCTTTGGAGATATGCATTGGCTCCCCACACTGAGCCAAAGCAAATGTCCAGTCTCTGGCAGGCCCTGGAACTGCAAACGTAGCAAAGTAAACCTGTCCATAGATACTGGATTCCAGTTGTGCTTCCTTTTCCTATCTTCTACATTTGTTGTTCTTGCTGTGCATCCTTTGCGGTCTCATTTTCATATAACTATTGTAGGGACCTTGCTTTAAGCTGGAGTGTGCCTAGTCTAAATTTAGTGCTTGCAAATAGGCTGAGCTTGGTTTATGCATAGCTCCCAACTGTCCCTGATTTTGAGGGACTGTCCCTGATTTGGAGCAATGTCCCTCTGTCCCTCTTTCCCCCTCATTTGTCCCTCATTTTGGTCTGATCCATATGGTTATATATAAAATGCACTTTTTATCTTTCAAAAAGTGTTTCCCAGTGCTAAACCTTTCATATAAATTCAAAATTGCTGCATTTGTAAATGTTAAAAACCAATATAAAAGGAATAGGAGTGGCAAAAAAAGTCCTTGTGGATTTGATTAACCTTTTTTTTTTGGGGTTAATTCTCCTTTAAGGGGGTGTGTCAGGAGGCATGTCCTATGCCTACATACGTTTGCAAGTAGGTGCTTCTCATTCCCATCTCAAAATGTTGGGAGGTATGTTGTCGGGGATCGTTAGGTTCCCCTAAACCCAGGGTATTGTTTGCTTCTGCCTGCTTCTGAGGAAGGTTATCCAATAGGTAGAG
This sequence comes from Lithobates clamitans, assembly GCA_037952925.1. Lineage (NCBI taxonomy): Eukaryota > Metazoa > Chordata > Amphibia > Anura > Ranidae > Lithobates > Lithobates clamitans. Next base: position 543,619 of record JBBGZY010001813.1, on the reverse strand, counting down.
TGAGACATTACAATGGATAGACAGTGTGAGCGGACCTTGTATTTAGGAACCAACCCGTAGTGTCCATCTCCAGGTCTCCTGCTATAATCAATGCTTTCTCCTGCCAACCTCTAAGGCAGGCCATAGATGATGCAATTTTTCCTTCCTGCAACTATGGGTTGCCAGAAAGAAAACTGCTTGATTCCCCCCATCAACCAGTGTTGATGGGGGAATTCCTCACGCAGATCTATTGTGTTCTCCCGGAGGGGGGCGCAGGGAGGTATCCCCAGTCCGGCAGAATACAGTCATTACTGCTATAGCCCCTGGCAATAATCGCATGTGAAAATCCAACATGCTGGTTGTACCCAAGTCAATCGATGGATCAACTTGGGTACAATCAGCCTGCCCATAGATGGTTTGAATCTTGGCCGGTCCCTGCTGAACCGACTGAGATTCAAACTATCTATGGCCAGCTTAAAGTGTTACTAAACCCACAACAGTAAAATCACTCTGTATATGCAGTAGAGCATGCTTGTTATACTCACTGTGGAACCTAAGGGGTTAATCCTCCACATTGTGTAAAAAGACTGTTTGATCATGTCTTCTCTGATCCTCCCTTTCTTACACTGTCCCCAACCCATCTCCTGATAGTACAGAACTTTGGGGGCACTCTAGCAATACACACCCAAGTGAGCATGTGCAGAGAGTATTTTTTTTTTCTTAGGAGGGTGCATGTGATCAGCACAGGGCCAATCAGCACTGTCCAGACAGAGGGTCAGGGATCCTGCAGCCTCAAAGGACAGCGAGAGTAGAATGAAAACTCCTCCTACAAGCTTTAGCCAGACACTGATAGAAGTCACAAGACTGCAATATACTGCTGATGAGAAAAGGTATTTAGCAGTTTATATTTACTAAAATAATTGCATTTTCATGTTCCGTTTTCTGTGGGAGACCAGATATAGTGAATGCAGGGTCCTGGGTTTTGTAGAATGTATCTTCAATGGTGTGGCATTTGGTGTCTTAAACACCTGAAGAGGAAAGTATCCACAAATGTTTTACTTAAATTTTCAGTTTCCAAAGTCACTATAATCAGAGAATTTATGGCCACCTTAACATGTGTGTGTAAATATAGCCAAAACTGTTCTTTTTTTTAAAGTTTGGGATCAAGTAAAGGAGAATTCTGGCTGTAATTTCTCTAATAGAGTAATCTCTATGATCGTTAGCTCCAACTAGTGGCCAAAAGCAGTATATTTTCTCATTGAGGTATTTCAGAAGTACCGCATTTTGGCCACTAGATGGCAATCATAGGGATAACTCATTTAGAAAAATGAAATCCAAAATGTATGCAGCATGCAGGACAGTGTGTACATTCGTCCAACAAATATTTTATAACTGGATCCCAGAGAGTTTAATACTACTTTAAAATGTAATGTACTATATTTCCATGAACAATGAGGATTGGAACAGTTCTTCTGTCTAAATGATGTTTCCTATTCCTGCCAAAAAAAAAACAAAAAAAAAACTTTGGACATTACTTTTTTTTTTTTCATTATGATTTTATAACATGAACTGATCCTCAGGGTTCAGACACCGAGCAACTTTTTCCTATTGGCTCTGAGATTGAAATTAAAAGCTGAAAAGGAGAATGAGGTTAAAATAGAAAGGCAATTTGACTTGGTTTCAGCCTGTTCTACAGCTCTGTGATCTTATATCGCATGTGATGGAGTCGGTTTAATCTGCCCCGAGAGTCATTCAGACTTAAGGAAAGAAAAAAAAATACATTTGCATATGCAGGGAAATTCCTTGCATATAATGTGTTGGGGTTTAATTAAGCATTTATTAAACTGAGCTCTTAAGAATGGGCAGCCTTTAGGGGACAGACAATAGGCCTTCTGTCTGGGACTGCTGTGCAGGTAACTGAATTGAATTGCTCTCTACAATATACTTTACAAGCCCTGTGCCTCATCAAAGAGCGAGCGCCAACCTTCATCCGTCCAAAGCCCATCATTATGGACGGGTGTTTGGCTTTATATACACATGCGATTTCGGCATTCAAGAATACTGACAAACAGTATCTAGGTTCATTTGGACAGCGTATAGTGGGCACCCTAAGGTGCCACATCCTATGCCAACATTTTTGGTGGAGCCCCCTATGGTTCTTATGAAGATACTGAAGCCACGTACACACCACTAGTTTTTTTTTTTTAAGCTCAGTTTGGAGCCACTGTACTAGCAATCTGATGTTAGTACAGCGATCTCCTCTGCTGTGCTATTGTGTTCTCACAGGGGGACGCCCCCCACCAGAACTCTCCGGCCAGTGCTCTCAGCCATTGGAGTTACTTCCGGGTATCGCGGGCTCGATCGGCCGGAGCCGCGATGACGTCACTCCCGCGCATGCAGATACAGAGGATATCTCCTAAACCGTTCAGGTTTAAGAGATATCCTGGGTAGCTACAGGTAAGCCTTATTATAGGCTTACCTGTAGCAAAAAGTGGATTGCAATGCCCCGTAAACACGATCGGATTTTCCGACAACAAATGTTGGATGTGAGCTTGTTGTCGGAAAGTCCGACCGTGTGTACGCTCCATCTAACATTTGTTGTCGGACTTTCCGCCAACAAATGTTGGCTACCAGGTTCTCAAATTTACCGCCAACAAAACTTTGTTGTCGGAATTTCCGATCGTGTGTACACAAGTCCGACGCACAAAAGTTGTTGTCTTGTACGTCACCGCGTTCCCACGTTTATAATTTTCGGCCAACATTTGTGTGACCGTGTGTATGCAAGACAAGTTGGAGCCAACAAACTTCGAACAAAATCCCATTGTTTTGTTGTCAGAAAGTCCGATCGTGTGTACAGGGCATAAGGGTTTACAACCACTTTAAGTTGCTGCTAAAGTTGTTGGAGTATCTCATAGTCATCCTATTCCTGCCCAAGTTCAAGTACTACAATGAAGTATCAGAAAAGCACACCCCTAGACTGTTCATTGAGCCAAAGGAGTGAATATGACTGTGTGCCTGGCTGCAAGTGCAAGTACGGGAAAAGCCCTTAGGGACCTTAAACTGCAAGCTCCCGCGGGAGAGAGCACTACATATATTTGAAGCTTCAGTAGAAAACCGGTGATTCATGGCACCTTGGGGTGCAGCAGCAGGCTCTACTGGCTCTATGCCAATTGGTTGTCCAGCTAGACCGGGCTGTAAAACTGACAGTTCAGCCCTACAGGTTACATTTGGGGAAGATAGTGGCTCCTGATACAGAGGGGGTCAATGTAACAGCATAACTCTGGTGATCACACAAAGAGAGTCCAGTATACTGCAGGGCTTTCAGAGCAGAATCCCGCTCTTCATTTATTTATGAATGAAGACTGCCATTGCAGCCTTTATTCATAAGTTTGTATTATATATTTATCAAAGTATTGTCCTTTAATGCCCACATAACACAAGTTCCATTTTGTTCAGAGCTCCGATATGACCGCATTCATGCCAAAACAAAATGGGCTAATCCAAAATTTGAGAATTTAGAAATACATTTTAAAGCGGAGTTCCACTCATAAAATTGATTTAGCATTATTCAGCTGCATTCAATACAATTAACAACATTTGGAAATTTCTTTTTTTTTTACTCACCTTTTCAGGTCTGTTGCTAGGGGGTCCCTCGTAATCTGCCTCTTCCTCTCCGCGGCTCCTGACATCATTTCCCTCGGCGCCCGCGCTCACTAGTGCTCCTGGGAGATGTCTGTCATCAATTCCCAGGAGTCACTGGGCAGCGCCGAGGGCTTCGTTGCCATCACAACGGGGGCGGGCACTTCTGACGCCCATCGTGATGGCAACGTCAGAAGTGTACGGCGCTGCGCCGTACATACTGCGCATGCGCGAGAACGGGCGGTGCATGCTGGTCACTCAGCTGCACCAGAGCCCAGAAGAGAGTGCTTATGGGCTTCACATGCCCACAAGCAAGATGGTAATAGACAAGAACAATGAATATAAGAGATCTTTCTCAATTAAATCGAGTGCTAGTAACAACTTTATAAATATGAAGATATTCATCCTAAAAAAATTTTTTATTTCATAGTCGGAACTCCGCTTTAAACTGTAGAAAGATCAGGGCTTTTTTCAGGGGGAACTTGGTGGAACTTAGTTCCACCACCTCTGGCTCGGACCCTTGGGGGGGGGAGGGGGGGGGCTGCTCACCACAATCACTTGTAAACACAGGAAGTCCGGTTTCTGTGTTTACAAGTGACAGCTCTGCACTCTGTATGTAATGCAATCCTGGTATTTAATGCCCCTTTAAGACCCTCCTACTGTTCGTGAAATTTGACTGACCACACCCACTATTTGATGTGATTTGGAGGGTGTGTGTAGGGGGAGGGGTTTTGGGGGGTTGTAGTTGAGTTCCAGCACCTATTGTTTGAGAAAAAAAGCCCTGAGAAAGATTAATACTAGATCAGCAATGGAGCGGGTGTAGGGCTACTGTGGCAAAGAAATATTTTTAACGTATAGCCAACGCCGAAACTTTCTTATTCAGATGAAGTCGTTTCTCAATGGGGTAGGTTTAAAACATCTGTCAGGTTTTGCTGCCAGGACTTCACTGGGGAGATTTCCCTTTACATCCTGTCCTCGTACGAAGGTAACATGGACATAGACAGCAATAGGAAACACTTTTTGCAGGGGGCTTCTCCCTACCAGGTTGCCCTTACTATTATATCACATAGGCAGTGCAGATTACAAACTGCTTGAATTTCAGAGTCCCTTTCTTTGATTACAAATCCCATATTTGGCACGCCGGCGATACCTAACACCAGCAAAAAGCAGAAACCCTGGAACACATAGAAGATGACTGTGCTTCCCTCCAACTTACAGACATAAAAACTGAGACAATCTGCTTCTACAATGTATTAGAATATCGTTTTAACACGTTTTACGGAGGAAACTAAGCATCCGCACAGACCCCTGTGGCAGGGAGAGCGAGTTGGAAAAATGTTTTCTGTCCAAGAAGACAATGTTTTAATCTTGCTTCCTTGCTCAAGTCTAGACCGAATAGTTCACGTGCGGCATAAGGGATCCCAAAACAGACATAAATTTTTTTCGCAGGATTGAAGAAAAACAATTGCAGATAGAAATGTAGAACTCAGAACAAAATATGGAACATGGGAACATGGAATATGTTTTTTCCATGTAGTCGGGTGCCCTGCTGGCTGTAAGATCTTCTCTCTGTCTGCTGTATGCAGTGCAGAACGGTGCCGCTGCGGGTTGTGTGTGTGTGTCTGCCCACTCCCCTCCCCCTCCCCTCCTGGCAGCAGCAAAGAGCCAGTCAGATGCAGGGAGATAATGATGATGCTGCTGAGAACATCAATTTATCAGTCCCTTTCTTTGAAGCCTCAGTTGCAAAGATTAATGAATTGGAAGCGCTCTGAAGCTTCTTGCTCACTACGCTTCAGTGATGAATGGACACAGGAGCGATTGGTAGCGATTACTCACTGTGTTCCTTCAGGAAAGGAAGGGGCTAATAAATTATATATTTACTGGCTCCTTCCCCTGCTCTCCATCCTGAAACATCCCCCTGTGTGCCCGCGGCAGCTGCCAGCAGGAGAGGAGAGGAGAGGAGAGGAGAGGAGGGAAGCCGGCAGTGCTGTGGGGGAAATGGGCACACAGGGGGGCCCAGACAGCAGATGGAAGGGGTGCATGTGCTAGAACCACTCCCCTGCAGTGCAGACGGAGGGAGAAACTGTCAGCGCTGCAGGGGGAGACAGAAGAGGATTGGTGTCTGCAATAAGACAGTACAACTGGCCCTCTTGCTCAGCAGGGGCCTGGGCCCCTCTTTTGAACTGATGGGGCCTGGGCCCTGTATAGGAGGGCTGGCTGTACTGCCTTATCAGCAGCCCTGCTTGGAGATAAAGTCCGGAGGGGTCGCTGCACACAACACCCATGACAGCCTTGCAAACAAGACAGAAGATTTTCCTGGGCTTTCAGGGAGGAAGCTGGGTCTTATGTGGGAAGAAGCGGAGTAATGCAAACCTGCTGCCAGGGTACTGATGCCTCCACCAGACAGAGCCATGGAGGGCTGGTGTGTGAAGACTCGAGTTGTGTGTTGTATGTATAGTAGCTGGGGACTGAGCCACTGAGAACCTCTTGCTGCTGTGGATTGTGAAGTACAGACCTGCTGCTTGGACCTGTATGTGCCTATGCCAGAGAGATTGAGCCTGTGAGAATCAGAGTGCTGGGGACAAGCCACCACGAATCCAGACCCTGAAGACTGCAGACCACCAAGCGTCCAGGACAAGGTTCACGGTATACCAGGACAGGTGAGTGGATTCAGCTGTGCTTGCAACCCAAGACAATTGGAGACTGCCCTTTTTGCCTAACAGCAGTTCACTGCATGCTGCCTTAAAGAGATGGTAATAAGTGCACCACCGTACAGATTGGGCCCCACTGTTAGCTGGCTGAAGAAGCAAGTCAGGTACTATATATTGAACAGTTACTTTATACAGGCAACCAAGTCTCAGAAGAATATTTCCTGGCCTAGATGTAAGGGATATATATATATATATAGATATAGATATATCTATATATATACCCGTTACATCTAGGCCAGGATATATTCTTCTGAGACTTGGTTGCCTGTATAAAGTAACTGTTCAATATAAGTACCTGACTATACCTGTGTATATATAGATATATATATACACATGCACAAAGTGGACTCATATACAACTGCTACCCTGCAATATTACACTTACTTGACCTACAGTCAAGTAGTCTGGTGTCTAATTCCATATGATAATATAGTTGTGGTAGTATACTAATACCTAAGCTAACATAGGTCCTTGTAGCACACTACCATATCCAGGTGTGTCCGAGGGGACGTGGCAGAGAACAGAGGATCCAGTATATCCAGTAGCTCCTTTGGAGGTAAGAGCTACATTCATTATTGCAGTAAAGTCGATTTCCCTTTCATTCATTGGAGGACACTTTGTATGGTATAGTGCCACCTAGTAGGACACTGAATACAACAAGAAAAAAAAAGAAAAAGACAGCCAATAGGCAGACCCTGCTGGTGATCAGACCCATACCATCTCCCACAGTGGACAAACTCAGTTATTAGCCTTGCGTCTAGGAGTGAGTGAATAAAAATTTGCTCCATGAAATACTAGTTCTTTTGGTTTTACTTCAAGCGCTGGCTGGGTGACAGATTGTATAATATAGATATAGTCCCTCCAGTCTAAGTGTTTGAGCACCTGCAGGCCAACATCACCGGTTGAAGCCGAGGTACTTTGTGCTCTCAAAGGAGACGGAAGAGGAGTCTTCCCAGGCTGTGGGCACAGTCTTGGCCCCTAATGAGGAGTTGAATAAAGGGTTGGCATCTTTGGGAGTGAAGACATAGCATCCACATCAACTTTTACTCCAGGAACTGTAATTAAGTCGGTCAGGGATAAACTTATTTTTTGATGAGTCTCTCCAATGAGAGTGGAAAGGACCAACTTGGCCATTTGCTTTGCCATGGCACTTTTGGTTCCTTTGCCAAAAAGTGGGCATCTCCCCCATGATACTCCAGTTTTTTAATTAAAAAAGCCACAGTTATTCCAGAGGAGAATTTCCTTTAAAGACCCTACAGAAATGAAGTCAGAGGCAGCTGCTGGGTCTACGCACACAGTCTTAGGATCCCTATTGTTTCCGGTTTGTGCCTCAACGCTTGTTTTACAAACCTTAATAGAGTCTGCAAAGTTCAAGGGTCTAGCAAAGGAACAGGTTTCACATGTTTATGTGGATTTGGGGGAGCAGCTGGTTACAAGGCTTGTAGTATGTTTGCGATGCAGCTCTGGATTTAGGTTCCTTGGTTTTAGCTTCAGCTGTGGTGATTCACAGGTTGATCAATGGACCAAACCTCTAAAAAGGCTCTTACAGATCCACCAATTGCAAAGGATTTACATTTTGGCGCAAGTGCTGGATGAGATCATCAAGCACCTCACTGGAGGAAGAAGTACCTTCTGGCCTCAGCTTATGAAGGCCAAGGATTCTTGTTGCAAACTAGACATGTGCAACTCATTTCGTTCCGAATTCTTTTTTTGACGATATTCGACAAAATTGTTAATTCGGAAATATTCGAATTAACGAAAACCCGTTTAACTAATTTTTCCAAAAACGAAAATTCATAAATTCGAAGATTCGTAAATTCAGAAATGTGTAAATTCGAAAATTTGGAAATTCGAAAATTTGAAAATCTGAAATAACAACTAACTAACTAATAATAATTACTAACTATTAAATTATAGGTATTGGAATTTCCTTTTAAATTTGGCTGTTAGTGAACGTAACGAATACGAATTTATCCGAAGTTACAAATGATCCGAAGTAACGAATGCCGCATCTAAACGAATGGAACGCAACAAATTAATAATAATAAATAATAATAATAACTTATTATTATTATTATTTATTATTATTAATTTGTTACGTTCCATTCATTTAGATGCAGCATTCCTAATTTTGGGTAATTAGTATCTTTGGATAAATTCATATTCGTTACGTTCATAAACAGCCAAATTTGAAAGGAAATTCCAGTACCTATAATTTAATAGTTTGTTATTTTTAGTTAGTTAGTTATTATTCTGAATTTGGGAATTTACGAATTTTGGAATTTACGAGTACCGCATCTAAACGATTGGAACATAACAAATTCAAATTTTTCTGAAGTTACAAATTTTTTCAAAATAACAAATTTCAATCATAACGAATGACCCAAAAAATGAGAAAAAAATATAAAAACGAATGAAATGAAAACGAACACACTTGTCTATTACAAACCCAGCCCTACATTTTCATGTCATAAGTGTTTTTTCTTTTAGACAAGAGGACTAAGTCCTCTACCATCACAGTGGGTAAGTATCCCTTGCAGGCCAAGCCCACCAAGTCTGCATAGACGCTCTCCTCCGCATAAAGGTTTGCACTCATGTCTTCAGCTGGGGGGAAGACTTCTATAATTTGCAGGCTATTGGCTCACCCAGGCTTGACATATCTCACCCAGAACTAAGAGTCAGCTTAAAAACCTAGGAGCCAACGCTATGCAACCTACGTTTGACTATAGCTGAAAGATACATTGTTAAGCAACAGTTAAAGCAAAAGTGATTGTAAAGGCACCATTTTTATTTTTTAACAATAACAAACATGTTATACTTACCTGCTCTGTGCAATGGTTTTGCACATAGCAGCCCCGATCCACCTCTTCTGGGTTCCCTGGGTGCACCTGGTCCCTCCCTCTTGCAGAGTGCTCCAATAGCAAGCTGCTTGCTAGGGGGGCACTTGTGCATGCTCGTTTCTGAGCCGGCTCTGTGTGTATATAAGACACAGAGCGAGGCTCCGCCCCACTCCCCCTGATTGACAGCCAATGGCTCCCACTACTGTGTCTGAGCCAATGAGGAGGGAGAGGCATGGGGTTTTATCCGACAGTCTGGTGGGGAGTGTTACACAAGGCAGACTGAGGTAAGTTCACTTTCTCACACGCCAGCAGGACTTAGCTCAGTCTGTCGCGTGCAAAGTCATCTGCCAATACAGTCACATTGGCTGCTACTGTTGATTCATAGCAGACTGGAGCCAACGTGTTTCAGGGGCCAAACAGTGCCCCCTCCTTCATCAGGGGTACAAAACAAGTAAAACATTTATGTATTTGTACCTTTGAATTTGTACTTGATTTGTAGTTTTGATAAATGGGAGTGTGTTTGGCCCCTGAAACGTGTTGGCTTCATTCTGCTGCGAATCAACGTTATCATTGAATTACCTTGGACATTTGGCACTCTCATTGGATTGTATGTGTGTGGATTCTTGACTATGGCTCCTTTTCCTTTCCCCAATGACAATTTTGGGTACCCTTAAAAGATCCTGCACCCGTCTGTTCTTGTGTTTAAACTATTTTAGGTCCTGACAGCCCAAACAAAGACATTTGCAGTTATCTCTAGGTTGTACCTGATAAGTGATGACTGAAGCATGTGGCTCTGGTGCCAATGAAGCTGTCTGGCTGTCACTCACTCTGCTGGCTGCTTGCCTTAGACACCCATTGATCTGGGTGGTCCTGTAGCTGAGTGGTACCCAACAAATGATGATAAGTGCTCATGCAATGAACAGCTTACTTATTTATGTGTGAACGCAAAAGTAATGCCGCGTACACACGGTCGGACTTTACGGCAGACTTTGCCCGGCGGACGGAATTTCGACAATTCGATCGTGTGTGGGCTCCAGCGGACTTTGTTTGCTCAAAAGTTGGACGGACTTAGATTTGAAACATGTTTTAAATCTATCTGTCAAATTCGAGTCCAGTCGAAAAGCTTGTTCGTCTGTATGCTAGTTCGACGGACAAAAAGCCACACTAGGGCAGCTATTGGCTACTGGCTATGAACTTCCTTGTTTTAGTCCGGTCGTACGTCATCACGTACGAATTCAACGGACTTTGGTGGATTGTGTGTAGGCAAGTCCGTTCATTCAGAAAGTCCGTCGTAAAGTCAGTCGAAAAGTCCGCCAGGCAAAGTCTGCCATAAAGTCCGACCGTGTGTACGCAGCATTACATAGTTAGTCGGGTTGAAAAAAGACACAAGTCTATATGCATATCTAGTTCAACCAGAAAAATAAAATAATAAATAAAAAATAACATCATACAATCCCTTATTCTCAATCCTACACCCACAGTTGATCCAGAGGAAGGTGAAAAACCCCAGCAAAGCATGATCCAATTTGCTACAGCAGGGAAAAAATTCCTTCCTGATCCCCCGAGAGGCAATCGGATTTTCCCTGGATCAACTTTACCTATAAATGTTAGTACCCAGTTATATTATGTGCATTTAGTAAAGAATCCAGGCCTTTCTTAAAGCAATCTACTGAGCTGGCCAGAACCACCTCTGGAGGGAGTCTATTTCACAATTTCACAGCTCTTACTGTGAAGAAACCTTTCCGTATTTGGACATGAAATCTCTATTCCTCTAGACGTAAAGAGTGCCCCCTTGTCCTCTGTGTTGACGTTAAGTGAATAACTCAACACCAAGTTCACTATATGGACCCCTTATATATTTGTATATGTTGATCATACCCCCCCTTAATCTCCTCTTCTCAAGAGTGAATAAATTCAGTTCCTATATTCTTTCCTCATAGCTGAGCTCCTCCATGTCTCTTATCAGTTTGGTTGCCCTTCTCTGCACTTTCTCCAGTTCCCCGATATCCCTTTTTGAGATCCGGAGCCCAAAACTGAACTGCATATTCCAGATGAGGTCTTACTAATGATTTCTACAGGGGCAAAATGATATCTCTCTCTCTGGAGTCCCAGAGAGTCTTTTAATACAGGAAAGGACTTTGTTCGCTTTGGAAACTGCAGCTTGGCATTGCATGTTGTTATTGAGCTTATGATCTACCAAAACCCCCAACTGAATGATCAACTGAAGGGGCGTTCAGTGCAGCAATTCCCACCCAGACGGGAGCCTTTGTGCTGACCTGCCGGGCTGCACATAGAGTAGTCAGCAGCACAACGGTATCAGAAAGCCATGTTTTACCTAAGACACTGTCCCTACCCCTTTTCCAGGTGGGGGTAGGGTTGCCACCTGTCCGGGATTCACCTGGACTGTTCGGGTTTCAGACCCTGACACATTATTCAGACTGGACCTGCTTCCCAGCAGGGTTGCTGGCTGCAATTGTCTAAGCTGAGAGTGTCTGTTACACTCTTTCACACTGCTCAAAGCCAGCACTAACAATCCCCCCCCCCCCCAAAAAAAAAACAACACACAGACGGGAGAGGAGAGAGGGTGTGTCCTGCACCTCTTTCTCCCCCCCCCCCCCACTCTGTGTCTGCCTGCACTCCAGACTGGCTATTGAACTTCCTTTTCCTCGGCTCATCGTACGTGTTGTACGTAACCGCATTCTTGACGTTCGGAAATTTCCGACAAGATTTGTGCGACTGTGTGTATGCAAGACAAGTTTGAGCCAACATCCGTCGGAAAAAAATCCACGGATTTTGTTGTCGGAATGTCCGATCGTGTTTAGGGGGCATAAGACTGCCTGTATAGGTGGCCCTGCCCCACCAGCAATAGCTCTCAATGACCTGGTCACCAGGGAGTTTTTTCAGCCACCATGGTGATCTGGTGACCAGGAATTGTCCAGCACATTGCCTAACATGAAAAATATATTCAAATGCCATGTCCACTTTAAGACTGAATATGTCTAAAAAGAACTGCTTCCAGTTTAGGGTGAGATGACAGACTTTCTCGGTGTTGAAAAGATTTATTGTCAAAGAGGCCTAGTGTTTTGTTTTTTTTTGTTTTTTTTTTTATAACCACGCTTCAATTTTCCAATAAATAATCATGGTAACCGGCTCACACCACACGACAAGCTGGTGATCATGACAGAGGACACTTAGTTCCCTCTCATTTCATGTCACCGCTTATTGTTCACCCTCCTGCCGCAACATAATTACCCTGCAATTTAAGGTCACTCGCCATGCCTACGGCCTGGTTTTCACACAATACAGTAACGCTGTTGTTTTCTCTCTTGTGGTTTTCTGAAACCTTGGCTTTTATAGAGATAAGAAAAACTGCGGCTTCCAAAAAAGAAAAAACTGAGATGGTTTAAAGTGAACCTGTCTACCTTTCAAGAACTTACAGTGTATGTAAAATCATTATTGTCATTTTGGATAGAGCAAGGAAGGGTTAGACCAGCCTTTCTCAACCTTTTCAACACAGAGGAACCCTCAAAATAGTTCTCCAGTCTCGGGGAACCCCTGCTAAAAATTAGAAATCTACAACTCATGATACATTAGTGTGATGGTCAGTGGGAAGAACGGTCCTTACACTTGTGGTCATTGGGAAGAATTACATCCTTACAGATAGCTAAAAAAGATCAATGGTGTCGGTGGGAACTTATACGAGAGGCAGAAATGGTCCAATGCTGAAGGAACCCCTAGCAACCTCTGGAGGAACCCTGGTTGAGAATCACTGGGTTAGACCCTTTGCTGTCTTTGTCCTTGATGGGGAAATTCGCCCTTTGTGTCCTCGTGACCATTGTTACTGAGGCAGAAGGTGAGGGGAAATCCAAAAATTCTAAATTGTGGCCAGAGCAAGTGGGAACCCTTATTTCTGTGACAATTCCCTAAGATGAGAATTCCATTCTCTATTACATCCCCGGGACATGAACTGAAGGGAAATCTAACCCAGTGGGACACCGGCCTTGGAAAAAATAACTCCATAGGGGTTTTAACCAGGGGCGTACGTTCAGGGGTCGCAGGGGTCACCATTGCGACCTGACCCAATGCTGTAGGGGGCCCGTGCGGCCCCCTGTATGCATGGATAGGAGGGCAGGGGCATGTAGAGGAACTGATTCCTCCATGTAGCCGCTGAATGCCTGCTTCTCCTCCTCTCCCTTCCGCAGACATTTAGCGGCTGCAGGAGGGAAATGGAGGGCATTGGTTCCTCCACATGCAGCTCCCGCCGCCTCCCTCTTGCTGTCCTGCTACCCCAGGCTTCCCCGCAGCACTGCCGAGTTTCTTCCTCCCGCATCCTGCTGGCTGCTGCGGGGGATCTGTCAGGATGGAGAGTGGGGAAGGAGCCAGTAAATGTGTAATTTACTGGCCCCTTCCTTGTCTTAATGAAGAGAGTCAGTGATCAGTACCAGGAAGCCTTGTACAGAGCTATTCCTGTTTATTCATTCTGTGCAGCTGAGGCTGCAGAGAAAGTGACTAAGGACTCTGTCCTCAGTCCCTTTCTCTGTCTTAAAAGTGAAACATCAGGGGTCCGTTTAGACCCCTGATATTTCACCAAAGCTCCCCCGCCCCCCAATGGAGGTCCTAAAAAATATGTAAAAAATAATTAAAAAACAAAATGGTAAAAATAAATAAATAAATAAAACAAGAAAAATAAAAAAACTACTGACACCAATGGCGGAACTACAAGGGTAGCAAAGGTTGCATTTGCAACAAGGCTCTAGCGTTCTGCCACGGGGGGGGGACCCCAAGACTGCAGGAAGGTGGCCCACTGAGGGACCTTAATAAAGGATCCCACGATGGGAATAGAGCGCCCTGGGATCAGCGGGAAGAGCCCCGGGGTGGGGGCCAGGGGGGCCCTTCATGCTTTCTTGCAACGGGACGCTGAAGATTCTAGTTACGCCTCTTGTTTTTTTCAGCCTTCTTTCTAAAACCTAAAGTGATATTAAAGATGAATTCCAGGTATGGATATTTTTATAGGCCTCATGCACACTGGACATTTTTAACGCTGCTGTTAGAGGCAGGGGCGTTTAAAGGCAGAAAAATAAACCGACTGCCAGCGCGTCCAGAAGCAGCAGCATTTCAGCGTTCTTGCTAGGCACGTTAAGCTCTTCAGTCTTAATTAATTTTATTGGCCAGAATAAATTATTATTCTAGCCAATGAAATCAATTAATGCCAAAGCGCTTGATGCGCCTAAACACATTACACGTGTTTACAAGCATCAAGCGGTTTTTCGCCCAAAACGCTACTGCCAGGAGGAAAGGCATTTGGGAGAGATGGCAAAACGTCCTGTGTGCATGAGGCCATGAAGTTAAATTGATCCAGCTTCAACCACTCTAGGAATGTACACCATATTACCAAAAGTATTGTGACGTCTGCTCTACACGCACATGAACTTTAATGGCATCCCAGTCTTATGCCGCGTACACACGGTCGGACTTTGTTTGGACATTCCGACAACAAAATCCTAGGATTTTTTCCGACGGATGTTGGCTCAAACTTGTCTTGCATACACACGGTCACACAAAGTTGTCGGAAAATCCGATCGTTCTGAACGCGGTGACGTAAAACACGTACGTCGGGACTATAAACGGGGCAGTGGCCAATAGCTTTCATCTCTTTATTTATTCTGAGCATGCGTGGCACTTTGTCCGTCGGATTTGTGTACACACGATCGGAAATTCCGACAACGGATTTTGTTGTCGGAAAATTTTATATCCTGCTCTCAAACTTTGTGTGTCGGAAAATCCAATGGAAAATGTGTGATGGAGCCCACACACGGTCGGAATTTCCGACAACAAGGTCCTATCACACATTTTCCGTCGGAAAATCCGACCGTGTGTACGGGGCATAAGTCCGTAGGGTTCAATATTCAGTTAGCCCATCCTTTGCAGCTGTAACAGCTTCAACTCTTCTGGGAAGGCCGTCCACAAGGTTTAGGAGTGTGTCTATGGTAATTTTTGACCATTTGTGAGGTCAGGCACTGATGTTGGAAGAGAAGGCCTGGCTCGCAGTCTCCGCTTTAATTCATCCCAAAGGTGTTCTATCAGGTTGAGGTCAGGGTTCTGTGCAGGCCAGCCAAGTTACTCCACCCCACACTCGTGCATCCATGTCTTTACAGACATTTATGGGGATTATGGTGTGGGGTTGTTTTTCAGGGGTTGGGCTTGGCCCCTTAGTTCCAGTGAAGGGAAATCTTAAGGCATCAGCATACCAAGACATTTTGGACAATTTCATGCTCCCAACTTTGTGGGAACAGTTTGGGGATGGCCCCTTCCTGTTCCAACATGGCTGCACTCCAGTGCACAAAGCAAGGTCCATAAAGACACGGATGAATGAGTTTGGGGTACTTGACTGGCCTGCACAGAGTCCTGACCTCAACCCTATAGAACACCTTTGGGATGAATTAGAGTATAGACTGCGAGCCAGTCCTTCTCCTCCAACATCATTGCCTGACTTCACAAATGTGATGTCTTCTCAAACATTCCCATAGACACCTCCTCCCATATCCACCTCCGGGACTTCTCCCGAGCCTCGCCCATCCTCTGGAATTCCCTAACCCAATCTGTCAGACTGTCTCCAAATTTATCCACTTTTAGGCGATCCCTGAAAACCTTCCTCTTCAGAGAAGCCTATCCTGCCTCCATCTAATAACTGCACTATTTTCTCCATTAGCTCATCCCCCACAGCTATTACCCTTTTGTATAACTTGACCCTCCCTCCTAGATTGTAAGCTCTAACGAGCAGGGCCCTCTGATTCCTCCTGTATTGAATTGTATTGTACTTGTATTGTCTGCCCTAATGTAAAGCGCTGCAAAGGGTGGGCCGACTCAATATTAAACCCTATGGAATAAGACAGGGATGCTATTAAATTTCATGTGCGTGTAAAGGCAGGCGTCCCAATACTTTTGGCAATATAGTGTGATTTAATGGCGATTCTAGCACAGGGAATAAACTATTCAGTCTCAGAGAGTGTAAGAAGACATGGGGCAACTCAATTATATTGGAGGAGAAGTATTTTAACCTTAGACTGCATATAGGGCTTTTCACTGTCATGGCGGTAAGGATGTGGAACGCAATTCCACAATCAGCGGTGTCAGCTGATTGTGGAATAAGACAGGGATGCCATTAAATTTCATGTGCGTGTAAAGGTAGGCGTCCCAATACTTTTGGTAATAGAGTGTATGCTCCATACCTGGCTGAGCCCTGTAGCATCTGGAAATCACTCTAGTAGGCATCACTACAGTGATTGCTGCTGGCTTCTGGGCCTTGTGCCAAGCAGCTGCCTTGATGCTTAGGGAACACAGGACATTGCTTGCCCAACATGGGCACCATTCACAAAACACTTTGCATTTCTTCAACACTTTGCCCCTCCACCTTGTCCAATCAGAAAACACTTTGCAGTCATTGAGAAAATGCAAAGCATTTTTTGAATGAGCGATCTCCCGTGTTCACTAAAAAGCAGGGTAGCCTCTTGGCACGGGACTCAGAAGTCAGGAGCGATCACTATAGTAGTGGCACAAGCAATCTGTGTTTCAGGCAGTTGTTCCTGGGTGTCGCTAGGTACACCATCCCGTCTGCAGCAGCTTTCAACCTCCTATAGAGTTCTAAAGGCTGCTGGCACCGGGGCTGGATGATGCACCAGTGCCCTCTGCTCCCAACTAAACACCGGAGCCCCATGCATTGGGACTAAATGCCCAGTGTGCACGGGGGGACTAAAAGCGCTTCAATCAGAATCACGTAAAATCCTTAAGTGTGATGTTGTGGAAAAAATACAGCTTGACATTTGGAACTGGCAAATACAAATCTAAACAGCGTAATTTATCTCGGAGAGATTGGATCACACTTGGAACCGCATTGTTGTTTTTTTTTTGTTTCTTGTGTAAATACGCTTTACTTTCGCCAAGCCCTTATCAATGGCAGACTTATCTTGTAGCTGTCAAGCCGCCAGCTTTGTTTTACTTGGCACCTGATTGTGAGTGACATTCTTAATGCACGTCGAGTGGTGCTGTTATGTTCAGCGCATAGATTAGTAGCATCAGAACCATGGAGAACATTTTCTACATACCTCCCAACTATTCCTATCTGGGGGGGGGGGGATAGACCCTGAAACAGGGGAATTTATCATGGCATGACCATATACAAATAAGATACCTCAAAACTGTTTATTGTACAAACATTAGGAATGGAGATGCCAAGATGTACAATAGGGCAACAATAAAGAAACATTTGTTCCCGATCAATGACGTGAGAGTTCATCCAAGTCCATCCATCACACCAAAAATGTATTCTAAGGCGGGCATGCCAATAGACTTGTGAATAGTATTTATCTACATTTCCTCCCATGATTGTCTAAGCTCCAGAACATCAGTCTCCAAACTTTCTAAACAAAGGGCCAGTTTACAGTCCTTCAGACTTTAGGGGGGCCAGACTGTGACCATTGGAAGTAGAAAATGTCCTGGCATCAGTGGGAGTAAACCATGCTCCTTTTTTGATGTCAGCGAGAGGGATTGTGCCCCATCTTTGGTATCATTGGGTGGGAAGAAGTATACCCCACCGTTGGTGTTACTAGGAGGAACTGTGCCCAATTGTCTGTGTCATTGGGAGAAACTATGCCCCATCGTTGGTGTCATTAGGGGAATTGTGCTGTTTCATTGGTGTCAGTGGGGGGGAATTATGCCCTAATGTTCATGTCAGAGGTTGAAATATTGCCCCAAGGGCCAGGTAAAGGCAAGCGAAGGGCTACAGTTTGGAGACCACTGCTCTAGAAGTATAATTTCTGTAGAAAGGGAAGGATTTAGGGCTCATTTACACTTCCGTATTGAGCTAGTACAGTGATGGTGAACCTTGGCACCCCAGATGGTTTGGAACTACATTTCCTATGATTCTCATACACTCTGCAGTGTAGTTGAGTATCATGGGAAATGTAGTTTCAAAACATCTGGAGTGCCAAGGTTCTCCATCACTGGGCTAGTACATTGAGGAAAGTGGAAAGATAACGCTGGACCCATAGGGTTATCTTACCGGTATTGTTATCTTAGGGTATTATTGTTGGTGTAAATGATCTGGTTCCTGCCTAGGCAGCCGTCTTCTGCACCCCAGAGGATCTCCACAGTCTCCTTGACTTGTAGTGTAATGTAAAGAAATTGAAGCACCACAGCACTGCTAAGAGGTTCAGATACAACTTTATTCCATTAAAAGGCAGGGGTGCCATCCAAGAAAGCAGCCAATGCGTTTTAAGGGGTCCAAGTGCTCCCCTTCATCAGGGCTTGACTGGCAACAATGTTAACAAATTAGAGGTGAACTGGACCTACGCGAAGTATTGTGGCACTTCAATTTCAATTCCCATTACATTACACTACAAGCCAAGGAGACTGTGGAGATCCTCTGGGGTGTAGAAGCCGCCTGCCCAGCAACCAAATCATTTACACCACCATCAATACCATAAGATAACACTATCAGTAAGATAACCCTATGGGTCCAGTGCTATCTTTCCATTTTCTTCAACTATTCATTTTAAATGCCATCCCAATGTACTAAGCATCCCTGGCTACTCCACACGGCAATCTACATTAGTGTGCTGTGTTTGATTATGAAAAATAGATCACGTGTGATTTTTTTTATCACGTCAGAGTGTGTTCAATGCATTGTATCTGCATGCATCCCATTATTGCGGGTTAATGCATCGCAAAAATGTAAATGGGCAGTAAAAATCAGGTTTTTGCCGGGGGGAAACTGAAGACATGTTGATGCTCTGTTTATGAGGGCATTGTGTAGACAGTTCACATTTAATGCAATAGAAACGTCATAAGTATATATAACAATTTTACCTCCTTCATGACCAGGCCATTTTTTGCTATTCAGCACTGCGCTACTTTAACTGGTAATTGCGCGGTCATGCAACTCTGTACCCAAACACAATTTATATAATTTTTTTCACATAAATAGAGCTTTCTTTTGGTGATATTTGATCTCCGCTGGGTTTTTATTTTTTGTGATATAGATGAAAAAAGACCAACAATTTCGAAACTAAAAAAACAATATTTTATACTTTCTGCTATAAAATGTATCCAATATTTTTTTTTTTAAATCAAATGTATTCATTTTGGCCAAAAAAAGACCAACAATTTTGAAAATAAAAAAAAAACAATATTTTATACTTTCTGCTAAAAATGTATCCAATAACATTTTTTTTTAAATCAAATGTATTCCTTTTGGCCAAAATGTATTCTGCTATAAGTTTTTGCTTAAAAAAATCCCAATAAGTGTATATTGATTGGTTTGCATGAAAGTTATAGTGCCTACAAACTATGGCATTTATACTGGAATTTTTTTTTTCTTATACCACTAATGGGGGTGATCAGCGACTTATAATGGGACTGCGATATTGCAGCGGAAAATCTGACACTAATTGACGCTGGGGGGGAACTGACTAACTGCCACTGACATCACCAGTGACACTAATACAGAGATGAGTAATAATACTATACACTGCCACTCTACTAATGACACTGGCTGGGAAGGGGTTAAATGTGTGCCTAACTATGTGTAATGTGTGTGCAGTGTGCTGCTTTTACTAAGAGATCTCTCAGTGTCTCACCCCTGCTTTGCAGGGATGAGAAACTGACAGATCGCTCCCTTTGTACAGAGCCCTGTGTTGTTTACCAACACAAGAGCTCATGGTTGTGATTGCACACAGCTGATCAGCAGGCCGTGAATCATTGGCCGGGAAATGCTGACAGGCTCCCACTGTGTGCAATCACAGCGGGTGCCGGGCAGGGGGCGCGCATGCGTACACCCTAAACCCGGAAGTAGGCAACGATGTACGGGTGCGTCGCTTTGCCTACATTGACCACTCGCCTGCAGTTAGGGTTGCCACCTTTTCTTCAAGCCAAACCCGAACACTTTAGCAGCGCATGGCATGGTACCCCCAACCGTGGCACGATTTTGCCGCGATTGTCACCCGAAAAATCGCGGTAAAATCGTGTAAACAGAATCGTGGGATGCCTGTCGCCCAAAAGAAGTTTTGCTTCACGATAGGGATGCAATTATCCCCATCTCCTCCTATTACAAATCTTCTTCCCCTACCAGCACAAATCCTCCTCCCTCCAATACCTCCAGGGCAGCCAACAGGGGGTACCACGGGGCCCCAGCACACAGGGGGGCCCGGACAGCAGGGGGATTGGAGTGGTGGGTGGAGGGAGGGCAATTACAGAGGAGGGGGGGGGGCAATTACAGAGGAATCAAAATGAAAGGGAGAGACAGAGGCGTACTTGGGCCCCTACAGGAGGCCCCATTGTACCCCCTGTCAGCGGCACTGGTGTCCGGGTGTCAGGCAGAGGGAAACCCGGGCACAGCATTCTAAACCAATACTTTCCGGGCCAAAACCGGACAGGTGGCAACCCTACCTGCAGTACATTGCTAAGTGGATAATACAGGCATAAGCAAAATAGACAGAATGAATCCGTCCAACCAAAAGTGATATTTATAGCAAAACTCCAGGCAAGCTTTTAAAGCCGTATTAAACCCCAAATCAAAAATGTCAATAATACAATACTCCTGTATTAGAGTGCCTCCACTCTGGATGAAGGTGCGCAGGGGGCACCATGTATTTTTACCCTCCCCGCACCAACCACATGTGTAAACGAGCCCTAAAATACCAGTTTTCGGTGACCCATTTAATGTTCCTCGGCTCCTGCTACAAAATCCTGATACTACCAGAGTTTACTCAAGCCTGAAACCCTACAGATTTTAATGGAATTTGACTTGTAACACAATAGTAGCGCACAGTCTAACCCCGTCTCGCAGAGGTCATGTGACATTTTTCTTTCCCAATGCAATAATTAAATAGCCGAAATGTCTCAGCACAATTATATTTCAGTTCTGTATTTATCAGATGGACTTATGACCATATTTCTCTCTTTCACCAAAAAATGATGGTATGTAAAAGTTCAAAGGAACAGTCAGCTTCAGAGTAGAACTTTTGTCTCGGGAACGAGGAGTTATGAAATGCGATAGGATGCCTTTTGTCTGCCAAAACAATAAGGCTTTCAGTTTTATCATGTTAGCAGCTTTTTAGCTGAATGTGCGCTTTTTCGTTAAAACAGAAAAAGTTTTTAATTAAGTTAGATCATGGGCATAAGGGGGAAAATGTTAAACATATTTTCAAAGAAGTTGATTTGCATTGTAGAAAGATCCCTGCATGAAAAAATGTGTTCTTGGAATGAAGCCGTATAGAACTTTGCATAGACGTGAGATGGAAGAGTGTGTTCAGCATTCCCGATTTTAACTCTACCTTTGCTGCATCAAGTGGGCCCACAGCACCAAGGTACAAAAAACACGGCCACTTACCTTTATTTTAACTTTAAATTTAAAACCAACGCCAAGCAAATAGCCAAATACGTATATGAAATACGTATATTGGAGCTGCATTACCTGCCAAAGGTTTTGTAATCCAGTCCTGAGAATTACACATCTATGCCAATTGGCTGAGCCAGGTTGGCAACCAATTGGCTGAGCCAGGTTGGCAACCAGACCTCTCTCTGCTGCACATAAGCAAGAGAGCTAGGTCACATTCCTTCCCCTAGCCTCCGACTGGGCAAAGAAGGTCATCTCTCTGCTCTCTACTTCTGTCAGCATGATCTTTGTGAAGACATATGCAAGCAGCACTCCCGAATGGCACCTAATGCTGTCCCTTTCTCTTCCAGTAAGAGTTCTCCTATATAGGACAGGGGTCTTCAAACTTTATAAACAAAGGGCCAGTTTACTGTCCTTCAGACTTTTGGGGGCCGGACTGTGGCCATTGGAAAAAGCAAAGGTCCCGATGTCCACAGTTCACAGTCGTTGGTGTCCTTGGGGGGAATTGTGCCCTATCGTTGGTGTCCTTGGAGGGAATTATGCCCTAATGTTGTTTTCATTGGAAGGAACTGTGCCCTGTCGTTGGGTGTCATTGGGGAGAATTGTGCCCTATTGTTGGTGTCACTGGGAGTAACTGTGCCCTGCCGTTGGTGTCACTGGGAGGAATTGTGTCCTGTTGTTGTCATTTGGATGAATTGTGCCCTATTGTTGGTGTCATTGGGGGGGGGGATTGTGCCCTATTGTCAATGTCATTGGGGGGAATTGAGCCCTATTGTTAGCGTCATTGGGGGGAATTGTGCTCCATTGTTGGTTTCATTGGGAGTAACTGTGCCCTGTCGTTGGTGTCATTGGAAGGAGTTGTGCCCTTTCGTTGGTGTCATTGGGGGAATTGTGCCCCATCGTTTTTGTCTTCGGGAGGAATTATGCCCCATCATTGATGTCATTGGGGGGAATTTTGCCCCTTCATGGGGGGGGGGATTATGCCCCATTGTTGGTATTAGCGGATGGCCCCCGAGACAGGGTTTGCAGACCACTGATATAGGAGATGAGGTTAAGACACATATATGTGCTGATATACCGTTGCTCCTCTGAAAAGCACATGCTTTTCAGAGGACGTTTGACAGGCAGTGAGAAAGTGATATGACTTCTCCTCGATGCCTGCTTTAACCCTAAAAATGCTGACCTACCATATCACCTGCTGAATTTGACATGCAACTTAGATTTTTTCTGTGGCTACGAGGCATAGTATAATGTCCGCAGCATAGGTACAGTCCTGAGTGGCTGCATTTCTGTGTCTAGGTGGGCAGTTGGGGGGACGTGGGAACGAGCCCTTAGGAACCTACACTAGAACAGTCATTCTCAACCAGGGTTCCTCCAGAGGTTGCTTGGGGTTGTCTGAGTTGTGACTTTATGATGGTGCCTGCACAGGGTCAACACCACATGGCAGAGCCAGCAGCAAGACACTAATTACTTTTTTAGCTGTTTGTTTGGGGGGGATTCTGACCACCAGTGCACAGGTTTCATTCTTCCAATTGGCTACCAATGTAGGATCTTTAATTTGACCAGTTGGCTGCACTACTGATCATTGTATTCTGACAGTGGTGCTCCCTATATATGAGCCCTGATGAAGGGGGGACATTTCCTGCGAAACACGTTGGCTTTACTTGTGCACTGTCAACTTCAATAAACTTCTAGAAATGTGGTCTCCAAACTGCAGCCCGGGGGCCAGATGCGGCCCCTTGCTTTTTTTTTATCTGGCCCTTGGGGTACTATTTCATCAACTGATACCAATGGGGAACAATTCCTCCCAATGGCGCCAACGATGGGGCACAATTCCTCCCAATGACACCAATGATGGGGCACAATCCCCCCCAATGACACCAACGATGGGCCACAATTGCATCTACTGAAACAAACGATGGGCATTATTTTTCCCACTGATGTCGGCACCTTTTCTACTCCCAATATCAACAGTCCAGCCCCCTAATGTCTGAAGGACAGTATACTGGCTCTTTGTTTAGAAAGCTTGGAGACCCCTGTTCTAGAATATACCTTGATGTGCACATCCATCCAAAAATGTCAAACAGGTAGGCTATTTATTGTAGAAGAGGCATTATAGTTGATTTACTAAAAGTGGAGAGTGCAAAATCTGGTGCAGCTGTGCATGCTAGCCAATCAGCTTCTAACTTCAATTTGTTCAGTTAAAGTGATTGTAAAGCTTCGTGTTTAAAAAAAAAAAAAATATAACAAACATGTCATACCTCTACTGTGCAGTTAGTTTTGCACAGAGTGGCCCCGATCCTCCTGTTTTGGGGTCCCCCGGCGGCGCTGGTAGCTCATAATATAACCCCCTAGGAGAAGCGTTCTCTCGGGGGGTTACCTTGCGGGCGCACTCCCGAGTCCAGCGTTTGCGTCCATAGACACAGAATGCCGGACTCGGCCCCGCCCCCTGGTGCCGGGTCATTGGATTTGATTGACAGCAGCAGGAGCCAATGGCTGCGCTGCTATCAATCTATCCAATCAAGAGCCGAGAACCCCGGGCAGAGGAAGAGCATGTCTCCGCCGTGGGAGATTCCAGAGCTCAGGTAAGTAAAAAGGGGGGACTGGGGGGGTGGTCACTAGAAGAAGTTTTTTTACCTGAATGCATAGGATGCATTCAGGTGAAAAAAACACGAGGATTTACAACCCCTTTAAGCTTTGACAAAAATGCAGAGCTGCACCAGATTTTGTACTCTCCAGTTTTAGTAAATCAACTGCATTGGGGTGTAAGTGTATTTTCTTTTTGCAGAAGAGACAATTTTGACTTTAGATTTACTAAAATTAAATAAACTTTGAACTTTTGAAAGTTCAGTTCCACTCTGCAAGCGCAGTTGCTCCAGAGCTTAGTAAATGAGGGCTTCCACCATCCAATCATGTACAAGCAAAAATGCTGTTTTTTAACTGCTTGCCGACCGCCGGCCGTCAATTGACGGCCAGGCGGCGCAGCTCTCGTGGCGGGCGGGCATCATATGACGTCCTCGCTTTCCTAGGCCACCAGGGGGCGCACGCGCGCCCGCCGTGTCTGTAGGCACCCGCGATTACCGGTAACACAGCAGGACCGTGGATCTGTGTGTGTGAACACACAGATCCACGGTCCTGTCAGAGGAGAGGAGACCGATGGTATGTTCCCAGTACAGAGGAACACCGATCGGTCTCCTCCCCTAGTGAGTCCCCGCCCCCTACAGTTAGAATCACTCCCTAGCAACACAGTTAACCTCTCGATCACCACCTAGTGTTAACCCCTTCCCTGCCTGTCACATTTATACAGTAATCAATGCATTTTTATAGCACGGATCGCTGTATAAATGTGAATGGTCCCAAATATGTGTCAAAAGTGTCCGATGTGTCCGCCGCAATATCGCAGTCACGATAAAAATCGCAGATTGCCGCCATTACTAGTAAAAAAAACAAAAACAAAAAAATGTTATAAAACTATCCCCTATTTTGTAGACGCTATAACTTTTGCGCAAACCAATCTATATACGCTTATTGTGATTTTTTTTACCAAAAATATGTACAAGAATACATATCGGCCTAAACTGAGAAAAAATTTGTTTTAAGGAAAAAAAATTGGATATTTATTATCGCAAAAGGTAAAAATTATTGTGTTTTTTTTTAAACTTGTCACTCTTCTTTTGTTTATAGCGCAAAAAATAAAAACTGCAGAGGTGATCAAATACCACTAAAAGAAAGCTCTATTTGTGGGGAAAAAATGATAACAATTTCATTTGGGTACAGTGTTGTATGACCGCGCAAATGTCATTCAAAGTGCGACAGCACTGAAAGCTGAAAAATGGCTTGGGCAGGAAGGGGGTGAAAATGCACTGTATTGAGGTGGTTAATTTTCCTTGCATTAGATTGGGTTTTGTGAAGTGAAGATTTGTAAAGTGAAGCTTTACCTCATTTACTAAGCTCTGGAGAAACTGCACTTGCAGAGTGGAACTGAACTTTCAAAAGTGCAAAGTTTATTTGATTTTAGTAAATCTAAAGTCAAAATTGTCTCTTCTGCAAAAAGAAAATACACTTACATGCCTGTCAACAATTGCCTGTGGAATGTACTGGGGATTGCATGCGCAGCTTGGTTTACATTCTGGCACACTGTGTTTGTTAGACATGTGCACTTCGTTTCGTTCCAAATTAGTTTTTTAACAAATTTTCGACAGATTCATTAATTCGAAATTCCTAAATTCAAAAATTCGTAAATTTGAAATTCGAAAATCCGGAAATTCGAAAATCCGGAAATTCGAAAATTCGAAATTTGAAAATTCGATAATCCAAAAATAAGAACGAAAATTCAAAAATTCTTAACTAACTTAACTTAAATAACTTAACTATTAAATTATAGGTATTGGAATTTCCTTTTTAAATTTGACTGTTAGTGAACATAACGAATACGAATTTATCCGAAGTTACGAATTATTCAAAATAATGAATATCTAAACGAATGGAGCATAACTAATTAATAATTATAAATAACAATAATAATAATAAAAACTTTGTATTATTATTATTATTATTTATTATTAATTAGTTCCGTTCCATTTGTTTAGATGCGGCATTCGTTATTTCGAATAATTCGTAACTTCGGATAAATTCGTATTCGTTATGTTCACTAACAGCGAAATTTGAAAGGAAATTCCAATACCTATAATTTAATAGTTAGTCATTATTAGTTAGCTTCAGCCCCGGAAGATTTTACCCCCTTCCTGACCAGAGCACTTTTTGCGATTCGGCACTGCGTCGCTTTAACTGACAATTGCGCGGTCGTGCGATGTTGCACCCAAACAAAATTGATGTCCTTTTTTTCCCACAAATAGAGCTTTCTTTTGGTGGTATTTGATCACCTCTGCGGTTTTTCTTTTTTGCGCTATAAACATAAAAAGAGCGTCAATTTTGAAAAAAAGCAATATTTTTTACTTTTTGCTATAATAAATATCCCCCAAAAATACATAAAAAAACAATTTTTTTTCCTCAGTTTAGGCCGATATGTATTCTTCTACATATTTTAGGTAACAAAAATTGCAATAAGCATATATTGAGTGGTTTGCGCAAAGGTTATAGAGTCTACGAAATAGGGGATAGTTTTATGGCATTTTTATTATACTTTTTTTTTTATTAGTAATGGCGGCGATCTGTGATTTTTATCATGACTGCGACATTATGGCGGACACATCGGACACTTTTGACACTATTTTGGGACCATTGTCATTTATACCGCGATCAGTGCTATAAAAATGCACTGATTACTGTGTAAATGACACGGGCGGGGAAGGGGTTAACCACTAGCGGGCGATGAAGGGGTTAAGTGTGTCCTAGGGAGTGATTCTAACTGTAGGGGGGATGGGCTACCTAGGACATGACAGCGATCACCGCTCCTGATGACAGGGAGCAGTGATCTCTGTCATGTCACAAGGCAGAACGGGGAAATGCCTTGTTTAAATAGGCACTTCCCCGTTCTGCAGCTCCGTGACACGATCGCTGGGAGACCGACCGGCGGCACGGTCACGCTGTACGCGGCGGGCACGCACCTGCTAGCCCCGCCAATTAAAGGGGACGTATAGGTACGCCCATTTGCCCACCGCTGCCACTGTGCCGATGTATATCGGCGTGCAGCGGTCGGCAAGTGGTTAATATTTTGAATTTTTGCATTTTCGTTCTTTCGAATTTTTGGATTTTCTTTCTTAATTTCCGAATTTTTGAATTTCAGAATTTCCAAAATTTCAACTTTACGAGTTTCGATCATAACGAATGACCCGAAAAAACTGAAGAAAAAATAAACAAAAGTGAATGAAACGAAAAGCGAAAACGGACAAATTTTTCGGCAGTGCACATGTCTACTGTCTGTGTGCCTGAATGACTGTACTCCTGCGCATGCATGGGTATCGTCCCGCACCGGCCAATTGAGGCGGCTGAAGACTGGCACCCAGAAGAAGCCTGGGAGAAGATGCCAGCGCTGGCATGGGGACCTCCCAAGTCATTTTTATGCCTAGTTCTGCTTTAAGACAATCCTTATTTCTACATAATGCAAACTGTTCTTCCCTTTCTACCAACAAAGAAGAATGTGGCTCCATAACTGCTGCCAAGCTCTCATGACTTTCGAGCCCCCCATGTAGAAGGGGACCAGCTTCCAGACTGAGAGAGCTGTTTCCCATTGTACACATCAATTCCTGATGTCAGAAAAAAAACAAAAAAACAAGTGAAATCAGCAGTTTATCAGCATGGCCGCCATGCCAGAGTAACGGGCTGTGCCGAAAGACAAACGGCCTTTTTGGGAGAACGATGTAATCTCTGATTTTCATGTAATGACTCTGTTCAGGGGGACTTAGAAGAGGATTTTTACTTATGGAATAATTCTCTTTTTTTATGTGTCCACCACTAGCCAGATAGAACGATTGCTTCTTGCCAAGACAGCGATCGGTGTAACCCCCGGAGTGCCATGAAAAATGCCTGGATATGAGCGTAATGGAAAGACAGGGGGCTGAGCCCATGTGGGGAAGAGTTAATATGCGGAGAGAGCAGAGGGAGCTCTTATTTCAACTCATGCTAACTGGATTCACACAGAGTCCCATACAGTCAATAAATCCATTCACAAGAAAAATGGGCCTGCTGTTAATTTATCCGAGGCTGCAAATGCCCTTAACTTTTTTTTTCGGAGCTCCTGTCAAGGAGACTGTTAAGTCAGACATACACAAAAAAGATACGAATTGCCCAACCCGGCAAGCTTTTGGATGGCAGAATTAATAAAACTTTAATGTGTTTTGAAACAATATAATTTTAATTGATTTTTTTGCATATATAACCACTTGCCTACTGGGCACTTTTACCCCCTTCTGCCAATTTTCAGCTTTTAGCGCTGTCACACTTTGAATGACAATTGCGCGGTCATGCAACACTGTACCCATATGAAATTTTTATCATTTTTTTTACACAAATAACGCTTTCTTTTGTATGTAATCACCACTGTTTTTTTTTATTTTTTGTTAAACAAATGAAAAAAAAAAATAGTCTTGAAAAGAATAAATTTACATAGTTTGTTATAAAATTTTGCAAACAGGTAATTTTTCTCCTTTACTGATGTGCGCTGATGAGGCTGCACTGATGGG
Organism: Lithobates clamitans; assembly: GCA_037952925.1. Taxonomy (NCBI): domain Eukaryota; kingdom Metazoa; phylum Chordata; class Amphibia; order Anura; family Ranidae; genus Lithobates; species Lithobates clamitans. Next base: position 514,917 of record JBBGZY010001813.1, on the reverse strand, counting down.
CACTGCTAGGTGGCACTGATGGGCACTAATGAGGCGGCACTGGTGGGCACTGATAAGGAGGCACTGATGAGACTGCACTGATAGGTGGCACTGATGGGCACTGATAGGCGGAACTGATGGGCACTGATAGGTGGCAAGGATGGGCACTGATAGGTGGCAAGGATGAGCACTGGTAGGCAGCACTGATAGGTAGCACTGATGAGGAGGCACTAATGGGCACTGATTGGCAGCACTGGTGGGCACTGATTGGCAGCAATAGTGGGTGCTGATTGGCAGCACTGGTGGACACTGTTGGAACTGCACTGATAATCAGAACGTCCATGTACGCCCTCCCAGCAAAGTAAGCCTGCGCTGTAACCGTCTTTTGGGTATGGGCAGAAAGCGGTTAAACATTTTTATGCACTATATGAACAAGTGTTTGTGGACTCATGACCATCACCCCTATATGAGTTTGGTGAATCTCCCATTCCAAAACCATTACTATTAATATAGATTCACCCCCACTTCCTTTTTTGCAGCTTTAATATTATCATTATGCTTTACATATACATTTTTACATTCACATCAGTCCCTACCCTCAAGGAGCTTACAACCTAAGGTCCCTAACACACATTCATACATATACTAGGGCCAATTTAGACAGGATCCAATTAACCTACCAGCATGTTTTTAGAGTGTGGGAGGAAGCCAGAGTACCCAGAGGAAACCCACGCAAACACAGGGAGAACATGCAAACTCCAGGCAGGTGGCGTTGTGGTCAGGATTCGAACCAGCGACCCTTTTTTCTGCTAGGTGAAAGTGCTACCCACTACACCACTGTGCTGCCCTGAGCTTTAACAGCCTCTACTGCAGTCTTTCTCATAATTTTTACCCCAGAGGAGCCCTTGAAAAAATGAAACTCATTGATGGTTATGGTTATTATTCATGGGAGAAAATGCCTTTACATTGATGGCCTGCGGGAAGAATACCTCCCTTACAGTGTTGATCTAAATGCCACCCTTACAGCTAAAAAGACCATTGGTGTCCTGTATCTGGCTCTGCCAAGAGGTGTTGGCTTTGGACCTATGCAGGCACCATCATATGGGAGGTCAATTAACCACAGTGGAATCTCTATCAACCTCTGGGGGAACCCTGTTTGAAGAATGGCTGCGCTAGTGTTCTGGAAAGGCTTTCTGAGAGATTTTGAAGTGTGTCTATGGGAATTTGTGCCCATTTAGCCAAAACAAGCATTGGCGGGGTCAGGCACTGATGTTGGATGAGAAGATGTAGCTTATTATCTGCATTCCAATTCATCTAAAAGATGATCAGTTGAGTTGAGATTAGGACTCTGTGGGGGCCACTAGAGTTCTTACTCACCAGACTTATCAAGCCATGTCTTTATGGAGTTGGCTTTTGTACTCACAGACATGCTTAAAGAGCCTTCCTTAAACTGTTATCACAAAGTTGGAAGCACACAATTGTCTAAAATGTTTCTGTATGCTGTAGTAACATACCTCCCAACCGTCCCGGATTCGCCAAGACCATCCCAGGATTTGCTTTAAATCCTGGCGTCTCTCGAGTCCAGGCTAAATCCCGGAGCCCAGTGCCGGAAAAAGTTGATCTGAGGTCTGTACAAGAGGGGAGAAAACAGTGACCAAGAAGGGGAGATGTCAGTGAATAGGAAGGGGAAAAACAGTGATCGAGAAGCGGAGAAGACAGTGGCCAGGAAAGAGGGGTAGGTTGCACAAAGTTTCATAAGAGGAGTGATTTGTGGATAGGAGATGTGCTGGAGGGGCTCTTTGCAAGTGGATAGGACCTGCTAGAAGGGGGGTCAGTTTTAAAGTCTGACCTCCCCCCAATCCCCCCCCCCTTCTTCTAGCACTAGTCCTCTCTGCTTGCAAAGCGCCCCATCAGCACATATCCTCCGACCCCCCAAAGAGATGCCATCTGCCATCTGAGACCCTGGGCATCCCACAAGAGATGCTGGGCACATGCCCTAGGTGCCCACACTAGCGCACCCCTGCCAGGCAGGTTAGTGGAGCCAGGTGCTGAAACTTGTTCTGGCTCTTGGACTCAGCCCAGATTTGCGTGAAAACGGGATTTTTTTCAAATTCCAGAAAGGTCCCGCTAAATCCAAGATAGTTGGGGGGGGTATGCTAGAAGTGTGGAGAGGATTTGTGCTGGGAGGAGGGACTAGGGGAAGGAGGATTTGTGCTAGGGGGGATTTGAAGTGGACATATACTGAGGAGTGGGGGATACACTGTATTGTACATTACATACTTCTCACCAAAGTGTTCATTGTTTCAACAGTTACTGGTTTCTAACCAGTCCTTGACTATTTTAAGTTCTTCTGTAAGGTAGGCTCAGACAAAGTGTTAGCTCTCTGTCTATTTTCAGCGTGTGCAAAACCATATATAATGGAAGTGTTTTGTTTTTTTTAATGATTGTGCTGAAGTTTATATGTGTCTGTGAGAGTCTTGCTTGTGGCACAGCAATCAAAGCATATTTTATGGGTACAAGGAAGCAAGCTGCTGGCCTATGGGGGCACTCTTCAGGAGGGAGGGGCCAGGAACAGCAAAGAGGGACCAGAGAAGAGGAGGATCCGGGCTGCTCTGTGCAAAACCAACTGCACAGAGGAGGTAAGTATAATATGTATGCTATTTTTTTTTTAAAGCGAGACTTTACAATCACTTCAAGTGCTAAACGCACCTAGTGTTAATCCGCGTTTGCACGTGTTTACATGTTTCAAAGATTTTTCTGCCAAAATGCCGCTGCTCCTGATGCATTGGTTTTGGTTATGCCTATGTGTGCATGGACATATAGGCTAACATGCAGGGATGTTTAGAAACAGAAAAGAAAGAATGCCCCTTTGACCCCTTTCACATTGAGACGCTTTTCCGGCGATTTAGCTCTAAAAATAGCGCCTCTCCTGCGTCCGCAGTGTGAAAGTCCAAGTGCTTTCACACTGGGGCGGAGCTCTTGCGGGATGGGAAAAAAAGTCCTGCAAGCAGCATCTTTGGGGCTACCCCTGCCCATTGAAATAAACGGGCAGCGCTTCGGAAGCGCCTGAAAAGTGCTTCGGAAGCGTTGCAACACGGGCGCTTTTAACCCTTCCTTTGGCCGCTAGCGGGCGTTAAAAGCGCCCCGCTAGCGTCCGAAAAGCGGTGCTAAAATTACAGTAAAGCTAGCGGCGCTTTACAGCGGACCCCGCCCTTGTGTGAAAGCAGCCTAAGATCGGCAGAAAAAATGTCCAGCGTGCATGAGGCCTAACAGTGAATGTGGTTTTCGTTCAATAAAGTCCTTTCATTCCAAAATCGATTGTTTGTCAAGATTGAAATCTTGAACTACTTTTGAACAACATTCAAATGTTCTGAGAATTTTTGCATGAGTTTTTGTTCAAAATTCTACTAGTGTATACCCAGATTTATTGCCTTGCGTTTGAATTACCATGCAGCGATCTGTATGTCCCCAAACACAGAGCTCTTCCATACTTGTCTATCTCCAGTTTCCAGGGGAGTTTGTTAAGTATTCAATCCCACTCCCCAGTTTCAGTCTGTTTCCGTGTGCTGGGTATGTTCAGACAAATTCCAACTCCAGCCGGTGATGATAAGATCAGACAGTAGTAGAGACTGTCCTAAATCACATTTACAATGATGTCTGTCCCAGCTATAAAACTGGAGAACAGAATATACCCCCAACGTGCACTCAGTATATAGGGAATAGTCATCCGTTATCCAGACTTCTTTTCCTTTGCTGCAAAATTGTGATGACATTAACTACTTTTAAATAAGCTGCTTATGTTATACTGAGCCTTATACAGAGATAGGAGGCGTCTTAAAGCAGAAATAAACCTAAATAAAACGATAAAATTGAATAGCCCATTACAAGATAAAATAACAAAATTAGCTGTTGCTGCAATAGTCACCTCCAGTCCAGAGATCTCCCCTGCAGTACTTTTTTTCTGCCTTTAGATGTCCTCAGTCTGATGGCCGACTTCATTCAACCCAATTCCCTAAAACCAGGAGTCTCCAAACTTTCTAAACAAAGGGCCGGTTTATTGTCCTTCAGGCTTTTAGGGGGGGCGGACTGTGGCCAATGCAAGTAAAAAATGTCATGGAAATGTCAGTGTGAGCAAACGTTGGCCTCATCTTTGGTATTAGGGGAAGGAAAGTGCCCCGATGTTGGTGTCATTGGGAGGAATGGTGCCCCATCATTGGTGTCAGTGGGAGCAGGGCCGTCTTTAATATTGATTGGATCCTGGGCAAAAATTTTCTTGCCCCCCTCCCCCCCCCCATGCAATTTCATTCTCCACCTGCTCTGAGACATACAATAAATAGCAGCTAGACTTAAAATCAGTTTACTGTATCTTATCAGGCAGAAATTGCGATTGGTTGCCAGCCGTTACAGCATATCATTACTGCTTACTGACTGGTTGCTAGAGGTTACAGCACACATTACGGCTCACTGATTAGTTGCTAGAGGTTACAGCACATCATCTCCTCACTGCAGGGGGAGCATGATATACATATGAATGCTGCCTTTATTTACATATCAATGCCACCGGCCACAACTATTACATACCTAATAATGCCGCCGCTATTTACATATGAATGCCAGTTATTTATATGTAAACACAGGGTCTGCAGGTGAGTCATCTGTAAACTACAATAGGGCAGAGCTGGGCAGCATTAGTAGCAGCACTTCACGCTGAGATATCGGGACACAGCACAGGACTAAAACTTCAAGGGACAAGTGAATTTAAACTGGGATAGTTGGCAAGTATGTGGCAGCTGCTTTGGGCCCCACAACAATGACAGGGCCCAGGGCAGCTTCCCCCTTTTGCCCTGCCTTAAAGACAGCCCTGAGTGGGAGAAATAGTGCCCCATCATTGGTGTCAGTGGGAGGAATGGTGCCCCAATGTTGATGTCAGTGGAAGGAATAATGGCTCATTGTTGGTGCCAATGGCAGAAATAACACCCCACTGTTGGTGTCAGTGGAGAGAATAATGCCTTTTATCAGATGAAAGAACAGTGCCCAAGGGACGGCTAAAAACAAGCTAAGGGCCACATCTGGCCCCCGGGCCGCAATTTGGAGACCCCCTGCTCTAAAAATGTTGTTCTAAATCCACCTCAGCCTGTGGATAGTCAAAAGAGTAGAATCACAGTGATGAGCTCATCTCTCTGTCACTCTGCTCTCTCCTTCGATCAGCATGCGTCTTGTCAGTATATAAACTGATTGGTTCCTTGTGCTGCTTTTCTTCCCACACTCCAGCTCTGCTGTACAGAGACTGCAAGGGGTTGATACCAGGTACTTAGGACTCAATCACATGGGCAGATTTTCAGCATGGAATGCAGGTTTTTGCTGGCAAAGCTAGCAAAAGTTACTGCATAAAATACATGCTTATCTCCTTCTGGCCTGTCCTGGCATCCCTTTAAACAGTTCTGAATGCCCAGGGGGCAGGAAGGATCAGCAGTCATGTGACCAATGTCACAGTGGTCACGTGACCGGAATCCAGGCGCGCTGCCTACTGATCTTTAGTCTGGACCAAGTGTTGTCCCAGCACAAAAGCATCAGCCCAGTGACACATATTTCTGGTGCTGGTCATTAAAGCCCACCCTTTTGCTGCTCCAAATATGTGTTGAATGGTCATAAAGGGTTTAACTACTCTCCCCCTGATCGCGTGCTCTCTAGTTCTATCAAGATAAGTCACACACTGGTGACCTGTTGACCCCGCACTTCCTCTCCGCCTACAATGCTGCTGGGGAAGGGACTATCCAACCAAAGGACACCCTCCGGGCTCATATAACTGTGATCCCGAAGGAGGGTAAGGATCCCCTACTATGCCAAAATTATTGACCGATATCCTTACTAAACGTGGATCTAAAGATATTTACCAAAATACTTTCCCTGCGCCTGATTGGGCGTATTCCCCAACTGGTCCACTCAGATCAGGTGGGGTTTGTCCCAACGAGAGAAGCAAGGGAAAACACGACCAAGGCGCTTAACTTGATATACGCCGCACAGAATCGTAAAATCCCCCTACTGCTTCTCTCCACCGATACCGAAAAGGCGTTTGACAGGGTGGATTGGACCTTTTTGACTGAGACCCTACGTTTCCTCAGGTTGGGGCGGAGGATGATGCACTGGATTCAGGCCATTTACTCATGCCCCTCGGCCAGAGTGAAGATTAATGGACACCTATCACAGTCATTTGAGATAACCAATGGCACACGTCAGTGGTGCCCCCTGTCCCCCCTGATTTTCATCTTGACTCTCGAGCCGTTCCTGCAAACTGTACAAAACAATCCAGACATCTCTGGTCTCCAGTTGGATAATACTCTCTCTCCAAAGATTGCAGCATTTGCGGACGACCTTCTCTTCTTTCTGTCCAACCCTCTGATCTCCAGCCCAAACTTGCTTTCGGAGCTTAAGACTTATGAAGCGTTATCTTTTTTCCCTGTCAACTATCAGAAGTCAGAAGCTCTGAACATATCTATGAATGCTTCCACATCAACACTGTTGCGTGCGGACTTTCCCTTCAAGTGGGCCGCAGAGCATATTAAATACCTGGGGATCCGCCTTCCCAGGCGGATAGAAGAGACTTTTTCGTTGAACTTTCCCCTTCTTCTGACTTAAAAAAGACTTACATTCCTGGCAGAATGGTATGTTCTCGTGGTTTGGACGCTGCAACATAGTGAAGATGAACGTTATGCCGCGTCTGCTGTACCACTTTCAAGTGCTCCCGATCTGGATTCCGAGCTCCTTCCTAAAGGACGGTGAACCGAACGCTTGTCACCTTCCTGTGGTCACATAAACCCCCCCGGCTGGTACAATCTACCCTTAGGCTACCGAAGCTCAGGGGAGGCATGGCCTTGCCTGACGCTAATCTCTACCATACGGCTTGTCACCTGACGCGGGTTCTAGACTGGTGTCGCCATGGTGAACTCAAACAGTGGGTTAAGATTGAGCAGATTTTGTCGGGGATGCCACTTGAATCCTTACCATGGTGTCAATTAGCGGTACCCCAGCAAGTACTGGATCATCCCACAATAGGGGAGACCAGGAGGGTCAGCCAGAAAGCCTTCCGAGACTTTTCGTTGGCGCCCTTACCGTCGCCACTCACACCTGTAGTGGGCAATCTGGCTTTTACGCCTGGACTCCAAGACCCTAAATTCCTAGACCTGAAAAGAAGGCAACGAATACAGGCTCGACATTTTGTAGTCAATGGCCATTGGTTGACTAGGCAACAAATCATGGCGGACGCAGATTTGGCAGAATTGTCATTTTGGCAAAAATACAGCTGGCTCAATTCCTTGGATCCCTACCCCCTCTGGAGTCGTTTGAGAGACAACTCAATTCTTTCTAATTGTCTTGCATAGATCAGTCTCCACTTTCCCATGCGGTTTCTTTAACCTATCAACTGCTGATCTCACCACCAGTGGGCCATAAGCTCTCTTATATCGTCAGTTGGGAAAAAGAACTGGGATAGAATTATCGGAGAAACAGGTTGATAGATAGATTGCTGTCTGGGAGCTGCGGACTGCTGTCTGGGGGCAGGTTTGGCATCACTGGGATGCAGGGTGATGATGTCAGCAAGAGCAATTTGGCCACACCCACTGTTCGCTGCAGCAGGCTATGTGCACCGCATTACTACTCTCCTTTGGGCACCCAAAGGTGTCCCAGGCCACTAAGGTGTTCTGGTTTAGCTTGAAGAAAAAGTGGCAACCCTACACAGAGCCCCCTCTCTCTCCTCATTGGCTCACTGACTTGAATGAGCCATTGGCTCCCGCTGCTGTGTCTCAGCCAATAGGGGGGAGAGTCCCTGACAGCCGAGACTCTCATGCAACATCGCTGGATCGAGATTGGGCTCAGGTAAGTATTAGGGGGGCTGCTGCACATTGAAGGTTTTTTTATCTTAATGCATCTGTGGTGACTTATTGATGCCCCTTGCACCCATGTACCCATTTTGCCACAAATTTTACCTATTTACCCATTTTCCACTCATGCACTTTCATGTATAAGCTTAATTCTTTGTGGAATTGCTAGTTTTATCTATGGCTCCAACCATTCATTTAGATAGTTAGGAGCATTTCATTTTATTGAGCCTTCCATATTTGGCACTAATAAATGCGTGTTGGAATTGTGCAATATACGGCAGACTTGACAATCAGCCGTGATTCAGCACACGACGGTCATTCAGTTTTATGCTAATGTATGTTTTTTGATGAGATTTGTTTTTATTTTGTTTTCACATGTATGCCGCATTAAGATATAATGTCTTTGTATTGCGGGAATGGGGACACAAGGAGTGCGCACGCGCAAGGGAGTCACTCCCGCTCGTAATGTGAGTGGAGTGAATAAAGGGATGGATTGCTTAACCGTACAGCCAATCCCATGATTAGGTCTATGTGACGAAACACGTCGGGGCCTGGCTGTACGGCAATCATCTACCGCTCGTAATGTGAGTGGAGTGAATAAAGGGATAGATTGCCTAGCCGTACAGCCAATCCTATGATTAAAAGCAGAAGACAATCAGCGCAAACTAGACCTAGTAGAAAATGCAAGCTGAACACTAAAGGATAACACCAGCCTCATTAATGATCATAAAACAAATAAGTGCAGCGCAAAAAAGAAACTAATGAGTAAATATTAAAAGTCCATATGCTCACAGCTAATATATATGTATAAAAAGTCCATAAGATCAGAACTGTATTAAGATTCTTCTGGCTCCTCCCGACGCGTTGAGTCACATGGACATGTGACTCAACGCGTCGGGAGGAGCCAAGTGACGTCATCTGTAGTGCTTGATTGGTACTCGCAGCTTGATGCGAGGAGGAGATCGCGGTGGGTGGCTGACTGCTCTAAGCACTGATGTATGATACTTACACAAATGACATCCAGCGGAGCAGTGTGCCATTGGTCCATTTACGTTCCAAAGACCCCCTGTAATTAAGGGGTCCACCTGGTCTGGTAAGCGCATCCTCATGATTTTACTTACTGCATCTGCTGAAAAGTGATTGACCTGTGTGCACCCAGAAGAATCTTAATACAGTTCTGGTCTTATGGACTTTTTATACATATAAATTAGCTGTGAGCATATGGACTTTTAATATTTACTCATTAGTTTCTTTTTTGCGCTGCACTTATTTGTTTTATAATCCCATGATTAAGTCTATGTGACGAAACATGTCGGGGCGTGGATGTACGGCAATCATCTACGTGTGACGTGACGCGCTGCACCAGGAAGTGGGGGCGCGGGTCTGAGGAGCGGGTGAGATTGTTACAGACGACTGCACACCTTGGGTCCGCCGCAACCGCAACACATCTTTTATAACTGCATGGATTTGTCTTGCCGTGACAGCTTTTTCTGCTTGATGTGAATTTGAATAATGTGAGTAATGGTGGAAGGGTTTTTGCATTTTATTAAATTGTAAGTACGATATCACACTACAGGCAGTCCCCGAGTTACAAGAGCCTCCTACTTACGAACGGGAGGCGGCGTGACGTCTCTGGCGTTCTGCGCATGCGCGGACACTTTTCGACGGCGGGCACATCGGAAAACATCGGAATACGACGTCTGCGCATGCGCGGCTACTTGACAGAACATCGGAAAACGACGTCTCTGCCGTTCTGCGCATGCGCTTCCGACTTACGAAAATATTCGACTTAAGAACAAACCGGCAGTCCCTAACCCGTTCGTAACTCGGGGACTGCCTGTATTGGAGCACCTTTTCATTATTTACATGTGGAGAAATTATATACATGTGGAGAGACCCTGGATGCACACGGTTGGCGTTCAGAGTTTATTATTCACCCCCTTTGTGTGGGTTAAAGCGATTTCAGCCGAACATGAGAGTGTGAGGCAGAGGGAGCTGGTGAGTGCGTTTCTTAAGAGGAGTGGAGTCACTGGCACGGAGGTGTGGTGGAAGAATATAAAAGCAGGACTTTTTTTTTGTATATCACGTCACAGAGAAGAAATTTACACACATTTTTGTGATTTTTATGGACTTTTTTTTTTTTATATATATAGTTCTATTATATATTTAGTTGCTCACTTTTTCAAGGATTTTTTTGATCATTTTCTTTTTTTGTTCACTTTGTCACAGGGTGATAAAGAATTTATTTGAGCACTAATTATTGTGTATAAACCCAGCAGACTTCTCACTATTAGTGGGGCGGCACAGTGGTGTAGTGGGTAGCACTCTCACCTAGCAGTAAGAAGGGTCACTGGTTCAAACCACGACACTACCTGCCTGGAGTTTGCATGTTCTCCCTGTGCCTGCGTGGGTTTCCTCCGGGTACTCCGGTTTCCTCCCACACTCCAAAGACATGCTGGTAGGTTAATTGGATCCTGTCTAAATTGGCCCTAGTATATGAATGTGAGTTAGGGACCTTAGATTGTAAGCTCCTTGAGGGTAGGGACTGATGTGAATGTACAACCTATAGGTAAAGCGCTGCGTAAATTGACGGCGCTATATAAGTACCTGAAATAAATAATAAATAAATTAGTGGTTCACTCATTATTAAGTGTCATTATAGTGACATTATATTTTTCAACATTTATGTATACTTGTCTCTTTACTTGAGATTTACTATCACTATATGCACAATTATTGTGAGTAGTTCATTCGTTTTTAGCGCCACTATTTATTTTCACTGTTTTGGGGTTGTCGGTGCAACAGAGAATTTAAATAGTGTTCACATTCTTGCTCTCACTAAGTGGCTGCTTTAGGTAGGTCGATCTGGCATTTCCAAGAGCGCAGTGCTGGTACTATAGGTGCGGGCGGGTTACCTATTTACCATCAGTTTTGAATGTATTAAGATAGAAAAAAAAAACCTTCTGCCTTTACAACCACTTTAATGATGTAATAATGATTACAGAGCAGCAATAATTTGAGTTCCGCTTTAAAGGACCAATAAAAAAACTAAAAATGATTCAGTAATAAAGAGCTATGAATAGATCTGTAGAACACACCTGCACACAATTACTTTGACTTTATATAACTTTCACGTGGAATTGTTTGGTCTATTTAAAGGGTCAGTCCACCCTATGGAGCTGCACTCTGACTCCTGATTGGTGGATATGGGTTATTCTAATAAACGGTAATTTGTACTGTTATTAAATAAGCTGTGCGCTAACTAAGAAGAGCAGATGAAGATGTAAGGATAATGTGTGTCTCCCGTGACATTGTAATTATAGAGTATTTAGTGCCCAACATGTGCAGCGTGTGCTGTGCCCAGGCTCAGATTCTATTTAACCGTTTTCCGACCAGCCGCCGCAGTTTTAGTGCGGCAGAATGGCACAGCTGGGCGAAACGATGTTACCTTATGACGCTTCACTTTTTGGCCACTAGGGGCGCGCGATCGCTCGTGACAGAGCAAGAGTCGGGATCTGTGCGTGTAAACAGATCCCCGTTCTCTCAGGGGAGTAGAGACAGATCGTGTGTTCCTACTAACTATGAACACCGATCTCTCTCTCTCCTCCTAGACAATCCCCTCCCCCTACAGTTAGAACACACCTAGGGAGCACAGTTAACCCCCTTGATCGCCCCCTAGTGTTAACGCCTTCCCTGCCAGTGACATTTATACAGTAATCAGTGCATTTTAATAGCACTGATCGCTGTATAATTGTCAATGGTCCTAAAAATGTGTCAAAAGTGTCCGATGTGTCCGCCATAATGTCGCAAGACCAATAAAAAACACAGATCGCCGCCATTACTACTAAAAAAAAATAATAATAAAAATGCCATAAATCTATCCCCTGTTTTGTAGACACTATAACTTTTGCGCAAACCAATCAATATACGCTTATTGCGATTTTTTTTTTTTTTTATTCAAAAATTTGTAGAAGAATACATATCAGCCTAAACTGGGGAAAAAAATAGTTTTTTTGATAAAAATGTGGGATATTTATTTTAGCGAAAAGTAAAAATATTGTGTTTTTTTTCAAAATTGTCGCTCTTCTTTTGTTTATAGCGCAAACAATAAAAACCGCAGAGGCGATCAAATACCACCAAAAGAAAGCTCTATTTGTGGGGAAAAAAGGACTGCAATTTTGTTTGGGTACAACGTTGCACAACCGCGCTATAAACAAAAACAGAGAGACAATTTAGAAAAAAGACGCAATATTTTTTTCTTTTTGCTATAAGAAATATCCCCCCAAAAATATATATATATATAAAATGTTTTCCTCTGTGTTTTTTTTTTTACTAGTAATGGCGGTGATCTTTTATCAGGACTTCGACATTATGGCGGACACATCAGAATATTTTGACACATTTTTGGACCATTGGCCTTTATACAGCGATCGGTGCTATAAAAATGCATTGATTACTGTAAAAATGTCACTGGCAGGGAAGGGGTTAACACTAAAGGGCGATCAAGGAGTTAATTGTGTTCCCTAGTGTGTGTTCTAACTGAAGGGGGGAGGGGACTGTGTAGGGGAGATGACAGATCGCTGTTCATACTCTGTATGAACAGATGATCTGTCTCTTCTCCCCTCAGAGAACCGGAAACTGTGTGTTTACATACACAGATCCCGGTTCTCCGTGTGTCAGCAGCGATTGCGGAAGCCCAGCGGTGATTGTGACTGCCAGGCACTTGCATCGGCTCCAGGGGTGAGCAGCGCGGGCGCCCCTAGTGGCCACAGGGTGAAGTGACGTAACATAACGTTGTTTCGCCCAGCCGTGCCATTCTGCCGCAGTACAACTGCGGCGGCCGGTCGGCAAGTGGTTAAAAGAAATTAAAAACTACTCACAAGCATGTGAAAGAAAACCGCAATGTGAAAGCCTTCGAATGGTGGCAATCGGTCTGATTACAACAGTCTCCAGGTAATGAAAGGAGAGGACATAAGGACCACTGCTGGCTGACGCGTTTTGAAGGGAGGCTCTGAGGAAGTAGGTATCCCTTCGAAACTGCTAGATTACAGGTGAAAGTAAGGGAAAAAAATAAAACTAATGCAGCCGCCACATCTACAAACTGGTAAGCTGCAATATAATATATTTTTCTTTTGGGGTTTAAAACTGCTTCTATTCCAAGCTTCCATTTTCATGTACAAGATGCTGACGTGGGATCTGTCCCTTTTTAAAAACACTTCAACATGTAGCAAGACCCTGAGTAGATAAAGTAACATGTCTTCACTTAGTCTATCAGTACCCGGATTATTGTTACAATGAGATACAAAATTCATTCCCTGGTTTGGACAATTGTCTGCAGTGTCTCAGTTTAGAGCAATGACATCCCAGTCTTAGTCCGTAGGGTTCAATATTGAGTTGGCCCACCCTTTGCAGCTATAACAGCTTCAACTCTTCTGGGAAGGCTGTCCACAAAGTTTAGGAGGGTGTCTATGGGAATGTTTGACCAGAAGCGCATTTGTGAGGTCAGGCACTGATGTTGGATGAGAAGGTCTGGCTCGCAGTCTCCGCTGTAATTCATCCCAAAGGTGTTCTATCTGGTTGAGGTCAGGACTCTGTGCACGCCAGTCAAGTTCCTCCACCCCAAACTCGCTCATCCATGTCTTTATGGACCTTGCTTTGTGCACTGGTCCAAATCATTTGGTGGAGGGGGGTTTATGGTGTGGGTTTTTTTTTTTCAGGGGTTGGGCTTGGCCCCTTAGTTCCAGTGAAGGGAACTCTTAAAAGGGACACTAAAGGTTCAGTTTTTATTTTTTTAAAATAACAAACATATCATACTTACCTCCACTGTTCAGTTTGTTTTGCACAGAGTGGCCCCCAACATCCTCTTCTGGGGTCCCACGGCGGCTGTCTCGGCTCCTCCCCCACATTAGATAACCCCCTCTGGGAGGCTCTTTCCCGAGGGGGTTACCTTGCAGGCACGCTCCCATGTTATACACTCGGCGTGCATAGCTGCTGAGTGTATGACTCGGCTCCGCCCCCTGGCGGCCGCATCACTGGATTTGATTGACAGCAGCGGGAGCCAATGGCTGCGCTGCTATCAATCTATCCAATGAGGAGCCGATCAGCCATGGAGAGAACAATGCGGGATCGTGCCCACGGAGATTCGGGGCTCAGGTAAGTAAAACGGGGGCTCGGGGGGGGCCGGAGAGTGCAAGGTGTTATTTCACCTTAATGCATAGGATGCATTAAGGTTAAAAAACATGAAGCCTTACAACCCCTTTAAGGTGTCAGCATACCAAGACATTTAGGACAATCTCATGCTCCCAACTTTGTAGGAACAGTTTGGGGATGGCCCCTTCCTGTTCCAACATGACTGTGCACCAGTGTACAAAGCAAGGTCTATAAAGACATGGACGAGCGAGTTTGGGGTGGAGGAACTTGACTGGCCTGCACAGAGTCCTGACCTCAACCCAGTAGACAAATCTGCAGCAACTGTGTGATGCTATCAGTGGCGGCCCGTCCATTGGGGGCGCAGGAGCGCTGCCCCCCCCTATCCACAGCCGCCACCCCCATGCTCTATCCACAGTCGCTATTTTGCAGGATACGCCACCCCCCTATTTATGCATCTGGCCACTTTCAGGACACAGTGCGTGTATTACAGCGGAGGGGCTGTTTTTTTAAGCAGCTGATTAGAGTCAGAGGCTCTAATAGGCTTCAAATTAGGGTGGGCTCGTGGCGCAGAGCATCCAGTGTACCAGGCATTAGAGCTCATTCACATGAGCAGAAAGACTCGTCCAGCATGCAAGCGCCATTTGTGTTTGCCTCCGGAGCAGCTTGCAGGCAGTCTATGATAGTCATTGGAGACACAATGTGTGTATAGACTTACCCGCTCATTCGAGATAGACAAGCATGCGGGGATTGGTGATTGCGTGCTTTTGGAGCCATGAACCCGTCATTGCACGCCTGTCAGCCTCCGATGTGCTGTTGAGTCCGTGCAGCCGCTGCATCATAGTTGACTAAAAGTGGCCACACACTGGAAGATTTTAGAACAAACATTTGCACAAATATTCGTAAAAACATTCGTCCAAAATTGCTCAGTACAATCGATGACTTGATGAATATCATTCAAAAGTACTTAAAAACTGGACAGGGGGATGTGGACGTGGGCTCAGCGTGTCCCTCCTAAACGCCAGATACAATGAGAGGGACCCGAGAGTTAACTGGAGGACAGATCTGTTGCAAGTGTACATGGTGTTCAATTCTGAGGGTGGAGGTCCGCCTTAAAGCGGAGTTCCACCCAAAAGTGAAACTTCCGCTTGTTGTACTCCTTCCCCCCTCCGGTGCCACATTTGTCACCTTTCGGGGGGGGGGGGGGGACAGGATATCCCTCTTTCACAGGTATCCCGTTCCCACTCCTGGAAGCCTCAGCCGCGGGTATTTGCGTCACCGCTCGGACTCCCTCCTCCTCCCCCTTTGCGGATCGCAGGGCCAGTAGGAGAGAGGAGCGGAGCCTCGCGCATGCGCAGTAGGGTTCCCGGCATGAAGCCGTAAGGCTACACTGCCGGGTTCCCTTACTCGCAATGGAGGCGGCAACAACCGACAGCTGATGGAAACATCAGTTAAAGTGCCGACATCGCTGGACTCCAGGACAGGTAAGTGTCCGATTATTAAAAGTCAGCAGCTGCAGTATGTGTAGCTGCTGGCTTTTTATTTTTGAAGCAGTGGGCGGACCTCCGCTTTAGGGTTGAGTATTTCCCCCACGGTGGCCTCAGCCTTGTCCCAGGGCATTGATGGAAACGGCGCAGAGTAAAGGTACCCTACCCTGTGCCTAGCGTAGCCCAGAAGAACCCACCCGGGGGGGGGGGGGGTAGTTCTCTTACGTGACCCAGACTTGGCACCCAACGAGTTAATGGGGAACATGGAGGAAGGTCCGTCATCACGCGCCTACCCCTTACTTACATGCAGATGAACACTGCCACCCTCTGGCTGCAGTGGTAGGCTGCAGTGGCATCTGCAGTACATCTGTTAACTACTGTACAATTACAGTATTAAAAAAAAATTCATTAAAAATAAATTTACTTTTTTTTTTGCATTCTTATGCATTTGACAACCAATATTAATAATAATATTAATAATAATAAAACAGAGAAACTTTTTATAACGGTGTACCAAATTAAAGTTTATTATGTCTTAAAATAGGACCACACCCCCCCCCTCTACATAGTCTCATACAGTTGAGTGCTGGAGGATTGGGGGGGGGTCAGACAGGCCCCTCCAGGTCCGCACTCAACCTCATGCTGTCCTTCTGGTAGTCGGTGGATGAGAGGATGACGTAATGCCCGCAGTCCTTGTGAGCCGAGGGTTGCTTGGTGTTCCCTGCCCTGGGGGGAGGGGAGTGTCGGTAGATCACCGGTCGGTGGATGCCCAGCACGTCCCCCCCGTGCTCACCATAGAACAGGTCTGCTTCCCCCGCCCTCCATCCATCCAGGTGAATTGAAAGTCGTAGAGAAGAGGAGAGTCCGCCGTCCGTGCCATGTACAGCAGTGGTGGCTGGTGCTAAACAAACCCCCCAGGTCCTCACTCACCGCTCCACGGTCCCCGCACTCAGCGCTCCACGGTCCCCGCACTCACCGCTCCATGGCATAGTCCCTCCGCGGCTTCCTCGGCTTCTCCTCCCAGCCAACCCCATCCGCCTCCTGTCCTGATTGGCTGGGAGGAGAAGCCGGAAGACAATAGCGAATATTGATTCCCTATTGTCATAGGTGGGTGGGTTTGGGGCGCAGTGCTCTGCGCCCGAGCCCAACCTTTTTCAAGCCAATTAGAGCCTCTGACTCTAATCATGTGCTTGGGGAAAAAAAAAAACCTCCTAGAAATCTATTGCCCCGTACACACGGTCAGATTTTCCGACGGAAAATGTGTGATAGGACCCTGTTGTCGGAAATTCCGACCGTGTGTGGGCTCCATCACACATTTTCCATCGGATTTTCCGACACACAAAGTTTGAGAGCAGGCTATAAAATTTTCCGACAACAAAATCCGGTGTGTACACAAATCCGACGGACAAAGTGCCACGCATGCTCAGAATAAATAAAGAGATGAAAGCTATTGGCTACTGCCCCGTTTATAGTACCGACGTACGCGTTTTACGCCACCGCGTTTAGAACGATCGGATTTTCCAACAACTTTGTGTGCCCGTGTATATGCAAGACAAGTTTGAGCCAACATCCGTCGGAAAAAATCCTAGGATTTTGTTGTCGGAATGTCCGAACAAAGTCTGACCGTGTGTACGGGGCATAAGAGTCTCGCATGCAAACTAGGGGGTTGCGCCCCTAATGGACCGACCGCCCTTGGTCTCATTGGGAAACATGCACAGCTGAGGCTGTCAATCACCTCTTCTAGGATTGCTTGGTGTTGGCATAAACTGTCAGAAGTGACTCATGCAGATAGCAGAGGAATGAGAGAGGAGACACTGGGTGCTTTGAATTGAGGCAATCACACACTATAGAAGTATATGCTTTGTTCCTTTTTCCATGCATGCTGCTATCTTTGGCCTGTCCATCTAGGTATCAATAACCTCTGGTCAGGAAAGGGTTAATAGCACGCCCTACCTTTATCTCGGCTCTGCAGAAATGGATCCTGCGGGTCTGACTCAGATCCTAACCAACCCCCACAAACTGTGACCACGTCTGTCCTAATGGTTATTCCTCAGCTTTGGCCCAATTCATGGAAACCGCCAGGAATCTGATATTCCAAACTCGCCATTTCTGCAGGGAATTAGGACTTCAGAGGCATTTGTGAGAGTTTTCATATCGTTTTAGAGAGTCATACATATTCAGGAGTCATCTTATCCAGCAGTGCAGATGCTTCCCCCCAGGGCGCAATAACCTATAGCTGACCCGACTCTTTAGAGTCTTAATGTATTAATATCAGCGCTTAAAAAAGTCTTCTGCATAGAAATGGCTCGATAGAAGCAATACCTCTGATTTGGGGCATTGCTTGCAATGGTTGGGAGGTTTCTGGTGCCCTGTAGGGCGATTATGAGAGCCGCAAGCAGTTGGGGGCATTTATTATTATACAGGGATAGTTTCCGATTTGCGGGACCATCTCCCGGTAAGTGGGGCGATCCTCCAATCCTCTGATAATGGTATGCAACTATTACCGTATATGTGATAAACATATTCCATATATTAAAGCAGAACAACGGGCAACATAAACCATACACACAGACCCTAGTATAAATAATAACTCATAATGTGTGTGCAGTGAAATGCACCATAGCTCGTCATTAAAGTAGATGTTAACCAAATTGTATGACACTGAGTTTGCTAAAGTACCAAGTCTCAGAAAAAATTGCTATTTTTTAAAATATAAAATACCTGTCATTACTTTTTTTTTTTTTCATCCATTGTTACATCTCAAAAAAAAAAAGAGCGACAATTTTGAAAAAAGAGCAATATTTTTTACTTTTTGCTATAATAAATATCCCCCCAAAAAATATAAAAAAACGAATTTCTTTCTCAGTTTAGGCCGATATGTATTCCTCTACATATTTTTGGTAAAAAAAAAAATAGCAATTATACCGTGTACACACGGTTGGAATCTCCGTCAACAAATAAAAGAGACATTTTTATTACAATTTGTTTAAAAAAGCCTATTTCAAGGCCATACAGGACATAATAATTTCCAAAAGATTTAATAAAAGACAACAACAATTTATGATACAGATACCACTTGTTTTCTCAACATGTTTCGCTCAGTGGAGCTTCTTCAGGGGAGGGTGTGGTACCATTAATAAAACTGGAATTTACATAAAGAAAAGAAAAATAATCAGTACAGAATAACATGACCCTGAGTCACAATGAGAGAGGGCTTTTTCATGAATTAACCTTTTCATTACCTGGTGATCTTCAGCTTCAATATGTAATTTATGTTATAAACTTTTTTTCTAGGTAAGGTTTAGTATTTTGCTTTATTTTTTATTTTCTATTTATTTATCTAAACACCAATTCAATTTGAACAATTGCAATATATTAATATATCAATATTGAATTCATATAGACTTCATGTAATATTGTAAAAAGTTCTCAAAAAATATTTTCAAATTTGGTATATGACTCACAAGAGTTTTTTTCATTATGAATATTGGATTAAATAATCATGTTATTCTGTACTGATTATTTTTCTTTTCTTTATGTAAATTCCAGTTTTATTAATGGTACCACACGATCTCCTGAAGAAGCTCCACTGAGCGAAACATGTTGAGAAAACAAGTGGTATCTGTATCATAAATTGTTGTTGTCTTTTATTAAATCTTTTGGAAATTATTATGTCGTGTATGGCCTTGAAATAGGCTTTTTTAAACGAATTGTAATAAAAATTTCTCTTTTATCTATATACGGTTCAAAAACTTTTTTTGAATACTGACACCTTCAAAGTCCCTAGGCTTCAAGCCTAAAGCCCCTTCTTCCTTATCAGTATTTGAATGGGATGTGGTGTCTTAAACATTGGTCTTTCTTGTTTTCACTTTTTATACTCCGTCAACAAATGTTCGATGGGAGCTTGTTGTCGGAAATTCCGACCGTGTGTAGGCTCCATCGGACATTTTTCATCAGGATTTCCAACAACAAAAATTTGAGAGCTGGATCTCAAATTTTCCAACAAGAAAATCCATTGTCGGAAATTCCGATCGTGTGTACACAATTCTGACACACAAAATTCCACGCAATGCTCGGAATCAAGCAGAAGAGCCGCACTGGCTATTGAACTTCATTTTTCGCAGCTCGTTGTACGTCACCGCGTTGACATTTGGAATTTCCGACAACATTTGTGTGACTGTGTGTATGCAAGACAAGTTTGAGCCAACATCGGTCGGAAATAAATCCACTGTTTTGTTGTTGGAATGTCCGATCGTGTGTACGCGGCATAAGCGTATATTGATTGGTTTGCGCAAAAGTTATAGCGTCTACAAAATAGGGGATATATTTATGGCATTTTTATCATTTTTTTTTTTTTACTAGTAATGGCGGTGATAAGCGATTTTTATTGGGACCGCGACATTGCAGCAGACAAATCAGACACTTTTGACACTTTTTTGAGACCAGTGACATTTATACAGCGATCAGAGCTAAAAATAGCCACTGATTACTGTATAAATGTCATTGGCAGGGAAGGGGTTAACACTAGAGGGCAATCAAGGGGTTAAATGTGTGTCCTAGAGAGTGATTCTAACTGTGGGGGGATGGGACTGCCTGGGGGAGGAGACCGATCGTTGTTCATACTTAGTACGAACAACAGATCAGTCTCCTCACTCCTGGCAGAACGGAGATCTGTCTGTTTACATTGACAGATCTCCATTCTGTCTCTCTCAGGAGCGATCACGGGTGCCTGGCGGACATTGCAACCGCCAGGCACGCGCATCGACTCCATCATCATGCTGCGGGAATGCGCCCCCTAGCGGTCTTAAAGCAGCCGATGTATAGCTACAGCGATCTGCCCAGGTGAGCCACTGCGGTGGCTGGTCCTCTAGTGGTTAACAAATTTTTCCAAATATTCGTAAATTGGAAAAATTCATAAATTCGAATATTCAAAAATTATTAAAATGGAATATTCAAAAATCTGAGAATTCGACAAATTTGAAAAGTTCGGAAATTCAAAAGTCCGGAAATTCGTACATTTGAATAGTTTGAAAATCCAAAAATAAGAATGAAAGTTCAAAAGAACGAGAATCTAAAAAAAAAACCTAAAATCTGAAATAATAACTAACTAATAATAATAATAACTTAACTATTATGCCCCGTACACACGGTCGGATTTCCCGACGGAAAATGTGTGATAGGACCTTGTTGTCGGAAATTCCAACCATGTGTGGGCTCCATCACACATTTTCCATCGGATTTTCCGACACACAAAGTTTGAGAGCAGGCTATAAAATTTTCCGACAACAAAATCCGTTGTCGGAATTTCCGATCGTGTGTATACAAATCTGACACACAAAGTGCCACGCATGCTCAGATTAAATAAAGAGATGAAAGCTATTGGCTACTGCCCCGTTTATAGTCCCGAAGTACGTGTTTTACGTCACCGTGTTCAGAACGATCGGATTTTCCGACAACTTTGTGTGACCGTGTATATGCAAGACAAGTTTGAGCCAACATCCGTCGGAAAAAATCCATGGATTTTGTTGTTGGAATGTCCGATCAATGTCCGACCGTGTGTACGGGGCATAACTATTAAATTATAGGTATTGGAATTTCCTTTCGAATTTGGCAGTTAGTGAACGTAAAGAATACAAATTTATCCGAATTTACGATTTATCCAAAATAATGACTGCCGTATCTAAACGAATGGAACATAACGATTTAATAATAATAAATAACAATAATAATTATAATAATAATAAAAACTTTTTTATCATTATTTATTATTAGTTTGTTCTGTTCCATTTGTTTAGATGCGACATTCGTTATTTTGGATAATTTGTAACTTTGGATAAATTCGTATTCGTTAAGTTGACTAACAGCCAAATTTCAAAGGAGATTCCAATACCTATAATTTCATAGGTAGATAGTTATTTTTTTCGAATTTTCGGATTTTCGTTCTTATTTTCAAATTTTCAAATTTCTGAATTTCCGAATTTCGATCAGAACGAATGACCGAAAAACAAAAACAAAAAACGAATGAAAAGACATGTCTAGTTGTCACCCATGACTTTTGAAATGAGATTAAGGGTTTAAATCTTATTTAACTCCTTTAGGACCTTTTTACACATGCGAACCATTAATTTCATCAGTTCAGTCATATTTTTTCCAATGAAAAAACAAATTAAGTTTACATAAGTTTTTCATCAGTTGCTCATCAGTTTTCACATGTTTTTTACATCTTCTGCCAATGCAAAAATGGACCGTTTGTCCATTTACATGCGTTTTTTTATCCGTTCAGTTTTTTTAACGCCACAAAAATAGGGCTTCGATCCGTTTAAAAAAATGGATGTTGACGGATGCAGATGTAAATGGATGATCGTCAGATCCACAGAGATTCATTGATGTCTGTTTTTCATCCATCAACAGATGGATGAAAAACGGACTAACAGTCTGCATGTGTGAAGGGGGCCGCCTTACACATTCTCCTGGTGGCGACGCAGCCATTTGCTCATGTAAGTGCTGTGATTGTCTCTCATGATCAGAAGATGGATGCAAATTGCACCGCAAAATATGGGTATTCGGTATTGGTTAGCACTTGACCAAAAGTATAGGTACTTATATTTGGTATCGGTACATCCCTAGTATAATGAATATAAATGGGGATAACCCCGCCCCCTCATTCACACGATCAGGCATCAGGCGCCACGCACATGCAGTTAATTTGCGTATTTTCATGTTTCACACATAGGGCAGCCTATTCATTTCACTTCGCTTCCTAGGGCTGCCCTGTGTGCAACAAACGCAACAAAAGAACTCATGCACCTTTTTGAGCTTCAAGCTTTGCTCTGTTTTTAAAGCGGAGTTCCACCCAAAAGCGGCTGTTTCCGCTAATCTGCTCCCCCCCCCCCCCCCCTCCGGTGCCACATTTGGCACCTTTCAGGTGGTTGTAAACCCTGTTAAACCACTTTTCACTTCAGGTGAGCCTATAATAAGACTTACCTGTAGGTACCGTGAATATCTCCTAAACTTGCACAGTTCAGGGCATATACACTGTACCCACATGTGCCGACGTCATCGCGCACTGAAGAAACGGCCCGCTCGAGATGTTTTTTCGGTAGCTGTGCCGTGACTGGCGGCTCCCGCGCGCATGCGGCCAATCACAGCTCCGGAGCCCGCAAACCCAGAAATAACTCCGGGAGACATGACGCCGGTCACAGCGGTGTGCGGGGAACGCTGCAACAGCTTCGATCTAAGGTAAGTATTTCATAACGAGCTAGTATCAGATGCATACTAGCTCATTATGCTTTTGTCTTGCAGGTTTTTATTTTTCTGAGTTTACAACCACTTTCAGGGGGGAGGGGGGAGGGGGGAGCAGGTACCTGTTTTTGACAGGTACCTCTTCTCACTTCCGGGAGACGGCGTCGCGATGCCATCCCTCAGAAGTTCGGCCCCCTCTCCTTCCCCCCGCCACCGTGCCAGTTAGAAAGCACAGCGCGCTTTGCGCATGCGCAGTAGGGAACCAGCTGTGTAGCCAAAAGGGTTCACTGCTGGTTTCCCTTACGATGAAGTTGAAGTGGTCTCTGGACAGGTAAGTGTCTATATAATAACTCCTTCAGATCCGCGCTATAGCCGAATGATGGCTACAGCACGCATCTACATTGCTGGGAGGCCATCAATAGACATCCTCCCCTTTGTGTGCGGCGCGCGTTGTGATCACCAAGTCAACGATACTTGGGCGATCACAGATCGGAGTAAGGGGCTGATCCCGGCCCCTTACCATGTGATCAGCTGTCAGCCAATGACAGCTGATCACGTGATTTAAACAGAAGATCGGTAAAAAAAAAGCCGATCACCGGCTTCAGTGCAAGGGACATCAGTCGAAGTTGCCTCATCGAAGCCGCCTCATCTGTGCCCACCAATACCGCCTTAAAGTGCCACCTGCCAGTGCACACACAGTGCCACGAATCAGTGCATAAATGCCAGCAATCAGTGCCACCTATCAGTGCCCACCAGTGGTGCCAATCAGTGCCTCATCAGTGCCACCTAGCAATGCTGCCTATTAGTGTCATGTACCAGTGCCGATCAGTGCCCATCATTGACACCCATCAGTACCCATCACTGCCACCTATCAGTGCCCCCTATCAGTGCCACCTATTAGCGCCCTTCAGTGCTACCTATCAATGCCCTTCAGTGCCACCCATAAGTGCCACCTCTCAGTGCCCACTAATGCCACCTATCAGCGCCCACCAGTGCCACCTATTAGTGCCCATCAGTGGTACCAATCAGTGCCTCATCAGTGCCACCTAGCAGTGCTGTCTATTAGTGTCACATACCAGTGCCGATCAGTGCCCATCACTGCCACCCATCAGTACCCATCACTGCCACCTATCAGTGCCACCTATTAGCACCCTTCAGTGCCACCTATCAATGCCCTTCAGTGCCACCCATAAGTGCCACCTCTCAGTGTCCACTAATGCCACCTATCAGCACCCACCAGTGCCACCTATTAGTGCCCATCAGTGCCGCCCATTAATGCCCATCAGTGCCGCCTTATCAGTGCCCATCAATGCAGCCTATCAGTGTCCATCAGTGCAGCCTCATCAGCGTACATCAATGAAGGAGAAAAATTATCTGTTTGCAAAATTTATCAACAAAATATAAAACGGTTTTGTATTTTTTTTTTTTAAATTCTGTCTTTTTTTAATTTTTTTAACAAAAAATAAAAAACTCAGAGGTGATCAAATACCACCAAAAGAAAGCTCTATTTGTGGGGAAAAAAATGATAAACATTTAATATGGGTACAGTGTTGTATGACCGCGCAATTGTCATTCAAAGAGTGACAGCGCTAAAAGATGAAAATTGGTCTGGGCAGGAGGGGGGTTTAGGTGCCCAGTAAGCAAGTGGTTAAAAGTCAGCAGCTATAGTATTTGTAGCTGCTGACTTTAAATTCTTTTTTTTTTCCCTCAGGTAGAACACCGCTTTAACCGCATGTATGGCCGTGTTTGCCGTGTGCTTTTTCACATGTACACACGTCTTGCTTCTCACATTTGGAGTGCCATTACCAACGAATAAAACCTCAAGTGCAAAATGTTACACATAGTTACATAGTAGGTGAGGTTGAAAAAAGACACAAGTCCATCAAGTCCAACCAATGTGTGTGATTATATGTCAGTATTACATTGTATATCCCTCTATGTTGCGGTCGTTCAGGCTTTGCGCACACAGAATTGCTCGATTTTTCGCAAGTTTACGCTCTACATCAATGTGAACGCAGCCTTTTATTTCTTTTTTTTCCCTTTTGCAATGAGTTGAGATATGACTGGCCAGCTTCTCCCCAGATTCGTTCCAGCAGGGGATCTCGCCGTTTTTTTGTCACGCTACAAACCAGCTTCCGCTAACGACCAGCAAGAGAAAAGAACTCATATTCATCTCTGGTCTCTAATGTAATTTTCGGAGGGCTTGTTTACATTGCACAAAGCGTCACTGTCCACCGGGGCTCCGTATATTTTTATAGCAAGGAAGTATTTCCAACAGCCGCAAACTCTCGGCCTGGAATGGAAAGATTCTGTATTTATATAAGAGAACGCTTTCTATTCAAGGAGTATTGCTTACAGAAGACGCAAAGGAACTGATACGTTAATGTAGATCAGATGATTTTTTTTTTTCTTTTTTCGTTTTTTTCTTTAAAAAGTATTTTACATTTTTAAACCGGGTTTAAGAAAACAAAAATCGGATCTTGAAAAATGTGGAGGAAATGAGTTGGAGAAAAAAAAGCCTTCTGTCTGAACGATGAACTGACCATTAAAAAAAAAAAAAAAAAAAAAGATAATATTAAAGTTAAAGGGACAATATAGCGCATTTTCAGCACGTATATTAACCACTTCAGCCCCGGAAGGATTTTCCCCCTTAATGACCAGGCCATTTTTTGCGATACGGCACTGCGTCGCTTTAACTGACAATTGCGCGGTTGTGCAAAGCTGTACCCAAACGAAATTGAGGTTCTTTTTTTCCCACAACTAGAGATTTCTTTTGGTGGTATTTGATCACCTCTGCGGTTTTTTATTTTTTGCGCTATAAACAAAAAATAGAGCGACAATTTAAGAAAAAAAAAACAATATTTTTTACTTTTTGCTATATAAATATCCAAAAAAAAATGTAAAAAAAATAATTTCTTTATCAGTTTAGGCCAATATGTATTCTTCTACATTTTTTTGGTAAAAATAAATCTCAATAAGCGTATATTGATTGGTTTGCGCAAAAATTATAGCTTCTACAAAATAGGATATAAATTCATGACATTTTCATTATTAATTTTTTTTTCACTAGTAATGGCGGTTATCAGCGATTTTTAGCAGGACTGGGACATTGCGGCGGACAGATCGGACACTTTTGACGCTTTTTTGGGAACAGTGACAGTTATACAGCGATCAGAGCTAAAAATAGCCACTGCTTACTATATAAATGTCACTGGCAGAGAAGGGGTTAACTCTAGGGGGCAATCAAGGGGTTAAGTGTTCCCTGGGAGGTGTTTCTAACTGTGGGGGGAGGGGACTGACTGGAGGAGCAGAGAGATCGCTGTTCCTGATCACTAGGAACAAACAATCTCTACCTACTCCCCTGTCAGAGCGGGGATCTGTTTGTTTACATTGACAGATCCCCGTTCTGGCTCTCTGAGGAGCAATCGCGGGTGGCCGGCAGACATCGCAGGCCACCGGCCATGCGCATCGGCTCCGGCAACGCGCGTGTGCCTGATATTGCTCTTAAGCTGACGTGCACCTACGGCGATTCGTGCAGCCGAGCCAACCTCCCGCAGTATAATGACGGAGGCTGGTTGGCAAGCGGTTAATTATTATTGCAATAATTTTTTATCACATCCTTTGCATCTTCCATAAACAATACTCCATGAATAGAAAGTGATTACTTAAAGTGTTACTAAACCCACAAAAGTAAAATCAGTCGATATATATACTTATCTCCACTGTGCAGTTCGTTTTGCACAGAGTGGCCCCGATCATCATCATCTTCTGGGGTCCCCTGGCGGCTCTCGCGGCTCCTCCTCACATCGGTAAACCCCCTAGGAGAAGCGCTCTCCAGGGGGGTTATCTTGCAGGCACGCTCCCAAGTCCAGCATTTGCTTCTATAGACTCGGCCCCGCCCCCCTGCGCCTGTGTCATTGGATTTGATTGACAGCAGCGGGAGCCAATGGCTGCGCTGCTTGCAATCTATCCAGTCAAGAGCCGAAAACCCCAGGCAGAGGGGTACAGCGCGTTTCCGCCGAGGGAATGAAGGCCTCAGGTGAGTAAATCGGGTGGGCTGGGGGGCCAGTCAGTGTCAGAAGTTTTTTCACCTTAATGCATAGGATGCATTAAGGTGAAAAAACACAAGGGTTTACAACCCCTTTAACAAGTTACATGCTTTATCTTCAATATATTTTTTTTATAAATATTGAGATTTATAAATTAGCCACCAGGGGGAGCTTTGTATGTAACTTCAGTCACTCAGCTCCCCCTGCTTAAAGTGGAATTAAACCCCTGCCAACTTTTTTACATTTAAATTGGGCCCCATGAGCTTTTAGCCATAATGTGCTAAAATGCACAGCATATTAGCACATTATGGCAGACATAGCTAGCAAGCAATCCCTTCCAGCCGGCAGCCGGCAGAGCTCTTGTTGGCCAAGGGTGTTGCCATTTTCCCCCCTTCTTCCTTCAGAATTCTGATATTTTATCTTCTTGATTGGCCGGGCCACAATGACGTCACTCCCATGCATGCGTATTGTTACGACACAGAGCGGTGCCATAAATGTAGTGCTGAGCTGTGCATGCGTGGCTCAGTGTACATAAACCCTGATGGCCAGGGAGAAGGGTATATAACAGAAGAGATCAATAGGGTCTTCTTCTGTCATAAAAATCCTACCTGTCTGCTTTTTTTTTAGGTTTAGTTCTACAACCTACTTGAAAACCTAACTCTAGATTTTCTAAGAACCTCATACCTGCCCTCCTCCCTTAAGCCCCTCCCCTCAGGGAGAATCTGATGTGGACACAAATGTGCGGGGCGACGCGCACAGAAACACAGATGTAATGCCGCGTACACACGAGCGGACTTTCGACGGACTGAACTCTGAAGGACTTTTTGATGGACTTTCGATGGAGTTCTGACGCAACGGACTTGCCTACACCTGATCCCACCAAAATCCGACTGATTCGAATGTGATGACGTACGACCAGACTACAATAGGGAAGTTCATAGCCAGTAGCCAATAGCTGCCCTTGCGTCCTTTTTTGTCCGTCGGACTAGCATACAGACGAACGGATTTTTCGACCGGATTAGAGTCCGTCGGAAAGATTTGAAACATGTTTTATTTCTAAAGTCCGTCTGATTTTTCGACAGCGCAAAGGTCTGATGAAGCCCACACATGATCGAATTGTCCGGCGGATTCGTTCCACACCTCCTGGTGTGGAGGTGACACCACTGTATTCATTAGCTGCAACCGAGAAAATGGTATCGTCCTCCTGGCTTTGCTGTCTGGCAGAGGTGCATGAATCACAAGACGGGCTGGACAGAATTACAAATCTTTTGGCAGACATGACAGTCCACATGTGTGTATTTCAGCTGTATATTTAGCTGCTTGTTTAAAGGTTAAGATTTGATTTTGGGTCCTATGGGAGGGGGGTTGTAGAAAACAGGCTTAAAGGTGGAGCTTTCCTTTAAGATAAATTTGTTTCTTATTTCTTCCACCGCTTCCTCTTACAGAATGCATAGCAGCAGATTGCTTCCTTTTCTGTTTACATTGTTTATACTGCATTAAACCACGCCACAGGCTATCGAGAAATAACACGAAATGCTTGTAAAACAGACAGACGCCGCATGAAGCTAAACTCTCCTTGATTAATGTCCGCTGGCTGTTTCCTATTAGACTGATTTTTGCGTATGCCAAGCCGTTCATTGTCTGCGTGTTTTTTTACTGACAGAAGGATCGATTTAGGATTTAAAGGCTGTAGGGTTTTAATGAGGCCTTAATGCGGCCATTCTCTCATCCCAAATTCCAAGTGTGAATCAAATTAGTTTAATGTGCGACCTCCTTCTGAACAGAGGGAAGGTGAGAGGACAGAACAGTAGCACCTTTGCTCAGTAATACTAATAAGTTCTGTAAGGAAGAGAATGAACACTAAAGGATATGTATACATTTTTTGAAAGCAGAGACCTTGGAGAATAAAACTGAAGTAGTTTATGCCACACGATATTAGCGTAAGACTCTGTAGCCAGGTCTAGCCTAGAGAAATATAGAGAAGAAGACATTTCCCTCAGCGTGCTTACACTTTCTGCTGTTATTCTGAATGTTGTGTTGCCCTCCAGTCAGCAGAGGGAGAACTATAGCCAGGAAAGCCTATGGATTTCTATGCAGATCGCTGAGGATCATGGGAATTGTAGTTTGAAACAGTAATCACAGAATGGGACTTTTTGACCTTTACAGTACAGTTCCCACGGGACATTAAGGAGGAATGGGAGTGGTGGAACAGCTTTTACGAGACTGCATTGGAAACCTCTTCCTTTTTGCAGCACGGGAGCCGAGGTGTGTACACTGGCCCTAGTGCACACGGATCATCCACAGGGCAAGTGTCCAGAACCAGACATTGAAGTGGAGTTACACCCAAAAATGGAACTTCCGCTTTAAGTTTAGGTGACCCCCGACATGCCACACGTCCGCATCGCTGGACCCTGGGACACGTGACTGTCTGATTATTTAAAGTCAACAGCTACACTTTTTGTAGCTGCTGACTTTTAAATGGGTGGAACTCCGCTATAAGACCTGGTGGAGGTCACAGCAAGATCAGAGAGAGACCAGAGCATCCTCTCACCCTCTGAATCTGTGGAGAGACTGAGGGGACCCCCCCTTACTACAGCGAGAGGTCACTGCAGCATCTTGGAGACTGGTAAGCGCTATTTGCCCATTGCTGCTAGCAGGGACTGAGCCACTGAGAAAAGAAATCAAGTGTACCCAATGCATACCACAGCCATAAGGGAATCCCTACCGAACTTGTTCCAAACCTAAACTACATCTATACCAACCCTATACTGCATTATACCAAACCTTTACTGCATACCCACCATATCGCTCTCGTGCCAAGACTATACTATACCTATTCTGCATGCAAGTTAACTGGGACTGTCGTTAAGTGCACCAACACTCTTAAAGGGCCCCAACTATAGCTTTCAGAAGAACATCTCAAATGAATGTCCCTCCTGTAATAATTATTCTGCATGCCCCCTTTGTTCCCCTGCTCCCTCCAGTGCACACCCAGTCGGTCTAGGACTAGCATTGCCGCCAGTATAAGAAAAAAAGGATAACCCCTCAAAAGATTGGTGGGACTTTAAAGGCAACGGAGTAATAAAAAACAATTTTATTGGTACAAATATACAAATATACAAAAATATGATAATGTTCACATATGACAAAGGAAAATAAAATTTATAAAAATACTGGTGTGAGTTTCGAATGTATATTCGTGCAGTCTTCCACCTAGGCCTACGCGTTTCGGGACTGAATAGAAAGTCCCTTCATCAAGGGCAACTTGTAGGCAGAATCACACTGCATAACAGAATGTAAATTAAAGTAATTAGGCATCATATGCATTACACAAATTGCTTGTATCCTAGACTGTTCTGTCCAGTTGGACATCAAAAATTACAACATACCCAAGCATATTCAGTAAAAGAAGCTTACTGCCGAATCCCGGAGGCGAATCTGTCGTGTACGCCCCAAAACGAGAGAGTAGGGCGTATGGCTGGCCCCTCCTCTTATCCACACTGGTCCCCCCGTATGATGCCAAAAAAAACGAAGGGGAGGGTTGGTACTATCTTGGATGAAATACGAACTAGATGGAACCCAACGGGGTATCTAAAGAAGGGAGAAAACAGGATGGGCTAGTATCTATATGCGTGAAAAGTAAAAATTAAAAAATTATATAATGAAAGCTGACATATAGGAATAATGGCATGGACACAGAGCCATCTATCCGCCATGTGGATCTGTATCCAAGCAGGGCACAAAAATAAATAAGTATATATGGCTTACCCCAATAACGGCACAAAGCCTCAAGATTGATAAGAAAGAAAAAGCAGGAGCCAGAGCGTCCAAGGGAAACAAGAAGAGCACCCCTATGCAGGTGAGTAGCTCAAATGGTTTATAGTAAGTAGATGGCTTCACACGATCGTGTGTATGGGGCATAAGAGTGTTGTTTCCCATTTTATATTCAATCCTGGGTCATCTGGTACCATCGGTCACACTCACCAACTGCATCTATCCCATCTGTGGATACAAGCCTTTCTGACCTTTCTGACCTTCTGTTAGCTCAGAGGTCCATCAGATCTGGTAAGAGTTTGGGTTGGCTGGTGGAGGATTAGTCACCTTGAAAATTTTCAACAGGATTTTCATTGTGTCTTCCCTCACAAGTTGTTCCTGTTTTTCCCATTGCAGAAGAACCTTAATTATACTATCATCGTTCCTTTTTTTTATATGCCTATGGACTTATATAATGCGCGGCACTTATTCTTTTTCTTACATTTATTTGAGGTGCTGTGATTTACCTCCAAGTGTACAGCATTTTTTGCTATAATACTTTGAATTTTGTGTGCGCTGATT
This sequence comes from Lithobates clamitans, assembly GCA_037952925.1. NCBI lineage: Eukaryota > Metazoa > Chordata > Amphibia > Anura > Ranidae > Lithobates > Lithobates clamitans. The sequence continues at coordinate 483,801 of JBBGZY010001813.1, read as the reverse complement.
GTTTTATATCATACACAGTCACTGACCAAGCTGGTCCAAGGTTGGCCAATGTAACTACCATATGTAAAATTGTCCAAACCTGGAATTCTTCAATAATATTGAAAATGACTTTTGAAATAACATTAACATAATAAAGCTTTCATAAGCTTTTGGTGATGAGGTTTACATATGGTGAATAAAAACCTCAAAGATCTGGTGACAGACCAGTTGTATAGGTAGTGTTTGATGTGATCTACAGCCAGATATATTAATTCCCAGTGACACATTCTCTTTAAATACCTGCAAATTAGTGCTGTGAAAGAATGTGGTTGAAAGAAAAAAAAAAACAAAACGATCATTTGTGAGCTCGTCATCTGCTCCTGAAGATTCACTCGTCAAAACTGTCCCTCCGGACGCACTTCTTTTAGAGTCTGTTTTGCAGTTAATTGAGGATGTTTGGAGCACAGACATAATCTATCACTTCAAAAAGAGACACAGAGAGAGGATTATAGTCACTTAACTCTGATCTGTTAATAATTGGTCGTATGATTAACAGTGTTCAGTGGCACAGTAAGTCATTTGCTAGCTCCTGTAGGCTCCTATGGAGATAAAAGGGGCCTTAATGAATAAGAAAGGTTAACCGGTGAGGTGCCGGAGGGTCAGACCATTTATTCTGTCCAGTCTTGAAGCTGTGCATTACTTGCCACCTTTGGGCCTGCAAAAACTAAGCTTTTCATTGAGCTAAACATTGTATACATCTTTATAAAACAATAGATTGTAAGCTCTTTGATGGCAGGGACTGATGTGCATGTGTATCTGTATGCAGGCAGACCAGTTCATGGCAATTGGGACGCAGCAGCTGTAGGTTAACACTAAAAATACTGGATGAACCCTGCTGTATACCCTTTCTAGCAAACTTTGCAATAATAATAGCAGGACTCAAAATTTCAAGTCCTGAGCTACTAGCGAGGCCTTGAGAGTTACTCGCCACCAGATGTCCGAACCCGCCCAACCCCTACCCTGCCCCCCCTCAAATTCCACCCCTAAAAACACGCCCTTGTAAATTATCTCATGAAATGACACTGTTAAATGTTTTATGCAGAATTCATTTACAAAAATAAATATTAACAACAACTTCTTTAACTATATTAACATAAAGCAGTTCATTTGATCTGACTGTGATAAATAAAATAAGGATAAAATCTAATTGGCTACTATAGGCACTGTTTGGCAGGTTTAGGAAGTATAGTGGCAGGTTTGGGTGGTATAGGGTGGTATATTGGCAGGTTTGGGTAGTATACTGGCAGGTATGGGTAGCATAGGGTGGTATATTGGCAAGTTTGAGTAGTATAGCGCAGGTTTGGGTAGTATAGGGTGGTATATTAGCAAGTTTGGGTAGTATAGGGCAGGTTTGGGTAGTATAGTGGCAGGTTTGGGTAGTATAGCGTGGTATATTAGCAAGTTTGGGTAGTATAGGGTAGTATAGTGGCAGGTTTGGGTAGTATAGGGTGGTATATTGGCAGGTTTGGGTAGTATAGTGGTAGATTTGGGTAGTATAGGGTAGTAAAGTGGCAGGTTTGGGTAGTATAGGGTGGTATATTGGCAGATTTGGGTAGTATAGGGCAGATTTAGGTAGTATAGGGTAGTATAGTGGCAGGTTTGGGTAATATAATGGCAGGTTTGGGTAGTATAGGGTAGTATAGTGGAAGGTTTGGGTAGTATAGTTTGGTTTATTGGCAGGTTTAGGTATTATAGGGCAGGTTTGGGTAGTATAGGGAAATACAGTGGCAGGTTTGGGTAGTATAGGATGGTATATTGGCAGGTTTGGGTAGTATAGTGGCAGGCTTGGGTAGTATAGTGGTAGATTTGGGTAGTATAGGGTGGTATATTGGCGGGTGTGAATAGTATAGGTCAGGTTTGGGTAGTATAGTGGCAGGTTTAGGTAGTATAGGATGGTATATTGGCAGGTTTGGGTAGTATAGTGGCATGTTTAGGTAGTATAGGATGGTATAGTGGCAGGTTTGGGTAGTATAGGGCAGTATAGTGGCAGGTTTGGGTAGTATAGGGTGGTATATTGGCAGGTTTGGGTAGTATAGTGGTATATTTGGGTAGTATAGGGTAGTAAAGTGGCAGGTTTGGGTAGTATAGGGTGGTATATTGGCAGATTTGGGTAGTATAGGGCAGGTTTAGGTAGTATAGGGTAGTATAGTGGCAGGTTTGGGTAATATAGTGGCAGGTTTGGGTAGTATAGGGTAGTATAGTGGCAGGTTTGGGTAGTATAGGTTGGTATATTGGCAGGTTTGGGTATTATAGGGCAGGTTTGGGTAGTATAGGGAAATACAATGGCAGATTTGGGTAGTATAGGATGGCATATTGGCAGGTTTGGGTAGTATAGTGGCAGGCTTGGGTAGTATAGTGGTAGATTTGGGTAGTATAGGGTGGTATATTGGCAGGTGTGAATAGTATAGGTCAGGTTTGGGTAGTATAGTGGCAGGTTTGGGTAGTATAGGATTGGAATGTTGGCAGGTTTGGGTAGTATAGTGGCATGTATAGGTAGTATAGGATGGTATAGTGGCAGGTTTGGGTAGTATAGTGGCAGGTTTGGGTAGTATAGGGCAGTATAGTGGCAGGTTTGGGTAGTATAGGGTGGTATTTTGGCAGGTTTGGGTAATATAGGGCAGCATAGTGTCAGGTTTGGGTAGCATAGGGTGAAATAGTGGCAGGTTAGCGCTATACGCCGTGAAAATATGCTCAGTCACTTACAGTATTGCTGGATATGAACACTCCCGGGGCTGCTGTGGTCTCTCCTCAGCTTGAGTGAACGAGTCTTTGGGAGGAGTGGAGGAGGCAGTCACACCCCTGGCTTTGCCCACCAACTCCAGCTGCCTCTGAAGATTTTGAAGATCCCAGAGGGACAGCCTAACTTGATTGGATGACAGGGAAGTGTTAAAGGAAGTCTCCCCCGCACTGCTGAGCCGCCTGCTGACCTGATCGACTTGGTCACGATGCAAGGGTACAGGGAAAGTGCAGGGGTCAACCATGCAGCTGGGGCCCCTGGGCAGTGCAATATGTCCACATAAATTTATAACATATATCACAGTGTCATGTGCATATGAATTCCTCATATAATAAATATAAATAGTTTGTGCATCATATAACAAAAATTATATGATGAAACGTGTAGGACGGGCTTGGACATGACGTCACAGGGCACACTGGGTTTGTGGTCGTGGCTAGGGATTGCGGTCCAAGCCAGCCAGGTTTTATGACTATATGACTCATACATGTGTCAGTGGAGATGCAATTCTGCCAGCGATTCCAATCGCAACGCACGTTTGGGTGCCATTCGTTTCAAACGGCACCCCAAATGCGGCGTGAAGCTTGTCGCCCATAAAGGAGCAGGAGCTTCACTGAAGTGAATGGGCTCCCCTATGCGTGACACCCGGAATCGCATTAAAGTCGCTCATGCAAAACCTTGTGCCGGAACGCGACTTTCCGCAACGCGAAGTGTAAATGGGGCCTTAGTGTGCATGAGGCCTTAGGTCCCTATCTGACAGGCACACACACACGTACTGAGGCCAATTTAGACAGAAGTCAATTCATCTACCAGCATGTCTTTGGAGTGTGGGAGGAAACCGGAGGAAACCCAGGCAAGCACAAGGAGAACATGCTAACTCCAAGAAGGTAATGTCCTTTTTGAGATTCATAACTTCAGCTGCTATTCTGTCTGGATTTGCTAATCATTTTTAATGTTTTTTTTATTATGTACACTATCTCACAAAAGTGAGTACACCCCTCACATGTTTGTAAATATTTTATTCTATCTTTTCATGTGATAACATTGAAGAAATGACACTTTGCTACAATGTAAAGTAGTGAGTGTACAGCTTGTATAACAGTGTAAATTTGCTGTCCCCTCAAAATAACTCAACACACAGCCATTAATGTCTAAACCTCTGGCAACAAAAGTGAGTACACCCCTAAGTGAAAATGTCCAAATTGGGCCCAATTAGCCATTTCCCCTCCCTGGTGTCATGTGACTCGTTAGTGTTACTAGATCTCAGGTGTGAATGGGGAGCAGGTGTGTTCAATTTGGTGTTATTGCTCTCACTCTCTCATACTGGTCACTGGAAGTTCAACATAGCACCTCATGGCAAAGAACTCTTTGAGGACCTGAAAAAAAGAATTGTTGCTCTACATAAAGATGTCCTAGGCTATAAGAAGATTGCCAAGACCCTGAAACTGAGCTGCAGCACGGTGGCCAAGACCATACAGCGGTTTAACAGGACAGGTTCCACTCAGAACAGACCTCGCCATGGTTGACCAAAGAAGTTGAGTACACGTGCTCAGCGTCATATCCAGAGGTTGTCTTTGGGAAATAGACGTATGAGTGCTCCCAGCATTGCTGCAGAGGTTGAAGGGGTGGGGTGGTCAGCCTGTCAGTGCTCAGACCATACGCCGCACACTGCATTAAATTGTTTTGCATGGCTGTCGTCCCAGAAGGAAGCCTCTTCTAAAGATGATGTACAAGAAAGCCTGCAAACAGTTTGCTGAAGACAAGCAGACTAAGGACATGGATTACTGGAACCATGTTTTGTGGTCTGATGAGACCAAGATAAACTTATTTGGTTCAGATGGTGTCAAGCCTGTGTGGTGGCAACCAGGTGAGGTGTACAAAGACAAGTGTGTCTTGCCTACAGTCAAGCATGGTGGTGGGATTGTCATGGTCTGGGGCTGCATGAGTGCTGCCGGCACTGGGGAGCTACAGTTCATTGAGGGAACCATGAATGCCAACATGTACTGTGACATACTGAAGAAGAGCATGATCCCCTCCCTTCAGAGACTGGGCCGCAGGGCAGTATTCCAACATGATAATGACGCCAAGCATGAACCCAAGGCAGTGCTGGAAAATAATGGTGACCACACAAAATATTGACACTTTGGGCGCAATTTTGACATTTTCGCTTAGGGATGTACTCACTTTTGTTGCCAGCGGTTTAGACATTAACGGCTGTGTGTTGAGTTATTTTGGGGGGACAGCAAATTTACACTGTTATACAAGCTGTACACTCACTACTTTACATTGTAGCAAAGTGTCATTTCTTCAGTGTTGTCACATGAAAAGATATAATAAAATATTTACAAAAAATGTGAGGGGTGTACTCACTTTTGTGAGATACTGTATTATATCATCATGTGCGCAGTGTACATTTACCTGGTCCGGGAAGCCTAAAATGATACGTTATTTTTAAAAAGCCATATAATTATTATCTGTCCTGCATAAACCAATGTTTTTTGTTCTAATTTCAACCAGTCACATGTCCAAAAATGCAGAGGCACTGGTCCTCTAACTTTAGAAGGTGCTCAGTGGACTGATGTTCAACCCTGTAATCATCATCTCTGCATGAATCCCGCTCCGCCCTTAATGTTGAGCACAATTATTCCATCATTTTTATATGGGGATTATATAAGAGTATCCATTGTGTGATTGTAGTATTATTATTATTTATATGAGGTTCTGAATAGATCTCAACACTGAGCTAAGAGCCAACATTCCTGGTACAACCCAGTGTTCAGCTTCAGCTCATGGGTCCCACCACCTCTATCCAACATGGAGATGCAGAAAGAAATCACCGCTTCAATGAAGACTGATTGAAAACGAACATCTCCTCCATGCTGGAAGCAACAGGTGCTCGCAATGCTTGTACAATGAAGTAATCAGAAAAAGACCTGGACAGCCGCACTCAAAATGATATGTTGCCTTTATTGAATAAAAGTCATCAAAGATACATGCCACAGCAGAAAAATGCAGGAAACTGACGCATTTCACACTGTAGTCAGTGATTAAGCACTGACTACAGTGTGAAACGCGTCAGTTTCCCTGCATTTTTCTGCTGTGGCATGTATCTTTGATGACTTTTATTCAATAAAGGCAACATATCATTTTGAGTGCGGCTGTCAAGGACTTTTTCTAATTACTTCATGGAGATGCAGATTATTAAGGAAAATGTGGCATGCCAGAGATCTGAGTTTGGCATTTGAAGCTGGCCATACCTGAATAGAAAATCAAATGCAAAACAGCGTTGGTAGACTGATCGTTCAATTTTTGTTTCATTCATGTGCTTTCTGCTACAGTTGGATTTTGTTTTAAGCTCGAAAATGAATGAACGTGTTAGAGAATTTCTTTTTTTATTTCAAATTATTTTCTACTCGTTTGTAGGACAATTTTTTTTTTTTAATCGCTTCATTTTTTTATTGTTGTTTTTTTCATATAGACAATAACTAAAACAACAAAGAACATACAACCCCGGCACATAAGAAAAACACAAACAAAAAAAACAAAAACAAAAAAAAAACCCTCTTGGAGGGACAATTTTTTTTTTAAGTCAAATGCACACGAGCAGAAGGGGTAGTAGTAGTAGTAGTAATCAATCGGGGAACAAAAAAGATTTTTAATGTTGAAAACGATGGTAAATATGTTGAACTTTACTGGAAAATTTCTGATACAATGATTGGGGCATTGAATGTTAGTTTGAAAGAACATTTAGATTTGTGTGCAAATTGTTTTTCTATCCATATATGGCCAGCTTAACCAGTTCAGTTCCGGAAGGTTTTACCACTTTCATGGCCAGGCCATTTTTTGCTATTTATCACTGCACTAATTTCATTGGTAATTGCACGGTCATGCAACACTGTACCCAAACAAAGTTTATATAATTTTTTTCACACAATTAAAGCTTTCTTTTGGTGATATTTGATCCCCAGTGGGGTTTTTACTTTTTGCAATATAAATGAAAAAGGACCGAAAATGTAAAAAAAAGAAAAAGACTAGCCTGTCTATATACTACCCTAGCCTGTTTATATACTACCCCAGCCTGCCCCTATACTACCCTAACCTGTCTATATACTACCCTAGCCTGCCTATATACTACCCCAACCTGCCCCTATACTACCCTAGCCTGTCTATATACTACCCTAGCCTGTCTATATACTACCCCAGCCTGCCCCTATACTACCCTAACCTGTCTATATACTCCCCTAGCCTGTCTATATACCATAGCTTCCAACTGTCCCTGATTTCGAGGGACTGTCCCTGATTTGGAGCAATGTCCCTCTGTCCCTCATTGCTCCTCATTTTGGTCTGATCTATATAGATGTATATAAAATGCACTTTTTATCTATCAAAAAGTGTTTTCCAGCGCTAAACCTTTCATCTGATTTCTAAATTGCTGCATTTGTAAATTCCAAAAGCCAATATAAAGGAAAAGTAGTGGTAAAAAAAAGCACTTGTGGGTTTAACCAATCTTGTTTTTTGTACAATTCTCCTTTAAGGGGGCGTGGCAATGGGGTGTGTCCTATGCCTGCATACTTTTGCTGATAGGTGTCCCTCATTCCCATCTCAAAAAGTTGAGAGGTATGTATATACTACCCCAGCCTGCCCCTATACTACCCTAGCCTGTCTATACACTACCCTAGCATGCCCATTTACTACCCTAGCCTGTCCCTATACTACCCTAGCCTGTCTATATACTACCCTATCCAGCCCCTTGGAATTGAACATAATGGTATGTCATATCATTTTGAATATAGACAAGGTGCTGTTAAATGTGAATATGACTTTCTGATAAATTTAATTTTACATTAATTATCATGATATAAAATAATGGATGTGGGGGCCTTTTGGTGGGTGTGATTTTTTTTTTTTTTGGGGGGGGGGGGGCGGCATTTCATCCTTGGACCCAGGCAGCACAATGTCTTGGGCCCACCCTGCTCATGTGAATATCTATCTGATCTATCTGTATTTAGCTGTTTCCCTGGAGTTTGGATGTAAGATTCGTTGAGCTGCATCTGTTTGTGTGTTGAGATCGGAGAATATACTTATTTTTATGCTACAAGTAGTGAAAAAAAAAAAAAAAACTCAAGTGAAAGAAATCTTATGACTAAGTTATGCTACTTGGCTCTGCTGTCCCGCTGAGAGGGATTTTTAAATAGCTGATGAATCAGCTTTGTGGAGCAACACAAAAAAATGCCGTATTTTCTCTCGTAGACAGACGGGGGTGGGGAATTGTTACAGTTCGTCAAGTTTTAAAACTTTTTTTTTTGCGGCATTACTTGCTTGCATTGTTTCAGAGCGATGGTTCTCTACCAAACATAGTCATCCGCGGCGCGCAAAACTGGATGTTTTTCAACCTTGCCTCCATTGTTTCCAGCAGCAGGGGTAGAATGTAACAAATTATACATTTGTGGTTCTTTTTGCACATTTAAAGTGTGTGTAAACAGTAAATTGTTTTGTATATGTCTCAATCTTTTTCATTTCCTGTCGTCTTTGTATGCTCAGTCTTTCTGTAGGAGAAAGCAGGATTTTCTATATCCAAGGAATTCACATGGACATAAGCAAGGCTTTTTTCTCAGAGAATAGGTACAGATACCCCCCCCTCTTCTGAGTCACCCCCTTGTCTCCGCCCCCCACCCACCTCCGAGCACCGTCCCTTGGTTCCACCCCCACCCACCTCTAAGGTACAACCCCTTTTTAGAAAATACAGAACCAAGTATCATTTTGCGGTGCTAGGTAGACATGTGCAATTCAATTCAAATTTTTTCCGTTAAAATTCGGCATATTCGTTAATTCAGAAACATCCAAATTAACAAAAGACCATTATTTTTTTTAAACGAATTTTCTAAAAGAACGAAAATTCGAAATGTGAAAATCTGAAAATAAGAATGAAAATCCGAAAATTCAAAAGAACCAAAATCCGAAAATAAGAACGAAAATCCGAAAATTTGAAAGAACGAAAATCCGAAAATAAGGACGAAAATTCAAAAATCCGAAAAAATAAAAAACATTTTATAATAATTAAATAATAATAATATTAATAATAATAATAATAATAATAATAATAATAATAATAATAATAATAATTAAATTATTAGGTTTATTAACCATTATTATAGTTTTGTTTATTATTATTTATTAATAGTAATAAATAATAATAATAATAAAAACTATAATAATTGTTATAAACTATTAAATTATAGGTACTGGAATTTCCTTTTAAATTTGGCTGTAATTCCGCGTACACACGAGCGGATTTTCCGACAACAAATGTTTGATGGGAGCTTGTTTGTCTGAAATTCCGACTGTGTGTAGGCTCCATTGGACATGTTTCGTCAAAATTTCCGACAAACAAAATTTGAGATCTGGATCTCAAATTTTCCGACAACAAAATCCGTTCTCGTAAATTCCGATCGTGTGTACACAATTTCGATGCACAAAGTTCCACGCATGCTCGGAATCAAGCAGAAGAGCCGCACTGGCTATTGAACTGCATTTTTCTTGGCTCGTCGTTCGTGTTGGTGTGAGGGGTCTATTGTTGTGTTGGGGGTCTATTGTTGTGTTGGAGGTCTATTGTTGTGTTGGGGGTCTATTGTTGCTGGTTTCAGGGGATCTATTTTACTTCTATACTTGTTATCATTAACAAATTCCATACCACTGCTACAAGTAGAGGCCCCAATAATTCCAAAGATTTTCATTTTACTGAGAATTTTTCTTAAAGTAATCCTCCTATAGTGGCAACAATTAGTTCACCGAAGGTGGAGCAATTCTAACTTTTTCAAAAATGTTACAAATAACGAGAATAAAATAATGAACAGTGTTATTTTACCGATCGGCGGTCAGTATGTACTCCCGTGTAATTTCCTTGTTAGTTTATAGACTAAAAAATCCACGCACAGCTGTCAGTCAGCGTGGAGCCAAGGTTTCCTGCCTGGCCCCCAATTACGCACAATGGCTTAAAACCGGGAATTAAATACGATTACAGTAATGGTTTTCTTTCCCCAATAGCGGAGGGGTTTGTGCTCACAGGGACAAAAAGCTTTAATATTACAAACAGATTGTTAGAATGTCAACTGTGACAAAAAAAAAAATTAAAAAAATATGATTTATTCCAGCAACACTTAACCTTTTCATTGCTGGTTTGCAAGTTAAGAAGGTTAACCATAAAAGATCACTAAGCAATTTCGGAGTCATTGACTGATGAAGTGCCCTTGAAGGAAAAGTTTTGTTAAAGAGGCCCTGTCACCGGAGCATTTATTACAGCAACCTTAACCACTTGCTTACTGGCCACTTAAACCCCCCTCCTGCCCAGACCAATTTTCAGCTTTCAGCGATGTCGTACTTTGAATGACAATTGCGCGGTCATGCTACACTGTACTCAATTTTTTTTCACACAAATAAGAGTTTTCTTTTTGTGATATTTATTCACTGCTGGGGTTTTTATATTTTGCTAAACAAACAAAAAAATACGGAAAATTTTGAAAAAAATATATTTTTTCATAGTTTGTTAAAAAAATTTTGCAAACGGGTCATTTTTCTCTTTCATTGATATGTGCTGATGGGGCTGCACTGATGAGCCCTGATGGGCTGCACTGATGGGTACTGATAGACTGCACTGATAGGCACAGATAAGGTGGCACTGATGGGCACTGATGAGGAGGCACTGATGGGCCCTGATAGGTGGCACTGATGGGTGGCACTGAAGGGCACACATAGGTGTCACTAATAGGTAGCACTGATAAATGGCACTGATGGGCACTGCTAGGTGGCACTGATGGGCACTGCTAGGTGGCACTGATGGGCACTGGTAGGTGGCACTGATGGGCACTGGTAGGTAACACTGATAGGCAGCACTAGTGATGAGGCACTGATGGGTGGCATTGATAGGTGGCACTGTGGGCACTGGTGGGCACTAGTAGGCGGGGCTGTTGTGCACTGGTAGGTGGCACTGGCAGGTGGCACAGGTGGGCACAGATCACTCGGCGGCATCGCTCCGTGATCGGGATCAATTTCCCTCTGACAGCCGCTGGTGACCGGCTATCAGCATGAGGAGAAAAAATAGCCGATTGGCTCTGTTTACATCACATGATCAGCTGTCATTGGCTGACAGCTGATCACGTGGTAAGGTGTTAGGTTCGACCCCTTACTCCGATCTGTGATCAGCCGTGTCTCATAGACCCGCTGATCACAGAGCTCACCGCACAGGGAGCGCAGGCCACTCGAGCACAGGAGGCTGTCATATGACCACCTCCTGGCAAAGTAGGTCCGCGCTGTAGCCATCATTCGGCTATAGCGCGGGCGGGAAGGGGTTAAAGAGGAACTGCAATCTGCTCATATAATTTGTAATAAAAACATCTCTGCCAATCTCTGCCAATCTTCCCTCCAACCACTTTGCATATTTATATATACTGTGATTCTGTACTTGCCAAATATGCTGCAGAAATCCCCCTCCCCTGAGTCCGGCTGCATCCATTTTAACTGTGGGCAGCTGAAGCAGCTGTCTGTTCACTTCCTGGATTTACACAGACACACAGAGGCAAACCTCCAGCTCTGCAGCTCTAATTGGCCCTCTTATGACTCATCCCCACATCCTTCCTGGCAAACTTTTGGGAGAGTGAGAGAGAGAGCTCTGCATGATATCATAAGCCTAGGCTAATGACCAGACAAGAAACAGGAAGTGGGCTGTATAAGGTATTTACGAAAATTATTTTCAGGTTTCCTCTTGGGTAAAAAGGTTGAGAAAGTCTGTCCTGGCAGAGCAGGGTGATAGTTTGTCCTACACATCTAGTCAGCAGTTCTACGTTTACTGATGCATAGTGGGAATTTTTCACCCCTTCATCCTTGCCCTGGCACTAATCTCTGGGGTAGGATGGGCTTGGAACCAGACAGTTGGTCTTGAGCGTGATGTAGCAGTAGCATACCTCCCAACATTTTGAGATGGGAATGAGGGACACCTACTTGCAAACGTATGTAGGCATAGGACACGCCCCCTGACACACCCCCTTAAAGGAGAATTAACCCCAAAAAAAAGGTTAATCAAATCCACAAGGACTTTTTTTGCCACTCCTATTCCTTTTATATTGGCTTTTAACATTTACAAATGCAGCAATTTTGAATTTAGATGAAAGGTTTAGCACTGGGAAACACTTTATGAAAGATAAAAAGTGCATTTTATATATAACTATATGGATCAGACCAAAATGAGGGACAAGTGAGGGGGAAAGAGGGACAGAGGGACATTGCTCCAAATCAGGGACAGTCTCTCTAAATCAGGGACAGTCCCTCGAAATCAGGGACAGTTGGTAGCTATGCAGTAGTGAGCAGAGACAAATGTTGCGGAGATGGCAGGAACCTGACTACAGATTGGCCAACCTCCCAGCCCAAGGAAAATGGGGTAAAAGTGTTAATTGATTGTATTTCATGATTTTTCACAGCTGCTCACTTTAAAACAATATCCTTCTTTTCCGTCAGACTAAAGTTCTTTAATCCTAACTGGGCTCCTACAGCTTTCAGTGAAAGGCACCGGGAACAACGCGGCATTCTGGGAAATGATGAGTGTGTCTTTTCTTGCTTCTATCAGCATGACTCTAGGCTTTGAAGCTTTTGTCCATGAGATAACACATTTTAAATCAATCACAGTGGCTGGATGGTGTCCATGGCTGGGACTTATCTGTAGACAAATTTGCTGCTTCAGAGGGATAGTGACTCATGTATCAAAAGAGAATGGATGCTTTTACTCATGCCTTATGTGTCCATCTCTTAAAGGGAACCTGTTTGCAGGGCACTAAAAGTCATTAGTAGACTAAAGCAAGCCATAGACCATTGGATTTCTCTTGCTCAGCCCTACAGGATTAAACAGAGTGAATGGAGGGAATCTTCTCTGGCGACTAATGAATATAGACAGCTGCTGTACCCAAGGTTGTCTTAATACCCAACAGTGACTGCATCTGATGGGATGCTGTTACTACTTAGCAGAGAATTTTCCCCCTGACTCAGTCAATTTGTAAATCAACTTTTCCCGAGCCGTGTGGTGCCAACAGGCATAGCTTCCAAATGTCCCTGATTTCGAGGGACTGTCCCAGATTTGGAACAAAGTCCCTCTGTCCCTCTTTCTTCCTCATTTGTCCCTCATTTTGGTCTGAGCTATATATTTGTATATAAAATTCACTTTTTATCTTTCTCAGTGCTAAACATTTCATCCAATTTCTAAATAGCTGTATTGTAAATTTGCAAAAGCCAGTATGAAGGAATAGTAGTGGTAAAAAAAATCACTTGTGGGTTGAACGTTTTTTTTTTTTTTTTTAATAATTCTTCTGTGGTTTGTAAAGCCTTTACAGCCACTTTTTGCTACAGGTAAGCCTATAATAAGGCTTACCTGTAGCTACACTGGATATCTCCTAAACCTGCACGCTTTAGGAGATATCCCCTGTATTTGCATGTGCTGACGTCATCGGCACATGCGCACTGAAGCAATGGCAGTACGTGCCGTTGCTTCAGTTAGACTGTGCCGTTACCAGCGGCTCCCGCTGCTGAACACTGCATTGTGGGATGAGCGAGGGGCATGCACATGTAGCACCCTCTAGGAGTGTGCTAGAGAGGTCATGTAGGTTTGTTAGTGTAGGTCTGTTAGGGAAGGCAAAACATATGTAGCGCCCTGGGGTTTGACCAGGGAGCTCCTCGCCAAATTCCTTGTCAGAAGTAGCTACTGTAGTTAATTATTAGAGATCCATTGACTTCTCCCTAAGTTTGGCCTGGTTGTACTTTCCTCTTCTACCACTAGGTGGCCGGACACTTGGAGGTATTAGATTGAGAAGGACAACTCAAGGTCAGGTTATGGGTATATGGGGTATCTCAGCCAATGGGCAAAGATTTTGTTGAATGCCTTGGCCTGCTGGGAGAGCCTATATATATTCAGGTGAGGTCAGGTGATCCAGGTTCTTGTGTGCCACCCAGACCGCCGTCTGGGTGGACGGGTGTCGTCTGCTAGGCCAGAGATTGGGCCTATCCAGAGTAAGAGGGTAGCGCAGGGTTGGGACTGCGGCTTGCAGTCCAACCAGAAGTGACGGTTCAGTCGGCCGGAGAACCTGTCATGGTCGGAGGTAGAAGGGAAGCTGTCGCCACTAAGGGACCAATCGCCTTTACCAGGGACCACAGTGAGTAACTGAAGCAAGTACCGGAGCAGTATTCTCACTGAATGGGCATGGTGGAGAATCGGGAACCTTCAGGTGCTGATCAAGTCAGGGACCCAACCAGCCCAGGTGACACTTGCAGAGCAGCCTTGTGTGCCAAGCTAGGGAACGAGTCGGTCAGCAGGGGTGAAGCTTGAAGGTATCTGAAGTGCCAAGCTATGGACCCAGCAGGGAAGCATGGGTGACACTTCAGGGAGATACCACCGCAAAGGCCTTGAGGAGCTTACAGGATTCAGAGTCAGTAAATCAGAGGGTCTAGTGAGAGACTAGTAGCTCAAGGGGCTGAAGAACTAGAAGAAGAAGTTGTATTACAGCTGAGAGAGCTGTTTGTTTTGAGTTAGGAACTGTTTAAGTACTGTTACCATAGGAGACAGTAATCCTGCACGTGCAGAAGTAACACCTTGCTGGGGCTTTTCTCTGTACAGCTGTCCTCCTGTTGAAGTCTCTGCGTCCGCCATTGATATTGCAACTACTTAAGGGTGTCCTGGCCCTAACCCTCTTTCCCTTTCAAAATATAAAAAGGACTGTCAAAGAAATAAAATCTCTTTACATCCAAGAAGTGTCTGGCGCTCAATGACTTTTACCACCTTAGCACCCACTATGCCTCACAACCCACCACATATTGAAGCATGTCAGCTATCTTTGGCCTTGAAGGTTCTCATTAGACTGGAAGAGGTCAGAGATTCTGCTACACATAGTTAGCTCAGGGCTAAGCCTGAGCTATGAATCGGATTCAAGGTTCAGTGACTCGGGGCTGTGTAACTCATCCTAGAAGCTTCTCTGGTGCCTCCCCCTGTTTTCTGGGACATTGGAGAATGTTCCAGACATAGTGGGTGTAGGTTAGGAGGAGCTGCTTGGAATATTTATGAGGGCCAATCTCCAGTAAAGGGCTGGCAGGGGACAGACAACCTCATAAATAGGCATGAGTCATGTTAGGGTGGCAGTCAGGTGGAGATGGAGTGTTGGGGAGGCTGTTGGTGGCCCTTGAGGATGCCCCCTAATATGGAAGGGGGGGGTGACCTCGGCCTGGGGCTTAGGTGCTAGAAGAATCCTACCAAAACACATGGAGGAAGCCCTTCCTAGAGGCATGGGAGCAAGGAGAGAGGACAGCAGGAGCAGGTCAGCATGTCTGGGAGATCTTCTGAGAGTCAGCCAGGTGGGCTGGTGTGAATCAGTGTGGAGGACTGTGGGGAGAAGTTAGCCTGGAGGGGTAGTAAAAGGGGCAGCTGGAGCCAGGTGGGTTGGCCGTGCCTGAAGAGGTAGTGCTGGGATCAATAGACACAGGTGTGATGCAAGCTGGACACTGAAATTTTGCTACACAACCAAGGGGCCTCGAGTTCCTGCCTGTAATGGGCCATTGCTTCATCTGACTGAGTGGCTGTCAGATATTCGCAGTGTTTCTGCTGGGTGCTACAAGCGAGTGCAAGAGGAAGAAGTGGAGCTGTAGATACGGTAGGGAAGAGTTGTCCCTGAAGTTTCTGTTGAAGTCAGTCAGGCATCCCCTAACCTCCCATCCCTATCCAAGTTATTATCCCTCAATAAATAACATAAAAACAAAGTCACAGTCTGTTCTCTGGCTCTGGAGTGCCTGTGAAAATTTGATGTGCCTTGCTGTGTATGGTGGGGGATCCTAATTTACTTGCAGCTCTTTAGGGGGTGCTCTAAACACATTTGCTTATAGTCCATTTGCACCTGTAACCTGTATTGTTATTCCTCAGCACAATGCCCAATGTTGAGATTACAAACCTACAGGTACATGGATGCCCGTCCACTAGAACACTGGTACGCGGTGACGTCAGCACGTCAACTTCTACCAGGGATAGCCGGCCGGCTATCTACTGCTATTCATTTTTATCAACATTGTAAGTGCTATTTTTACTTCCTAATAAACGTGTATAGACGGTATTATGCTATGGTAAGCCTTTCTTTTCTGGGTTCTTATGACCGCCCCTCTGAGTTCCTCGGCTTAGGAGAGCCTGCTGAGTTACCCATATTATCTGGCGGAGTGCGGATCCCCCTGAGACACTTGCCTTGTCTCTAGGATACCAGACTAGAGATACCTGGTTACATTTGGATAAAGGCCCTGACCGGGTTGGAGGTCACAAGCTCCATTAGCTTGCTATTTGGTAAGCTTGCATTTCTTATGGTGGTCACGTTTTTGATGCGATGGTGGATTTGTCACGGATTTACTTTTTCATTTTTTATTTGAACAGTTCACCTTTTTTTTTGCACACTTGAATCATGAATTTGAACTGGTATCACGAAGGGAGGAATCAATTTATACCTTCCCATCCAAGGACTCTTTATTTACATGATTCACCTTTATGATTGTTTATATTCAATTTTTATACACATACCTTTGATACACAATCAATTTATGTATATATATTTTTTCTTTTCTTTTTTCTTTTTAATTCCTCAGTATTTGGTTTGATCAATTATTTTCATCACTAGTTTGACTACTCATTATTGTTATATTTTATATATATATTTTGTTTTAATACACCTTCTAGGTATTTGTTTCATTATTTAGCACCGGTGGTATTCACTTATCACTCATCCCTTATCTTTAGCGCTGTTACATTTCCCTTTCCATTATCCACTTTCTTAGTTTTTTTTTCATGAGTTTACATTACCAATCCAATTTAAAATGCACCCCCAGTTTTAAGGGATTCAGGGAATCGGGACCGTTTCTTCATATTTGGTGGACATGCCCCAAAGCCCTATGATTTCAGTTCCTGGTCTATGCAATGATCCGCATGGTCCCAAATGTTTCTCTCGCACGCAATCCCCAGGAAGCGTTGCTGCATAAGTTGATCCTGTCTTTGTCTAAAGCCCAGAGGAAGCTGGTGGGGTTTGTGTTCCTGGCAGCCCGGCAGACCTGGGCAAAGCCTGGCGCCAATCGTTCCTTAAATTTGCTGAAGTTAAACAGCGGCTCCTGGGAACCATGGTCCATGAGAAGCTCACATCTATACTTACCGACACCCACGCCAAATTTCTGAAGATTTGGCATCTGTGGATAACCTACAACAACCATTTATACTTTGACCATTTGGATGGATATCCTTTGTACTTGGTAACGGGTTGGCCCACACAGGGGTTTATAGTGAGCTGGCAATATATACAGTACTTTCTTCTGTGAAGATACCAGTTAACCACCTGGTTGTTGCTGCAGCATCCTATTATGCCTGGCTTTTCCCAATAGGTAGTGAAGTTAGCAGCCTGCTGACAGACTCAGTTATCCAACGGCAGTTATTTGGGGTAGGGATTGACATCAGTAGTCTAATGCAGCCATTCACAACCAGGCATCCTCCAGAGGTTCTTAGGGGTTCCTTGGGCTGTGGCTGATTGACCTTCGATTTGATAATGCCAGGGCCAACGCCCTGGTAGCATAACACCAATGATCTTTTCAGCTGTCTGTAAGGGTGGCATTCTGACCACAAATGTAAGAGTTTTATTCTTCCTACTGACTAACAATGTATACAGCATTTTTATGGACTATATGATACGGATCCATGGTGAGCCGGTAATATATACTTTTTTTCTATGGTGATACCAGTTAACATCTGCTGCAGCACCCTCCCAGGATTTTCTCAACTAAGTGTAAGATGGGAATGGCATCCAATGGCAGTCATAGGTTTTTTTCAGGTAGGTATTGGCATGGATAATCTTCAGCAGCCATTCTCAACCAGAGTTCCTCCAGAGGTTGCTAGGGGTTCCTTGAGCTGTGACTGATTGACCACCCAATTGATGGTGCCTACATGGCTCCAGAAACAACTCCACTTGGCAAAGTCAGCAGCATGACACCAATGTTCTTTTTAGTTGACTGTAATGGTGGCATTCTGAACATTACTGTAAAGGTTTTGCTCTTCCTACGCTCTTCCTACGGACTACCAATGTATAAAGCGTTTTCCTATTTCCCTCAGATGAATTTAGTTCAGCAAGGGTTCCCCAAGACCTTATAATTATTTTGGGGGTTCCTCTAGGCCAGGGTAAAAATATTGAGAAAGGCTGCTCTACAGCAACCACCAAAATGAGCCAAGCAGTTTGTCAATGCTACATAAATCGGTAACATAAAAAGAGTGAACTGCTGCATATCCAAGTATGTACGTCTCTCTTGGTGACAGTAACTATAATAAAACTATAATAACTTCCTTGCTTTTACATACATTGGATTGCTCCTATGTATCCCCTGATAGCTCAGCTCAGCGTACTCAGCGCTATGATAGACTGTAATGTCAGAACCTGCCTCGCCTGCCAAGAAATTAATGAAGACAAGGTGTTCTGTAGAGACTCCCACCATGGAAAGAGCTGCAGAGAGTCCTGCTCCTCCCTCCCTCTCTCCGGCACAATGTAGCTGACAGCGTGGCGCGTTCCGAGGAAAATATTTACTTGGCCGGAGTCAGAAAATAACACACGTCTTCATAAACGGTAACTTAGGATTTTTGAGGCTGCTAAAAGGATTTGTTTACTCACAGCCAGATTTTTTATGAAATGGCTAAACCAGGCAAAAAAAAATAAATATATATATATATATATATATAAGGATGGGCCCCGATGTGAAGGGAAACAAAGCAACAATTTACTTATGTATCAAGCCTGAAGGAAGAGAACTCCCTAGTGATCAAAAAACTATAAAAAAAAATACAGCACTTTACAGAGAAACTCTGTCACAAACATAACTGAAGGAAAAAAAACACTAAAAATCACATATTTTGAATGTTTATGTACTTGCAGTGTTTTCCTGTTCATAAATTACTTTTTATCCACTTTCAATGCGCCATTGAACTTGCTTAAAATTTGACAATTCCAGAAGAGTCAAATCGCTCTCCATCTTGAACATCATAGTCCTCTCCTTTTCTGGTAGTGTCTTTTTAGTGTCTGTGCTGGCTCAGCTCCTCAATCCCTCCCTACACCTCCCTACATAACCTTTTATGGAGCAAAGAGATATACTATAGAGCAGCCTTTCTCAGCCTTTTCAACACAGAGGAACCCTTGAAATAACTTTCTTGTCTCAGAGAATCCCAGCAAAAATTTTCTATATTAACAACTCATACATTAGTCTGGTGGTGAATGAAAAGAATGTTCCTTACCAGTGGCGGCCGCTCCATTGAGGGCACAGGGGCGCTGCCCCTCTAATCCATGTGCCCGGCCCCAAATCTACATGTAGGGCGTCAGATGCATAGATTTTTATGGGGTTTTTTTTAAGCATGGGATTAGAGCCTGGGGCTCTAATTGGCTTCAAAAAAGGGTGGGCTTGGGGCGCAGAGCACTGCGCCTCAAGCCCGCCCACATGTGTTACAATAGCAAATTGATATTCGCTATTGTCTTCCTGCTTATCTTCCCAGCCAATCAGGAAACTGGTCTTAAGACCCGATTGGCTGAGAGGAGAAGTAACTTTATTGGTCGGGAGCAGGGGGGAGGTGCCGAGGAGGAGACGCAGGGGGAAGCCACCGAAGCTGCTGGATGGGGTAAGTGTGGGGCTGATGGACGGATGGACGATCGACCGAGCGACAGGGGGGGGGGGGGGTGGATTTGACCGACTGACCGAGCGACGGGGGTTGGATGGTTTGACCAATCAACCGACCAATCGAACGGGGAGGGGGGGTTTGGGTGGTTTGTTTGCGGCGCCCCCCCCCCCATCTGGTCAGCAGGAGGAATGGTGCCCTATCATTGATGTCAATGGGAGGAGTAGTGCCCTATCATTGTTGTCAGCAGGAGGAATAGTGTCCCATCATTGATGTCAATGGGAGGAATAGTGCCCCATCATTGGTGTCAGCAGGAAGAATAGCGCGCCATCATTGATGTCAGCAGGAGGAATAGTGTCTTATCATTGATGTCAATGGGAGGAATATCATAGCTCCTAACTGTCCCTGATTTGGAACAAAGTCCCTCTGTCCGTCTTTCCTCCTCATTTGTCCCTCATGGAATGATCTATATAGTTCTACATAAAATGCACTATTCCCAGTGCTAAACCTTTCATCCAATTTCTAAATTGCCGCATTTACAAATTTAAAAAGCCATTATAAAGGAATAGTAGTGTTAAAAAAAAGCACTTGTGGGTTTAACCAATAATTTCTTGTATAATCCTCTTTTTAGGGAGGCGTAGCAGGGGGTGTGTCCTATGCCTGTATACTTATGCTAATAGGTGTCCCTCATCCCCATCTTAGAAAGTTTGGAGGTATGGGAATAGTGCTCCATTGTTGGTGTCAGTGGGAGGAATAGTGCCCCATCTTTGGTGTCAGTGGGAGTAATGGTGCCCCAATATTGATGTCAGTGGATGGAATGGTGTCCCATCATTGTAATGTAATGGATAGAGTCGGAGGTGGGTTTTCAGCTCTCAACTGGGTCCTATGCCCCTGTTCCCCTATAGCAGCCACAAGGGCTACCATGGCTGTAGTTACACCTATGGCCAGCTACCGACCAATGACATTCTAAAGTTTGCTATCTTATGTCAATGGTCTCATCTAGTTTATATACCCATGTGATTTACGGGGTGCTTTTGTAAATTAAAGCTATGGGGAGAGTTGCAGGCCACAGTGTTTTGCTTTGGACTTTGAGCCTTTGACTTAATTGTCCTTTTTGCTTTGAGAGCTTTGAGTCTTTGACATAAATGCACAAACCACACAGCGGGGCGCCCATGTAAACTCACATATCTCCTGGACTCACAAACACACAAACAACAAACACTGGTTGTGTCCCTCAGTCCTGCACTCCATGTGGCAGTGCTGAAAAAGAGATTAGGATACATTGTAGCAAGCTAGGACCATTTGCTTAGAGCCTGTTCTATCCCCTCTTATCTTGTCTCCCAGCTGCTGACATGTCACAGCCCTAAATAGCTAAACAGTGACAAATTACTAGCAATTACAAGTCTCAATACCACTGGTCAGGGCTGCTTTGTTGTGCACACAGAGGACAAGGCATGTTCCCTATCACACAATGAGATGATGTAAGGAATGAAAATATTCACGGAATTAATGAAATCAGATTAAATTAATACATGTATAAGCTAAAGGTACTTCCAGGGCCGGAGCTACCACTAGGCAAACTAGGCAACCGCCTAGGGCACACTGCTGCCTAGGGGCGTCTGGCCATTGGTTTCCCTCGGCGTCTGCATGCTCTGCAGGCTGCAGCATGTAACTAACTGAGTCTCAGGCAGCTGCTCCATCCGACCGGTAGTGTAATTAGAGGTGCAGTACAGCACCGGAGCCAGAGCTAGAGGAAGCAGAGCCGATGCTTCTTGTAAAGTGCCACCTCCTGTCACATGGGCAGGGCAAAGGGGGTGGGGTCAGGGGTAGAGCCAACGTGGGCGACAAAATTAGGTTTCGCCTAGGGTGTCAAAAATCCTTGCACCAGTCCTGGGTACTTCCAAGCATGAAATGATCTTCACCTTGTAGTGGGATGTAAAGACCCTTGGTTGCAGACCCCCATGAAATGAAAAATGAACAAAACATATCCTTCTTTAATGTGTACTTGCCTCAATCCAGAGCACCTACTGTGATTTCTGTCCTCCATCTCCTTTCTTTGCTATCTGTCTGACAGACTTTTGGTGGGGGGGGGGGATTGGGAAGGGTGCTCCACCACACAGCCTATGATTGAAAACCTTAGCTGTGCATGTTCCCTATGGGACTGTGTAGTAGGGGGGGGTGTCTATTCCCTCCACTCAGGTCTCAGATTACACTCAGCTCCTCAGCTCCTTGCTCTATGCTTTGCAGTGTGTGACATCACATCCTGACCCCTTGCCTTCTGACAATTCGAAATGCTGTACACTTTGAATGGATATAGAGGAGCGTGGGTTGCAGATACACAGGTACAACTTGTGTAGGAGGATTTGTTTCATCTGTGTGTATCTCCTGAGGCCAGTCACTTTACTGGGTATACAGTATGTAAGGCAGTATTTCTCAACCTTTTTTCAGTAGGGACGCCCTTTAAAATGATGCACACTCTTGAGGCACCCCATTCTAAATTGTAAAAAACGAAAGTAATAGTTTTACATAATGCAGCAACATTCACTCACACAGAACACCCAACATTAGAGGTTATTTATTCTTACAAAGCAAATACACCTTTGCACACTGGTACTGACTAGTATTCCAGTGTTTCTCTTCTCCCTCAGGTTCTCTCCCTCATTCAGATAATGTAAGCCCAGTGCTGATGGAGAGGGACAGGGGACGGGCAAAACAAGGATGCTGTGCCGATGCTCGACATCCTTCTTATCAACCAATTGCATTAATGGTTGTTAGGATGCTGGTGGCTAGAAGGTTGTAATGGTGCACAGTGGAAACCTGTGGCTTTGTGTAACTTGTGTAACTGATCCTGTGGCTTTGTGTAACTGATCCTGGCTTGTATGCAATTTTTTAAGCATTTTACCAAGGGACCCCTGAAGAAACCAGAAGACACCCATGTTGAAAAAGGCTGATGTAAGGGTTTACAACCACTTTAGGTAGGGGTCCTTTCCAATCACCCAGGGTATATAGGCAGCAGAGGTGGAGTGACTGGGCTCTTTGGAGGGCAATGGAGCAGTAGAGCATAGCTCCCAACTGTCCCTGATTTCTAGAGACTGTCCCTGATTTGGAGCAATGTCTCTCTGTCCCTCTTTCCCCCTCATTTGTCCCACATTTTGGTCTGATCTATATAGTTGTATATAAAATGCACTTTTTATCTTTCAAAAAGTGTTTCCCAGTGCTAAACCTTTCATCCAATTTCCAAATTGCTGCATTTGTACATTTTAAAAGCCAATATAAAGGAATTGTAGAGGTAAAAAAAGCACTTGTGGATTTAATTAACCTTTTTTTTTGGTTAATTCTCCTTTAAGGGGGTGTGACAGGGGGCGTGTCCTATGCCTACATACGTTTGTTAGTAGGTGTCACTCTTTCCCATCTCAAAATGTTGGGAGGTATGGTAGAGTGATCTTTCTTGTCTACAACCTTCACAGAAGACAATGCCTGAGTGCAAGTCAATTAGAGCTGTGGGACCCCTTCAGACTTTTCCCTTTTGGAGAGAAGAGGGAAGCCATGGCACCCCTTAGTTTTGCAATCCATAGACATGAGTCTCTCCAAGGGACCTTAGTCATTTGAAACTTTGCCATGAGTATGTGCCACATAAGTAACCGAGAAGTAACAGAAGCCTCTGTAGATGTTGGGAGTTACATAGTGGGAAATGTTCTGTCCCACCTATATGTATTTTTCTGTTGTTGTATTGAACTTGATCATGTGAGGCTACTGTTGTTTTCATGTATGCTGACATCTAGGGTTTAGAGCCACCATAACTTGTTAACTTGTGTAATTGGTATCTCCTGTTGTCCTCCCCTCCTACTAGTTAGTGAAGTTATAGCTACACCCTCCTTGTTTCTTCCATGTTCCCTCAGTCAGTGTTATTACTTCACAGAGACAGGGCTTAGGAAAGTAATTGTCTTCTTTCACTTTAAGATATGAAAGGGGTTGTCATCTCAATTCTCCACAATTAGAGAAACAGGAATTCTGGGGAGCCCCATGCAGAGGATTACAGTGATGCCATGTTAATTGCCTTGAGCCGTGTCCCATAATGCATATTGGCACTATATAAATCCTGTATAACAATAATTGCAACCCAATTTGACCTAACTTTAAGGTCTAACAGCTCCCAAGGGGGACACTCCTAGGCAACTGTTCCCAAGGCTTGGTACTGCATCCTTTAGCTTTGTTGCCGTATTTGAGACTTTTTTTTTTTTAATAAATTCTTTTTTTTTTTAGATAAGGGCAATCCCAAGAGTGCATGACATTAAGGGGCTACAAAGCAGCAATTGTTACAGATGAACTATATTCTTTATGTGAACAACTGTACATTGCAATGTAAACAGTTCTACATGATAAAGATGTGGTTAAGCAAGACATCAACAAAGCTCCTAGAAGAATCCCCGACAGTCTGAGTCATCACAGTTGTACTCATTTGTAACAATTGGGTATATGGTAAACAGAAGAAAAATGGCCCCAGGTAACCTTGGGGGAGGAAAAGGGGGAGATGCAAGGAAACTGGGAAAAGGGTGGGGGGGGGGTGGAGGATCAAGGGGGGTATGGGTCAAAACCTACTAAAAGAGAGAAGACTTGCCCAAGTGATTATAGGGCATCCTGGTCCTAGGGAGCTGAAAATAGGAGGTGTAGTAATCCATAAATGCAAATTCACACCAATAAATCCACCCGTAGAGGAAGGCTTTCTCTGTTCCCCCTAATGGTGGAAGTAAGGTCCTCCATGAGTTGAATTCCTTGTATCTTTTGCAAATCATTGTGTCAGGGTGTTTGGCCGACGTCAGAGAGCCGGGATGCATGATCGGGCCGTGTTAATTAAATGAACAGGCATAAACCTCTTATAGGTCTTATTGAGAATTGTTCACTGAAGAAGAGGGAAGAAGGCTAGGTCAGAAGGGATAGGAAAGTCGGTGAACTTCTAAACAATAGATCTGACTGAGCACCAGAAGGGTTAGAACTTGGTCAAGCCTTTCTTAACTAGGGTTCCTCATGAGGTTGCTAGGGGGTTCCTTCAGCATTGAGCAATAGTAGATTGAACTTTTACATACATTGACCTCTAGTGCAATGGGGCACCTTTTCACTGGCCACCAACGTAAAGGGTCTTTTTTGTATTGACCACTAACATCAGGGGACACCACCATTTTCTCAATATGTGTTTCTTTATTTGTTATGTGTTGAAAAAACTGCACTGACCTATTATTATTATTATTCAGTTTAAGATTATTATTTAATTTTTTACCATTTGCAGTAGGTAGGTCTTAAAAGATATTCTTATACTGTAGGAACACCACATTTTTTTTTTTTAATGTTCTACAACTTACTAATCACACTAATTTTCTGTGAGGTGTAGGTTCAGAAAGGCTGCCCTGGTCACTGGCCCATTAGTACCAATATGGTAAATGCAGCCTTCTCCACCATCTCAAGCTGGCCTTCAGATGAGTTGTAAAATAACTAAAAACTCTGTGAAGAAATTAAATGAAGCGTCTGATCTCGCATAAGCTTTAATATGTTCATTTAATTTGAAATGTAATTTTCAATAAATTCAAATCTGCAGCTTTCATTAAAATAATCCCTGGTGATCATTCCATGAAGGTCATTGCATATGCAGTTCCTGGTGTATGGTGACAACGCTCTGTGCTGGTCTCCAAATTGTACTCATGCCTTGTCACTTTGTCTACACTTGTTAGGGTGCGTTTCCTAGTGGTGAACAAAGTGGACTGTGCCTGCAGGATGTCAAAACTGATGCTTTAAAGTGGTTGTAAGCCCTTACAATCCACTTTTTGCTACAGGTAAGCCTATAATAAGGCTTACCTGTAGCTACCCTGGATATCTCCTAAACCTGCACGGTTTAGGAGATATCTCCTGCATCTGCATGTGCCGACGGCATTCTCACATGCGCATTGAAGCAATGGCACGTACGTGCCGTTTGTTTCAATGAGTGCGCCGTTACCGGCGGCTCCCGCGCGCATGTGCGGGAGTGATGTCATCCCTGCTCCAGCCAATCACAGCGCCGGAGCCGCGATACCCGAAAGTAACTCCGGAAGCGATGTCGCCGGCCAGTGCTGTGTACGGGCAGCGCAGCGGGGGTTTCGATCTCAAGTGAGTATTACATAACGAGCTAGTATGCTATGCATACTAGCTCATTATGCCTTTGTCTTGCAGGTCTTTTTTTTTTCGATGTGAGTTTACAACCACTTTAAAGAGGAAGTAAACCCTGATGGGTTTTACTTCCTCTTTGTTTCCCTGCAAAGGTTAAGCATAATGGGCTACAATGCATCGCATAGTAGCCCATTATGTGTCACTTACCTGACAAGGGAGCCTGCGATTTCACCGCTGTCCCCTCTGCTACGGAGCGTCCATCTTCTTTCTAGGTATCGTGGCTCCGGCGCTGTGATTGGCCGGAGCCGCAATGACATCACTCCCGCGCTTGGCACGGGAGCCGCCACTAACGGTATATCGCCATTAGCAGCGGCATGCTCAGTGCGCCTGCGCACCGCTGTCTATGGCGCATGCGCCGTAGACAGCGGTGCCTGTCTTTTTGCAAATATCTCCTAAACCATGTAGGTTTAGGAGATATTTCTTGGACCTACAGGTAAGCCTTAATCTAGGCTTACCTGTAGGTCAAAGTGGTCTGTAAGGGTTTACAACCACTTTAAGTCTCCATTTTAAACCAATGTGACAAAGTATATCTACAACCAAATGAACCCAAGACCTCTGCTTCCAGCAGTAGCTCCTCTTGTTGAGCCA
Organism: Lithobates clamitans; assembly: GCA_037952925.1. Lineage (NCBI taxonomy): Eukaryota > Metazoa > Chordata > Amphibia > Anura > Ranidae > Lithobates > Lithobates clamitans. The sequence continues at coordinate 457,549 of JBBGZY010001813.1, read as the reverse complement.
CCTAAGATGCTGGACCTGTCTTGTCCCTTGGGCAATCTTGCCTTGTAGATTGTTTCTGGTGAACCCTGAACTACTTGCTCCTCCCATGAACTTCCTATTTAAGCCTTTGCACTTCTTGTTTGCCAGATTGTTGTGCTCTTCTCCAGCCAATATCTCTCTCTTTTTTGTACCGCTGCTACTTGTATCTTCACTACTACTCATTACTGACCTTGGCTTGTTCCTTGATTATGCTTCCACTCAATCCCAACATGCAACAATTCCTTACTGACCCTGGCTTATTCCTCAACTACGCTTCCCCTTGTTCCCAACCTACAACCTCTTGTTACCAACCTTTGGCTTGTTACTGACTACACATCTGCTTGAGCCCTCCCTGCTACATCTGCTACAGGACACCGGCTTGGTCACCTCCTGGTAGGGCAATCCTGAGGACTGTGACCCGGCACTAGCATGCAGCAAAACCCATCTTCACCATTAAGCCTGGTACACACTACTAGTGCTGGGTTGAACAAAAAAAACCTGACAGCTCAGATCGGAGAAAACTGTACTAACAATCCAATGCAATCTAATCCACAGCCAGGTCGATATTTGGCCAATGTGTACTAGGCTTTAGGAGCTCTGGCAAAGACCGGTTAGTGCTTAGACCCCACACCTTGGGAGAGCCCTCATCATCCATTAGGGTGACCTGCTCATGTACTCATCCTGCTGGTCAGTGGGAACCTCTCTACTGCTATAGCTACTGGTCTCCAAGCCTGACCCCTGACGGTGACAGAAATGTTTTCTTAGTTTTGGATAGAGTGGTCAAGGGTCAGAGTGGATAGGTACACTTTATCCTGCATCTAGAGCAATCATACTAATTACCCCTCGGGGTCCCTTTATTGTAGAAGTCTGAATAAAATGAAATCTGTATGTTATATGTTCTGCCGTTAAGCAGTCCTCCTTGAACGCCCAGAAAAAAAACCTCTTCCGAAGCTTTATCTAAAAATAAAATAAATTATTCTTAAAAAAAAATATATATATATATATATATATAACTGATTCAAGACCACTGTAGGTGTTGCTGATTCAGCAACACCTACAGGTGGACAGTAGTGTTCCAGCCTAGCCGAGTTTCATCAGGCCTGCAATTCCTTAGTGTTTTCTTTTTCTTTGGCCTGTCTGTTCTGTGTGGCAATCTGACCTTGTGCTAGTCGTTAGCTTGTGAATGGTTTCTTTACAAGGTTTTAACAGCAAAATCCAAGCCCTGCAAATCCCAGTATACAAACCAAACAAAAACACACAAGCACTTCCTGCGCGTCCAGCCACTTCAAGCGAAATCCCATTTTTCACCAACATCATTGACAAAGCTGCTATTACTGGGAGGTTAATCTCTTTTCGGCTCCTCTCATTCATCTTGTGTCAAGCCACACTATACTAACCACTGCGCTCCAGAATTACAGCTGCTCTGTCTTATCCGCTGCACGCCAGGGCCTGGAACATTAGAAAAGTTTGCTTGTGGAAAAAAAAAAAAAATGGGAAGTTAGATGGTTGGCTGAGACCCCAGCAGAGTGTTATGTAGATGGTAAAGTCAGAAAGCCCCAACCTAAATGCTTGTTTCAGGTCAGCGGCTCACTAATAAAGAAACCGCAGGATAGGCATGACAGCCAGGAAGTCGGCAACTTCTGGAGAAAAAAAAAACACACCAGTTTCCATATTTTCATCACACAGCAATATACAAGGAGAGTTTTCCATCCACAGGTAACGAGTACAAACTGCTTTACACACCAACGCATTTCAGGGGTCACAAGCTCCTCCTTCATAAAGTAGTAAAGTAGAGCCAAAGTCCATTTTTTTTTACTTTAACCACTTCCTGACTGTGTACTATAATATATGGCAGTTAAAAACGTATGTCAAAGGCGCTCAGAATGTCAGGACCAGGCAGATAGTGTCTTTGTTGGATGGTTGAAGTGGTTTTCAAACACTTAGGGGCTGCACTCAAAGAGGGAAGCAATCTCTAATAGAAAACAAATAAAAGAAAAAAAGGTGCCTCTAAGTGCAGAATTAAAACTTTTAATATCACCAAACAAGATTAAAAACACTTACAGAATCAAGGATAAGAAGAGGCATAACATGGATGTATGAAGTAGGTGATCCGGCATCAAGAGATCAATGGCTTGAAGAAGGAACCAATCAGTAGTTCCGAAACGCGTCCCATTTTGATGACATGTTTCCTGTTTGCGGTCCATGCTTATTGTTGTCCCCTCCCGCTGACGTCATTTCCGGGATTCATGCTCCACGCTGACTCAGACGACGCGATTGCTTCACCAGTGTTCCCAGAGCCTGGGGTGTTCACCTTCTGGTTATCCTGGGACCTTCTGCTGCTGCATATCGTTATCCCATCATCGTTATCGACATCAGGAGGTCCCAGTGTATCACAGCTTTCCAGGGATAACGATATGCAGCAGCAGGTAGTCCCAGGATAACCAGAAGGTGAACACCCCAGGCTCTGGGAACACTGGTGAAGCAATCGCGTCGTTTGAGTCCCGGAAATGACGTCAGCGGGAGGGGACAACAATCAGCATGGACCGCAAACAGCAGGAGGGGACAACAATCAGCATGGACCGCAAACAGGAAATATGTCATCAAAATGGGACGTGTTTCGGAACTACTGATTGGTTCCTTCTTCAAGCCAATGACCTCCTGATGCCGGATCACCTGTTTCATACATCCATGTTATGCCTCTTCTTATCCTTGATTCTGTAAGTGTTTTTAATCTTGTTTGGGGATATTAAAAGTTTTAATTCTGCACTTAGAGGCGCCTTTTTTTCTTTTATTTGTAATATATGGTAGTAAGGCGGCTCTCCTGCGCTGGATCACATACCTAGTACATGATTCAGCACTTATGGGTCTGGGGCGCGCACGTGTGCCGCTGACAGCCCGCTCCCACTGTGATTAGACACAGCGGGAGCTAATTGGCGGGTACAACGGACTCAATGTTCGCTGGCACTCGCCGATGCTTCGGTACAGAGGCAGATTGCCGATCTGTCAGTACAGGAGACATGGATCCTGTGTCTCTGCTAAGCAGGTGGTACTGATCCATGCTTTCTCCTAGTACAAGCACCTCCCCCACAGTAGTAAAGCACTGGGGTCAGACACACATTTAACCCTTTGATTGACCCTGATGTTAACCCCTTCCCAGCCAGTGTCATTAGCATTGGCGGCCCGTCCATTAGGGGCGCACGGGCGCCACCCCCCCATCCATGCGTCAAGCCCCCTGATCTACATACAAGAAGCCGGACCATGGATTCCAATGGGGTGGGGTGTTTTTTTTGAAGCACGTGATTAGAGCCAGAGGCTGTAATAGGCTTCAGAAAAGGGTGGGCTGCGGGCGCAGAGCACTGCGCCCGGAGCCCACCCTGTTGTGTGAGATAGCGAATGAATATTCGCTATTTTCACACTAAATCTCCTACCCACCAATTAGGAAACGGGTCGTGAGACCTGTTTCCCGATTGGCCAAAAAAATCAGGTGATCCTATTGGACGCCTAGCGCTTAGGAGGAAGAGAGTGGAGACGCATGGCGGAAGCCGCTGGAGGAGCGGTTACCTAGATGGGGCCCACTCGCCGTGCTGGAGGGGACACCGGAGCAGCTGCCCACAGCCCCCGCCACCTAGATGGGGTAAGGACCGACTGGCAGACAGTAGGGGGGGGGGTTTGCTAGTGCACACATTTAACCCTTTGATCGCCCTAGATGTTTAATCCCTTCCCAGCCAGTGTCATTAGTACAGTGACAGTGCATACTTTTAGCACTGGTCACTGTATTAGTGTCACTGGTTCCCACAAAGTGTCAGACTGCCCTCCGCAATATCGCAGTCCCGCTATAAGTCGCTGATCACTGTCATAAAAAAAATAAAACAAATACAAATTCCAGTATATACACCATAGTTTGTAGACGCTTTAACTTTTGCGCAAACCAATCAATATACACTTATTGGGATTTTTTTTTACCAAAAATATGTAGCAGAACACATATTGGCCTAAATTGATGAAGAAATTAGATTTTTTTTAAAATTTATTGGATGTGTTTTATAGCAGAAAATAAAAAAAAATATATATATTTTTTTTCTTTTCAAAATTGTCGGTCTTTTTTTGTTTATAACGCAAAAAATAAAAAGTGGTGGTGATCCAGAGGTGATCAATACCACCATAAGAAAGCTCTATTTGTGGGAAAAGAATGGCATAAATGTAATTTATGTACAGCGTTTTATGACCTCCTAAATGTCAGTTAAAGTAACGCACGCACCTTCCAGAGGTCAAGAGGTTAAAAAAAGTACACCGGGTCTTTTTTATACAGGGTATGCATGATAGGTAGGAGAAGGGCCTCCGTGGATCAGACTTGTTTTTCCAGCACATTATACAGATGCTTGATTGGATTGAGATCTGGAGAATTTGGAGGCCAAGTCAACACCTCTTTGTAATTGTTGAACAATTTCAAGAGCGCGTTATCCTGCCGAAAGAGGTCACTGCCGTCAGGGAATACTGTTTCCATGAAGAGGTGTACTTGGCCAGCGACAAGGTTTAGGTAGGTGGTACATGTCAACATTCACATGAATGGCAGGACCCAAAGTTTCCCTGCAGAATATTACCCAAAGCATCACACTGCCTCTGCCAACTTGCCTTCTTCCCATATTGCATCCTGGTGCCATCTCTTCCCTGGGTAAGCAACACACCTGCCCATCCACGTGATGTAAAAGAAAATGAGACTCATCCGACCAGACCACCTTCTTCCATTGCTCGGTGGTCCAGTCCTGATGCTCACGCGCCCATTGTAGCTGCTTTTGGCTGAGGACACGGGTCAGCGTGGGCACCCTGACCGGTCTGCAGCTACTCAGCCCCATACACAACAAACTACGATGCCCATCTTTTCAATACATCAACTTCAGGGACAACATGTTCACTTGCTGCCTAATCCGTCCCATGGATTGCCATTGAAATGAGATAATCAATTATTATTCACTTTACCTGTCAGTGGTCGAAAGGTTATGGCTGATCGGTGTATTTATCATGTGAAAAAATGAGGGTTGTATTTGCCATAAACATTAGACTGATGTGCAGGCGCTGGCCAATGATGGAGGGGAGCTGGGGAAGGAAACATAACACAGACAACTGGCACCCAGCATGCCCTGCACTGTGCTGAGAATGACACCGCCATATAAGGAGCGCAGCGCAGGCCTGGAATACCATTGTATATGAGCTGGTAAAATCTGCTGACAGAGCTGCAGCCTGTTCTGTGCAATCCAGCTGTGTGATCCTCAGATCTGACATCGCCAGAATATTTACATCATACAGTCGCTGTGCCAGGGGGAAGGAGGACTCCACTCCTTCTATTATTTTTTTTTGTACGTTTGTGAATGGGATAAACTTAAAGCATAAGGGCACTTCTACTAGTCATTTTTTCAACTTTCCATTTATTAAATCTTCTGCTCTTGTTTTTTTTTTTTTACTTTGGATAGTAAAACAATTTTTTTCTGCCAATAAATCCCTTATACAGCCCACTTCTTGTTTCTTGTCTGGTCATTAGCCTAGGCATTATGACATCATGCACAGCTCTCTCTCTCACTCTCAAGAGAGTTTGCCAGGAAGGGAAGGGGGGGTGAGTCATAAGAGGGCCAATGAGAGCTGCAGAGCTGGAGGTGTGCCTCTGTGTGTCTGTGTAAATCCAGGAAGTGAACAGGCAGCAGCTTCAGCTGCCCACAGTTAAAATGGCTGCAGCCAGGCTCAGTGGAGGGAGATTTCTGCAGCATATTTGGCAAGTACAGAATCACAGTATATATAAAATATTTTGCAAAGTGGTTGGAGGGAAGCTTCAGAATGGCAAATATGTTTTTATTACAAATGATGGAGATTGTGTAGAGTAATAATATATAAAGCCGCATGGTCTCTGGACTCGGATGCAGTTGCCTCTGGGGGGGGGAGGAGGAGAGGCTTTTTTTTTTTGCTCTCCCTTTCCCCTTTCACCTCCCAATCCCCCCTGTTTCTTCTATTTTTCTAGGTGATATAGGTAGGGGGAAGGAGTGAAGCACTTGATGTCGAGGAAGGTGGGTTTAATAATGGAAAGAGGGGACAAAGCACATAGGGGGAAGGGTAAAGGAAGGTGGATCTATAGGATGGGGGTAGAAGGAGTAGATATGGTTAACGAAAGATGAGGTTTATATTCACTATAGATAGGTAAGGGGTGGAGTATGGCTTATAGAAGCCTCGTAATTATTATTTTTTTTTGTGTTTGTTTGTTTTTTTCTTTTTTGGGTGTTAAGAGTAATATGGACATGGCTCATAGAAGCCTCTTAAATTTTTTTTTTTACTTAGTTTGGGTGAATTGGGAACACATTTAATATAAGGTATTTGGAGGAGGGGGGGGGGTGGAGAGGGGGGGGGGAGAAAGAAGAGTTTCCCCCCCCTTTTTTTTTTTTTTGGGGGGGGGGGGGATTGGGAAATGGATAAAGATGTGTTGACTCTTTGTGATAAATATAAATATGTTATGAAGGTAGTTTTAATGTCAAATGTAATAATTAAATATTACAAATTATGTGAGCAGACTGCAGTTCCTCTTTAAAGTGGTTCTAAAGCCTCAGTTTTTTCTTTTTTTTACCTTCATGCATTCTATGCTTGAAGGTTAAAACATTTCTGTGCTTCAGGATCCCCCCAGCCTCCCCTTATTCTTACCCGAGCCCCGATCCGATCCAGCGACGCGCACAAGAGCAGCGGTTTTCGCCGCTGTCTCCTTCCTCATTGGGCACATTGATAGCAGTCCCCGCTGACACTATTGATCTTTTTAGCTATCTGTAAGGGGGTAATTCTCCCCAATGACCACAAGTATAAGGAGCATTCTTCCCACTGACGATCTCAGGACTGTATCATGCGTTGTAGATATTGTCATTTTTAGCAGGGTTTCCCTGAGACCGGAAAGGTATTTAAGGGTTCCTCTGTGTTGAAAAGGTTGAGAAAGGCTGCCCTATTTTTACTTTAAAGTAATACTAATGTCTCTTTTTTTTTTTTGTTAAAAATAACAAATATGTCATAGTTACCTGCTCTGTTGCAGTTGGTTTTGCACAGAGCAGCCCCAATCCTCCTCTTCTCGGGTCCCTCACTGGCGTTCCTGACCCCTCCCTCTTGCCAGGTGCCCCCACAGCAAGCAGCAATTCAGACACAGAGCCACGACCCAGCCCCACCCCCTCTCTCTCCTCATTGGCTCACTGACTTTGACTGACAGCCAATGGCACCCGCTGATATGTCTCAGCCAATAAGAAGGGAGAGCTGAGTCTCTTGTGCAACATTGCTGACTCTAGATGGGCTCAGGTAAGTTTTAGGGGGCCTACTGCACACAGAAGCTTTTTTTTATGTTAAAGTGGTTGTAAACCCTCTAAAAAAAAGAAAAAAAAAACATGCAAGACAAAGGCATAATGAGCAAGTATGCATAGCATACTAGCTCATTATGAAATACTTACCTTAGATTGAAGCCCCCGCAGCGGTCCCGGCACACTGCTCTGCCCGGCGACATGTCTCCCAGAGTAATTTCCGGGTATCGCGGACTCCGGTGCTGTGATTGGGCAGAGCCGCAAAGATGTCACTCCTGCATGTGCACGCAGGAGCCGCTGGGAGCGGCACATCAGCTGAAGCAACGGCACGAACGAGCGATTATTATGGGCTTACCTGTAGTGAAAAGTGGTTCTTTAAGTGCTTGCCGACCAGAAAATACATGCAAAATGTCTCAGAACATTTGTCATTCAAAAGATTTTGACATTTTAACATCTTAACATTGGATTTTGGAAAGAATAGATTTTACCAAACAAAAACCACGTACACTGTTAGAAATTAATTCGTTCGAGAAAGATTTCCCATCTTGCTCCTTTGAATTTTTCCATCCCTGAGGTTGAAAACGAATGGCGATTTGACCCACTAAATTATTAGAAAAAACGGACAAACTTCCTTAGAACCTTCTTTTCCCAAGACTTTTCATTGAAAATCTTCTACGGCCAGCTTTAGATTGTAAGCTCCTTGGGGGCAGGGACCAATGTGAAAATACAATATATATATATATATATATATATATATATATATATATATATATATATATACTGTATAAAGTGCTGTGTAAATTGATGGTGCTATATAAACACCAAATAAATAAATATTTTAAGTGATATTTTATCTAATGTATTTTTCTGTTTCAATCGGTTTATTGAGATTTCAAGTAAAAATAAAGACAATATAAAGTAGCAAAATCAAGGACAATAAGGAACTGCCATCCTAGTATATAAAAAAAATGGTGACATCAACAAATGAAGGAAGAGGGGTTAGACAGTGGCCCATTGAGAGTCCATTAGTAAATATGAGAAACTGCGCCAAAGTGGTCAACTATTAAGAATCTGTTATCTAATGTATTGTTATCACTATTTAATAATGTGTTATTGATTATGATTCCAGATATATGCAATATGTACTTCTTTACTAATCCTCTGCTTACATTTTATTACAGATTTGTCTACAGATTTTATGTTTATGTTGGTTTTCTTAGCCCTGATGAAGGAGCTGTGCACCCCTGAAATGTGTTGTATTTTACCTATTTCCTTTTCATTTGGGATTATTAAATCTATACTTATTATAAACTTCTGTGGCACTTCTATCCTTTCTACTTTCCTTAAAGTGGTATAAAAGTCTTGTTTTTTTTTTTTTTGCTTAAAACAACAAAGATGCTATACTTACCTCCTTTTTGTAATGGTTTTGCACAGAGCAGTCCAGATCCTCCTCTTCTCTGGCCCCTCCCTCGTGCCGAGTGCAAGCAGCTTGCTATGGGGGCACCTGAGCCGAGCCGCTGCTTTGTGTGTCTATTCAGACACAGAGCTGCAGCTCAGCCCTGCCCCCTCTCTCTCCTCATTGGCTCACTGTTTTTGATTGACAGCAGTGGGAGCCAATGGAGCCAATGAAGAGGGAGAGTCCTGGACAGCCGAGGCTCTCTTTCATATTGCTGGATCGAGGTGGGGCTCAAGTAAGTATTAGGGGGCCTGCTACACACAGAAGGTTTTTTTTATCTTAACCACTTACCGCAAACCGCCGTAGCTGTAGGTCGGTATTTTGATGTACAATACCAGAGTTATGGTAGCAGATAGCTGCCATAACCCCAATATTTTCTGCAACGGCAGGCGGTCCTCTTTATGATAAAAGTGGTCTCTGTGGTGGATTCGCCACGAGACCACAGAAGTGCCCCCCTCCCGCCGCGTTTCGGTCGTCTCCACCGCTTACCAGAGCCACCAGTAGCGGCGGAGACGATCCGATCCTTTCCCCTCAGTAGCATGGAGCCGAGTGAGGGAAAGATGGCCCCTACACGGCTCCATAACATTGGATGAAGGAAGCGACGTGAAACATCACTTCCGCCCAATGGTCTTAAAGGGGACATTAAAATTTTTTTAAATATTTAAAAAAATTAATTTTTTATTGCATATTAGTGTAAATATGAGATCTGAGGTCCTTTTGACCCCAGATGTCACATTTAAGAGGTCCTGTGATACTTTTTCCTATTACAAGGGATGTTTACATTCCTTGTAATAGGAATAAAAGTGACCAAATTTTTTTTTTTTTTAAAGGACAGCCTAAAAAATAAAAAGTAAAATAAATAAAAATAAAAAAATTCAAAGCACCCCGTCCCGCCGAGCTAGAGACACACGGGTCCCAGGAGACAGTAGGGACCAGTGGGAACGCACAGCGCAAGTTAAATGGGTCTGCTCCGCAAGCATCTTGCTCCCGCATGCAGTGCACATGGTTGCAGCACGTTAATGCAGGATTCAAGGTGTTAAAGTAGGCGGTGTGGGGGTGATATAATATCTCCTCCTCAACTCTTTGAGGAGCGATCTGAAAGCGAATTGCTCTTCAAAGATCAAAGCACGTGTGAAAGAGCCCTAACACACAAAATCAGTATCTGTTCATGAACACAGCAACCAACATTTACAGTGTACACCAGCACAGGAAACTATGCTGTACTCTCTAAAATATTGTCCCACCCACAAAATGGCAGCCTCCATGGTATATGGTGACCATTACACTCTAAGGGCTTATTTACACCTGTAGCCGTATCTGAAAAGCAATCCGCGGTGGATCGCGGTGGCACAGGTACATCTGACAGGCCGCCTACCGAATTCCTGTTTTTTTGTTTGTTTTTTTTTATAGCCGAATGTGGTAGAATAGTGCCTTTTGTTCTACTTAAAGAGGAACTGCAGTCTGCTCACATCATTTGGAATAAAAACATCTTTGCCATTCTGAAGCTTCCCTCCAACCACTTTGCATATTATTTTATATATACTGTGATTCTGTACTTGCCAAATATGCTGCAGAAATCTCCCTCCACTAAGTCTGGCTGCAGCCATTTTAACTGTGGGCAGCTGAAGCTGCTGCCTGTTCACTTCCTGGATTTACACAGACACACACCTCCAGCTCTGCAGCTCTCATTGGTCCTCTTATGACTCATCCCCCCTCCCTTCCTGGCAAACTCAGAGTGAGAGAGAGAGAGCTGTGCATGATGACATAAGCCTAGGCTTTTTACCAGAAAAGAAACAGGAAATGGGCTGTATAAGGTATTTACTAGCAGAAAAAAAAATGTTTGACTATCCAAAGTTAAAACAACAACAAGGGCAGAAGATTTAATAGATGAAAAGATGAAAAAATGGCTTCATAAGTCCCGCTGCGGTTTGCATGCAGGAGTTTTGGCATAGCTTCCAACTGTCCCTGATTTGGAGCAATGTCCTTCTGTCCCTCTTTCCTCCTCATTTGTCCCTCATTTTGATCTGATCTATAGAGTTGTATATAAAATGCACTTTTTATCTTTAAAAAAGTGTTTCTTGGTGCTAAACCTTTCATCCAATTTCTAAATTGCTGCATTTGTACATTTTAAAAGCCAATATAAAGGAATAGTAGTGGTAAAAAAAAGTCCTTATGAATTTATAAAACCCTTTTTTTTGGGTTAATTCTCCTTTAAGGGGGTGTGGCAGGGGGCGTGTCCTATGCCTACATGCATTCGTTAGTTGGTGTCCCTGTTGGGAGGTATGGTTTTGGTGCTCTGTCTAAAAGCGCACCAAAACCATGGGGCATAATAGAATTCTATGGGAAAGCATGGCTAATCGTCACGAAAACCGCGGGTCAGCTGTGCTCCGTCCAAGGCACGGCAAGGCAGTGTGAAGCCACCCTTAAAAAGAGGGTGGCAGTTATAGGGTAAAAACCATGGCTCAACCCCTATTATTACCGCCCCCTTGCCTGTAATGGTAAACTAGGCCAAGTTGTGACCTTTAAACTGAGTAGCCCATAAAAAAGAATTTTATTTTATTTACATTCTTCCGTATGCCACTAAGTAATCTAGATTCCAAATTTTAAAATGGGTTTTAAAAACGTAGCAGCCAATCACTCATTAACCCGTCACCGTGACCGACATGAGCAAACTTATTAAAAGGTTACAGTTTAACAGTCTGCGTTCATATGTCCTCTGCCTACGCCGCTCCGCCGCTCCATATCATCTGCATGCAGAACAAAGCATCCCGGCTCATTTTTTGTTTAATGTTTAGCTTTCGAACAGCGAGATTTGTTTTATGTTTTATGTCTCACGCGTGTTTGTTTTAATCACCGGGAGTTTAGCTACAAAGCAACTCCCAGGAGCAAGGAAAATCATTCTGTGAGTAATAATACTAATGGGATTAGGTATGCTGAACTCCAGTTACCGGACATTTTTTGATGGTAAAAGGTAGAAGCTGGCCATACATGTAAAGATTCCTTCCGTTCAGTCCAGCAGGTTCCCATGGCTGACAGAATACCTGAGCAGTAACTGCGGCTGATAGTGACTGTTCAGCAGGGGCGGACTGACCATTCGGCCACTCGGGCACTGCCCGAGGGCCCCGGGCCACTAGGGGGCCCCATCAGGGTTGCCAGCCTCAGTAAAACCAGGGACAGTATGTAAAAATCTGTGGTTTTTTTACATCTGTCTCTGAAATGTCCCTTACCGACATCTTTTTGGTCTAAAAATCCCGAGATTATAGCTGCCCCACCTCTCCAGTACCTTCTCAGCCAATAGAAACATGTCTGTGTATACCGTGTGTACATGTATGTGTATACTGTGTGGTTGTATACTGTGTGTATACTGTGTGGCCCCATAATCTCCTATTGCCCAGGGGCCCCATGAGTTGTCAGTCCACCCCTGCTGTTCAGCAGACATTTTTCCACTTGACTTCAATTTTTCAATCGCTCATGGCTTATGGCAGGGGTCCAGTGGCGGAAGTATAGGGGTCGCTGAGGTCGCCATGGCGACTGGGCCCCATGCTGCAGGGGGCCCTTGAGGGCCCCCCTGTTTATCTGGATAGGAGGAGCGGCTAAGATCGATCTCCCCATTGTTAGCCGACCTGTAATCGCACTGTGCGGGGAGCTTGTCACACTGTTCTAAAGTGAAAGCAGTGTGTGCTGTGCTCTTTGTCTCCCCCTACAGTGCAGTACCCGGCAGGAAGAAGTGAGCTAAAGCACCGCCGTTTTTAAAAAGGCTTTCTGTAAGTGTGTGTTCATGTATGTTCATATGTATGTTCATGTATGTTTATATGTGTGTTCATGTATGTTTATATGTGTGTTCATGTATGTTCATATGTGTGTTCATGTATATTTATATGTGTGTTCATGTATGTTTATATGTGTGTTCATGTATGTGTTTATATGTGTGTTCATGTATGTTTATATGTGTGTTCATGTATGTTTATATGTGTGTTCATGTATGTGTTTATATGTGTGTTCATGTATGTGTTTATATGTGTGTTCATGTATGTGTTTATATGTGTGTTCATGTATGTTTATATGTGTGTTCATGTATGTGTTTATATGTGTGTTCATGTATGTTTATATGTGTGTTCATGTATGTGTTTATATGTGTGTTCATGTATGTTTATATGTGTGTTCATGTATGTGTTTATATGTGTGTTCATGTATGTTTATATGTGTGTTCATGTATGTTTATATGTGTGTTCATGTATGTGTTTATATGTGTGTTCATGTATGTGTTTATATGTGTGTTCATGTATGTGTTTATATGTGTGTTCATGTATGTGTTTATATGTGTGTTCATGTATGTGTTTATATGTGTGTTCATGTATGTGTTTATATGTGTGTTCATGTATATTTATATGTGTGTTCATGTATGTTTATATGTGTGTTCATGTATGTGTTTATATGTGTGTTCATGTATGTGTTTATATGTGTGTTCATGTATGTTTATATGTGTGTTCATATATGTTTATATGTGTGTTCATGTATGTTTATATGTGTGTTCATATGTGTTTATATGTGTGTTCATATGTGTTTATATGTGTGTTCATATGTGTTTATATGTGTGTTCATGTATATTTATATGTGTGTTCATGTATGTTTATATGTGTGTTCATGTATGTGTTTATATGTGTGTTCATGTATGTGTTTATATGTGTGTTCATGTATGTTTATATGTGTGTTCATATATGTTTATATGTGTGTTCATGTATGTTTATATGTGTGTTCATATGTGTTTATATGTGTGTTCATATGTGTTTATATGTGTGTTCATATGTGTTTATATGTGTGTTCATGTATATTTATATGTGTGTTCATGTATGTTTATATGTGTGTTCATGTATGTGTTTATATGTGTGTTCATGTATGTGTTTATATGTGTGTTCATGTATGTTTATATGTGTGTTCATGTATATTTATATGTGTGTTCATGTATGTTTATATGTGTGTTCATGTATGTGTTTATATGTGTGTTCATGTATGTTTATATGTGTGTTCATGTATGTTTATATGTGTGTTCATGTATGTGTTTATATGTGTGTTCATGTATGTGTTTATATGTGTGTTCATGTATGTGTTTATATGTGTGTTCATGTATGTGTTTGCATGTGTTTATGTGTGTATTTATATATGTATATGTGTTTGTGTGTGTATATACAGTATATGTGTGTGTATATTATGTCTGTGTTTATCTATGTGTATGTGTGTGTGTGTTTAGATGCAGTGGTGGTCCGAGCATTAAGGACGCACTGGGCGCCGCCCCCTCTCTCCAGCCACCCCTCTATCACCAATAGATAGATTCATGCATTGCATGAATCTATCAATGGCCGCCGCTGCCACCCCCTATTCAGGCGCTCAGCCCCTTTTTGGGCGCAGGGAACCTGAATTACAGCGGCGGGGGGTGTTTTTGAAGCACCGGATTAGAGCCATAGGCTCTAATAGGCATCAAAAAAGGTGATCTCACAGGCCACTCAGCTGTGTTAGAAAAGCGAATGACTATTCGCTTTCCTAACACTAAACTGCCTCTCCACCAATCAGGTGCTCGGGTCTGTTACCTGTCACCTGATTGGCTAAAACGTCAGGCGCCGCTATTGGACACCTATCAGGAGGAGAGGACGGGAGATGTGGACAGCAGGAGACGCATGGAGGACCTCACTCATCGCAGTCACTCGCTGCCCCACCAAGAAAGGGTAAGTGCCGATGAGCGGTCGGGGGTCACACTGGGGGAATTCAAGGGCACACTGGCAGCATTTAATGGGCACACTGGCTGCGTTTGATGGGCACACTGGTTGCGTTTGATGGGCACAGTGGCAGCATTTGGCAAAGTGGCTGCGTTTGATGGAACACTGGCAGCATTTAATGGGCACAGTGGCAGCGTTTGATGGGCACACTGGCAGCATTTGATGGGCACACTGGCAGCGTTTGATGGGTACACTGGCAGCGTTTGATGGGCATAGTGGCAGCGTTTGGCACAGTGGCTGCGTTTGATGGGCACACTGGCAGCATTTAAGTGGCACAGTGGCAGCATTTTATGGGCACAGTGGCAGCAATTGATGGCACAGTGGCAGCATTTGATGGCACACTGGCAGCATTTTAGTGGCACAGTGGCAGCGTTTGATGGGCACAGTGGCAGCGTTTAATGGGCACAGTGGCTGCGTTTGATGGGAACAGTGGCTGCGTTTGATGGGCACAGTGGCTGCATTTAAGTGGCACAGTGGCTGCATTTAAGTGGCACAGTGGCAGCGTTTGATGGGCACAGTGGCAGCGTTTGATGGGCACACTGGAAGCGTTTGATGGGCACAGTGGCTGCGTTTGATGGGCACAGTGGCTGTGTTTGTTGGGCACAGTGGCTGCGTTTGATGGGCACAGTGGTTGTGTTTGATGGGCACAGTGGCTGCGTTTGATGGGCACAGTGGCTGCGTTTGATGGGCACAGTGGTTGTGTTTGGTGTTTGATGGGCACAGTGGTTGTGTTTGATGGGCACAGTGGCTGCGTTTGATGGGCACAGTGGTTGTGTTTGATGGGAACAGTGGTTGTGTTTGATGGGCACAGTGGCTGCGTTTGGCACAGTGGCTGCGTTTGGCACAGTGGCTGCGTTTGACGGCACACTGGCAGCATTTAAGTGGCACAGTGGCTGCAATTGATGGGCACAGTGGCTGCAATTGATGGGCACAGTGGCTGCAATTGATGGGCACAGTGGCTGCAATTGATGGGCACAGTGGGAGCGTTTGATGGGCACAGTGGCTGCATTTGATGATTTTTTTTCAAAAAATGTTTGCGCCCCCAAAAAATTTTTGCGCACCAGCCGCCACTGTTTAGATGTATGTATGCACATTTTATGTATGCACGTTTAATCCTGACACCCTATATGTGTACAATCAGGACTGATTTTTTTTTTCTTGCTCGTTCAATGTACCAACAACAAAATGCTATTCCTCTGAAAAGCGATCCATGCTCAGATCACTTTTCAGAGGCATTTGACAGCCGGTAAAGAGGCAATATGTTGCCTCCTGACCACCTGTTTTAACCCCTTAAAGTGATTGTAAAGGGTTTTTTTTTTAATAACAAACATGTCATAACTTCATTGTGCAGTTAGTTTTGCACAGAGTGGCCCCGAACACGACTTCTGGGGTCCCTCGGCGGCTCCTCCTCTTATCAGACATCCCCCTAGGAAAAGTGCTGTCCAGGGGTCAGGGGGGCCCTTCATGATTTCTTGCATCGGGGCCCTGAAGGTTTTAGTTACGCCACTGATTCATGCATTGCATGAATCTATCTATGGCTGCCGCTGCAACCCCCTATTCAGGCGCCCGGCCCCTTTTTGGGCGCAGGGAATCTGAATTACAGCGGCGGGGGGTGTTTTTGAAGCGCCGGATTAGAGCCATAGGCTCTAATAGGCATCAAAAAAGGTGACCTCACAGGCCACTCAGCTGTGTTAGAAAAGCGAATGACTATTCGCTTTCCTAACACTAAACTGCCTCTCCACCAATCAGGTGCTCGGGTCTGTTACCTGTCACCTGATTGGCTGAAACGTCAGGCGCCGCTATTGGACGCCTATCAGGAGGAGAGGACGGGAGATGTGGACAGCAGGAGACGCATGGAGGACCTCACTCGTCGCAGTCACCCACTGCCCCACCAAGAAAGGGTAAGTGCTGATGAGCGGTCGGGGGTCACACTGGGGGCATTTAATGGGCACACTGGCAGCATTTAATGGGCACACTGGCAGCATTTGATGGGCACACTGGCTGCGTTTGATGGGCACAGTCGCGGCATTTGGCACAGTGGCTGCGTTTGATGGAACACTGGCAGCATTTAATGGCCACAGTGGCAGCGTTTGATGGGCACACTGGCAGCGTTTAATGGGTACACTGGCAGCGTTTGCTGGCCATAGTGGCAGCGTTTGCTGGCCATAGTGGCAGCGTTTGGCACAGTGGCTGCGTTTGATGGGCACACTGGCAGCATTTAAGTGGCACAGTGGCAGCATTTTATGGGCACAGTGGCAGCAATTGATGGCACAGTGGCTGCATTTGATGGCACAGTGGCTGCATTTTAGTGGCACAGTGGCAGCGTTTTAGTGGCACAGTGGCAGCGTTTTAGTGGCACAGTGGCAGCGTTTTAGTGGCACAGTGGCAGCGTTTGATGGGCACAGTGGCAGCGTTTGATGGGCACAGTGGCAGCGTTTGATGGGCACAGTGGCAGCGTTTGGCACAGTGGCTGCGTTTGATGGCACACTGGTAGCATTTAAGTGGCACAGTGGCTGCAATTGATGGGCACAGTGGCTGCATTTGATGATTTTTTTTCAAAAAATGTTTGCGCCCCCCAAAAATTTTTGCGCACCAGCCGCCACTGTTTAGATGTATGTATGCACATTTTATGTATGCACGTTTAATCCTGACACCCTATATGTACAATCAGGACTGATTTTTTTTTTCCTTGCTCGTTCAATGTACCAACAACAAAATGCTATTCCTCTGAAAAGCGATCCATGCTCAGATCACTTTTCAGAGCCATTTGACAGCCGGTAAAGAGGCAATATGTTGCCTCCTGACCACCTGTTTTAACCCCTTAAAGTGATTGTAAAGGTTTTTTTTTTAAATAACAAACATGTCATAACTTCATTGTGCAGTTAGTTTTGCACAGAGTGGCCCCGAACACCGGCTTCTGGGGTCCCTCGGCGGCTCTCGCGGCTCCTCCTCTTATCAGACATCCCCCTAGGAAAAGCGCTGTCCAGGGGTCAGGGGGGCCCTTCATGATTTCTTGCATCGGGGCCCTGAAGGTTTTAGTTACGCCACTGCAGGGGTCTCCAAACTTTCTAAACACAAAGGTCAGTTTACTATCCTTCAGACTTTAGGGGGGGGCCAGACTGTGGTCATCAGGTGTAGAGAATGTCCCAGCATCAGTTAGAGTAAACAGTGCCCCATCTTTGGTGTCATTAGGTGGAATTGTGCCCCTATCAGTGATATCATTGGACCCCATTGTTGGTGTCAGTGGGTGGAATAGTGCCCCATCGTTGGTGTCATTGGTAGGAATTGTGCTTTATTGTTGATATCATTGGGAGTACGGTAATTTTACCCTATTGTTTGTGTCATTGGTAGGAATTGTGCCCCATCATTTTTGTTATTGGAAGGAATTCTACCCCATTGTTGGTATCATTGGGAGGAAAAGAGCCCCATCATTTGGTGTCATTGGTAGGAATCGTACCCCATCGCTGGTGTCATTGGGAAGAATTGTGCCCTATTGTTGGTATCATTGAGAGGAATAGTCGCCCCATCATTGGTGTAATTGGGAGGATTTATCCCCCATCATTGGCGTCATTATACCCCATTGTTGGTATTTCTGGGATAAACTGCGCCCCATCGTTGGTATCATTGTTAGGAATTGTGGCTAGTGTCATTGGGAGGAATTGTGCCCCTTTGTTGGTGTCAGTAAAGGAAATAGTGCCCCAAGGGCTGGATAAAAGCAAGCAAAGGACCGCATCCGGCCCCCAGGCAGCACTATGTTTAAAAGAACAGTGTAAAAATAAAAAATAAATGGTAAAACAAATAAGAACATTTTTTTTTTTAAACGCGCCCCCTCCCCCCAAGCTCGCGTGCAGAAGCAAACGTGTGAGTAGCGCCCGCATATGAAAACGGTGATCAAACCACACATGTGAGGTATCGCCGCAATCAGTAGAGTGAGAGCAATAATTCTAGCCCTATACCTCCTCTGTAACTCAAAACATGAAACCTGTAGAATTTTTTTAAACGTCGCCTATGGAGATTTTTAAGGGTAAAAGTTTGTCGGCGTTCCACGAGCGGGGGCAATTTTGAAGCGTGACACATTGGGTATCCATTTACTCGGCGTAACATTATCTTTCACAATATAAGAAAAAAATTGGGCTAACTTTACTGTTGTCTTATTTTTGTAATTCAAAAAGTTGTATTTTTTCCAAAAAAAAGTTCGCTTGCAAGACCGCTGCGCAAATACGGTGTGACAGAAAGTATTGCAACGACAGCAGTTTTATTCTCTAGGGTGTTTGGAAAAAAATGTATAATGTTTGGGGGTTCTAAGTAATTTTCTAGCAAAAAAAAAAACAGTTTTTAACTTAAAAAGTCAATCAATAATTTGATGAAAATGTATTTTTATAGCTGCCTGGAATTCAGCTTTAACCAAGTTATACTTTCTGGTTTTTGTAGCCTATTGCATCTCATTAAACCAAAATGTACATACATATGACCCATGCGTCTTATTAGTATTGTTCATTGTTAACTGTAACCTGGCAGCCTCATTAATCAGTTAATCAGATCAACATAAGTAGGTGATTTACCGGCATCAACCCCGGGACAAAACTTTTTATGTAGAATATTCCCAAGACAGAGAATGTTCCTAACCCACATTCCACCGTAATCCTGGATATTCCTGTTTAAAGGAGACAGAAACCAGCAATAAACCTAAAGAAGAGACGGTGTTATTTGCCATAATTTTATAATGCTGACATTATGCAATCCTTTACAGAGTGCAAATTACTATTCCTAGTAGCTCTTGGCCCATATTAGGCCATATGGACGCCTACAGACATAGAATGCACACTTATTTCCATCAGATCAGGGAATATTTGTAAGTCTGTGGGCCCTATTAGACCCACCGGGATAGACCAGAACTGAGGTTATCTGCATACATATGTATGATGCTGCTATGCATGTTTGTAAAGTAATTTATAGCAACTCAAGCCTTAAAGATGCTTATAGTCTGATGACTACATCACCATTCTACAGGCATAGATCAGTGTTGCCAACCTCCAAAAGTGAAATTTACTGACACGACACCAAAAATTTACTAATATAGGCAATTTTTTTGCTGACAGAAAGAAAGAAAATTGGCCAAAATGATACTTTTTAGTGCAAATATCAATATTTAAGTTACAAACATGTAGCTAATGCTATTAGCAATGTGCTTAAAGTGATTGTAAGGGTTCTTTTTTTTTTTTTTTTTAAACAAACATGTTATACTTACCTCCACTGTGCAGCTCGTTTTGCACAGAGTGTCCCCGAACATCCTCTTCTGGGGTCCTTTGGCGGCTCTCGCGGCTCCTCCCCGCATCAGATAACCCCCTAGGGGAAGAGCTTCACCAAAGGGGTTACCTTGCTGGCGCGCTCCCGAGTCCAGCATTCGGCATCCATAGCCGCCGAATGTATGACTCGGCTCCGCCCCCAGGTGCCCGCGTCATTGGATTTGATTGACAGCAGTGGGAGCCAATGGCTGCGCTGCTATCAATCTATCTAATCAAGAGCCGAGAACCCCTGCAGAGAGACAGCGTGTCCCGGGGCGGGTCAAGTTCCAGGGTTCAAGTAAGTAAAACGGGGGGGGGGGGGGCATGGGGTCACATGAAGGTTTACAACCCCTTTAAAGCGGAGTTCCACCCAAAAATGGAACTTCCGCTTTAAGTGCTGGTGACCCCCTGACATGCCACATTTGGAATGTCATTTTTTTTTTGGGGAGGGGGAGCGGGTACCCTGTTTTTACAGGCACCCAGCTCCCACTTCCTCCCGGGGCGCCGCGGCGCTGGAATGAAGATCACCTCTCCCTCCTCTCTCCCTGCAATCTTCTGGGAGACGTCACAGGTCTCAGATGATTGCCCGCCCAATCACAGCATGGCTCACACATGTGCAGTGCGTGCCCAGCTGTGCAGCCACAAGCCGGGCGCCCACAGTTAGAATGCGTCGGTATCGCTGGACTGTGGAACAGGTGAGTGTCTGATTATTAAAAGTCAGCAGCTACACTTTTTGTAGCTGCTGACTTTTAAAAGGGTGGAACTCTGCTTTAAGGTATAGCAAAAGGCAAAAAACATATTTCTCCATTTACATGAAGATCAGGTTCATATAACCCAGAGTTCCCCCTTACATCAGAGTCTGCAGGGTTCCCCTTTACAGTGCAAGGGGGAACCCTGCAGATTCTGATGTAAAAGGGAACTTTGAGGGCTCTGATTTAAAGGGGGATGCTGTAGACTCTGGTGTAAAGGGAAACTCTGATGTAAGCTACCCCGCGTACAAAAGATCCCAGTCCACAGAGCTCCCCTTTACATCACAATCCACAGAGTTCCCTTTACTTCACAGTCCACAAAGTTCTCCCTTGCATCAAAATCCACAGAGTTCCCCTATACATTACTCCTATACAGTGTAAGGGGGAAATCTGCAAACCCCAATGTAAAGGGGAACACTGTGAACCCCGATGTAAAGGGGAATGCTGCAGACCGTGGTGTAAAGGGGAACTCTGATGTAAGGGGGTCTCTGGTCAACAGAGCCCACCCCTCATTCTCTTTACAGAAGAGTCCACAGAGTTCCCCCTTACATCAAAGCCTGCAGGATTCCCCCTTATAATGCAATGGGGAACTCTGCGGACCGTCACGTAAAGGGGAACTCTGATATTAGGGGGGGGATGCAGACCATGATGTAAGGGGGAATGCTGCAGACTCTGGTGTAAAGGGGAGCTCTGATGCAGGGCCGGCCCTACCATGGGACCCGGTGGGACCATTGGTCCCAGGCGGCACATTCTGAAATGATGGCCGCGTTGCCTCCCATGTCTTCCATCATTTCTGGCTGATGACATCACGTCTGCCCTATCGTGCGTTCCACCGCTACCAGGAAATAGGAGTACACAAGCCTGATCGGTCCCCTTGAAATAAGCAGTGGAGCAGGCGCAGTGTATCTCTCTCTCCTCCCCTGTCCACAGAGTCCTTTCTTGGTCCGGACACGACAGCCACTACAGTGGGCATCAGGGCCGCTGTTAGAAATCATGGGGCCTGACGGGGCCCCCTTCAACCCGGTGGCAGGCGACGTGGTAAGTGACAAGCTGCATCTGCTGACAAGTGACGTGGCAAGTGACACACTGCATCTGCTGACAAGTGACGTTGCTAGTGACATGCTTTATCTGCTGACAAGTGATGTGGCAAGTGACACACTGCATCCACTGACAAGTGACAAGGCAAGTGACTCACTGCATCTGCTGAAAAGTGACGTGGCAAATGACAAGCTGCATCCGCTGACAAGTGACATGGCAAGTGACAAGCTTTATCTGCTGACAAGTGATGTGGCAAGTGACAAGCTGCATCTGCTGACAAGTGACGTGGCAAGTGACAAGCTGCATCTGCTGACAAGTGATGTGGCATGTGACACACTGCATCTGCTGACAAGTGATGTGGCAAGTGACAAGCTGCATCCGCTGACAAGTGACGTGGCAAGTGACACACTGCATCTGCTGACAAGTGACGTGGCAAGTGACTCACTGCATCCGCTGACAAGTGACAAGGCAAGTGACTCACTGCATCTGTTGAAAAGTGACGTGGCAAATGACAAGCTGCATCCGCTGACAAGTGACATGGCAAGTGACAAGCTTTATCTGCTGACAAGTGACGTGGCAAGTGACAAGCTGCATCTGCTGACAAGTGACGTGGCAAGTGACAAGCTGCATCTGCTGACAAGTGACGTGGCAAGTGACACACTGCATCTGCTGACAAGTGACGTGGCAAGTGACACACTGCATCTGCTGACAAGTGACGTGGAAAGTGACAAGCTGCATCTGCTGACAAGTGACGAGGCAAGTGACACACTGCATCTACTGACAAGTGACGTGGCAAGTGACAAGCTGCATCTGCTGACAAGTGACGTGGCAAGTGACACACTGCATCTGCTGACAAGTGACGTGGCAAGTGACACACTGCATCTGCTGACAAGTGACGTGGCAAGTGACAAGCTGCATCTGCTGACAAGTGACGAGGCAAGTGACACATTGCATCTACTGACAAGTGACGAGGCAAGTGACACCCTGCACCTGCTGACAAGTGACGTGGCAAGTGACACCCTGCACCTGCTGACAAGTGACGTGGCAAGTGACACCCTGCACCTGCTGACAAGTGACGTGGCAAGTGACATGTCACTTGTCACTTGACACGAGAGTGACTTTCACTCTTTAGATGTGCAAAGTAGGTAGAGACATCCCCAAAAAGACTTGCAACCTGCGGTTGCAGGAAAGGAATTCACTCTGTGTATAGTAGGCCTTAGGGACCTTAGATTGTAAGCTCCTTGAGGGCAGGGACTGATGTGAATGTCCAATATATGTAAAGTGCTGCGTAAAAGGATGGTGCTGCATTAGTACATGTAATAAACATTTCTAGGTGGTGTTATGAGACCATAAGATGCTTATATGGAAAAATCCCAGATATGGATGACAAGTAATAGAGATGAACATGGTGCCTTATCATGGAACAACTTGTGAGGAAATCTTCATGCTGAGGCTACATATTCACATCAACAAAGGCTGATATGATTTATACTTTAAAATGTGTTAAGAAAGCTGGCAGATTATGTGAGATGAGTAATGAAAAGAAGCAAATTATCACCAACGCTTCATCCACTTCAACACTTCTCTACAAAGTGAGAGCGGTACACAGCCTGCCTGACACAAGAGATGTGTAAAATGAAAAGCACATTAAAATCAATACATGAAATTATTCTACAAGTTGTTATTGCAGGCTAATACAATACAAAATCAATGCTGAGCTAATATTTGGTGCCAGGTGTGGGATCAATTGCCCATTGTAACAAATTGTGGGATCAATTGCCCATTGTAACAAATTTGCTGCTTGATAATTACCAATGGAATTACCCAAGTCTAATTTAAAGGGAAAATATAGTCTTGTGTTATGGGTTTAAGTACAGCATTAATCTGGAAATATAAAAAAAAAATCTGCCTGTAGTCTTGCTATGAATTAAAAGAGAAGTATGAGGTTTGGGGTTTTTGCCGATTTATACTTATCTAGGTGGAAGCGGCATCAGTCCAATGCTGCATCTATCCCCCGCCGACTCTAACACTGAGAACCGAGCGATCTACCACCGCAGATCGCTCAGTTTTCACAGCTCCCTGAGCAGAAAGCTGCTGACTCGTTCAGATCGTTCAGATGTTCAGCCAGGCACACGACAACTCGTCCAGTTTTATTACTCAATGACCAGGCAGGGGGGGGGGGTCTTTTTATGCTTTAATGCTGGTTGAACTTTGTTGGGGTGCAGGGAAGCTGAGCCGGGTGCCGGTCCAGACACGTGGGAGGATCCCGACTCCAGTGTCACGATCTTGCCTGAGCCTGGACCGGTTCTGTGACATTAGCAGACAGCGGATTTCAGCCCGCTGTCTGCTGAAAACGGGTCATAGGAGTGCCAAACGAACTGCACAGACAAATACAAACGGGCAATGGCTGTGCTTTTCCTTAAATTCAACAATAATTAAATTACAGTATATCTAAAGCCAAAACTTTATTTTTTTTAGTTTTGGATTGAGTAATGAATGCTCAGAACCTCTAAGGGATAAAAAAGAGTGTAGTCCCATATTTTTAAGAGTTTGATCCTTTACATTTGTAGGGCGGACCCCCGACAGCTGATTTGCCAAAGGTTCTCTTCCCGTTCAGGTGTACAGGCAGCCAGTCACACGACTCAGCCAGTCTCACTACTCAATGACCAGGCGGGGGGGGGGGTCTTTTTATGCTTTAGTGCTGGTTGAACTTGGTTGGGGTGCAGGGAAGCTTTAGGATACTTCAAATTTAGTGCACAAACTAACCAGAGGACACTTCTGTCCTGTCTATTCTTTTCCGGGTAATCTACCTCTTGGCAGAGACTAGAAACACAAGCAATCCTAGCACTCCACACAAGGGAAGTCCCAATTCAGCAACACTAAACAGACACTCAAGGGTATAAAACATCAGCCAGTCACTAGGATTGTACTTCCAGGCCTCCACTCACAATGTCCCCGGATACCTGGATACCTCCATCCAAAATTGGCCAGACACTTCTCCTGTGAATCTCCTGGCCAGATCCTCAGTGTACCCCTTTGGTTTAGCTGCAACGGCTTCCAGAAAATAGGACCTCCAGCTCCCAATGAGCTAGGACCTCAATGAACTCTTGTAACTTCAGGTATCCTTCCCAAAGGGGGAACAGCCCTTCAGGCTGTGATCTTCTTCTCTTGGATAAGAACCCAGCTTCTCTAGGCCTCAGACTATTTATGCCCTTCTCAGCCACCAACTGGCCACTGTCCGCCCCCAGGAATTAGCTGAGACCTACTTCCCGCAGTTGTTGACTGGACTAAAAAATTGATTATCCAAGTGGAGCAAGGGGTGTACATGTATTTGGAGAAATATAATGAAGTTTAAAAAAATTGGACCAAATGGATACATTTTGGGTGTGATAGAGAACGCAGTTTATCTTGCAGACTATAAAATGCTAAATGTTGTGATAATCCTATTTTGACTTTTTTAATGATCCATATGAACATGTTTCCTGTATATCGACAGATCACGGTATCATGCTATGCACCCCGACATAGATTTATAATGTTCTTCTTGCACCCATGTACTTTCTATCCTGACCTCTCTCCCGCCTTTTTAATATCATGGTATGTAATGCTAATGTTGAGCTTTAATATGTATAGGAATGTAACATTTTAACATATCTGTAAAACTCTATAGCTATAAATAAAGATTATTAAAAAAAAGAACCCCTGTCTTTTTTTTTTTTGCTAGTCTTTTTCCAATTGGGGAGATGTCCAGAGACACAACAGGAAGTGAGAATAAATCCTCTCTGCTTTAAAGGTCGTTTCAGACAGGGACAAGCTTACCACTCTCTGAAAAGCGGCCCACAGTAGGTCATTTTTCAGAGAATGGTGAAGCAGTGCTTGACAGGTGTTGAGGTGCTACTGCCGTCTTCCACCTCCTGGTGCCTGTTTTTTTTTTTGCTTCTTTTTTAAATTTCCAAATGGCAATTTTACATTGTGAGATTGCACTGCAACCTGAGCTGTGCAGCCCAACTGATTTCAATTGGGGAGTTTGACAGGAGGTGCTGCCTGTCAAACTCGGCAGCCCAAGTTAAAAATGCAGAAGATGAGCATCAGCTGCGGCACATGTACAGCCCTGTCAGTCTGTAATGTTAGAATACATGTGGATGGGCAAGAAGGGTTTAGCCATCTGTTTTTATCGTCCCCCCAGCCTCTCATATGAATAACCCTTTAGGTCAAATTAAGTAGCCGACAATGACAAATAAATTATGTAGCCGACAATGACAAATAAAAATTGAGGATCATAAAGAGTGATAAAAGATTTAAATTTGTAATCATTTCAAAAAGAACAAGCACAATATTCCCCACGCACACGTAGAAGAAACTGGCTGTTCAGTAGTGTTGGGTGCTGTAATGACCATAGGCTGGAAACCGTGGATGACCATAGTGAAGAAATGTCATCAGCACACCAAGGATTCCTCGAAAGGGTCCAAAGCTTTATTATCGTGGTCACATGATAAACATACAGCAACGTTTCGGAGCTACGCAGGGCCCCTTCCTCAGGCAGGTGTCACTTGCCTGAGGAAGGGGCCCTGCGTGGCTCCGAAACATTGCTGTATGTTTATCATGTGATCACGATGTAGCACCTTCTAGTGCTAGAAGTGTGGATAGTTTTTTTTTCTTGGTGTTTAAGTCTAGGTCAATTTGTGCAGGCTTGGTGTTTGTGTTTTCCCTGGGTTAGGCAGAGATCCAGGGAGAGCTGGGTGACTCACAGGCAGCATTACTGAGACATCCCCCTATTTCTAGAATGTATTGGAACCTTCTACTGTAGAAAGATGGGGGGGGGGGTAAGGTGGAGCTACCTGGAGTATTCTGAGCCCCCTGACCAATCCCCAACTTGGGTTGGCAGGGTGCAGGCTCCCTCAAATACTCTGGGTCGGCCGCTGGTGAGGAGAGTTCGGGTGGAAGCTGGAGATGGAGTGTTAGGCTAACGTGGCCTTTGAGGGAGCTCCCCAGTTTGGAGGGGGTGACCTTGGGCCTAGACTCGGATGCAGATGGGACCTTCCCAAAACCACAGAGGTTTCCTGGCCAGGAGGCACTGGAGAAAAGAGAGGACAGTGGGGGAACAATACTGGGCAAGTCTTCAGGAGAAAAAGGAACAGCCAAGAGGGCTGGTGAGTGACACACAGTCGGAGGTCTGGGAGGCACACCTGAGAGGACTGAGAGATTGCAGTCTGGGATGGGTGAATAGCCAGCCAGGAGGACTGTGGTGGTACGGGGAGTGGAAAGGGGCAGCTGCAGCCAAGAGGGCTGGCAGTGCCTGAAGAGGTGGTACTGGGAGCAGTATCCACAGATAGGACAGCTAGCATCAAAGACTTACATTTTTTCTACACCATAGGGGTCCCCGGTCCCTGCCTGCAAAGGGCATTCAACCAGACCCAGCTGAGACTGTGCTGGGTCTGAAACCTGTGCTAGCTGGTCCTGGCAATGATAGTCTGCAAGCAAGTGTGTGCCCGAGGTAGAGAGGAGAGAATGTATATACTGGAGTGTATATAGTTCGATTCCCTACAAAGTTTCATTGATCAAATGGGCATCCCATATACACCCTTCCCCATCCAAGTTCAATTCCCCTAATAAAAAAAAACAAAACAAAGCTGTAAGGACTGTTTCTTGATTCTGAGCGACTGAAAAATTGTGTGCCTGGCTGTGCAGGGTGTGAGACGAACCACGTTCACCAGCGGCCCTTACGAGGGTAGCGCTACAACAATAATAAAGCTTTGAACCCTTTTAAGAAATCCTTGGTGTTCTGATGGTATTTCTTCACATTCACAAATAATATGTATAGGCACACTGGAAAAATACTCCAAAGGTGCAGCTGATCAGGAAGGGCCCTCTGTTCTTTGCGTCAACCTTTTCCAAAAAAAACTCAGCCCCTTTATTACATCAGGTTGTATGCACAAACATGCACTCTATTGATACAACCAGCTTGTTTTTTTTTTTGTTTGTTTGTTTTTTGTGCAATCACTGCCGGCAGCTTTAGTCACCAGCAGTGATCATTGTAGTCTGCCGGTGGTGAAGACCCCCAAGCCAGCAGAACACAATAGCACTGCAGGAGGGATTCCCCCATCAATGCTGACTGTGTTGATGGGGGAATCAAGCAATTTTCTTTCCTTCAACTGGTTGAAGGAAAGAAAATTGCATAATGTATGGTCAGCCTTACTGTGTGTTGCATTAATGTGCAGTAAGTTCATGCATTTCCGGCAAACACATGGGCTGAATCCTGCCTATGCTTATACCTTTTATACTATTGCCTCTGACAAAGCCCATGGGACCTACTCAATCTGAGAGATAAGTCATTGGGTGAGTTGTCATCCGATTGTTGGTGATGGCTCACTGCGGAGTGAAAGTGGAATGAGCACTTTTGGAGTTTATTTTATAAGCATGCTTTCTGAGTCTTTTTATTTGAAAAGACTCCTTTGATGCATCATTTTTAATTGTTTTAATTACATTTGGATTATGTTACCTGTTTATATGTAAAGAGAAGGGTCATTGAGTGATACCTTGTAAAGATGAGAACTTTTAAAGCCTAACTCCATGAATAAAAAAAAAAAAATACCCTTGAAGTGACACGCACTAAATGCTTGTTAACTCTAGGGCAGGAGTCTCCAAACTTTCTAAACAAAGGGCCCGTTTACTGTCCTTCAGACTTTGAGGAGGCCAGACTGTGGCCAGTAGGAGTAGAAAATGCCCTGGTGTTAATGAGAGTAAAGAATGCCCCATCATTGGTGTGAGTGGGAGGAATATTGCCTCATTGTTGGTATTGGGGAAGAAATAGTGCCCCATCATTGGTGTCATTGGGAGGAAAAGTGCCATATTGTTGGTATCAGGGCAAGGAAGAGAGTCCCCTCATGGGTGTCAGTGGGAAGAATAGGGCCCTGCAGTTGGTCTCAGTGGGAGGAATATTGCCACATCATCGGTGTCATTGGGAGAAAAAGTATCCCATTGTTGGTATTAGGGAAAGGAATAGTGCACCATCATTGGTGTCATTGGGAGGAATGGTGCCCCATTGTTGGTATTAGGGGAAGGAATAGTGCACCTTTATTGGTGTCATTAGGAGGAATAGTGGCCCACTGTTGGTATTAGGGGAAGGAATCGTGTCCCTTCATTGGTGTCATTGGGAGGAAAAGCGCCATATTGTTGGTATCAGGGCAAGGACGAGTGCCCCATCATTGGTGTCAGTGGAAAGAATAGGGCCCCGCAGTTAGTATCAGTGGGAGGAATAGTGCCACATCATTGGTGTCATTGGGAGGAATAATGTCCCATTGTTGGTATTAGTGGAAGGAATCATGCCCCTTCATTGGTGTCATTCGGAGGAATAGTGACATATTGTTGGTATCAGGGCAAGGGTGAGTGCCCTGTCATTGGTGTCAGTGGGAAGAATAGGGCCCTGCAGTTGGCATCAGTGAGGGGGGGAATAGTGCCACATCATTGGTGTCATTGAGAGGAATAGTGTCCCATTGTTGGTATTAGGGGAAGAAATCGTGCCCCTTTATTGGTGTCATTGCGAGGAATAGTGCCACATTGTTGGTATCAGGGAAAGGAATTGTGCCCCATTATTGGTGTCAGTTGTAGGAATAGTGCCCTATTGTTGGTATCAGTGACAGGAAAAAATGCCCCATTGTGGGTGTAGAAGGAATAGTGCCTTGTATCAGTGGAAGGAATAGTGTACCAAGGGCCTGGTAAAAGGCAAGTAAAGGGCCACATTCGACCCCCGGGCCACAGTTTGGAGACCACTGCTCTAGGGGATGAGGAGCGGGGTGTAATACATACCTTACCCCTTGCTTACCTGGACTCTCCTCCGTTACGGCTTATGGGTGGTCCCTTGCTATTGGCCCTTCATTTTCTTAATGAGGCCATCATGCGACTTTGTATTCACACTGTTCTGTGATTGGAGAAGGGGAGATTATGACATTCATCTGCCACTCCTTCAATTGCAGAAAAGTTGTATTGTGTGAAAAGAATACAATACCTTTTATGAATGGAGGAGGTGAGAGGACCCACATAGCCTCCAGTGCATGCATTGTACTAGCGTTGGGAGTGTAACTAGACGTTTGGCACTTACAGCAATGTGAGAATTAAAGTTTTGAGAGTTTTTCCCTGGTGCAACAGCATCTACCAACAGGACACATATCATTAGGAGTAATCAATTTTTACACAGCAACTATGCAAATATTATTTTTGTCCCTGAGTTCAGCTTTAATATTTATAACTAATAATAATCATTTAATGATATTTTATAATTTAGGCAGAGCTACAGCCAATCTATACACAGGTTTGTCACCTCTTTTTATAATATAGCACAGAACTTACTAGCTTCCGTCCAATGATAAATTATAACTTTTTACACTGGGAATTTAATTAGTAATCTTACAAACTGCTGATCTTTCCAAATGACGAAGTAAATAAAAAAATGGAACTAATTAGGATCATCACTTTTGCTAATTCTTTCCAAAAGCATAATAATGTAAGTCTCAGGAAGCATTATTCTATCTGGGTCAGGGAAGCATCCTGGGCTGGGCTTGAGGATCTGGCAGGAACGCAAACTATCCTTGATGTCACACCCAAAAAACACTCTCTTGGCGCCATAGCTCTAAACAAGGCACAAAGAAATAGTAATCTGTTTAAAAGTCTGGGCTGATATGTAAACAGCCTACATCTCTTCTTAAAAATGTAGTTGCAGTATTAAGATGTCTCAGTATGATGTCCAATTATGATGTCTAATTATCATGTCCTCCAGCTCTGTTGTAGGAATCGCTTCCCGAGCCCTGGATATCTATCTGTGTCAAGGCGAGGCATTTGCTGCATTATTTAAAGGGACTGTGGGGTTTATTTACTAAAACTGGAGAGTGCAAAATCTGGTGCAGTTGTGCATGGTAGCCAATCAGCTTCTAACTTCAGCTTGTTCAAATAAGCTTTGACAATAAAACCTGGAAGCCGATTGGTTACTATGCAGAGCTGCACCAGATTTTACACCCTCCAGTTTTAGTAAATCGACCCCTGTGTTACTAGAAGAGTCAAACTGAAGTAATAGCAGATGATGCCACCTTACCCTCAATCTTCGCTCTCTTGCAAATCTATAGCTGCCGCCAGTATCTGACGCTTCTAAGATGTTATATATCCCGCTCCTTGCTGTGTTTCCACCCAAGTCAGGTCAGGTCTATATCTGACAATCCAGAAGTGAAGATTGGAGTACAGTACAGATAATTTGCCTCCATCTCCAAATGGAAAGCACCTTAAAATACAAATACTAACCATCTCCTGTAGTTTTGCAGGCTGGACCATCTTGCTCACCTCTTGTGTTCTCCTAATGGCCACTAAGGCTAGCCATCATAGTGACAGGCCTATAAGCAAGTACGGGATTGGGGGGTCTCTGCCTTTAACACTGCAGGATAATGTTGAAATTTATATTTTTAGGCTCCTGGGTCATTGAAAAGACTCTAATGGTATACGTATTTATCTTTGTGACCAGTTGAGAGCATTTCAAGAAATTACATTTGAACTTGTTGGATCATTGGATGCTCTGCCTGCCCACACCCTTCCACCATATTTACTAACACAGGAGGACAAGCTTTTTTTAATTATGGGAATACTTTTTTGTTGCTGATAAAGACCTTCTCTATGGAAGAGACCGGGGGCCACCCAACAAGAAATTTTACAAATGATTACATGTCATCTCAGAATTCTGAATTTGAAACTCAATTTTCTGACTTTTAATCTCAGTTGAAACTCAGGATTTTGTTGAATACATTTTAGGAAGGCCCCAGGGCTCTTCCATACTTCTCACATATGAAAAACTGAGAAAGAGTGATCACACATGGATCCTAAGTTTAATTGAGCAGGGCCCTCTGATTTCTCTTGTACCAAATCGTAAGGTAACTGTAATGTCTGCCCTTATGTTGTAAAGTGCTGCGCAAACTGTTGGCACTATATAAAACCTGTATAATAATAATAATTGAAATCTTCCATATGCTTGCCTGTTGTTCCTGGTAGGACATCTTCCCATGTATAGCCTGCTCAAAGATGGCAATATACTATACATCAGAGGGCGGTTGGACATGTAGGCATGACTGAACCGCTATCCAACACCTCTATTGCCTGTCTGTCACACAATCACAAACACTCCTCTAGCCCAAGGTTTGATACTGTATTCAAGAGACCCTGTCACCAGACCATTCATAACCAAAATAACCCCATAAGAATATTAGTGCATGTAATGTACTTTTTTTGCATTTTTCAACCTATAAAACCCTCCCTTGTGTAGATATCTAAAACCCCTGAGTCTGGTGCTAGGTGTCACCATCTTGGAAGGGATGTTAGCAGCTCCAGCAGACTTAGAACTGTCACTTTCTCAACCATTTTACCCCAGTGGAACCCTTGAAATGCGTTTTAGGTCTCAGGGAACCTCTGCTAACACTAGTCCATTGGAGGTCATTGGGAAAATGCACCTTACATTGATAAAGCCGGATTTTTAAGGTGGCCAAAGGGGCAACTGCCCTGAGCCCCCTGAAAGTAGGGCCCCCCCCCTCTATACAAAAATAATATAAAGCAATATAAAAAGAACCACTGAACTATATGTGTCCGGAACCTATGACAGTTTTTGTTGTATCTTTGTAAATTACGTGAAGACCGTTGCTGGTATATCTTTGTAACTGTAATGTTTTTCTTTGTTTGTGTTCCAATAAACTTTTTCTGAAAAAATAAAGCAATATAAAAAAATTATATAAAATATTAAAAAATAAAGCATAATAAAAAATATATTAATACAAAAATCACTTTCTTTTATTAAATGTATCTTAGGAAGTAATATTTTGCCAGCCTTCATCTGTAAAAGTTTTTACTCTGGACTGGTATATTGCATTATTTATTGAGTGACCCAACGGAGAGCCGCTTTCCATCTTTCAAATGAGGACCTGAGACAGCGGCTGAAGATGCTGGGTTCATGCTCGTCGCTGGAACGATCGGGTTCAAGTAAGAAAAAGGAGGGCTCTGGGGGGCAGCTGCAGCACAGAAGGCTTTTCACCTTAATGCATAGAATACATTAAGATGAAAAACCACGAGACTCCACAACAAACTCAGTGTATAATGGGCCCACAGAACCTGAAGTGCCCTGGGCCCCCCAAGGTCTAAGTCTGGCCCTATACATTGGTGATCAGTATGTTTCCCCTTACATCAGTCGTCAGACCGCCACTCCTGCAGTGGTGCTGATAGTTCTGCTAAGTAGTGTTGGGCCCAGAATTATATAGAAACCTTCAGATAGAAGGTCAATCAGCAACAGCTAAAGGAACCTCTTGAGGAACCCTAGAATTCCGCAGTAACCTGGTTGAGAATGGCTGCTAGATAGTGATCTTTTGCTCCTCCCCCAAAAGCTCATAAAAGTTTATGATGGAAAATAAGGGGCGTTGCGGAAGAGCTGGGCCATTACAGACAGTAACAACATGACATGCAAGGAGGGAGGGGGCTGTACTAGGGAATTAGCTCTATTGGAGTAGTCAAGTTTTCTAGCAAATTCAAAGGCACCTTGCAAGTCAATTAAAATAATTTATGGAAACAAAAAATACTGCATGTCAACATATAAAATAATCTCTTTAACGTAGAAGGGAGAATTGTACAGGTGAACACTCTAGACCAAGGTTTCTCAACTCCAGTCCTCAAGTACCCCCAACAGGTCATGTTTTCAGGATTTCCTTCAGATGAAACGGCTGTGGTAGTTACTAAGGCAGTGAAACTGATCAAATAACCTGTGCAAAATATAGTAGAGCCTGAAAACATGACCTGTTGGGGGTACTTGAGGACTGGAGTTGAGAAACATTGCTCTAGACCAGTGGTGGCGAACCTTGGCACCCCAGATGTTTTGTAACTACATTTCCCATGATGCTCATGCACTCTGCAGTGTGGTGGAGCATCATGGGAAATGTAGTTCCAAAACATCTGGAGTGCCAAGGTTCGCCATCACTGCTCTAGACTCTCGGACCTGCCCTATCAACTGTAGCACCCTCTAGTGTGCTACTAGTGTGAGTGCAGGCAAATGTATGTTTTTGGCTCATGGTAAAATGAGTCTTTGAATCTGAGTTAAAAGTTTACTGCAGCTCAGGGATGGATGACTCATACAAGTCTCTGGTGCCTCCCCCTGGTTGTGGAAGGTTGGAGAACTTTCTGGAAGCTGGAGGGCGGAAGCCAGATGGGTTTATATGCATACTTAGGGGAATTTGGCCAATCCCTGGGCAGTTGGCCTGGCATGGTGGCTGAGCCAGCTCTTAAATATGAATGAGTTATGCCTGGAGGGAGTCGGGTGGAATATGGAGATGGAATGCTGTCAGTGGCCTTTGAGGCGCACCCCTGCTAGGGTGGGGGACTCTGCCTTGGCCTGGGGCTCGGGCTGGCTTGGAAGGATCCTGACAGTATTGAAGTTTGAAAGGAATCTTATCCTAAGCGGCAGTGGGAGCAAGGAGGACAGTGTGAGTACATCAGCAGGGCCAGGGATGTACAAGGGGAAAGACTGTCACATGTAACAAGCCTTTCTGGAAAACAGCATTATGCTTAAATCTTTCCTTTACCTTGCCCTGGGAGATCCTCAGTAGATGGGCTGGTGAAGAAGCAGCTAGGTGGGCTGGTAGTTCCTGCAGTCAGTAGAGCTGGGATCAGTGCAGGGCCGTCTTTAATATTGATTGGACCCTGGGCAAAACTTTTCTTGGGGCCCCTCCATGCAGTTTTGCTCTCCACCTGCTCTGAGACATACAATAAATAGCAGATAGACTCAAAATCAGTTTACTTAATCAGATCAGGCGGCTATTGCGATTGGTTGCCAGAGGTTACAGTGTATCATTACTTCTCACTGACTGGTTGCTAGAGGTTACAGCACACATTATGGCTCACTGATTAGTTACTAGAGGTTACAGCACATTTTCTGCTTGTTGATTGGTTGCTAGAGATTACTGTGGATATGACCTCGGGGGGCATGATATACATATCAATACTGCCGGCCGCTGCTTTTTACATATGAATGCCGGTATTTTACATGTAAACACAGAGTCTGCAGGTGAGTAATCTGTACACAACAATAGGGCAGAGGTGGGCAGCATTAGTAGCAGCACTTCACACTGAGATATTGGGATACAGCACAGGACTAAAACCTCAAGGGACAAGGAAAATTTAAACCGGGATAGTTGGCAAGTATGAGGCAGCAGCTTTGGGCCCCGCAACAATGACAGGGCCCAGGGCAGCTGCCCCTTTTGCCCTGCCTTAAAAACGTCCATGGATCAGTGCCTCATAGTGATAATATGTATGAGTTGGAGTTACTCCTGTATGCAACCTACAATATTTTGTTCTACATTTCAAAGGGACTGAGAGTTCCTAATCCGTAAGGGGCTTTTGCATCCTTTCTATTAGGGACTGTCAGCAGTTGAGAGAGGAGACAAATCGGAGTTGTACATAGGGAGGAAGTTGTCCCTGGTTTTGTTGCTATCAAGTTGGGCATCCCATAATTCCTATTCCTCATGTTCCTTGTGTCTGAAGAAAGTGTGGAAGATACTTGTTGCCTGTCTGTGCAGGAGTGGGGAACAAAGACGCCACTTGCTCCCATCGATAGCTGGCTATCTCAGTAAGAAGCATTGGAAGGCTAACAGGTACAAACAAGGCCAAGGATAAATCCAAGGGAAAAGCCAAGCTTAACTTACCACCAGCCCGCAGACAACCAAATAACCTGTCTAAGAGTATGCGTTAAAAGCAGCAGTTTAGTCTGCACACATTTGCAAATGCATGCGTAAGCCACAGAGCCTCGTCAAGGCACCCTGGTATCTGTGGTACCTAACACTAATTTATAAGTGTCCACACAGTGGAGGCACATGTATTCTGATGGATAGGTGAGAGCAGGACCAGGGTGCCTTGACGAGGCTCTCAGACAGGTTATTTGGTTGTCTGCGGGCTGGTGGTAAGTTAAGCTTGGTTTTTCCCTTGGATTTATCCTTGGCCTTGTTTCTACACAAAATTCACCCCAAGTTCAGCCAGCTCACCCTGCAAAAATTATTATTTTTGGCCACATCAGTAAACTCTTAACTCACATCTATGGCAAGCTTTGGCAGATCCATGGGGGAACTGGCCCCATCGAAATCCTTACAGACACACAGACGCTTTTATCCAAGGAACAAGAGAAGGAGGGGTGTCACATCTTTTCCAGACCTTTACCTTTCTATGTGCTACAAAGTGTATGGCCAACGCTACGCCGCATTCAGGAAACCCACAGGAGCTGCCCCCGGTGTCATATCTGACAGCTGCAGTTTATCCCAACCATCCCTCTCCGATCCCATAATTAATGCAGTTCCATAAAGCGTTTAGATCATCGTTTTGTTCTCTGTTGGAGACAGACCCCAAGCATTCCCAAAAGCTGAATGAGCTGAGCGGAGGGAGAAGACGACCCGCAGCTCTCCTCCCAGGCTCCCTCCTTGATGTGGTCGGCAGTATGAAAGGAGGGTCCAGCTTCTGATTGAAATAGGAGATAAGAGCGACAAGCTATCCTGCTGCAGGCGCCAATAGAAGGGAACCATTATTACCTGACCCAGCATTGTCAACCACCAGCCAAGCAGAAGATAGGCAAGGAATGAAAGGCAACTTTCCATGGGGGGGGGGGGGGGATCGAAAAAAAGAAAAACATTTTTACTGGTGGGGTTATGTCAGCTACTGTGTCAGAAACACAGTTTTAAGACATTTTAAAGGATCATTCCGCCCAAATCTGATATCTCCGTTTTTTGAAAGATGCTGGGGTTAAAAACCCGACGGATTCTTATATTTTATTTATTTATTACAGGTACTTATATAGCGCCATCACTTTACATATGTATATTGTACATTCACATCAGTCCCTGCCCTCAAGGAGTTTACAATCTAAGGTCCCTAACTCTCATTCATACACATACTGGGGCCAATTTAGACAAAATCCAATTAACCTACCAGCAGTCTTTGGAGTGTGGGAGGAAACCTGAGCACCCGGAGGAAACCCACGCAGGCACAGGGAGAACATGCAAACTCCAGGCATTTAGTGTCCTGGTTGGGATTTGAACCGGCGACCCTAGTGCTATGCGGAAGTGCTAACCACTTAGCCACTGTGCTGCCCACAGAAAACTCTATGGGTGAGATCTCAATGGGTCTGCATACCTACTGTGGCGTATGAGGGGCTTCCGCTCTCCTTGATGGGTCTTTACTTACTACATACACTCACCGGCCACTTTATTCGGTACACTTGTTCAATTGCTTGGTAACACAAATTGCTAATCAGCCAATCACATGGCAGCAACTCAATGCATTTAGGCATCTAGACGTGGTGAAAATGACTTGCTGAAGTTCAAATTGAACATCAGAATGGGGAAGAAAGGGAAGTGACTTTGAACATGGCATGGTTGCTGGTGCCAGATGGGCTGGTCTAGAGTATCTAGAGGATCTGGAGTATTTAAAAAAAAACTGCTGATCTACTGATTTTCACACACAACCATCTCTCAGGTTTACAGAGAATGGTCCGAAAAAGAGAAAATATCCAGTGAGCGGCAGTTGTGTGGATGGAAATGCCTTGTTGATGTCAGAGGAGAATGGGCAGACTGGTCCGGGATGATATGCAACAGTAACTGAAATAACCACTTGTTACAGCCAAGGTATGCAGAATACCATCTCTGAACACAACACATCAAACCTTGAAGCAGAAGAGCACACCGGGTGCCACTCCTTTCAGCTAAAAACAGGAAACTGAGGCTACAATTCGCACAGGCAAACCAAAATTGGACAATAGAAGATTGGAAAAACGTTGCCTGGTCTGATGAGTCTTGATTTCAGCTGCATCATTCAGATGGTTGGGTCAGAATTTGGCGTAAACAACATGAAAGCATGGATCCATCCTGCTTTGTATCAACGGTTCAGGCTGGTGGGGGTGTAATGGTGGGGGGGATATTTTCTTGGCACACTTTGGGTCCCTCAGTACCAAATGGGCATCGTTTAAACGCCACGGCCTACCTGAGTATTGTTGCTGACCATGTCCATCCCTTTATGACTACAGTGTACACATCTTCTGATGGCTCCTTCCAGCAGGATAATGCCCCATGTCACAAAGATCCAATCATCTCACCACTGGACAATGAGGTCTCTGTACTCCAATGGCCTCCACAGTCACCACATCTCATCCAATAGAGAACCTTTGGGATTTGGTGGAACAGGAGATTGGCATCATTGATGTGCAGCCGAAAAATCTGCAGCAACTGTGTGATGCTATCATGTCACTATGGACCAAAATCTCAGAGAAATGTTTCCAACACCTTGTTGAATCTATGCCATGAAGAATGAAGGCAGTTCTGAAGGCAAAATGGGGTCCAACCCGGTACTTCCAGGCAGACAGGCACAGAACCAGGAATTATGGCAGGGAGATCTCAGTGTTGGTGTATCCAAGAAATATAAGAAGCCTGGCTGTCAAATTGGCAGCAGCCACTTAATCCTAATTGACATTAATGGGACTGCCTGCACAGGGAAGCACAGAACACCCATTAGAGTACATGGAGGAATTGAGGGGCTTTTCCCATTCAGCTCACAGAGCTCTTCACATCTTAGCATGGAGTACTCATACTC
Source organism: Lithobates clamitans (assembly GCA_037952925.1). NCBI lineage: Eukaryota > Metazoa > Chordata > Amphibia > Anura > Ranidae > Lithobates > Lithobates clamitans. The sequence goes on along the minus strand of JBBGZY010001813.1, from coordinate 419,287 downwards.
ACGTTCCAGCACAGTCTTTTTACGCGTTTTGGAGCGTTTCCGCTCATTTCACTTGAATGGACTGCCCTATACGTGACAAACGCCCCAAAGAAGCTCCAAAACTTTTTTGGAGTGGAGTGTGGCGAGTTTTTTTCATTGCACGTTTTGACGCATTTGTAGTGCATTTGCGGCTCGGTAAAACACATGTCTGCTACCAGCACCATTACCAATGAATGGCACACTTCAGGTTTATTCATCATCTTCATTATACCCCTGATAGGTTGGCCTGTATGGGATTTGGATCTGCGGCTGCTTGTCCTCGTTGTGCCTTTGGGGGCGCAGATCTTCTGCATATGTTTTGCCCTATTCTGTCTATATATTAGCAGGATCTCTTTCTTTGATACCACACTTTATTTGCCATTCTCCTATACCCCGGAGGTTGGGTTGCTGGGCATCTTGAATGACTTTGTTCCTTGGACACGTGTTTGTATTTTGATTCGCACACTTCTATTCTATGCCTGGAAATTAATCTTGCTGAACTAGAAAAATGCAGCTAGACCCTTAATATTTCACTTATACTGTCTGGTAAATACGGATCTACCTGCGTTTTAGCTGATAGCACATATGCGTGTGTGTACAGCATCTCACAAAAGTGAGTACACCCCTCACATTTTCGTAAATATTTTGTTATATCTTTTTATGTGACAACACTGGAAAAATGGAGTTCTTTACCATGAGGTGGCATGTTGAACTCTTCTGGGACGACAGCTATGTTGACCAATTTGATGCAGCATGCGGCGTATGGTCTGAGCACTGACAGGCTGACCCCCCACCCCTTCAACCTCTGCAGCAATGCTGGCAGCACTCATACATCTATTTCCCAAAGACAACCTCTGGATATGACGCTGAGCACGTGCACTCAACTTCTTTGGTCGACCATGGCGAGGCCTGTTCTGAGTGGAACCTGTCCTGTTAAACCGCTGTATGGTCTTGCCCACCGTGCTGCAGTTCAGTTTCAGGGTCTTGCCAATCTTCTTATAGCCTAGGCCATCTTTATGTAGAGCAACAATTCTTTTTTTCAGATCCTCAGAGAATTCTTTGCCATGAGGTGCCATGTTGAACTTCCAGTGACCAGTATGAGAGAGTGAGAGCGATAACACCAAATTTTACACACCTGCTCCCCATTCACACCTGAGACCTTGTAATACTAACGAGTCACATGATGCTGGGGAAAATGGCTAATTGGGCCCAATTTGGACATTTTCACTTAGGGTTGTACTCACTTTTGTTGCCAGCGGTTTAGACATTAAAGCAGAGTTCCACACAAAAATGCAACTTCCGCTTTTCGGAACCCGCTCCCCCTCCGGTGTCACATTTGGCACCTTTCAGGGGGGAGGGGGATGCAGATACCTGTATAATAAAGGTATTTGCACCCACTTCCGGGCATAGACTCCCGCGGGGGGGGGGGGGGTCTACGCCACTTCCCGTCCCCCTCCCCCGCTGTCTGCTGGGAGGAGACACACAGGTCCCAGAGACAGCAGGGACCATTCGGATTGCGCAGCACGACTCGCGCATGTGCAGTAGGGAACCAGGAAGTGAAGCTTCACTTCCTGATTCCCTTACTGAAGATGGCGGTGGCAGCACCCGAGAACCGAGGGATGGTTCGGCTTCGGGTGCCGACATCACAGGCGCCCTGGACACGTAAATGTCCTTTTTTTAAAAGTCAGCAGCTGCAGTATTTGTAGCTGCTGATTTTTTTTTTTTTTTTAAATTTCAGCGGACCTCCGCTTTAATGGCTGTGTGTTGAGTTATTTTGAGGGGACAGCAAATTTACACTGTTATACAAGCTGTACACTCACTACTTTACATTGTAGCCAAGTGTCATTTCTTCAGTGTTGTCACATGAAAAGATAGAATAAAATATTTAAAAAGTGTGAAGGGTGTACTCACTTTGTGAGATACTGTATATATATATATATATATATATATATATATATATATATATATATATATATATTATACATAACACACAAAATTTAAACAAACATGATCAATGTCAGTAGAGCAGTGAACGGTGTCAGTGGTTTTTTTATTTTTATAATTTTCCTTCTGTTATTATTCCTCTCGGTTTCCTGTTCATTCACAAACTGAAGCTTTGTAAACACAGCTTAATATGCTTCATTTATGAATGGACACAGGAGTGATCAGTACCGATCACTCACTGTAATCATTCAGGAATTCTACATCCTGAAACATCCCCCACAGCAGCTGGTGGGAGAGGAGTGGAAGGAAGCTGGCAGTGCTGCGGGGGGGCGTGGTGAGGATATGGGGGGGGGCATGGGTAGCAGGGGGAATCTGCGCCACGTAGGGTGGGCATATCTATGACTACACAGCTCCTGCAGTCGTCGATATAACTGCTTTTCTTTATTCTTGTTTTGTACTTTTTCTTGTAAAACTTTAAAAACTTAAATAAACACCTTTCGACGACAAGTAATGGCACAACAAGCACGACACGCATTTTCTGTGGCTTTGCGACGCATTGCAGAAATGCCCAGGTGTAAATGCAGCTTAAGGCTCTATTAACACTTGAGTAACGCTACCGCGTCATGTTTTTATTTGATTTTTTTGCAGTTTTATAGAACATTGTTGCAGTGGCACAATTCATTTGAATGGGCCTGCTTCTACTGCAAAAATGCGCTAAAGAAGCTCATGTTCCACATTTTGGACTTAAGCCAAGCGTGTTTTGCGTTGCTTGGATTTTTGCAGGTTTTCGCAGTTGAAACGTGAGGAAAAATGAGTGACTCCTACCAGTGTTTGGGGTGCCATCAAGAAATAATGGTACCTCAAGCAAATCGCATGTTATACAGCATTTTTCGCACCTTTGCACCTGCTACCCGCAGGTGTGGAAGGGGTCTAATAAGAGAAATCTTAAGCCTCATACACACGATCGGATTGTTCGCCAACAAAACCGTGGAATTTTGTCCAAAGGGCGTTATCCCAAACTTGTCTTGCATACACACAGCCACACAATTGTTGGCCAACAATTACAATCGTAGTGATGAACTACGTTGTTTTTCAGCTCTTTAGCGCCACCCTTTGGGCCCCTTCTGCTAATTTCAAGTTAGTAAAAATTTGGTGAGTGTTGATTCACACTTTTCATTTCACACTTTTCATTTCGCGCTTTTCAGTTAGTTTCTGAACGGCCGTTCGTCAACCAGACATGTTGCGGAATCGAAGGAGATAACGTGTTATTTATTATTGGCCTTGGAGTTATTGCTTTGTCATTATTTTTTTTTTTGGTTAAATAATAATTATTTGGTATATTTTCTATATTTTTGGACGCATAGAATGCACTTTTTGGTTAAGTTCTATTGGCAGATAACATGTCTAATTTTATTTGTTTTCTTTTTTTTAACGCACAATAAAAAAATTGTGGAGAATAATACTTGGCTATGTGTTTTACTTCAAATGACAGTTTGGGGGTAGGCAGTTACATTTTAAAAAAATACAATGTAAAATTAACAAGGGACACCAACATAGTTGTATCTTTGATCTAAAAAACTACAGGATAATGGTGTTGTGGTAACTTGCCCAAATAAAAATAAAAAAAAAGCATAATAATATTATTCTTGATATCACTAGAAAAAAAAAGCCTTTGATAATTCGTTTGCAATAACTCCATCAGTATTAACAGCAAAGCAGCTTCATTATTATCCCATTAAAGAAGAAGAGATTTGTGCGCTGCATTTGGAGATTTCATAATTTGCTGCGTCACGAATGTCAGTTCTCCATTATGAACGCTAATTTACAAGACCGACCGATTCTGGCTCGTCCTTGCTTCCGAGCATGCGTGTTTGTACTTTGCACTTTTGTCCGACGGACTTGTGTACACACGCTTGGAATATCCGAAACAGACATTTGTCCGCGGAAAATTTTAAAACCTGCCATCCAACATTTGTTCAAGGAAAAGCCGACAGCAATTATCTGATGGAGCGTACACACGGTCGGATTTACCGCCAACAGCCTGACATCGAACATTTCCCGTTGGAAAGTCAGATCGTGTGTATGAGACTTCACAGTGTATGGCCAGCAGAGTTGATAACTGGAGACTTCCAGAACTAAATCGTTTGCAGCCTTGCATACAAAACATTCCTGGGAACATGGCTGCCAACTACCATAGGAACTTAGTGTGGGGTTTCCAAATGTATAGAATCAATGACCACATGAGAATTGGAGGCACTGGACAAATAAGCTATACCCTTGCAGCTTTTGAAAATGACAGGCTGTGAATAAAGCGTAGCTTTGGTGGCTTGCTGGCACCATGAGGGTTAATGATACTTCTGAGTCTCAATGACTTTAATTATACATTTAAAAAAAAACTAAATAATAAGATGGACAAAATTCAAAGGAGACAAATGTATTTAAAGAAAATACTGAGAAGCCACACTGTCTCTTACATGCCAATATGTAATTATTTTTTATTGGCATTAAATTATTGCATAGAAAGTACTTGTAATAAATTCTTAGTTTATTGCTGGGTATTTCCAAGTCTGGAAAGAAAAAAAGAAGTATTTATTATTACCAAGTTCCCTGTCTTTATTATTAATGCATTCACAGCTGAACTTCATTTAAAATTAAATCCATGACGGAATGTGTTTATAAAATAAAATTCTCTGATCTTAAAAGCAAATAGTGTAGTATTTGATTTGGATTTAAAGTCACCTTTCACACGGGGTGGACTCCGTCAAGCGGATCGGCCCGCTCGGCAGGGGATCTACCTACTGATCCCCACTGATTCGGCGGATGGCAGGTCCATGTCCTCTCCGCTATGCAGAGCAGACTCGGACACAGCCCGCTGTTCTCTATGGGGCGGTCTGACGGAAATGGACTGTCTGGCCGTTTCCATCCGACTGTCATCCGATCTGCTAGACGAATGTGGAACAGATGTCCATTTACATCCACCTCCCCATAGAGAACAATGGCTGGTCCAATTGGATCCATCTGAAAAATGGACAGGTGGACCCGACCGGTTCGATCCTGTGAAAGGAGCCTAAAGCCTCGCTCATACACACGATCGGACTTTCCGACAACAAAACCGTGGAATTTTGTTCGAAGGGTGTTGGCTCAAACTTGTCTTGCAGACACACGGTCACACAAATGTTGGCCAACAATTACGAACGAAGTGACGTACTAGAGGTACGGCGAGCCGATGTGATATCTCCATTACGAACGCTAGTTTTACAGGACCGAGCGCTTCCGGCTCGTCCTTGATTCCGAGCATGCGTGTTTGTACTTAGGACTTTTGTCCGACGGACTTGTGTACACACGATCGGAAAGTCCGACAACAGACATTTGTTGACGGAAAATTTGAGAACATGCTAGCCAACATTTGTTGGGGGAAAGTCCGACAACAATTGTCCGATGGAGCGTACACACAGTCGGATTTTCCGCCAACAGCCTGAAATCCAACATTTCCCGTCGGAAAATCCGATCGTGTGTACGCAGCATTAGGGTTCACATTTTTCATGAAAAATTGACTTGTTGCAGTCATGTGGCTATGCTGACCAATGAGCATTATGTTAGATACTCACTCTGGGCTCTGTATTGGGGTGCAAGGTGTACAGAACATTACACCAGCAGCACTGTGTAGCACGGCCTGTATATGAAGTGGGGTCTAAAATGGTGGTCGGGATATTTGGAATTATTTCACCACTTAGTTTTTAACGGAAAGGTGAACTTATACTTTAACCTCTTGCTGACCGCCCTATAACAGTTTTAGTGCTACAGGGCGGCAGCTGTGCGCAGGATCACGTATATATACGTGATCCTGCACTTCCACCTCCAGGGGGCGTGCGCATGCTGCTACTGTGATAATTTACAGCAGAAGCCAATCTGCAGGTGCTGGGCACTCGATGTCCTCCAGCACCCGCCGATCGTTTTGCAAAGACTCAGAATTGAGCTAAAAACAAGGAACAGGGATCCTTTTAACGGTAGATGGTGTGGAGACAGTATGGACGCCATGTGGAAGCCAGGAAGTCCAAACAAACCAGCATGGAACACACGGCCAGAAGTGATGTCACTGGGGGAGGGAGAAGGCTGGAAGCAAGGCAGGCTACGCATTCGGAGCTTACCGCTCCTTCTACAGGCCTGTAAGCTCTGAGTGGGATTCTGCCTTTCATCCTTGCTGTCTCCACACCATCTACAGCTGGCTGGATCCCTGGCGGGTTCCCGCCGGACGGCGATGAGAGGCCGATGCTGCTGATATACATGATAAGCAATCTTTTACTCTCTATTCTGTAAGTGTTCCTAATCCTTGATAATAAAGTGTTTATTTTAATACTGCACTTAGGTGGCACTTCCCTGTTCTCTTCTTATATTCTTGATACAGAGGTGGCCAATACTCTGAGGATGGCAGCCACCGGTGCACAATATAATGCTTTCTAATAGCTATGGACTATTCAATTTTATGGACTTTGTAGACTTTTTCAACCCCAGTCTCTACCAGTACGTTATGTACTAAAGCTATCCACTCACTCTCCATGTGCCAGAAGATTTCCATTATTACTATTGTCTATGGTTTAACCACTTTTCTGCTGGGCACTTTTACCCCCTTCCTGCCCAGGCCAATTTCAAGCTTTCAGCACTGTCACACTTTGCATGACAATTGCGCGGTCGTGCAACACTGTACCCAAATTACATTTTTATCATTTTTTTTTCCACAAAAATAGAGCTTTCTTTTGGTGGTAATTAATCACCACTGGGTTTTTTATTTTTTTTGCTAAACAAACAGCCAAATAGGTAATTTTTCTCCTACGCTGGTGAGCACTGATGAGGAGGCATTGATGAGGCTGCACTGATAGGAGGCACTGATGGGCACTGATGAGGCGACACTCGTGAGCACTGATGAGGCGACACTGGTGAGCACTAATGAGGAGGCACTGATGAGGCTGCACTGATAGGTGGCACTGATGGGCTCTGATAGGTGACACTGAAGGGTACTGATAGGCAGCACTGAAGGGCAATGGTAGGCGACACTGATGGGCACTGATAGGTGACACTAATGAGGAGGCACTGATTGGTACCACTGCTAGGCACTGATGAGGCGGCACTGGTGGGCACTGTTGGGACTGCACTGATAATCAGGACACTTATCAGTTTCAATGCCCCTTTAACACAATCTTGTTATCAGCTCTCTTTTTCTCTCCTCATGCTATTAGTGCGAGGAAAGAAAGCAGATAACCGGCTTGTGTTAGCTTCTGTTATCAACTGTCATTGGACACAGCTGATCATGTGGTAAAGGGCCACTGTAATTGGGCCTTTACGCTGATCTGTGATCAGCTGAGTCTTAAGCACTCGGTGTTTACAGAGTGCGCGATCACGGGAGGACTAAAGCTGCGCTGTAGCCGTCTTTCTGCTATAGCGCTAGCGAGAAGCGTATAATATCACCCGCTCACAATCTACTGTACAGCAGAATTCATGGCGCTGTCACATGTCCGCTAATGGGCAGCGCATTTCGGTGCATGTTGGAAGAGTGCACAACTTTGTGCTCGTTCCCCACAGGCACAAATGTGAATGTAGGCTTACAGAACCCTTACAGGAACAAGAAAGTTATTTTTAGCTCAACAAACTAATAAGCATCTGTTAAATTAAAGTATAACTATAAGCAAAACTTTATTTTTCATGTTGGATAGAGTAAGGGAAGGCTATAACTCCTGTTGGTTTATTTTTTGCCATCTGTGGCCCATTGGGGAGATTTACTTTCACTTCCTGTGCCACAGCCAAAACAGGAAGTGAGAGGAAGTTCCCACTGACATCATTGGTCTGTTTAGCTATCTATAAGGGGGTAATTCTTTCTAAAGACCGCAAATGTAAGGAGTATTCTTCTCCCTGACCATCACAGTAATGTATCATGACTTGTAGATATAGTAAATTTTTGCAGGGGTTTCCTGAGACTAGACAAATATTTTAGGGGTTCCTCTGTGTTGAAACGGTTGAGAAAAGCTGCTTGAAAGCGTAACTACAGTACAGGCAAAAATGTATTTTTCATTTTGGATAGAGTAATGAAGAGTTATAACCCCTGTCAGTTTTTTTTGCCATTTTTGTTCCATTGGGGAGATTTCCCTTCACTTCCTGTCTCATAGCCAAACAGGAAGTGAGTGAAAATCCCTACAAATTAGGGGAATCCCTTGGGGATTCACCAGAATTAGTGTCCCTGTTGGAAGATTTCCTCTCCATTACTTGACTGGGGATGAGCCAAAATTTGGGATTTTCTTTCACTTTCAATGATAATGGTAAATTGGAGAAATAGAGAGGGCTAACTATTTTGTCTGACATTCTTTGAACCATTAAAATTCGGTGTTCGTTCAAGCACTAATATACGGCCCAACAAGAATTATCTGGCTGTGTGTGGTGAAGAGATGAGCTTGGCTGTGTTATTTGGTATATATATATATATATATATATAGGACTAAGGATGGCTTGGGCGTGTTATTTGGATATATCGTATTTATCGGCGTATAACACGCACCTTCACTTTAAGAGGGAAGTTTCAGGGGAAAAAAAAATTAAATAAAGAACCGTGAAGCAAAATAAGGGTCAGTGCCCATTAATGCAGCCTAAGTAGTGCCATGAATGCAGCCTCACCATTGCAATCAATGCAGCCTCACCATTGCCATGAATGCAGCCTCACCATTACAATCAATGCAGCCTCACTGTTGCCATGAATGCAGTCTCACCATTGCAATCAATGCAGCCTCACCATTGCCATGAATACAGCCTCACCATTGCCATGAATGCAGCCTCACCATTGCCATGAATGCAGCCTCACCATTGCTATGATTGCAGCCTCACCATTGCAATCAATGCAGCCGTACCATTGCAATCAATGCAGCCTCACCATTGCCATGAATGCAGCCTTACCATTGCAATCAATGCAGCCTCACCATTGCCATGAATGCAGCCTTATAAGGCTGGACTGATGGACACTGATAGGTGGCACTGATAGGCAATGATGAGGTGGCACTGATGGGCACTGAAAGGTGGCACTGAGAGGTGGCACTGATGGGTGGCACTGATGGGCAGCACTGAAGGGCACTGATAGGTGGTACTAATAGTTGGTGATCTACTTCATCATGTGGCATATCGATTGAATAGGTTGTTAACTATAGATCGATTATTCCTATAAGAATGAATTTATCAAAGTGTGTATGACTACCATTAGACTAACTTTAAAGTGTATCTAAAGTGTAACCCAACACTGGGGGGGGACCCCACGCTGTTTTTTCTAACATTTTTGTATTGCCAGCAATTTAAATTTTCTTCTTTATAAATGTCAGTTTGCTGCAGCAAGTTTTATACATGTTACATATGCACCACTTTACAGACTAAGGGGACCCCCAGCCACTATATTTAAAGGATTTTTTTCATTTTTATTGTTTTACTTTAAGCATTGGCGAACATCCCACCGAGCGCCCCGCAAATTTTGGGTGTTTTTCAAACGGGCAAACAGGCGATGTTCAACACTACTGTACAGCCTAGGAAGCTCAGTGTGCTGCTGCTTCTCCTCCCCCCAGCTCTTTTACAGCTGAGAACAGAGGGATGTGATCACTTATAAAAAAAGAGAAAAAAGGTATTTATAATGTATTTTTATATCTTTACAAAAATGTTTTGCCTTTAATTTCCATAAACTGAATGGGTTGTTTTGTGTCTATGGGAATGTTTGATCATTCTTCCAGAAGCGCATTTGTGAGGTCAGGCACTGATGTTGGTCAAAAAGGTCTGGCTGAGGTTAGGACTCTGTGCAGGCCAGTCAAGTTCCTCCACCCCAAACTTGCTCATCCATGTGTTTATGGACCTTGCTTTGTGAACTGGTCCAAATCATTTGGTGGAGGGGGGATTATGGTGTGGGGTTGTTTTTCAGGGCTTGGGCTTGGCCCCTTAGTTCCAGTGAAGGCATCAGCATACCAAGACATTTTATACAATTTAATGCCCCCAGCTTTGTAGGAACAGTTTGGGGATGGCCCCTTCCTGTTCCAACATGACTGCGCACCAGGGCAGAAAGCAAAGTCCATAAAGACATGGATGAGCGAGTTTTGGGAGGAGGAACTTGACTGGCCTGCACAGAGTCCTGACCTGAACCTAACAGAACACCTTTCGGATGAATTAGAGCGCAGACTGCAAGCCAGGCCTTCTTGTCCACATCAGTGCCTGACGTCACAAATGCGCTTCTGGAAGAATGGTCAAACATTCCCATAGACACACTCCTAAACCTAATGAACAGTCTTCCCAGAAGAGTTGAAGCTGTTATAGCTGCAAAGGGTGGGCCAACTCAATACTGACCCCTACAGACTAAGACTGAGATGTCATTAGAGTGATTGTAAGGCCCCTTTCACACTGGGGCGGTTTGCAGGCGTTATTGCGCTAAAAATACCGCCTGCAAACCGCCCCAAAACAGCCTCCGCTGTTTGTTCAGTGTGAAAGCCCGAGGGCTTTCACACTGAAGCGGTGCACTGGCAGGAGAAGAAAAAAACTCCTGTCAGCCGCATCTTTGGAGTGGTGAAGGAGCCGTGTATTCACTGCTCCTGCCCATTGAAATCAATGGGACAGCGCGGCTATACCGCGGCAATACCGCGGCTATAGCCGCGCTATACGAGTGGATTTAACCCTTTTTTGGCCGCCAGCGGGGGGTTAAAACCGCACGCTAGCGGCCGAATAGCGTGGTAAAACAGCGCTAAAAATAGCGCTGTTTTACCGCCGACGCCCCCTACCGCCCCAGTGTGAAAGGGGCCTTAGGGTTTGTTTTAATTTTTTTTTTTAAATAACAAACATATCATACTTACCTGTGCAGCTCGTTTTGCACAGAGTGGCCCCGAACCTCGTCTTCTGGGGTCCCCCGGCGGCTCTTACGTCTCCTCCCCACATCAGATAACCCCCTAGGAGGAGCGCTCTCCTGAAGGGGTTACCTTGCGGGCGCGCTCCCAAGTCCATCTATCCATATCCACCCAATGTATGACTCGGCCACGCCCCCAGGTCATTGGATTTGATTGACAGCAGCAGGAGCCAATGGCTGTGCTGCTATCAATTTATCCGATCAAGAGCCGAGAACCCCGGGCAGAAAGACAGCACGTCCCCACCGGGTTGCAGGGCTCAGTTAAGTAAAAGGGGGCAGGGTGGTCACTGCCAGGTGTTTTTTCACCTTAATGCATAGGATGCATTAAAGCGGAGTTCCACCCAAAGATGAAACTTCCGCTTTTTGGAATCCCCCCCCCCCCGTGTCACATTTGGCACTTTTTTTAAGGGGGGGCGAGTAGATACCTGTCTAATACAGGTATTTTGCTACCACTTCTGGGCATAGATAATAGATATCCGAGCCACCCGCGGGTATCTACGCCACTTCCGATGCCTTCTTTGTCCCCCCCCCCCCGCTGTCTTCTGGGAGACACACAGGTACCAGAAGACATCAGGGACCAGTGGGATCGCGCAGCTGCAAGGCTTCACTTCCTGATCCCCTTACCGAAGATGGCGGCGCCTCCACCTGAGAGCCGAGGGACGGGTCGTCTTCGGGAGCTGACATCGCGGGCGCCCTGGACAGGTAAGTGTCCTTATTTTAAAAGTCAGCAGCTGCAGTATTTGTAGCTGCTGACTTTAAAAAAAAAAAAATAGGTGGAACTCCGCTTTAAGGTGAAAAAACAGGAAGGTTTACAATCCCTTTAAAGTTCATGTTGGTAAAGGCAGGCGTCCCAATACTTTTGGTAATATAGTGTATGTCACAAAATGCTCTCAATGTTGTTAGGTTTGAGGGATACTTTATTCAGCCTCTATATGATTTTCTTTATTTGGAGGCTCTCTATAAAAGACGTTCTGCAGCAGCTGAGGAATGACAAACATGCTTTCACATCCATGTTTTGGAAAAAAAAAAAAAGGTTGGAATTCCATGCAGCTCTAGGACATGCCTTGCTCCTGGATGCATTGCAGCCTTCTCCAAACTTCTCCGAAGTTCTCCTTGACACATGTGCCTCCCCTTCCCCTCCCCTCCCTGGATGAAGTCCCAGCCTCCAATACATATGGTGGAGGCCCCCCCTTCCCCACCCCCCCTCCTGGCTCTGCAGTGAGCAGACAGCCTGCAGCCAGCCAGTCTGGGTTCTTCCCAATGCCCAGCAAGGAGCAGCGAGCAGCACCATGGGCTTCGAATTGGACCGTTTCAGCGGGGAGGTGGACCCCGACTTCAAGTGCAACCTGTGCAACCGAGTCCTGGAGGACCCCCTGACCACCCCGTGCGGGCACGTCTTCTGCGCAGGCTGTGTGCTCCCCTGGGTGGTGCAGCAGGGCAGCTGCCCGGTGAAATGCCAGCGGATCTCTGCCAAGGAGCTCAACCACGTGCTGCCCTTGAAGAGTCTGATCCTCAAGCTGGAAATCAAGTGTGACAACCACTCCCGGGGCTGCGACAAGGTGGTCAGGCTGCAGAACCTGGGGGAGCACGCCGAGATGTGCGACTATTCCCCGGCCAAGTGCCGGAACAAGGGCTGCACCGAGGTGCTCAACCTGAAGGACATGGACGTCCATATGAGGGAGTTCTGCGAGCACCGGGCGGTGGGCATCTGCCAGAAGGGTTGTGGGCTCATGCTGACCCACCGGGAGCTGAAGCTGGCCGACCACTGCTGTCTGAAGGCGGTGAAGGGGCACAACGTCCTCCTCCAGACTAAGATCGCCGGGCTGGAGACCGAGCTGAAGAAGAGGGCGCTGAGGTCTGGCAAGAGGGAGAAGTCCCTGATGTCCCAGCTGTCTGCAGTGCAGAGTGAGCTGCAGATGACAGCGCTCAGGTACCAGAAGAAGTTCACCGAGTATAGTGCCAGGCTGGACTCCCTTACCAAGGCTGTGGATTCTCCCTGCAAGGTAAGCCAGTTGCCAAGAATGCTTGATAGATCAGGAGGTAGGGACTACAAGGACCAGCATGGCAATGATTGGGGTACCAGATTGCTCACAACTTCCTAGAGAAAGAAGAACTTAAGACCTTGTAGGAACCGAACTGGCTAAGAAACCTTGCTAGATCAGGATGTGGTGACTACAAGGATCAGCATGATCATGGTTGGGGCACCAGATTTCCCACAACTTCCTAGAGATGGTAGAATTTTTGACTTTGTAGGAGTAGAACTAGTTAGGAAACCTTGCTATATCAGGATGTGGGGACTACAAGGATCACCATGATCATGGTTGGGGCACCAGATTTCTCACAACTTCCTAGAGAAGGTAGAACTTCTGACTTTGTAGGAGTAGGACTGGCTAAGGAACCTTGCTAGATCAGGATGTAATGACTACAATGACCAGCATTATCATGGTTGGGGTACCAAATTTCTCACAACTTCCTAGAGTTGGTAGAATTTTTGACATTGTAGGAGTAGGACTGGCTAAGGAACCTTGCTAGATCTGGATGTAATGACTACAAGGATCAGCATGATCATGGTTGGGACACTGGATTTCTCACAACTTCCTAGAGAAGATAGAACTTCTGACTTTGTAGAAGCAGAACTGGTCAAGAAAGCTTGATAGATAAGAGAAGGTAGAACTTACGACCTTGTAGGAACAGAACTGGCCAAAAAAGCTGGCAAGATCAGGCTGTAGTGACTACAAGGACCAGCATGATCATGGTTGAGGCACCATACGTCCCACAAGTCCCTAGAGTGGGTAAAACTTAAGACTTTGTAGAGATAGAACTGGCCAAGAAAGCTTGCTAGATCAGGATGTAATGACTACAAGGACCAGCATTATCACGGGTAACGCATCAGATTTCTCACAGCTTCCTAGAGAAAGTAGAACCTTCAGATCTTTTGGAAAAGAACTGACCAAGAAAACTTGAAAGATCAGGAGGTAGTACAAGGACCAGACTGATAATGGCACCAGATATCTTACAATTCCTAGAGAAGGTAGAACGTAAGACCTTTTAGGAACTGAACTGGCCAAGAAAGCTTGATAGATCAGGATGTAATGACTACAAAGACCAGCATAATCATAGTTGACCATATACCTTACAACTTCAGGGTCTGAAGTACAAACTTCAGACCCTGTAGGAACCAAACTTGCAGAGAAAACTTGCTAGATCAGGATGTAGTGATTACAAAGTCCAGCATGATCATGGTTGAGGCACCAGATTTCTCACAGCTTCCTAGAGAAAGTAGAACCTGCAGACCTCGTTGAAAAAGAACTGACTGAGAAAACTTGCTAGATCCGGTAGTAGTGACTACAAGGACCATGATAATGGAGGAGGCACCAGATTTTTCACAACTTCCTGGAGAAGGTAGAACTTAAGACCCTGTAGGAACAGAACTGACCAAGAAATGCTTGCTATATCAGGATGTATTGACTACAAGGGCCAGCATGACAATAGTTGAGGCATCACATATCTCACAACTTCCTAGAGAAGGTGAAACATAAAAGACCTTATAGCAGCCTTTTTCAACCTTTTTACCCCTGAGGAAACATTGAAATAATTTTCAGCTCTCAGGGAACCCCTGCTAAAATGAGTGCTTCGGGATTATGAGGAAAATGCTCCTCTTTACATTGGTGGTGCTCAGCGGGAACAATGCCTCATTTACAGGGGTAGCCGGAGTGTCACCCCTGAAGTCATGTCACATTATGTTGGACTTGGAACTAAGCAGGCACTATCAGATGGAAGGTCAGTTATCCACAGCTCAAGGAACCCCTAGCCACCTCGAACCCTAGGGTTCTGCAGAACCCTGAATGAGAATGGCTGCCTTATAGGAACAGAGCTGATCATGAAAGCCTGCTACATCAGGATGTAGTGACAGCAAGGAACAACATGATATTGGTTGAAGCACCAGATTTTGCACCAACACAGCTTGCTAGCTAATCTTGTCATAAGAGGATGACAAGTGCCAAAGTACTGCTGGATGGAGCACTATTCTATCCACAAAGATCTATTGTAAAGGTAGAACCTGCACATCAGTTCTATGAAAAGAGCTGGCCAAGAAAGCTTGCTAGGTCAGCCTCTAATAAGAGAACTACAAGTCCCTAGCATGCTTGTGGTTTTGGCACCAGTTTATCTCACAGAGCTTTATAAAGAAATTCAGACTTGCATATCAGTCTCTGTAGAGCTGGCATCATATGTTACATTAAGATGCTACATTGTAACTTTAATAGTTGGGCATCAGTACTTTGGAAAAACATAATGCTTGGGAGGGTCACAGCTGATTTTGGGAAGGCATTGTCTTTTAATGACTGATGCAAACACTGTAGGAGCCTATGATCTAATTGTTGTATCACAGTCATATAGACATGTACACCCTAGGTCTACCATAAGGTCTAAGGCAGGGTTTCTCAACCAGGGTTCCTACAGTGGTTGCTAGGGGTTCCTCAAGCAATGAGCAATTTCTGCCTCTCAGATAAGTTCCCACTGACACCATTGATCTTTTTCGCTATCTTTAAGGGGTTAATTCTTCGCAAACACCACAAGTGTAAGGAGCATTCTTCCCACTGACCGTCGCACTAATGTACCATGAGTTGTGGATATAGTAATATTTAGCAGGGGTTCCCTGAGAGCAGAACATTATTTCAAGGGTTCCTCTGTGTGGAAAAGGTTGAGAAACACTGGTCTAAGGTATACTCTAAGGTCAATTAGAAAGAAGCTAGTAAAACCACCAGTTTTGAACAGTGTAATCAAACTCCTACAAAGCATGGGCAGAACTGGCAAACTCCATGCAGACTTTGAGAATTGTCACATACAGGAGCCCAGTGTTGAAAGGCAAAAGGGTTAACTACTTAACCAGTAATCTACCCTGTGACTTCCAGTGCACTTTTGGACTTATGAGTATGGAAGTTGCCAATTGCCCTAGCTTTCCAGGGACAGTCAATGCTTCTAAAAAAGATTCATCTCCTGAAATCTTTTTTGAGTACTGACCAGTTCACCCCAATACTCTCAGTTTTCACCTAATTTCTATGACTTTTTATTTGTTTTGAAATAGGTTTTAACAAATAAAATTGTGTTTCGTAAACAAAGTTGGTGAGTTAAAAGCCATGAATGCAACATGCTACATTGTTCCTAGACAGTATTGTGAACAGTTTGTAGCAAACTGCTTTTGCTGGGAGTTTTTAAACATTGACAGCTAGCGCTAGACCCCAGAACAAGCTTAGTGTTACTTTTTATTACTTAATATTGTATAGTCTTCAGGCCTCTAAAAGCCATGGAAGTGATCAAGTCCTCAGATATGAACATCCAGTTGACAGTGAATAGTAGACAAGCTCCAACACAGGATGTCCTTGTAATTGTGTATGATCAGCAGAGAACGAATTAGAACTAAAATGTTCCAGTCTGCTCATTTTTGCTTTCTTAGTACTTGGTTAGCTTGGTGCGTGTCCAGTTAAGTTGGTCATAGACATTCGAGAGCAGTGTCTAGTTGTTCAGTAATCAGCAGAGCTCTTGTTATGCACTGCTCCATAGACTTTAGATCACAGCCTAATCCAGCCAAAAAAGTTATGCCGCATACACACGAGCGAACTTTACGGCAGACTTTGCCCGGCGGACGGGATTTCGTCAGACAATTTGATCGTGTGTGGGCTCCAGCGGACTTTGTTTTCTCAAAAGTTGGACGGACTTAGATATGAAACATGTTTTAAATCAATCCGTCGAAATCGAGTCCGGTCGAAAAGTCCACTCGTCTGTATGCTAGTTCGACGGATAAAAAGCCACGCTAGGGCAGCTATTGGCTACTGGCTATGAACTTCCTTGTTTTAGTCCAGTCGTATGTCATCACGTACGCATTCGACGGACTTTGGTGGATTGTGTGTAGGCAAGTCCGTTCATTCAGAAAGTCCGTCGTAAAGTCTGTCGAAAAGTCCGCCGAGCAAAGTCTGCCGTAAAGTCCGACCGTGTGTACGCGGCATTAGAATCACTAAACCGGCAATAAAAAGTCTATGGGCTCCTTAGTAATGAATCCTTTTACTCTTTGAGAGAACTAGTGGTTTGGGCTGGCTAAACCTGACATACAAGCTTTCGGTAAGGGTGCCTGAGATCCTGTATTGCTTAGAAGACAATAGAAGTGGTTGTATGAGAATCATATGCTTCAATCTCCCATTACAGCCTTCTGATACGAGATTGGATATGTTTTCATCAAAAGACAAGAAATGGTCTAAAACTGCCATAATTTGAAATACGTGCATCTGCACTTTCTTGTTGATCCTACAACTAGATCCCTGTGAGGATCCACTTTAGTTCAGCTGTGAACTTGAATAGTGACCTTCAAAATACCCTTTTAGCGACTGCTGACAGTTACCCTTGGGGTAGAATGTTCCTATTATGGGCAATCAGCTAGCTCATTTTGCCATCACCATCGTTCTCCCCCGCTCAGCCACTTTAAAATGATTTTTTTCTTCTTAACGCATGACAAGATCCAGGGTAATGATTGACATCTCTGCCCCCCAGGGCTGTTCTGCAATTGCTACTTTGTGTACAGTCCCCTGTGGAGTACAAATGACTTGGCCTGCCGACAGGAGACATATGTATGGTACTAGCAGGAGCTGTGTTTTCATTGTTGGCTATAGAATAGGGCACCTCAAGCTGAGTGTTATGGCAGGCCTTCTGGGATTTTTAGTGTTGCATAAACTAGAGAGTGAGATATTTGAGGTGGCTGCTTATAAAGGTTGGGAGCATCCTAGATTGTCGTGCATTCATCTGGCCAGCACAAGAGCATACACTGAAATTTAGAACTGGACATATATTGCAATTGTGTTTAATGCAATACAAATCTTATTAGAAATCAACTGGATTCACCAACTTAGAGTGGTATATCGCATAGCTTTGCTGAAAAAATAATAGTTGCATCAGAAGCGTAACTAGAACCTTTAGGGTCCCAATGCAAGAAACCATGAGTTGGCCCCCCTGATCGCCGGGAGCCCTTCTGTCCGAGCCCAGGGCCCTTTGGTCCCGTTGCAGCGCCGAATGTGACTCAAGTCGTCGCATTGACAAAAAAAAAAGGTTCCTGCGCTACTTTTCTGTGAATTCAGTGCGATTTGACTGCCATAGACTGCAATGGTAAATCACAAAAGTCGCAAGCAAGTCACAAGGAAATTGCAAGCAAATTGTACGACTTTGGGGTCGCAGCAGTGTGCACTGAGCCTTACAATCACACAGCAGGACCCTTTCAGATGTTCTGTAGTGGCCAACTTCCTGCTATCCTGCTCCCCCCCCCCAGGTCGGTGGGTGAACACCAGGGCCCGGTCGCAAGTGTGACCCTGGAGTCAATCCGAGGCCTGCTAGCATTACCCCCCCCCCCCCCCCCCCACAGAGAGCTTTCTTAACCCAATGAGCAGTGCCCCCCATGGCATGGAGGTACCCTTAGCTGTTTGCATCTTGTCCCATTGACTTCTTGTCCTGCTCTTTTTCAGAACTGACAGATGCAGCTTCATGAAGCCTTTGCCCAGGTAGCCTCCTAAAAAAATAATTGCAACCAAAATGTTTTTGTACATTGTGGACAGGATGCTGAAGAAATACAAATTTCTATAGATTTTTCTATTTGACTCCATTAGGAAGATATGCAAAAATGCGCCAACACCAATAACAACGTTGTCAAAAGTTCTAACGTTTCCCCACTTTACTAAAAATAGCTTTTTATTTATTTTTTTCTTCTGTGCATCCATTGGTGAGATTTCCCATCAGACAGGGATGCATACAGTACAGCAGACCTGCCCTTCTGGTGTTGATGATGAATATGATTTGCTTTATAAATCAGGAAAAAAATTCTAAAATATATGTCAACATTTACATTTTGACTATTGGTAAGTGGGGCCCCAAGTGGGAAGCAAAGTCCGGACACAAACTTGCACCCTCAACTGTCCACAAACAAAGAGTAATGAAAACAGTCATTTTTTTTTTCATATAGACTGGGTTCACACTTGTGCTATGCGGGAACCAGAGGGATTCCTGTGCGGGTTCCTGCATTGCACCTGAATTGCTGGCGGTTCACACTGGCATCTGCAAACCGCTGTGTGTGTCAATGTAAAGTAAATGACACCCCCAGATTGGTTTGCAGATCGCAGTGTGAACTATGAAATGGTGCAGCAATCAGATTGCATAGCTGTGAACACCCATGCAATCCAATTCCAGTGCGGACCCAAAATAGGGTCCTGCACCATTTTGGTCCAAATGCAACGCGAATTCAACCATGCAAACGTGAACAAGCATGAGTTATCCACGCGAAACCGGCCTACCAATGTTCGTGTAACGTCCTGTCTACGTCCTGTGGCACCTTGACAATAAAGTAACTATTCTACAGAAGTTCTTCCTTCCATGGTGTGCGACCAATCTTCTTTTTCTTCATAGCATTGCACAGACATCGCATGTGATCTTCACAGCAATGCGGTGCGAATCACATGCGATGTGTGACATCGCACAAGTGTGAATCCAGTCTGAGCCATTATGAGGCAGCTCCATAGATTTTGAGCTTCCACCTGAAAGTGAGTATTTAAGTGCACTTAAAACATCAAAAGAACCCGGCTATTGTGCTGCACTAATGTGTATTATCTGACCCCAAAAACGTTCTACTTCCTAATGATCTAGGAGGGATCTGGCTGTGGTTCCGGCCCAGCCGCTGTCATCATCCAGGGACCATATTCGGGCAGGACACAGGGTGGGGATGTATAAAAGCAGGGCTGTTTTGAGGGTTTGGGTCTCCGTTAAAGTCTAACTCTGGGCTGGAAGCAAAAGTCAATCTCCCCAATAGGAAACTGACACAAAAAGGGAAGATTGGTTTAACTATTCTCTACTAATCTAAAAGGTTAGCCACCAGAGCAATATAATATAAAGAGATAAAGAGGCATATTAAAAAAATAAAAATAAAAAATGAAATTATATATATATGTGCGTGTAAAGGCAGATGTCCCAATACTTTTATACTACCTTTACACTTTTTTTTTTATACTTTTTAAAATTTAATAAAAATTTTTTTTTAAAATGAAAAGATTAAATAAGAAATAAATAAAAAATGAAAAAAAAAAAAAAATATATATATATATATATATATATATATATATATATATATATATATATACACATATATATATATATATATATATATATATATATATATATATATATATATATATATATATATATATATATATATATATATATATATATATATTTATTTTTTATTTATTTCTTATTTAATCTTTTCATTTTTAAAAAAATTTTTATTAAATTTTAAAAAGTATATAAAAAAAAGTGTAAAGGTAGTATAAAAGTATTGGGACATCTGCCTTTACTGGGATGGCTGTCCACAAGGTTTAGGAGTGTGTCTATGGGAATGTTTGACCATTCTTCCAGAAGCGCATTTGTGAGGTCAGGCACTGATGTTGAACGAGAAGACCTGGCTCGCAGTCTCCACACTAATTCACCCCAAAGGTGTTCTATCAGTTGAGGTCAGGACTCTGTGCAGGCCAGTCAAGTTCCTCCACCCCAAACTCACTCATCCATGTCTTTATGGACCTTGCTTTGTGCACTGGTCCAAATCATTTGGTGGAGGGGGGATTATGATGTGGGGTTTTTCAGGGGTAAGGCTTGGCCCCTTAGTTCCAGTGAAGGGAACTCTTAAGGCATCAGCATACCAAGACATTTTGGACAATTTCATGCTCCCAACTTTGTGGGAACAGTTTGGAGATGGCCCCTTCCTGTTCCAACATGACTGCGCACCAGTGCACAAAGCAAGGTCCAAAAAGACATGGATGAGCAAGTTTGGGGTGGAAGAACTTGACCGGCCTGTGGAGTCCTGACTTCAACCCTATAGAACACCTTTGGGATGAATTAGAGCATAACCTGCGAGCCAGACCTTCTTGTCCAACATCAGTGCCTGACCTCACAAATGCGCTTCTGGAAGAATGGTCAAACTTTCCCATAGACACTCCTAAACCTTGTGGACAGCCTTCCCAGAAGAGTTGAAGCTGTTATAGCTGCAAAGGATGAACAACGCAATATTGAACCCTACAGACTAAGACTGGGATGCCATTAAAGTTCATCTGTGTGTATAGGTAGGCGTCCCAATACCTTTGACAATATAGTGTGTGTGTGTGTGTATATATATATATATATATATATATATATATATATATATATATATATATATATATATATATATATATATATATATACATATACATTTACACACATTTGTTGAAACACGCTGTTTCGTAAAAAGAAAGAAATAGTTACATATACGTACGTAGAACCCTAGGGAAAGATGGAGAGATGTCTCATAAACCAAAATTATGGGTTACTAATATTAAATTCTTGACTAATGGCAGAGTTATGGAAATAAAAAAAAATCATTGACTTTGGGATGAAAAGGCCGGATTCAGCAGACGTTCAGACACGTAGATAGCAGGCAAGTCTTTATGGAGCTCTAGACTTGTGTTGAGCCATTCAAAAGTGTAACTTTAGCCTCCTGTGAACATTTGGTATTGTTTTTAATATACATATTCACTCCGGGGCTTTGTGTTGCACACATTGTGATTAAATAGACCTGCATATTGCGTCTAGGGTGCGTTGATCTGCGTTTTTGCCATTCAGTTCTTCAAAAATGGAATGCAGCACAATTTATCAGAATCACGTCAATGCAGCCCATGCTAAACGTGTATCTAAACCCAAGAACAAAAATGTAATATATTCCTTGCCAGACTGTAGATGCGGTGGCTGCATTAGTTTTCTTTGTTTTTCACCTGTTGATCCTGCCAGTAACACACTTCTTGTGCTAAGGTGACACCTTTCATTATTTATTTATTTATTTTTTTCCAGGTATTTATATAGCGCCGTCAATTTACGCAGCGCTTTTACATATACATTGTACATTCACATCGGTCCCTACCCTCAAGGAGCTTACAATCTAAGGTCCCTAACTCACATTCATACATACTAGGGAGAATTTAGACAGGATCCAATTAACCTACCAACATGTCTTTGGAGTGTGGGAGGAAACCGGAGTACCCGGAGGAAACCCACACAGGCACAGGGAGAACATGCAAACTCCAGGCAGGTAGTGTCAGGGTTGGGATTCGAACCAGCGACCCTTCTTACTGCTAGGAGAAAGTGCTACCCACTACACCACTGTGCCGCCCTAAGACTTTACTGTATATGCAGGGGAGAAGCATTGTCACCCTAGGACAGAGATAGCTGGAAATAATGTACCTGATAAAAGTTTAGCACAGACTAGAAGACCCTGACCCTGAGATTACGTCATTCCACCACCGGCCAATTAAGAGGCCGAAAATCCGGCACCCGGAAGTAGCTGGGAAGAAGATGACAGTGGCCGGTGTGGGATGTAAGTGTGGTGGCCACATTCGTTTTCTTTTTTCATTTTTTTTCCCCCCTCTGTTTTCACCAGGTCATCCGGCCAGTAAGTCTGTTGTTTTTCAAAAGAACAAGCTCTTTTGCAGATGTATCAGTTACAGGCATGAGACAAACCATTCAAAACTGGCAGGGGTGCTTACAACGATCAGCTTTTACTTAATTATGTAAAATCTTTATCCCTATAGGGAAAAAAAACAGTTTGCTGTAACTGATTATAAAGTGTGAGCTGGAGCTTGGCTTCCATTTGTTACATCTAAGGCCCCTTTCACACAAGGCAGACTCTGTTTCTACGGAGTCCGCCTCGGTCCGCCGACTAAGCGGGAGATCTGTCCGTTGTTCTCCACTGAGTCGGCGGATGACAGGTCCCTCTCTGCTCACTGATCGGGGAGGGGCTTGTCAGGCGCCGTTGCCGCCTACGGAGGGATCAGATGAAAACAGACAGCATGTCCGTTTTCATCAGATCTCACCCGATCCGATCCGCCAGCGACTGATCCGGACGTAGGGCCATCCGTCTGCTTTTAGCGGATCGGACCGGGTCAGATGTCAGCGGACATGTCTCCGCTGACATCCGACACTCCATAGACTAACATGGAGCGCCCGTTCAGGTCCGCCGTCAAAACTGAACCTGAACGGTCCGATCATGTGAAAGGGGCCTAAAACTCCCCTCCCCCCAGACTGACAATGCTGCTGTCTGCTGTGCCTCCTGTTCTCCTTCATCCAGAGTTGTGTCTCACTAATACAGGAGGAGGTGTGTTACTGGCCAGATCACCAGGTGAAAACAGAGGGAGAAAAAGAAAGAGAACTAATGCAGCCATCACATCTCACAATTGGTAAGCTGCAATATATTACATTTTGGTTTTGGGTTTAGTACTGGTTTAAGGTCAGCAGATGATATCTATAGTCTCTGCTTCTGATGTAAGGGGTAAACTACCTGATGGGAACCCCAATGTAAGGGGGACACTAATGGGGCCCTGATGTATGGGGGGACTCTGATGGGGACCCTGATATAAGTGGGGAGTCTGTTTGGGAACCTTTTAGAGGGAACTCTGATGTAAGGGAGGAAACTGATGGAGATCTGATGTAAGGGTAGACTCTGAAGGAAACCCTGATGTAAGTGGGGACTCTGTTTGGTAACCTTTTAGAGGGAACTCTGATTGGGACCCTGATGTAAGAGGAAACTCTGATGTAAGGGGGAACTCTGATGGGGACCCTGATGTAAGGGGGGTCTAATGGGGACCCTGATGTAAGGGGTTGACTCTGATGGGGACCATGATGTAAGGGGGACTCTGATGGGAACCCTGATGTAAGGGGGGTCTAATGAAAACCCTGATGTAAGGGGGGATTCTGATGGGGACAATGATGTAAGGGGTTGACTCTGATGGGGACCATGATGTAAGGGGGACTCTGACGGGGACCCTGATGTAAGGGGAAACTCTGATGGGGACCCTGATGTAAGGGAAAACTCTGATGTAAGGGGGGACTCTCATGGGGAACCCCGTGTAAGGGGTTGACTCTGATGGGGACCATGATGTAAGGGGGGATTCTGATGGGGACCCTGATGTAAGGGGAAACTTTGATTTAAGGGGGACCATGATGTAAGGGGGACTCTGATGGGAACCCTGATGTAAGGGGGGTCTAATGGGGACCCTGATGTAAGGGGGGATTCTGATGGGGACCCTGATGTAAGGGGAAACTCTGATGGGGACCCTGATGTAAGGGGAAACTCTGATGTAAGGGGGGACTCTCATGGGGACCCCCGTGTAAGGGGTTGACTCTGATGGGGACCATGATGTAAGGGGGCCCTAATGGGGACCCTGATGTAAGGGGGGATTCTGATGGGGACCCTGATGTAAGGGGAAACTTTGATGTAAGGGGGGACTCTGATGGGGACCCTCATGTAAGGGGTTGACTCTGATGGGGACTATGATGCAAGGGGGCTCTAATGGAGACCCTAATGTAAGGGGTTGACTCTGATGGGGACCATGATGTAAGGGGGCTCTAATGGGGACCGTGATGTAAGGGGTTGTCTCTGATGGGGACCATGATGTATGGGGGGTTCTAATGGGGACCCTCATGCAAATGGGGATTTTGATGGGGACCCTGATGTAAGTGGGGACCCTGTTTGGGAACCTTTTAGAGGGAAATCTGATAAGAAACCTGATGTAAGGGGGGAATCTGATGTAAGGGAAGAATCTGATGGGGACCCTACTGTAAGGGGGGACTTTGACGGGACCCTGATTTAAGGGCAGACTCTGGTGGGGACCCTGATATAAGGGGGAACTCTAATTGGGAACCTGATGTAAGCTGGGACTCTGATGGGAACCCTAATGTCAGGGGAAACTCTGATAAGGACCCTGGTGTATGGGGGAACTCTTATGGGGACCCTAATATAAAGGGGGGGGGGCTCTGATGAGGATCCTGATATAAGGGGGGGCTCTGATTAGGAGCCTGATTTAGAGGGGGGATTCCATGGAGATTTTTTTCAGCCCAGAAATATCTGTAAAATATACAATGTGACCCTCGTAATGAAAAGTATGGAGACTTCTGTTCTAAACCCCTATAAACGCAGGTTGGACAGCGCCAGTGCGAACGAGGCCTTATAGTGTTATTGAGCAAAAAAATAAAAGGTACCCCAAGAGCCTGCGCACCCACTAAGTTTTATTCCACTCCTCTCTTTTTTTCAAATCTCAGACTTGTCAGAGGCCCGGAGTGGTGCTTTAGAATAAAGGTGAAATCTTTGGGTTGTCATTTCTGTGATTGGGCCGCTGACGCTCCTCATAAAGGTGTATTTTATGATAGGAGGCCTCCTTCTTCTTCCTGCCCCATAAATCTGGAGAAGTGGTTGGAATGATGTGAGAAGACATTTTCTTCTGCTGCCCCCCAGACATGTCTGTCAGCTGCGGCCTGGGCCCGGCGCAGGGCTCTGGGGTATGGGACAAATATTTACAGCGAGTTCTCCGGGAGGAGACAATGTCTGCTTTATAAAGTCATGTCAAAGGCCAGGCTTATAATAACAACACGGAATACAAGGAAAATTAACACCTCGCCTGCCAGAGGACAATGCAATACACACCATCCAATTCCATCAACAGGAGAGTCGTCCTCCTCTGAAGAGCCCAGCTATTTAAAGTCCACAAAACGCTGGTGGGGAGATCTTACAAGGCCGGGTTTAGGTTACAGGCAGCTGGAGGCATGGTGCAGCTGGCTGGATACAAGAGAACTACAACACCCAGCAGACTCTGAGTCATGATTTATAGACAGAGATTAATATAATCCTTATAAAAAATAAGAGGAAACATCTCTGTTACAGATGCTTAAAGCTAAATACACCACAGATATACAGTGCCTTGGAAAAGTATTCACACCCCTAGAAATTTTCCACATTTTGTCATGTTACAACCAAAAACGTAAATGTATCTTATTGGGATTTTATATGGTAGACCATCACCAAGTGGCACATAATTGTGAAGTGGAAAGAAAATGATAAATGGTTTTCAAAATTGTTTACAAATAAATATGTGAAAAGTGTGGCGAGCATTTTGTATTCAGCCCCCTTTACTCTGGTACCCCTAACTAAAATCTAGTGGAGCCAATTGCCTTCAGAAGTCACCTAATTAGTAAATAGAATCCACCCGTGTGTAATTTAATCTCAGTATAAATACAGCTGTTCTGTGAAGCCCTCAGAGGTTTGTTGGAGAACCTTAGTGAACAAACGACACCATGAAGGCCAAGGAACACACCAGACAGGTCAGGGATTAAGTTGGAGAAGTATAAAGCAGGGTTAGGTTATAAAAAATATCCCAAGCTTTGAACATCGTACGGAGCACTGTTCAATCCATCATCCGATAATGGGAGGAGTATGGCACAACTGCAAACCTGGCCGTCCACCTAAACTGACCGGCCGGGCAAGGAGAGCATTAATCAGAGAAGCAGCCAAGAGGCCCATGGTAACTCTGGAGGAGCTGCAGAGATCCACAGCTCAGGTGGGAGAATCTGTCCACAGGACAACTATTAGTCGTGCTCTCCACAAATCTGACCTTTATGGAAGAGTGACAAGAAGAAAGTCATTGTTGAAAGAAAGACATAAGAAGTCCTGTCTGCAATTTGTGAGAAGCCATGTGGGGGACACAACAAACATGTAGAAGAAGGTGCTCTGGTCAGATGAGATTGAAATTGAACTTTGTGGTCTAAAAGCAAAACGCTATGTGTGGGGGAAAACTAACACTGCACATCACCCTGAACACACCATCCCCACTGTGAAACATGGTGGTGGCAGCATCATGATGCGGGGATGCTTTTCTTCAGCAGGGACAGGGAAGCTGGTCAGGGTTGATGGGAAGATGGGTGGAGCCAAATACAGGGCAATCTTAGAAGAAAACCTGTTAGGGTCTGCAAAAGACTTGAGACTGGGGTGGAGGTTCACCTTCCAGCAGGACAACGACCCTAAACATACAGCCAGAGCTACAATGGAATGGTTTAGATCAAAGCATATTCATGTGTTAGAATGGCCCAGTCAAAGTCCAGACCTAAATCCAAGTGAGAATCTGTGGCAAGACTCGAAAATTGCTGTTCAGACGCTCTCCATCCAATCTGACAGAGCTTGAGCTAATTCTGCAAAGAATAATGGGCAAAAATGTCTCTCTCTAGATGTGCAAAGCTGGTAGAGACATCCCCAAAAAGACTCGCAGCTGTAATTGCAGTGAAAGGCGGTTCTACAAAGTATTGACTCCGGGGGGCGCCATACAAATGTACCCCACACTTTTCACATGTTTATTTGTAAAAAAAATTGGAAAACCATTTATCATTTTCCTTCCACTTCACAATTATGTGCCACTTTGTGTTGGTCTATCACATAAAATCCCAATAACATACCTTTACGTTTTTGGTTGTAACATGACAAAATGTTGAAAATTTTAAGGTGTATGAATACTTTTTTTAAGGCACTGTACATACATTCACCAGCCATTTTATTAGGTACGCCTTGCTAGTACCGGGTTGGACCCCCTTTTGCCTTCATTCTTGGTGGCATAGATTCAACAAGATGTTGGAAACATTCCTCAGGGATTTTGGTCCATAGTGACATGATAGCATCACTCAGTTGCTGCAGATTTGTCTGTTGCACATCCATGATGCGAATCTCCAGTTCCACCACATCCCAAAGGTGCTCTATTGGATGAAATGTAGTGAGTGTGGAGGCCATTGGAGTACAGGGACCTCTTTGTCATGTTCAAGAAACCAGTGGTGAGATGGTTTGAGCTTTGTGACATGGGGCATTATCTTGCTGGAAGGAGCCATCAGAAGATGGGGACACTGTAGTCACAAAGGGATGGACATGGTCAGCAGCAATACTCAGGTAGGTCGTGGTGTTTAACCAATGCTCAGGGGCCCAAAGTGTGCCAAGAATATATCCCCCCCACACCATTACACCACCACCAGCTTGAACCGCTGATTCAAGGCAGGATGGATCCATGCTTTTATAAAGCTTCCAAGGAATTCTTAAGGCGTCAGCATACCAAGACATTTTGGACAATTTCATGCTCCCAACTTTGTGGGAACAGTTTGGAGACGGCCCCTTCCGATTCCAACATGACTGCGCACCAGTGCACAAAGCAGGTCCATAAAGACATGGATGAGCGAGTTTGGGATGGAGGAACTTGACTGGCCTGCACAGAGTCCTGACGTCTACCTGATAGAACACCTTTGGAATGTGTTAGAGTGGAGACTGCGAGCCAGGCCTTCTTGTCCAACAT
Source organism: Lithobates clamitans (assembly GCA_037952925.1). Lineage (NCBI taxonomy): Eukaryota > Metazoa > Chordata > Amphibia > Anura > Ranidae > Lithobates > Lithobates clamitans. The sequence goes on along the minus strand of JBBGZY010001813.1, from coordinate 391,213 downwards.
CAGTGCCTGACCACACAAATGGACTTCTGGAAGAATGATCAAACATTGCCATAGACACCCTCCTAAACCTTGTGGACAGCCTTCCCAGAAGAGTTGAAGCTGTTATAGCTGCATAGGGTGGGCCAACTCAATATTGAACCCTACGGACTAAGACTGGGATGCCATTAAAGTTCATGTGCGTGTAAAGGCAGGCGTCTCAATACTTTTGACAGTATAGTGTGTGTATATATATTTATAAGAAGAAAAACTTACAGGATTGCTGCACTTTATTGAAAAAAAAAAAAAAAAAAAAAAAAAATATATATATATATATATATATATATATATATATACAAACATGAGAAAGTTCTGTATCAACGGTTTCGAGCTAAAATTGGATCACTCCCTTCTTCAGGTAGGAACAATCATACCATCTCTCTCTCTCTCTCTCTCTCTCTATAAAATTATAATTTTTTATTTTTTTTATAAGTGCTCACATGGTCTTTGTTCTCAACTGGGGAGCATAGAAAGTGAAGAGCTGTGCAGGGGGGGGGGGGGGGGGGGTTTCGGCACAAGCTTTGGCTATTGAAGGACAGGCAGGCTGTTCTCCCAGCACAACCAGAAAACTGACCATGCAGAGACGGATGTGCTCTCATGCCTCATGCGAATTCTTAGCTGTGGTGCCTGCGTTATTTTTCTTTTTTAAGCTTTCTTTCCTTTATTTCCCCTGGTGTTCTGGTTTTCAAAACACCAAGCTCTCTTGCAGATGTAGCAGTTACAGGGATGAGACAAACCATTTACCACTGACAGGGATGCTTACAATGATCAGCTTTTATTTATTTATGTATTTTTATTTATATAAAACCTTTATCCAAAAAAAAGGGAAAAAAAATGTTCCTGTAACTGATTGTAAAGTATTAGCTGGAGTTTGGCTTTATATGTTAGTGTACCTAAATCTGCTAGTACATCTAACACTCCTGTCTCCCAGACTGACAGTGCTGCTATGCAAATGTCCCTTTGCTCCTTCATCCAGAGTGGGAGCACTTTAATGCAAGAGGTGTGTTACTGGCCAAACAGAGAAAAAAACCTGAAAAAATAAAACTGATGCAGCCGCCACAGCTAATGATTGGTAAACTGCAACATATTACATTTTTTGTTTTGGGTCTAATACCGATTTAAGCCTCATACATGTTCTCCATGTCACTGGCATGCTTGCCCTGAGATCCGTTTACTACTCTGGGAACGGAATGTCCAATGTAAGCAGAACAGAACTTGTCCAATGACGTCCTCTCCTCAGCTTCCATTTAGCTCCCCGAAGTATATTCCATATAAGTGCTCAGTAGCACAGTGAAGCAAAACTTCACCCCCCAATCAGCATTGACTATTTCTAATCCTTATACTGCTATTAGTAAATAGACAGGAAGGTATATTATATTTACTGGTTTTAAACTTTTTTTTTTACATTTCTTCAGTTACTTCCTGGTTTCCGTGCCTAGGCAGATGATGTCATACATCCCAGGAGTCTTCACTAGGAGAGGAGGGGCTTTCTCAGCTAAGCACCCCCTCTCCTGCTTGCATGCCTGGGCTAAGGGCAAGTGGATTGCAGGAAGTAAATGCTACATGAATCATCTGCCCTTACTCAAGATGGCCACGGCCAGAAATGCTCAAAGTGATTTCTCAACACAATAAAGCACGAAGACATGGATGGATGGGGGAGTTTGCGCTGAATATTAAAAATGAGTTTAATAGCATTTTTGGTTTGTGGTGCTCAGTTCTAGTGTAGTTCTGCTTTAACCTTTGCACGCCCGAATGACAGCTACAACGCGGTCACACATTTCTGGGAGGGTGTCTATTGACATCCTCCCTTGATTGCGCTTCCCGCCCTGACCCCCCCCCCCCCACGCGTGCAGCACGCACAGTTTGGCATAGAGAGCCAATTACAGTGGCTCTTTACCATGTGACCAGCTGTGTCCAATTACATCTGATCACAGTGTAACCAGGCTTTGCCAGTTGATAGTCCTCTCCTCACGCTGACAGCTCCACACAGGGGACATCTACGCTGATTATCAGTGCAGCCCCAACAGTGCCCACCAGCATACTTCCCAACTTTTTGAGATGGGAATGAGGGACACCTATCAGCAAAAGTATGCAGGCATAGGACACACCCCCTACCACGCCCCCTTAAAGGAGAATTGTACAAAAAAACAAGATTGGGTAAACCCACAAGTGATTTTTTTACCACTACTATTCCTTTATATTGGCTTTTGAATTTACAAATGCAGCAATTTAGAAATCAGATGAAAGGTTTAGCGCTGGAAAACACTTTTTTAAAGATAAAAAGTGCATTTTCTATATCTATATAGATCAAACCAAAATGAGGGACAAGTGAGGAGGAATGAGGGACAGAGGGAAATTTCTCCAAATCAGGGACAGTCCCTCGAAATCTGGGACAGTTGGGAGCTATGCCCACCAGTGTTACCAATCAGTGCCCATTACTGCTGTCAATCAGTGGCCATCAGTGCTGCCTGTCAGTGCCCATCAGTGCTGCCTGTCAGTGCCCATCAGTGTAGCATATCAGCGCCTATCAGTGGAGCCTCATCAGCGCATATAAGTAAAGGAGAAAAATTTCTTATTTACAAAATTGTATGCCAGAAACAAAGTATATCTTTTTTTTTTCTCAAAATTTTGTTTGTTTAGCAAAAAATTAAAAAAAACCCCAGTGGCGATTAAATACCACCAAAAGAAAGCTCTTTGTGTGAAAAAAAAAATTATAAAAATTTCATATGAGTACAGTGTTGCATGACCGCGCAATTGTCTTTCAAAGTGTGACAGCGCTGAAAGCAAAAAATTGGCCTGGGCAGGAAGTGGGTGAAAGTGCCCAGTAGGCAAGTGGTTAAAGCGTTTGTTAACCCAAAAAAATAGATCTTGCTCCTTTGAAGCATGTTATATGACACAGCGCTTGTCCTGTGTCATTTGGCTGCCTGTAACACCTAAAAAAAACCTGGCTGATCCTGACGGTTTCTCCCTTCCCCTCTGTAAACTGACTACGGTAATCGTAGGCTGCTGAGCCCTGACACCGTGGTCAGTTTGCGTGCCTCCATCTTCAGGCTGCTGTCATGTGTCTCCTGTGTCCTCCTTCCCCCCCCCCCCTACCTGCCTGTCAGCTCGTGACAGTGCTGCCCTCTCCTCCTGCTGCTCAAATAACTCTAACCTGTATGCACCATCCATGCTGTCTCTTTATGAAGTGTCCCCCTCTGTGTGTGATTTATTTTAAAAAAATGCTGTGAAAACCTGATGTAAGAGCCGAGATCCGCGATCACATGACTGATCACATGATCACGGACCATTCGTCTGTATGCTAGTCTGACGGACCAAAAACGACGCAAGGGCAGCTATTGGCTACTGGCTATGAACTTCCTTCTTCTAGTTCCATCGTACGTCATCGCGTTCTATACATTCGGACTTTGGTGTGATCGTGTGTAGGCAAGTCCGTTTCAGCAGAACTCCGTCGGAACTCCGTCGGAAAGACCGTCAGAGTCTACTCTGGCGGAAAGTCCGCTCGTGTGTAAGTGGCATAACAGGTTTTCTTCTAAGATTGCCCTGTATTTGACTCCATCCATCTTCGGGACTTCTTATGGACTTTTTTCCAGCAATGACTTTCTTCTTACCACTCTTCCATAAAGACCAGATTTGTGGAGAGCACGACTAATAGTTGTCCTGTGGACAGATTCTCCCACCTGAGCTGTGGATCTCTGCAGCTCCTCCAGAGTTACCATGGGCCTCTTGGCTGCTTCTCTGATTAATGCTCTCCTTGCCCGGCCGGTCAGTTTAGATGGACGGCCATGTCTTGGTAGGTTTGCAGTTGTGCCATACTCTTTCCATTTTCGGATGATGGATTGAACAGTGCTCTGTGAGAATGTTCAAAGCTTGGGATATTTTTTTTATAACCTAACCCTGCTTTAAACTTCTCCACAGCTTTATCCCTGACCTGTCTGGTGTATTCCTTGGCCTTCATAATGCTGTTTGTTCACTAAGGTTCTCTAACAAACCTCTGAGGGCTTCACAGAACAGCTGTATTTATAGTATACTGACAATAAATTACACACAGGTGGACTCTATTTAATAATTAGGTGACTTCTGAAGGCAATTGGTTCCAGTAGATTTTAGTTAGGGGTATCAGAGTAAAGGGGGCTGAATACAAATACACGCCACACTTTTCGCATATTTATTTGTAAAAAAATTTGAAAACCATTTATCCTTTTCCTTCCACTTCACAATTATGTGCCACTTTGTGTTGGTCTATCACATAAATTCCCAAAAGAATACGTTTACGTTTTTAGTGACATGATAAAATGTGGAAAATGTCAAGGGGTATGAATACTTTTTCAAGGCACTGTATATTTCTCTTATTTTCACAATGGATCCTACCCCAGCATCTGTTTGCTCTTATAACGACACAAACTTTTTTTTTTTTTCTTCCCATCTTCCAAAAAAGGATACTGAGCTCCTTAGCATGCAGCTCCCCGTCTGACTGGCACGACTCAACGCAGACATAAAAATGGGGACGGATTTGAAGGGGAGAGCTGAGTTTCTTGTGGATTTATAGGCTGTCAGGAAGAGATAACTGGCACTCGAAGTGGCAGTTGTCACACTCTTTCCCAGTAACTGCCAGTCCCTTTGTCAGCTCATGCTGGTTTTGCGGGACTTGTGTTATGGAAAGGGTTAAGGCTTAGTCTTGCAGTGGAGGTATAGGCCGGAGCTGAGTCATACTTCCAGCAGATGCCTGGAGGAGCGGAGGGCCCCATCACTGAAAGGGTCCGACAAAGGCTTGTACAAACCAGTCAGCTTTTTCTTTTTTTATTGGGGACGTGTCAGGGTAGAACTGTGGTAACTGCCATTTTTAGAACTGTCATTTTGATCCCTGCCTTACGAGCCCCTGCACACTGGGGCGGGGGGCGGCGTCGGCGGTAAAACGTCGCTATTATTAGCGGCGTTTTACCGTCGGTATGCGGCCACTAGCGGGGCGGTTTTACCCCCCGCTAGCGGCCAAGAAAGGGTTAAATACCACCGCAAAGCGCCTCTGCAGAGGTGCTTTGCCGGCGGTATAGCCGCGCCGTCCCATTGATTTCAATGGGCAGGAGCGGTAAGGGAGCGGTATACACACCGCTCCTTCACCGCTCCGAAGATGCTGCTGGCAGGACTTTTTTTACCGTCCTGCCAGCGCATCGCTCCAGTGTGCAAGCCCTCGGGGCTTGCACATTGGATACACAGCAGCGGCACTTTCGGGGCGGTTTGCAGGCGCTATTATTAGCGCAATAGCGCCTGCAAACCGCCCCAGTGTGCAAGGGCTCTACCACTTGCTGAGTCCCTCAACTGACACTGGGCTCCAGCCATAGATGGTTCAAATCTCAGACGATTCAGCAGGAACTTGCCGAGATTTGAACCGTGTACGGGCTGGTTGAATGTACCACGTTGATCGATCAATCAACTCGGGTACAACCAGCCTGTCAGATTTACTTGCGATTATCTCTAGCGGCTGCTATAGTGCTAGCAATAATCGCTGTCTTCTCCCGGGGGGGACGGCTTCATACAATGTCTCCGCAGGAGGGATTCCCCTGTCGCAAACTGTCTGTGTTCATAGGGGAATCGTGCAAATTTCTTTCCTGCAACCTATGGTTGCAGGAAAGAAATTCCCACCATCTAAATTCTATGGCCTTCCTTAGGTGCGGATCATCTTGAAGTGTGGTCAGTTGTTAATAGGAAAGCAGAGGGACTGGCAGGAACACCAGAGATTTCACACAAAGAAAGCAATACAAAGAGAACAGAATACTTTCTCATACAAGTACATGGAACAGCAGACACATATCAGGAAGCACATATCGGGAATACGATATGTCAGGTTTACATATTCTTTAAGGCCTAGTTCACATGGGGTAACGGTCCAATCATTTGGTGGAGGGGGGATTATGGTGTTGGGGTTGTTTTTCAGGGGTTGGGCTTGGCTCTTTATTCCCAGTGAAGGGAACTCTTAGGCCCCTTTCACACTGGAGCGGTTTTCAGGCGGTATTGCGCTAAAAATACCGCCTGAAAACCGCCCCTAAACAGCCTCCGAGGGCTTTCACACTGAAGCGGTGCGCAGGCAGGGCGGTGAAAAAAGTCCTGCAAACCGCTTTTTTGGAGCGGGGAAGGAGTATTTACCGCTCCTTCTCCGCTCCTGCCCATTGAAATCAATGGGACAGCGCGGCTATACCGCGGCAATACCGCGGCTATAGCCGCGCTGTACGAGGGATTTTAACCCTTTTTCGGCCGCCAGCGGGGGGTAAAACCGCACCGCTAGCGGCCGAATACCGCTGCAAGAACGACGGTACAGCAGCGCTAAAAATAGCGCTGTTGTACCGCCGACGCCCCCACCGCCCCAGTGTGAAAGGGGCCTTAAGGTGTCAGCATAGCAAGACATTTTGAACAAATTCATGCTCCCAACTTTGTGGGAACAGTGCACAAGGCAAAGTCCATAAAGACATTGATGAGCGAGTTTGGGGTGAAGGAACCTGACTGGCCTGCACAGAGTCCTGACCTCAACCCAACAGAACACCTTTGGGATGAATTAGATCGGAGACTGCAAACCAGGCCTTCTTGTCCAACATCAGTGCCTGGCCTCACAAATGTGCTTCTGGAAGAATGGTCAAACATTCCCATAGACACACTCCTAAACCTTGTGGACAGCCTCCCCAGGAGAGTTGAAGCTGTTATAGCTGCAAAGGGCGGGGCCAACTCAATATTGAACCCCACGGACTAACTCCCCATACACACTATTAGATTTTCTGCACATTTTTGTCTTCAGATTTACCAAAACCATATAATATTAGATCAAACCTTAAGAGTTTCAATTTGTATGCAATCAGACAGGCCCCTGCATTACATGGTTTTGGTAAATGTGAAGACAAAAATATGCAGAAAATCTAATAGTGTGTATGGGGACTAAGACTGGGGTGCCATTAAAGTTCATGTACGTGTAATGTAAAGGCAGGCGTCCCAATACTTTTGACAATATAGTGTATGTATTGCGTCCAGCTCTCTCTCTCTCTCTCTCTCTCTCTCTCTCTCTCTCTCTCTCTCTCTCTCTCTCTCTCTCTCTCCCTCTATATATATATGTCCGGATTTCCCTAAAGAATCACGTATGGAATACCTGCACAGTCTGTGTGTTTCTATAGAATGGTGGCCCCCGCAGACGCACATACTTGCCGCTTTGTGCGGTGGAGCCGTTAGCGGTCAGTATCTCAGCAAGCAGCGGCGTTTTCTTTGAGTAGCCGTTTTACTGCTATACACTGTGGCATTGTTCCCGTCAGAGGGAGGAAAACCCAAATTTCCCAGGGACATGAAATTCATCTTTCTCCTGCCCTGCCCTGCCCGCCGCCCGTGTGCCAAAGCCAACACTCCTTATTTGAGCAATTATTCTTCGATGGGCAGTCAGACCTTGTGCACAGCCGGGACAGGACCTTTAAATCTTACCTGCACCCTTCTCATCCTCACTATATACACAGCCAATGTGCTTATTCTTGCTGGTAGTTGGAATCTTTAATATTTGCAAACAAAATGAAGGCTTCCTATTTAGAATAATAAGCTGTCAGGTTGGTAAAACAGCGATATCAGAACCGATTCAATCATACAGTTTGTAGTGTACATAGATTTGCAAAACAATGGGATAAAAGGAATATTCCTGAACTTTGTTTTATCTCATGATTACTGTGAAATTGTGCATGTTATCTCAGCTTGCATTCATTGAATCAGTTTACCAAAAATATAAATATTGCAGAAAATATACAGCCTCATGCTACATAACTAAGCTCCATTTCATGCTGAATAAACAAAATTAATAAATAAATTATTAATGTATCTTAAATAGAAAACTATGTTTAGATATATTTTGACTCCAAAAGCATTTTATTAAAATAAATTTGATAAAAAAAAAAAATCAGATTTAAATAAAAAAAAAATCAGATTAAAAAAAAAAAAATTGATTTATATCCACCCTGCGGGGGTTGACATCTGGTTTACAGGCATTCAGGCAGTGAGGGGCGTAAGTACAGGGGTCTCCGTTGCGATCTGACCCCATCCTTCAGGGGGACCACGCAGCTCCCTTGTATATCTGGATAGTAGGGGCAGCAGGGGCCACATGTAGAGAAAGTAAATACCTCCACGTTCCTCCTGCAGACACTGAATGCCCACTTCTCCTCTCCCTCTTGCGAGCATTTAGCGACTGCAGGGCGAACATGGAGGGGAAGTGTTATTTTATATGCCGTCCCACCGCCCCTCCTATCCAGCTTCTTTCTTCTGCCTCCAGACCCCTGTGCTCTCTTCCGGCTCCCCTTCGCCCCCCTCTGCCAGGTTCACCCCTTCCCTCGCCGGCTGCTGCAGGGGATGCTGTCAGGTTGGAGAGAGGAGAAGAGGCCAGTAAACATGTAATTTACTAGCCCCTTCCTTGTCTAAATAGACAGAGCCAGTGATTGGTACTGATCACTCTGGTGTCCATTCATAACTGAGGCATAATAAACTGTGTTTACTATGCTTTGGTTTGTGAATGAAAGGGAAGCCTCTATACAGACCTGTTCCTGTCCATTCATTCTGTGCTGCTGAGATGGAGACTGAGGGCTGTGTCCTCAATCTCCTTTCTCTCTCTCTATCTGAAAGGCAAAACTTTAAAGGTCTGTTTAGACTCCTGATAGCTCACCAAAGACCCCAACAGGGCTCCTAAAAAACTTGAAAAAATAAATAAATAAATAAATAAAAACAATATAGTAAAAAAAAAAAAAAAGTTAAACAATAATAAAAAATAAAAAACTACTGACACTAGTGGTGGAACTACCAAGGTTGCAAAGGTCACACTTGCAACTGGGCCCTGGCGTTCCGCCCCGGGCTCAGATGGGAGGGCCTCAGGCCCAGAGGGATCAGCCAGGGGTCCCTTCATTGGGGTCCCTTAAGGTTATAGTTACGCCTCTACCATGCACATCTTTTATTCTTTAGAGGGATTTTTTCTATTCCAGTGGGGATTTTTCATTTGAACTACCACACCGCTGCTGCTGCCACCACCAGGTGGTGCGGTGTGTCACACCCAGGATGCCAAACGAATTTGTGCACTGCAAAAGGAAGCATCGCACCCCTGGCACTGTGAACTCACCCCAACAGTCAAGGGGCTGTAAAAACATATATCAGCTGTAGTTTTTACTGCCCCTCTGTTGCTAGTCATAATATATATGCAGTTAGGCTAGAATGGGCAATTTCTTGGTAGGTCAGTCACTTTATTCGAATTGCTAGTTGTTAAAGCTGAACTCCAAGGAGACAAAAAAAGACAAAAAAATTATTTGTCTCTGTAATCATTAAATGTATTTTTTGTTATCAGCTGCTTGTAGCCCCCCGGACCAGCCTGTACAGCAAAGCTTGGAGAGGAGGAGGAGGAAGCAGCACAAGGAGCCTCTCAGGTGTGCAGCAGTGCAAGCAACATGCTGATAGGAGATAGCAGAAATGCGCTTATCGGTGTGCTGCTTCCTCTTAAACTGTGCGTGAGCATTGAAACTTGTAAGTGAAAGTGAAAATGCAGCATAAAATGATCAGGCCCTACTAGGCATTTGCAAGGTGCTTGGCAGGGGGCAAAAAAAAAAAAGCTGCAGCATGAACAGGCTCTCCTAACAACATTTCTGCTTTCTCATGCCACTTCTATAGTGAGAATGATGTGTGGAGAGTCTTTACGCATTCTTCTACTGATGGACCTGTCCCCCCATGAAATAAATGTTGTCCTGTGTTTTTCCAGGTAGTAGGGCCCCAACATATATTAGCATTTTTGTCCTCAGATCTTTTACACACACAGATCCCCAGCTGTCAGGGATACATAATTTGTCACCCTGATTGTTTCTGCAGGATGAGGCTCTGGGACTGACCACATTCCACAAAAAAAAAAAAACATGGTTCTTATCAAGCTAGGGGATACCTCCATTCCCAACTAATATCTTCTCACCAAGCTGGCCGTACAAGTGAGCCACACAGTTTACAAGCTGCCTGCCTGATAGAAATGAAATGGATTGTTTAATAAAGTGGAACTAAACCCACTAATAGAGGCAGGGGCTAAAAAAAAAAAAAAAAACATCACTTGCGCCTTCAGGAGAGGAGCTTTTGAGCATAAAAAAAACGCTCAAAAGCACCTAAACGCGCAGGCTTTTTCTGGCATTTTTTGTTCACATGTAAAAATCTTTTTTTGGCTAGAAAATTACTTAGAACCCCCAAACATTTTATTTTTTTAAAGTAGAGGCCCTTGAGAATTAATTGGTAGGTTTTGCAATTCTTCATGTCACATGGTATTTGCACAGTGATTTTTCAAACGCAATTGTTGGGGAAAAAATACACTTTTTTGAATTTTAATGCAAAAACACACAATACATAACCCAATTTTTTTGTAAAATATAAAAGATGAAGTTACGATATGATAGATACCAAACATGTTACGCTTTAAAATTGCACATGCCTGTGCAGCAGTGACAAACAATTTTACGATCCATAGGCAACGCTTTAAAAGCCTTTACAGGTTACCACTTTTGATTTACAGAGGAGGTCTGGTGCTAGAAATTCTGGCCATGATCTGACATTGTGTGTGGGAAGATCACTGTTTGTGTGAGTGTGAGAATGACGCATGCGTTTGCCTTTGTGCGCAAGGGGGGCACTTAATTTTTTTTTTTTAATTATTCATTTATTTTGTTTATTTAACTGTTGGTTTCATTTTTTATTTTTTACTTTTATTGCTGTCACAAGGAATATAAACATCCTTGTGACATCAATAGGCATGTGACAGGTACTCTTTATGGAGGGATCTGGGGTCAGTAAGACCCCAAATCCCTCCTCTGTACTTAAAAGCATTCAAAACACCAAGATCTGTGTTTTTGGATGCTTTTGAGTTTAAAAACATGGCGCTGTTTACATGAAGGTATATATACGTTATGTACGGTCAGTTAGGGTGCCACTAAAAACAAATGACCGTGTATCACACAGATAGAGCAGGAGTTGTGATATGTGCTTTAGCGTTTACACAATGCCATAAGACAAGTGTGACTGGACCCTGAGACAGGCGTCTTTGTTGCCCATAGCAACCAACCATATCCTCCTGTTTTTGTATCAGCAGGAAAATGAGAGGGAAATTAGGTTGCTATGGGCAACGAAGTTCCGTCAGTCGCTCCCCCGCAGCGAGCACGTTGGACCGTATCCGTGGAATGCCGCAAAAGGTTTGCCAGGCAAAGCCACATGGACGGTTTGTGTGACTAAGAAACCACTAAAGGAGATAATTTACTAAAGTGTGTTGTTGATCACGCGATTACCACAGCGATCTGTGCCAAGTCAGAGAACACTTAAAAACAGCTGCACAGTTTCTATAAAGAATGTCAGTGAGGAAAGTGCAGAGTCATTTGGCCGGGCTTCATCTAGGCGGCCATCTTGTTATGTTTTAATACACATTGATGGGGACCTGAATGGCTTTCTAATTATATTTATTAAAATGCAAATTTCCAGTCAGAACTTGCTTATACCTTTGGATAGAGTAGGATTAGAACCTCTGTGAGGTATTTAATATTACTGTCTGTGTCCCCAAGTAGCAGATTTCCTCATATTTCCTGTCTCTTTGTTATAGGGGTCAGGAAGTGCAGGAAAGTCTCTACAACAAAGGAACAAACAATAATAATCATTTTAGTAAAGCAGGAAGGGGGTAAGAACTTCTGTTTGATTTTGTATTCCCCATTTGTGTCCACATTGAGGGGATTCTTTCCTCACTTCCTGTCAGGACAGGAAGTGGTAGGAATTCTCTGTGCTGGAGAGAAAAAGACAAAAGCACATATTCAGTACAGCGAGTTGTTAAAACTACTGACAAGGTTTTTATTGCACAACCCCACCCCTACGTCTTGTACTGGTGTCACAGGAACAGGAGTTATGGACAGGTGTCATTGGAGTCATGGACAGAAAAAAAAAATCATGGGGATTTTAACTCTTTGCAAAACGAAAAAAAAAATGGCTGAAGTTAAAGCTCATTCACATCAGAACGCAGTGAGGGAAATCCGTGTCCCGTGTTCGTTTCCCACATCACTATCAAAACACACAGTGTACAATCTGCTGCAGGTGTCAGTGTAATTTAACAGCACCCCAAATGCAGATTACAAATGCCCCACGTTTGCATGCACCAGATCGCATGGTACTGCTGTACCATGCAATTTGCTAACTATGTGGTTTTAAAGTAGTGCATGCGCTACTTTTGGTGCGATAAAGTGTGATTCGAGCCCATTCAACTGAATGGGCTGAAAATCTCATCACACAGGAATTACACAAGACTGCGGAGCGCAGTGCGATTCTGGTGGGACCCGACGCTAAGGGCCTGTTCTCACCATTGTGCTAATTTACGCATTTTTGGGGCAAAACTGTGCCCATTCATTCTGAATGGCACCCCAGCAGTCGTGCGTTGCAGGTCAGCACAGTGCATGGGAATGCAGTAAGGGCTCATGCACATGTGCTTGGATCTTTGAGGAGCAATCTGCGTTCACATCACTCTTCAGAGAGCGTTTGACAGGCAATGAGGAGGCGTTGCATCTCCTCTTCACTGTTTGCTTAAACCCATCGAATCCCCCCTTGAACGCTACACACCCACTGAAAGCAGCGGGGGGTATTATTCCTGCTGTGGTCACAAAGCAAGGGATTGGTGGCATGTGTACACTCCCGGCCGCTGCCTCTGCAACTAAGGAGCAAGTAGGTGGTAGAAACCCTACACAGCCGTGCTGATTACAAAACGTCACAGCTAGTATGGGGATCTTCTCCCTGTACTGCTGTCACAGGGAGGGGGGGATTGGGCAGAGGCTGCAGCATTGGGAACATGTTAGATGTTCCACCCTCGAAACGGGTGGAACATCTAACATGTTCCCAAAAGTGAACTTATCCTTTAAGCCATATTGTGGCCTCCCAGGTGTTGCAGAACTACCAGTCCCATGAAGCATTGCAAGCCACTGACAGTTAGAAGCATGACTCCCAAAGGCAAAGGCATGGGGGGACTTGTAGCACCACAACAGCTGGGGAGCCAGCACCTGTGCTTTAAGCTGTAAAGAGAATGGATGAGGGTGTACACACGCCATGACAAGCATTAACCCCCCCCCCCCCCCAACGCTGTATCCTGGCCTAGGCCGACAGGGCCCAGGCCTAGGGCAGCACTTTGCAGGGGGGCAGCACCAAAAGAGTCCCCACCAGTCTTATGGGCAGACTGGGCTGAGAGTCAAATTAGTCTAGCGCCCCCATAAAGCGGCCGCACTGCTTCTGGTATGCGGGCGTCCGGCATTCTGCAACTGTGGTTGGGCGCCGCTTCTAATTTTGACTGTCCTCTCATCCTGGACTACAAACCTTCTTCACTGTGCTATATGTTTTCTGCTGCACCATTGGCATGGTTATATCTTCTTATTCCTCTCCATAAAATTATCAGAAATGTGTGCCTAAAGTAGAACTATAGGCAACACTTTTTTTCATTTTGGAAAGAGTAAGGGAGGGTTATAGCCCCTGTCAGTTTATTTTTTACCATCCCTGTCCCATTGCAGAGATTTCCCTCCACTTCCTGCCCCATAGCCAAACAGGAAGTGGGAGGAAATCTATGCAAATTAAGAGAATCCATTGCTCCCCCCCAGGCCCTCAGAACTAGTGTCCCCACTCGAAAATTTCTTCTCTCTTCACAGGTTTACTTTAAGGCCAGTCTTGTGTTTGTCTCCTGAGTTGTCTTCTGGCATGTCGGAGTGTTGGGTTTTTTCAGCTGACAGCTGTGAGCGCAGCACATTGGTTGGCTGTGGACACAGATTGTGTTTACTCATTCCTTGCTTTATAGCAGATGAGCTGCGGAGGATATTTTTGTCCTTAACCCTTGCAGTCCCTTTGCAGAGGCTTAGATCAAAATCTAGCTCCACTGTGGGGGCCGCTGGGGAAATGTTTGGACCCCGGAATGCTGCAGATGGGCCCTTCACCTATCTCTATCTGCCCATTATTGAAGTGATGGCCGAGGTTTACTATCTGCTGTGACTATCACTTCCAACTCTTGGAACTTTATGTATAAAAATTGTTTTCTTATAGAAACAGGTCCAATTATCAGAACCTTCAAGAACTTTCTGGAAGACTGCAATGTATTTTACCGACTTCTCACTTGTGGCCCGTATTTTATTAATATTTGCTGATTGCTGCTGGTCTCTCCTCAATCCTTTGACTCAAATCATTGCAAGGTATTAAACCCAAAAGCAAACATTTATTATAGTTCAGCTTACCAATTCTTAGAGGTGGTGGCTGCATTCGTTTCCTTTTTTAAGCTTTCTTTCCTTTATTTTCACCTGGTGATCCAGCCAGCAAGTCTGATGTTTTTCAACAGAACAAACTCTCCTGCAGATGTAGCAAATACAGGGGTGAGACAAACCATTTACTGCTGACAGGGGTGCTTACAATGATCGGCTTTTTTTTATTTATGTAAAACCTTTACAAAAAGGAAATACTTTATAATACTCTATAAGCAGTTACTGCCAAATCACCAGGTGAAAACAGAGGGGAAAAAAGCCTATGAAAAGAAACAAATGCAGCTATCACATGTAATGATCAGAGCTGCAATATATTATATTTTTGGTTTTGGGTTTAATACCGCTTTAAGGATCTTCCTTCATTGCTTATTTTTGTATGCTACATATTTGATCATAGTTTATATTTTATGTTTTTATTTAATATATGTTGACATATGTATCCCATAGGTAGGCCTTGGGCCTGTTCCCACAAGCATCAGAGGTGGCCATTTCTGTGAGCTGAGTAATACCCATTTACTGAGGGGGGGGGGGGGGGGGGGGTAGTAACACAGATGTACTTCTCTGATGTCAGTATAGTGGATTCTGATTGGTTACTACACTGGAAGTGGATCTTTGTAGTAAATGTACAAGTCTCCATGAATACTGTACATGTCTGACATGTCGCTAAATATATAACAATAGTTTACATTTTAAGATTGGAGGTTATTTACTAAACCTGTATCGTGCAAAAAATCTGGCGCAGCTATGCATATAAACCAATCAGCTTCCAGGTTTTATTGTCAGTTAGAAGCTGATTGGCTACCATTCATAGATGCACCAGATTCTGAGTGCTCCAGTTTTAGCAAATTGCCCCCATTGGCCATTTTTTATTATAAAAAATTAACTTTGCTTCTACTAAGGTGCGATCCTTCTACAGGGGGTCCCCGAGTTGCGAACCTCCGACATGCGAACAACTCCTACTTACGAACGGGAGGCGGCGTGGCGTTCTGCGCATGCGCTGCCATTTTTCAGCGGCGGACACATCGGAAACCAGCGGAAAACAGAGGAAAACGCATGCGCTTCCGCCTTCCGAACAAATCCAACTTCAGAACCATTAGGAAGTCCCTAACCCGTTCGCAACTCGGGGACCCCCGTAGTACAGGCATGATGAGGCTTCATTCACACCTGAGCGTACTGGAATTCGCGGGCAGAATTGTGTTATTCGGCCTGCGATTCCAGAGTCGTGGCAAAACACGGGACGCGTTTAAGTTGACATTATTTCTCAATGGCACCCCAAATGTGGTGCAATTTTGCTGTACGACAAAACACACTAAAATTGTGGTTAAAAAAAATCACAACGTCGAACGTGCCTGTGCCAAAAATGTGGGGGCGTTTTTGGAGTGGAGGGAGGCCCATTCAAATGAATGGTGCCGCTGCAAAAACACGCCACAAAAACACACAAAAAAGCAAAAAAAAAAAAAGCGGCCAGCAAAAAAGACACCAGCAACCAGCCACGTAGACGCGTTTCACACATAAATGATTAAGCACAAGATGTATGTAGTGAAACGCGTCTACATCACTGGTTGCTGGTGTCTTTGGTGTCATCATGGTGATTCAATAAAGGCAATTGGAACCTATGGATGTGCGTCTTTTTCTTCTTAAAGCGGGGGTCCACCTATCTATCGTTTTTTTTTTTTTTTAGTTCATTCACAAACTTTTCTTCTCAGCATTACATACTCACATATTGTGTGTAATATGTCCGCCTGTGTCAGATTTCGTCGGAAAGAATAACTTATATTATTCACTGCAGGCGGTTTCCATCTTCATTGTGGGCATTTGAAGCCCACAGGCATTTATTTCCTGGATGTGGTGAATGCTGTGCTCCCAGCATTCACCGCTTGTTCCCGCACATGCTCAGTGGCATCCTGGGAAGCCTGAGACTAGCTCCCAGGAGTCTGGGAGAGGCTAGAAACACGCCTACTCCCACGGGAGGAGAACCAGGAAGTGCAAAGAAGAATAGAAAAAAAAAAAGTTAATTACGGCGATTTAAATTTTTTTAAACGGCATGTCAGCATCTAGGCAAGGAAGAGAATACATACAGATATTGTTCAAAATTTGGGTGGAACCCCGCTTTAAGTATTTCCATGGAGGCGGGCCGGGGCTGGCACTCCTGGTTGTGTAGGTTCCATTCAGGCTCATTACATACACCTGGAGCAGCGGGTTCTTTCTTTCCTTCCTTTCTTTGATAAGGTATAAATTAGGGATGCACCGGTACCATTTATTTTTTTTCAACGAGTACCGATACTTTTCTTTTAGTACTTGCCGATACCAATTAGCGATACCTACCGCAACTGTTTTGTTTTCACTTCAGCTGTCAGCAATGGTACAAAGCATTGAAAAGTTATTTACAAATTAAATAAATTGATTTTTGTTTTTAATTTTGCGCTTTTTCAATGTGAAATATGTAAATATATGTTAATATATATGTGTAAAAATATTCATTAACAAAGCAAACAAAAAAAAAGTTTTAATTGTTTATTGTTTATAAAATAGACGTGAACAAAAATAAAAAAAGCAGGAAAATAATAATTAAATGGAGGAGAATCGGGAGTTAATTAAGGCTGATTAGAGTAAATTAAGGGTTAATAAGGGGTTAAACGGAGGAACATTTGTTCATCCCTTTGATCTGCAGATGAAGAAACAGAAAGATACAAAAAGAAACAATGTTTCTTTTTATTTTAGTGTTTCAGCCTCTGAGCAAATTCTTTTTTTTTTTTTCACAGCTCCAATTACAGTGGAACCTCGGTTTGCGAGTAACGCGGTTAACGAGCGTTTCGCAAACCGAGCACTGTATTTCTAAAATTCCTAACTCGGTTTGCGAGTGTTGTCTCGCAAAACGAGCAGGATTCAGGCCAAAAGCGGTGTGCAGTACTGTTTTTAGCCTGAGGTGGGGGGCGCCGGAGCCGAGCAGAGCCGAAAGTTGCCGATCGTCAGCGTTCGGAAATGTCCGAAAAGGCCCGAGGACAGTTCGGCTGACCTCGGAAAGGCTGGTGAACGGAGTCTTTACGAGGTTTGCCGAGGTCCCTCGGGCCTTTTCGGCCATTTCCCGAGGCTCTCTGGTGCCCCCCCACCTCTGGCCGCATGCGGTATTGCATCCCATTGAAGTCAATGCGGAGAAAATTATTTTCGTTTCCATTAAATTCAATGGGAAAACTCGCTTTGATATGCGAGTACTTTGGATTATCAGCATTCTCCTGGAACGGATTATGCTCGTCATCTGAGGTTCCACTGTACCAGACTTCTTTAACACTTCAGCTGTCAACAGGGGAGACCCACTGACAGCTCAAAGAACCGAGCCTTAAAGTATCGGTTGCAGGTATCGGTGCATTTGCATGAGTACTGATACTTGCGCAAGTACTTGGTATCGGCACCGATGCCGCTACTAGTATCGGTGCAACCCTGGTATGAACGGAGCCTGAAGCATTTCTCCCCCCAGACTATATATTGTAACATTGTAGCAAGGCACAATGGTGAGAAGCTGCACCATGGGCTGATTTGTGTCAAATATTTGTAAGCCTAGGCTCACACTAAGAATGAATCGCCCAGGGCATTGCATCCTGTGCAATTCACATGCAGTTTAGTGCAGTGTGATTTGAGCCCATTCACGCATTTACAAGCATTTTTTTTCTGCCAAAACACCGCTGCCAGGAGGAAAGGTGTCTAGGAGAGATAGCTAAAAACGTTCAGTGTGCACGAGGCCTTATTTTAATTTAAAGAATAAAGTCCTATATGTTGAAAAGAAAAACCTTGCTGAAGGACTGATCGAGCTCCCCAGGTGACCACCATTATATATACGTGACAGGTACTCTTTAAATGAAGTCTGCTGTAAGTAAAAAACCAACACATGCTTCTTTCCGTGTAAAAATGATTGTTATTGATGGCAGAAGTGGGATTTCAGCTCGGGCGGGTAAGAGCTTTTCTTGGTTTTTATTATTTGCTTTCTTGGCCATGTATATTTACCCAGCGCTTAACGCCGCTCGCTGAGCGTACACAAGGCTCTCTGTGTGACATGCTGAATTCTTTTACCTGTGCATTGTAGGGAGAAGAGACGACCGCATTGACTCTGGTGCTCCACCGAGAATCTGGATCGCTGGGATTTAATATTATTGGTGGACGGTCATGTGTGGTATGTTAATTGTTAAAATGTGTTTTCGTTTTCCTGTTGAGCAATGGGGGGGGGGGGGAGCGTCTGAAGCCGGGGGGGGGGGGGGGGAACACAGGGCACATTGGTGTCTGGGGGAGACTGCCTGCTATTCATGGTTGGGGAAGGGACCCGCAGAACACAGGAGATTTTCTATTGCTTTATTTAGCCGCAGTCACCGCCGATAACAGAGCTCCATTCTCTATGTCGTCCCTCTGTGTATCTGACCGTGGCGGCATCTACTGCCAGCGCACTCGCTCAGAACATTGCTGCTGCTGAAAGGGAAGGCGGATGGATACTCTGAGCGAGTGAGTGCTGGGATAGGTTTAGAAAAAGTCTACTTTAGCCTGTCAAGCTAAAAAAAAAAAAAAATGGAAGTTGCAATTGACTTGTGTATTTAGACCTCCTTAACCACTTGACCTTCGAAAAATGTACCCCCCTTTATGACCAGGCCACTGCGTTATTTTAACTGACAATTGCGCGGTCGTGTAATGCTGTACACAAATAAAATTGATGTCCCTTTTACCCCACAGCTTACTTTTGGTGGTATTTGATCACCTCTGCGTTTTTTAGTTTTTGCGCTATAAACAAAAGAAGACCAACTATTTTGAAAAAAAAAACATAATATTTCTACTTTCTCATCTAAAACACATCTAATAAAAAAAAATGTAAAACATCTAATTTCTTCATCAGTTTAGGCCAATATGTATTCTGCTACATATTTTTGGTAAAAAAATCCCAATAAGCGCATATTGATTGGTTTTCGCAAAAGTTATAGCGTCTACAAAACTATAGGATATATTTATTTATTTGTCTTTTTTACTAGTAATGGCGGGAATCAGCGACTTATAGCGGGACTGCTATACATTTCGCCGGACAAATTGGACATCTAACTGACACTTTTGACACTTTTTTGGGGGACCAGTAACACTAATACAGTGATCAGTGCTAAAAATATGCACTGTCACTGTACTAATGACACTGGCTGGGAAGGGGTTAACATCAGGGGCGATCAAAGGGTAATCTGTGTGCCTAGCTAATGTTACATTGTAGTGGGGGAGGTGCTTTTACTAGTGGAAGACATGGATTGGTGTCCCTGCTTTACAGAAACACAGGATCCGTGTCTTCTGTTCTCACAGCATGACAATCTGCCTTGTTTACATAGGCAGATTGGCATTCTGTCAGTGTAACGAACGATCGGCGGGTCCCGGTGGACATTAGGTCCACGGGACCCACTGATCAGCTCCCGCTGTGTAAAATCACAGCGGGAGTGAGACGCCGGCAGCGTGAGCTTGCGCCCACAACCCAGAAGTACAGAATCATGTATATATACGTGATTCTGCACAGAACGGCCAGCCTGTAGCAGTAATTCTGCTATGGGGCGGTCAGGGAACGGTTAAGCTGCACTAGGCAGTGGACAGGAAGAAATAACGTTATGTTGTGCTATAAAGACAGAAGTGCAAAAATATACAATATCATAAAGTTATTAACACAATTACAAAAAGTGAACATGTGAGAAAATGTCTAAACAAATCCAAATTTAAAAAAAAAGATCCAAAAAAGAATATATCCTTGAGAGCAAAAAGATCCCATTAATTGTGCAGAATATAACAGTTTCTTGCTCAGCAGAATATAATAGTTTCTTGCTCAGATGTCCTTGAATGACGAAACATGTTGGGTTGGGACTCCTGCTGACGTCACCACATGCCAGAAGTGATTGCTTTTATCTTTATGTGAGTGCATTTTCAGGGTAAATGTGTCAAAAGTGTCAGCAGCATCCACCGTTACCCAGAATGATATCAGGATGCAGGTTAACCAAATCTGCATGACCCCCCTATTCAGAGTGGTCATTAAGCGCTCCCCCAGCTGGCATGGACATTAAAGGGGAAGTAAACCCTGGTGGGTTTTACTTCCTCTTTATTTCCCTGCAAAGCTAAAGCATAATGAGCTACTATGCATCGCATAGTAGCCCATTATTTGTCACTTACCTGACACAGAAGCCCGCGCTGTCGCAGTTGTCCCCATGAGCAGGGAGCTTCCATCTTAGCTCCTTTTCCTTCCGGGGCCGCGAACTCCGGCTCTGTGACTGGCCGGAGTCGCGTGACATCACTCCCGTGCATGCCCGTAGGGAGCCGCCAGTCATGGCATGACCTCTAATGGAAACGGCATGATGTGCACTTTCTAAAGGGCGCATGCACCGATGACATTGGCGCATGCGCCGTAGTCATCGGCGCTTGTCTTTTTAGTAAATATCTCCTAAACAGTGGAGGTTTAGGAGATATTTCAAGCACCTACAGGTAAGCCTTAATATAGGAGGTTTCATATAGGAGCCTTAATATAGGAGCACCTACAGGTAAGCCATGGAGGTTTAGGAGATATATCAAGCACCCACAGGTAATCCTTAATATAGGAGGTTTAATATAGGAACCTTAATATAGGAGCACCTACAGGTAAGCCATGGAGGTTTAGGAGATATTTCAAGCACCTACAGGTAAGCCTTAATATAGGTTTACCTGTAGGTAAAAGTGGTTGTACAGGGTTTCCCTCAGCAACAATAGACCCCCCACCAGCAACAATAGACCACCATACAAAAATAGATCCCCTCCAGCAACAATAGATCCTCCAGGAGCCAGCATCAGTAGACCCTCCAGCATCCCTAGCCATTACTTACAGTACATTCAGTGCTGGGGGTGCCGGAACTGCGTTCCCCTGAGTTCCCACCGAAAAAAAGCGAGAGAGAGCATGAGAAGTTATTAGCTGACATGATTTCTGGCAGGATCCATAGATTTTTTTCGCATTTGTCAAACAGATATACTGTAACAAAGCACTTTCAATGGTATATTAAACAAAAAGGGCCCAAAAAATGGAAATTGATTGTCAGGGTTTACATAGTCTTTATTATTGACATTGTTCCTGGCTGAACAATATCAAATATGCCTTTCTCTATTTTTAAGCTCAGGTTTATATAGCTAACCGAGGGCCGTTAGGAGCGGCACAGCTCGGCTTTGCTCTCACACTGGGCTTCTGTTCCGTTATTTGAATAAAGGTATTTCTGTGTGGGAACGTGTATCTCCTATTCCAAAAAAATGTTTCTGCATGAATTTGCTATTCACCAAACCCTCACACAGCTGCCAAGCTTCTTAACTGGCAAAAGACGGGAAAAAATGTAAAAAAAAAAAATATGAATATTAATTGGCTGCATTTTTACCAGCAAACCTCTGATACCACCAGGTCTGGGAGTAGAAAGTTTATAGACTTCTTCCCTGTGACTTATGTTGCGTCACTGTGGTCTCTCGGATTTAAAGTGTCAACAGCATCACAGCCGTGTAGGTGGGAGAATGCGGATTTGAAAAAAAATCTGTTCTGGAAGGTTAGTCATTTTGCTTGTTCATAGTGTTTTAAAGGGGAAGTCTAAGTCAAGCAGAAAGTGTACTCGTAAATGGACACAACGAATAGCGGTTTACTTGTGTCTTTATTTTTATTTTTGCATGTACCACTTCTCCTAAAGTGGAACCCTGGCCATTTTTTTATTTTTTAAAAAGTGGGAAAATGTTAGAACTTGTGTCAAGGTTTTATTGCTGCCTATATCCCCATTGGGGGCCTCTATCCTTACTTCCTGATCTGGTGACCACACAGAACGGTGGGGCAAATCTTTGGTTTTAAAGAGTTTAGGTTGACTGCGGTCTGAAAGATTTTTACTGGCAAAGGGCACAAGCAGGGAAATCTACCAGAGACTAAATAAAAGTAACAAAAACAGTCATTCTAATGAAAACTGTAGTGTATTTATTAACTACCTGCTGATCCTGGCTGTGAAAGTGTCAAAGCTGCTTCCTCTGGATGGCTGACGGTGCAAAAATATGACCACAAAATTTTGCCTTAGCATTTACCTGTTATTCTAACTAATTCCACCCATGCGCTGCAAACTCTTTAGGGTTGTGACAGAGTTGTCACCATATAGAGAATCCAGAAACGTGGATGGCTGCACTCTGAAAAAATCATCCACTTTATTGATATAGGGACATCCTCAGAAACAGCACCTAAACACTGTGTGGGCTGAAGGAAAAGGTCAACGTGTTTCACACCATCTCAGTGCTTTCTCATGACTGGTCAAGTCATGAGTAAGTGATGAGTTGGTGAGAAACCCGTTGACCTTTTCCTTCAGCCCACACATTGATTAATTGCTGTTTTTGAGCATGACACTGTATCAATAAAGTGGATTATTTTTTCAGAGTGCAGCTGTCTTGAGTTACTGGATTTCTCCATATGCACAGCCCAATGATCTGGGCTAGCATCTGATCTTGGGAGAGGTGTGGAGGACAGCTATGGCTTTTGAGCAGCGGCTTTACTGTTTACAGTGTTGTCACCATGTTTGAATTGGCTGTTCCTGCCTAACACCTCTGAGCCCTTCCCCTCTTCACCAAGGAATAACAGTGGGACTGGTGCGAGAGGGAATTGGCAAGAATTGGCAGTAGTGAAAAGTCTAGAAGACAACAGTAGGGGGATCTGACTTGTCCTTCACTGGTAATAGTCCAGTGCACTGTGAATAGTAGATGAGGGTGTCGGAAAGTATAGTTTGGGCCGCAAGTAACATTTCACAGGAAAGTGATGTGCGGGTACCACCCAATGAGAAGGGCATTTGGGTTGTGGTGGTCCAAGGGGATCCAAGGGGTTAAGCTACAAAAAGGTTGGTGGTAGGCCCTTGGGGAAACATGGAGTGCCCAGTGAACAAGAAAAGAGGGAGACATGAGAGCCCTTATGATGTAATGAATGAGTCAAATACAGTATCTCACAAAAGTGAGTACACCCTTCACATTTTTGTAAATATTTTATTCTATCTTTTCATGTGACAACACTGAAGAAATGACAGTTTGCTACAATGTAAAGTAGTGAGTGTACAGCTTGTATAACAGTGTAAATTTGCTGTCCCCTCAAAATAACTCAATACACAGCCATTAATGTATAAAGCGCTGGCAACAAAAGTGAGTAGACGCCTAAGTGAAAATATCTAAAATGAGCCCAAAGTGTCAATATTTTGTATGGCCACCATTATTTTCCAGCACTGCCTTAACCGTCTTGGGTCTGGAATTCACCTTAGCTTCACAGGTTGCCACTGGAGTCCTCTTCCACTCCTCCATGATGGCATTACAGAGTTGGTGGATGTTTGAGACCTTGCGCTCCTCAACCTTCCGTTTGAGGATGCCGGATGCCCCACAGAGGCTCAATAGGGTTTAGGTCTGGAGACATGCTTGGCCAGTCCACACCTTTACCCTCAGCTTCTTTAGCAAGGCAGTGGTCACCTTGGAGATGTGTTTGGGGTCCTTATCATGTTGAAATACTGCCCTGCGGCCCAGTCTCCGAAGGGAGGGGATCATGCTCTGCTTCAGTATGTCACAGTACATGTTGGCATTCATGGTTCCCTCAATGAACTGTAGCTCCCCAGTGCCGGCAGCACTCATGCAGCCCCCGACCATGACACTCCCACCACCATGCTTGACTGTAGGCAAGACACACTTGTCTTTGTACTCCTCATCTGGTCGCCGCTTGACACCATTTGAACCAAATATGTTTATCTTGGTCTCATCAGACCACAGGACATGGTTCCAGTAATCAATGTCCTTAGTCTGCTTGTCTTCAGCAAAATGTTTGCTGGCTTTCTTGTGCATCATCTTTAGAAGAGGTTTCCTTCTGGGACGACAGCCATGCAGACCAATTTGATGCAGTGTGCAGAGTATGGTCTGAGCACTGACAGGCTGACCCCCACCCCTTCAATACTGGCAGCACTCTTATGTCTATTTCCCAAAGACAATTTCTGGATATGATGCAAAGCATCAACTTCTTTGGTCGACCATGGCGAGGCCTATTCTGAGTGGAACCTGTCCTGTTAAACCGCTGTATGGTCTTGGTCACCATGCTACAGCTCAGTTTCAGGGTCTTGGTAATCTTCTTATAGCCTAGGCCATCTTTATGTAGAGCAACAATTCTTTTTTTCAGATCCTCAGAGAGTTCTTTGCTATGAGGTCCCATGTTGAACTTCCAGTGACCAGTATGAGAGAGTGAGAGTGATAACACCAAATTTAACACACCTGCTCCCCATTCACACCTGAGACCTTGTAACACTAATGAGTCACATGACACCGGGGAGGGAAAATGGCTAATTGGGCCCAATTTGGACATTTTCACTTAGGCGTGTACTCACTTTTGTTGCCAGCGGTTTAGACATTAATGGCTGTGTGTTGAGTTATTTTGAGGGGACAGTAAATTTACACTGTTATACAAGCTGTGCACTCACTACTTTACATTGTAGCAAAATGTCATTTCTTCAGTGCTGTCACATGAAAAGATATAATAAAATATTTACAAAAATGTGAGGGGTGTACTCACTTTTGTGAGATACTGTAAAACAATTACATTAAATAGTTTCACTATAAAATTTAAATCGAGGCCAAGGGGGTCTGGCGGGTTCAGCCACAAAATGGTTGGTGGTAGAACCTTGGGGTGTCCACCAGACAAAAAAAGAGGGAGGCAGGAGAGCTCTTATAGTGTAGTAAATAACTCAAATATAAAAGTTGCTTCAAAACAGTTTTATATAAAATCAAAATGGAAGCAACTTACATCTGTTGAAGTTGCGGTGACCCCGTACAGTAAATACACTCAACCTTGCGTCAGGTGGGGAATAATCTTTCTCTACACAGAATAAGAAAGGTCACACTCAATGCCACTGAGGTCCCAGTTCTTAATCCTCTGTGGGGTTCTCCGGTGGGTTTTTGGATCAGGTGAGTTGTAAGACGATTGCCTCTGCCGATGGACTTTTTAAGATGTCATACGACTCACCTGACCCAATGAGAAAGGCTTACTGTTTGGTATTGAGGCTGCGATAGTTCATGTTACATTATTTTCCAGTTCTGTTTACAACCTGCCAAAAAAGGAGGAAGTGAGAGATTTTTCTTATGTCCTGTTGTGTGGGAGTGGGCAGAAATCTCCTAAATGGGGATACAGATGGTTATGGAAGGTGTACCGAGGTTCTGACCTTTCTCCACTTTACCGAGCATTCTCTAAATAAAAGGTAGAGAAACTAAACTAAACTTTACAACTTCAGAAAAGAAAAAGCATTGCTCCAATCTTCAGCCCATAAAATGGACCTTCACTCATGAATAACACGTGCCGTTATCCTAACCTTCCCTATTACACATTTGAACATTTTTCTGGAATAGCAAGCACCTTTATAAGCAGGTACTTGTTTCCACATCCTCAATCCTCACCTAGACAAGGATGACGTAGCCCTTGGTCCGACCCCCTCTGCCTGCAGCCTCCTGGGATAAACGTCACACATCCCAAGAGGCTTTAGGACAGTCAACCCCTGTCAGGGGATCTCACGCATGCACAGTAGGGGTATGACTGTAAATGGTCAGAAAGTCACAGCCGGTTTCAGAAACCAAGATGGCAGCATGGGAACAAAAACAGCACTAAATACTTCAGGTTCTAGGAAGACAGCCCTGGACTCCTTGGACTGAAGTATGTATTTGTATCTGCTGACCTTTACTTTTTGGATAGCCAGTTAAAGTTCCTCTTTAAGCCATACACATGTAGAAATATCAGGACCTGCATCTAGCCACTCACATATTTATTCTGTCAGTGCCATCGGTGGGCACAGCACACCACTTCCCAAATCCCAAACTGAGCTATGGAAAACAATCCCTTTATCTTGTCTATTTTGAGATTCATTAATTTGCATATTAAAAGCCCTCCCAACTGCAGATTGTTCATAGATTGTAGTTGGGGTTTTGAACAGCTTTGCCATTAGAAACTATAGCATGGTTTTTCTCTTGTCAGGCTGTTTCTGTGAAGGACAGGTTATGTCTTACTAGTGATCCTTTTATCCCACTGACAACACCAAGCCTATACATGATGCCCACTAGTAGAGCTCTCAGCCTTTGTTTTCTGTTTACCATTCCTTCTACCATTACTGAGGTACCACCTTGTTTTTCTTTCTTGCAAAGCTACCAGGCAGTAAAGGGATTTTAATAGGAGAACAAAATATATTTGGATAGAAAAGCAGATGAAGGCATCATCAGGGGAACTCCTGTGAGTGGTAGTAAATACCTAAAGACCATCGTGGCTTGATTTCCGATCAGTTGATTCCCCATATCTAGGCTAACAGATGGAAGTATCTCTGACTGGCCCTAAAATGGTGGCCCCAATTGGTGACCGAAAAGCTTACAAAATGTTTGGGACCCGTGGATAACACACTCCTACAGGATTTTGATCACTCTTTATTGACTATTTGACACACTCTAGTTGAATTATTCC
Organism: Lithobates clamitans; assembly: GCA_037952925.1. NCBI lineage: Eukaryota > Metazoa > Chordata > Amphibia > Anura > Ranidae > Lithobates > Lithobates clamitans. The sequence continues at coordinate 364,411 of JBBGZY010001813.1, read as the reverse complement.
CTGAAAGTTCCAGGCATTCGGGGGGGGGGGGGGGGGGTTCAGTCCCGAGGTCCCTTCTCCCCCCTTCCCCTGGTACCCCTTTTCACCCCTCATGCAATCATTTCTTTGCCTCTCCTCCACCTTTATTTTTTTCTTGTTCTAAGTCTAAGATCTATATTCATTGGTATCTTCTGGTACTTACCAAGATGACAATGACCTGTCAGTTGGGTCACCCAACTAACGTACCACTTATATTGATGATTAGACCAATGTGGCTACATCGTGACTTTGAGTAATGAAGCATTTGGGTAGTGATCATATTTTTGCCTGATGCCCATTCTTTTCCTGTCCCTGTGGTTAACCAAAGTTATGTAACATGAAAAAACACAATAATAATCTATTGAATAGAAAATAAAAACACATATCTGATGCTAGGTCCACATCGGGCTTAAAGCATGGTAAAGTGGCTTATCAGTCAGTATTATCGTATGTAACTTTAGCATGCCTTAAGTGCTGTTTAGTTTGCAGTTGCAGGGCCATTGGGCCACTGGTATGTCAAGACAGAAAAATCCTGCATATCATTGGGTATTACCATTCAACAGTTCTCAGGTTTGTCCTTGGTGAGAGTCAACATGGAATTTTTTGTCTCCCCTCTTAAGCTTAAGTGGCTCAGTAAAAATAACAGACATGGGGGTTAACTATTAACTCACTTTTACTCATGAAGAGAATAGTCATAAAAATGCACCTTTGTCTTGCCGGTGTCACTACTTTCTAGGAAGGCGATGCTTCAAGCTTTAAAATGGCTGTCCCATGTGCCTACTACCTTAAAGGCACCCTTATACATGGGATAATGTTCACCCAGGCCTTCTGATAACAGCTGACTATCTTTATATCTATGGGTGACTGCAGACAGCCTAGCCAACCATTCTAACATAACTAGTAATCAGCCTTTGTTGGATTTTGGCTATAGTTTAAGTTGTGTGAGGACCAATGCTGTCAGAGGACTACCATTGCAGATCTCTGCTTCTGAAAATGCTTGTTGTCTGGTTGTGGAACTAATCTAATGACCTAAATCCTTCCTGAACCCCAACAAGTATCCGAATAAGTAGTTCTCATTTTTCTGTGACTTCACTGGCTGCATATTTGTTCTTTGCTCGTGACTTTGAAAGTACTGGAGTCGGTTATGACTGCCAGACCATTACATTTTCAGCAGGATGTCATTAACGTCTGCCTCAATATTTTGCTGATCAAAAGCAGAGTTCTAGATCCCTAGCTCAGAATATGTGTCTCAATTAGATATAGAATGCCATTTTTAGTGGGCAAATACCACCTTTTGAGTTTTCTAAATGACTCCCTTCGTCAGGCTATGACATAACAAATGGATGGTTATAGAGGAGCACCCAGTAACAAAGGATTGTCCCACTCAAGGGTTTATTTGAGAAGTTTATTGAAGGTAACAGGTATAGCCAACAGGCTTCGGAGAATTGCCTAGTCTGCAAGGGAACAGAATCTATTGCCATTGGCCCCTCCATTGGACATTAACATGATATTAAAGTCTTGTTTTTTTTAAAATACCAAACATGTCATACCTACTTGCTCTATGTAATTGTTTTGTACAGACCAACCCAGATCTATTCTTGGATCCCTCTCCGGCGCTCCTGGCCCCTCTCTCTTGCAGAGTGCAACCACAGCAAGCAGCTTGCTATGGGGGCAACAGAGCCGAGCCACTGTTCTGTGTGTCCATTCAGACACGGAGCCGTGGCTCAGCCCCAACCCCTCTCACTTCTTATTGGATCATTGAGTTTGATTGACAATGGCGCCTGCTGCTGGTCTCAGCCAAGCAGGAGGGAGAGTTCCAGAGAGCTGAGGCTCTAATGCAACATCGCTGGATCAAGATGGGGCTCAGGTAAGTATTAGTGGGGTTAAGGGGGGCTGCTGCACACAGAAGGTTTTTTATCTTAATGCATAGAATGCATTAGGATGAAAACATTTTTAAAAAAATCTGCCTTTAGAACCACTTTTAAGTGTAAATTCACCTTTACAGAAAATCTGTAAGGTGCACTTACACTGATACCCATCCCCCACGGTACAGCTGTCCTGGAGTCCCGTGATCCCCCGCTTTCAGACACCGTGATGTTTCTTCACAGGTTCGGGGATTTAAACTCCTTGGGGCTTAATTTCCTATTCATTCCTCTGTGTGTGTACAGATAGGAGGCATTCTAATTGGTCAGCACCATCACATTGAGGGCACTGGCCAATCAGAATCTTCCTAGCCCATTCTGTCAGCGCTGGAGGAGAAGAGAGAAAGCCAGGAGGATACCCTTTAAAGTAGAACTATAGGCAAAGTTTTTTTATTTGGATAAAGTAAGGGAGGGTTTTTTGCTCTGTCAGGTTTTTTTTTTGCCATCTGTGTCCCACTGGGGAGATTTAGCTTCACTTCCTGTACGATAGCCAAAACAGGAAGTGAGATGAAATCGCTGCAAATTAAGGGAATCCCTCAGAGCCCCCCAGGTCATCAGAACTAGTGTCCCCATTGAATGATTTCCCCTCTATTACTCTTCTGGGGACAACCCAAAATTTGAGCTTTTCTTTAACTTTCACTTTTGGTGATAGATACAACAGGACAAATGGAGAGGGTGAATCTCCCTAATGGGGGCACAGACAGCATACACAAAACCTGATAGGTAATCCAATCCCTCTCCACTCTATTCAAAGCAACAAAAAAATGTTATCTTTAGTTAAAATCCCTGGAAGGAAGACCGACTCCACAAATATATCCATCAATACCAAACTTTGGTTTAATTGGTCCAGCGCTGTCACACACACACACACATGATATAATAAGTGGAAACTTCGTTAGTTTTGTCAACATAATGACAACTACAATATAGGTCTATCCTATAGCAGTACACAACCAATATTTAATAGATCATTGAATTTGTAGTTATATTATAGCCCTGATGAAGTTTGCATAGTACCCGGAAATGTGTTGACTGTATCTTATGTGAACAAAGTTTATTATCAAAAACTTATTCCTGACTGTAAAAAAAGTGCTGGCTCTTCTCTCTATGAATGTTTTCCATATTTTGTGACTTTTTAATAATAATTACCCTTCGGGCAAATGTAAAAAGAAAAAGACAGATGTCAGATGTCTTCCTCTGCCCTGTGAATCTTCCACCTCAAACTGCCTTTGGCGCGGTCACATGACCAGTCAGCGCTGTGCCTGAACACTGATCTCCCCTTCAGCAGAGTCTGTGTAACCAGCGGATGGGTTCCAAACAAGTACAATTATAAGAGAAAGGAAGGATTTTGACACGTATATTTGACTTTTCGTTGTTCTCCTGAGGGCGATGATAATTAAAAATAAGGCTTTTGATCTTGACAGTCCAGGTTGCCTTTTACACACATCTCACAAAGGTATAATTGGATCATCTATTAGTACAAATGGCAGATTTCAAATTAAAAACTAGACGTCGGCTGCATGTCCCTTGTATTTATGGCTTTACAGCATCAATTTCTCACTTTCCTTTCTATTCTGCTATTAAATCCGTAATTTCTTCAAATAGAGCTGTTCACTAAAGTAGAGTCACCTTTTAATCCCATCATCGGATGATCTGAGATTGTGTTTCAATGTTCCAATCATATCTAAGAAAAACTGGGTCGTGTTTCACCCACTCTCAGTCCATTTAAGACCAAATCAAAGATACGGCAATTGAGCATCTTGGAACATTTTCATTTGTTTTTGCTGGGCTTGTTGCTCAAGTTGTGCTGTGGTTTATTTTATTTTTTTGAATCTTATGAAAATCGATTAATTGAACAGTATAAGGAAAGTGAAAACAAAAATGGCCACTGCCCCCACCTATAACTGGAGCACATGGAAGGGCGACGCGTGTCAAACAAAACCAAAGAAAAATTCCCAGCTCAACTCACCAACCAGCCTGCAAACAACAAAATTATCCTGTCTAACAATTTGCGTTAAAGGGGTTGTAAAGGTTCGTGTTTTTTCACCTTAATGCATCGTATGCATTAAGGTGAAAAAACACCTGTCATTGACTGGCCCCCAGCCCTCCTGTTTTACTTACCTGAACCCTCGAACTTGTCCCACGGGGACGCGCTCTCTCTCTGCCCGGGGTTCTCGGCTCTTGATTGGATGGATTGAAAGCAGAGCAGCCATTGGCTCATGCTGCTGTCAATCAAGTCCAATGACGCGGCTGCTGGGGGGCGGGGCCGAGTCCCCGGGGACGCGCTCTCTCTCTGCCTGGGGTTCTCGGCTCTTGATTGGATAGATTGAAAGCAGAGCAGCCATTGGCTCATGCTGCTGTCAATCAAGTCCAATGACGCGGCCGCTAGGGGGCGGGGCCGAGTCCTGCATTCGGTGTCTATGGACGCCAAATGCTGGACTCGGGAGCACGCCCGCAAGGTGTCACCCCGGGAGAGCGCTTCTCCCAGGGGGTTATCTGATGCGGGGAGGAACCGAGAGAGCCACCGAGGGACCCCAGAAGAGCCGGTTCGGGGCTACTCTGTGCAAAATGAGCTGCACAGTGGAGGTAAATTTAAAAAAATAAAAAATTAACCTTTAGTGTCACTTTAAAAAGGGTTTTCGTTTGCACACATTTGCAAATACATGTGTAAGCTGCAAAGCCACGTCATGGCACCCCAGTATTATCTGCAGTCCTAACTCTATTGATTTTTGAGAGTCTCCACAGTGGAAGCACATGCATAATAATGGATAGATAGAGGACAGGTGAGCCTGAAGGGAGCCCACCCCTCCTTGAGGGCACAGGGGTGCACTGGACACCCAGCATATAGCACAGTGGCAGCAAAGGTGCCTACCGCGTGCCCTCACCAGTATTCCAACAGTACAAACAAATGACCAATGCCCTCAAAGTATAACTGGCCTCCGCAGAAAGGAGCACATGGAAAGACAACGCATGTCAAACAAAACCAAAGTAAATTCCCAGCTCAACTCACCAACCAGCCTGCAAACAACCAAATTATCCTGTCTAACAGTTTGCGTTAAAAATGGGTTTTGTTTGCACACATTTGCAAAAACATGCGTAAGCTGCAGAGCCACTTCACGGCACCCCATTATGAGGAAAGTGCTCCTTATTCCAGTTGGAACTTGTACTGAATTAAACACAACTGAATTAATATGCGACACCTTTTTATTAATTTTTTTTTTTTTTTTTTTACATATGTCAGAAAATTCCAGGCATAATGAGTTAGGGCCAGTTCACACCATAGAAACACAGTCCGGATGCGTTCCAGGTGCTTTTCTGCATGCACGTTTTTGATGCGTTCCAGTGTGTTATTGATGCATTTTTTGGTGCTTTTTTGATGCAGTCCAGTGCTCCCCCCTCTTTTTTCTTAACCTTAAATAAGGACAAGTGTGTTGCATGCGTTTTTGATGCATTCCAGTGCTTCCCCCCTCTTTTTTCTTAACCTTAAATAAGGACAAGTGTGTTGCATGCATTTTTGGTGCATTTAGGTGCGTTCTGGTGCGTTCCAGTGCGTTTTTGATGCGTTTTACATCATTCCAGTACAGTGCAGAAAAAATGCAGCATCTTCTACGTTTTTTTTCTGGAACTGGAACGCACTGGAACTGCAAGCACTGGTGTGAACTATGCCATTGAAAACCATATAACCTACTTTCCATGCATTTTTGATGCAGAAAAAAAAAAACGCAGTGGACTGCATGTGGTGTGAACTGGCCCTAAAGGTGAAGTATCAGCTGATCACAAACTGACTGTATAGTGAAACTAAAGGAATTTTTTTCCATTTTGGCTAGAGTAAGGGAGGGTTCTCTCCTGTCTGTTTTTTTCTTGCCATCCGTGTCCCATTGGGTATATTTACCATCACTTCCTGTACCATAGCCAAAACAGGAAGTGAGAGGAAAGCCTTCCAAAGTGAGGGAATCCATGCTTATCACTGAGTCACCACTAAAAGGTTTCCCCTGTATTCATGCTTCGGTGACAACCCAAAACTTTAGATTTTCTTCATTTTAAGTCTCGGTAAAAATGGTAAACAAGAGAAATAGGGTGACGGGGGCACAGACAGTAAGTGAGAGGAAATCCCTGGTTGTCAGCAGAACTAGATTTTTTGTTTTAGTGAAAACCCAAATTTTGTGATTTTCTTTAACTTTCACTCTTGGTGATAACAGGCTTCATGTACACGGGACGTCTTTACAACCTTTCCTGAACGATTTAACTTGACAGATAGTAACCCACATTTAAAAAAATCCGTTTTGCTCCATTAACATGCCGCGTTTTGCCGCGTTTGAAAAAAAAAAAAAAAAAAAAATATATATATATATATATATATATATATATATATATATATATATATATATAAATATATATATATATATATATATATATATATATATATATATATATATATATATATATTTTTTTTTTTCTTCAAAATAGCCAAAAATTAGAAACGCCTGTAAACGAAACGCGGCTGAACGTGAGTTACCGCGTTTAGCCACGTTTAGAAGCATTTGGCACTTGAAATCTCTCTAAACAGCGTCTGAACTCATTTTTTAATTTTTTTTTGCTTTCCAAAAAAGGCCTCTGAACTCAACTGCCTAGAAACGACTATAAACGACCCCGTGTACATGTACTGAAGGTGGTGCGATTTCTGTGCGAATGATGCGATGTGACAGTGAGAAACGGGGCTAAAGAGCTCCATAAAAAGTACTAGAAGAAATAAGGAAGAAAAGGAGAAAAATTGGGAAAAAATAATTACCATGGATTCTAGGGCGATCACTAGGCCTAACCGCTGTTCCCTGGGAGAGTTGGGTACTAGAAATTCCATGGAAGATATGCTACAAAAGATGTGAAGTTTGGTTCTGATGAATATACAGTGAAGGCCTTGTTCCCGTGTACAATTCCACATTCCGGATTGCATGGGTGTCCATACCATCTCTAAAATACCATTTAAAAACAATATAAAAATTTCAATTAAATATACAGATCCATATGTCCGATGGAGAAGAAGAGACCGGGGGGTGGTTGGGGTCCAAAGAGGGACATGTGAGCTATGTGAACTATGCAGGACAGTCAGTTATGTTAGGAGTGGGGGCAGACATGGATTCATAGGCTGCATAATTGTCATAGCTTCTTCTCTGGTATGAAACCTTGGAGAGGCTCTAATGTCTAATGCTTGGGAAGACTGATACATAAACATCCTTATGCCCCGTACACACGGTCGGATTTTCCGACAGAAAATGTTCGATGGGAGCTTGTTGTCGGAAATTCCGACCATGTGTAGGCTCCATCGGACATTTTCCATCGGAATTTCTGTCCTATCATGACATCATTGTGGAATAGACTCCCTTAAGAAATAATTCTGGCCATTTCGATAGATTGTTTAAAAAAATTAAAATAAAATAGCTGGATGCATTCTTAAATGCACAAATTATAACGGGATATTAACATCTATAGGTAATAAGACCAGAAATTGTTCTTTCAGGGAACATCTAATTGTCCCTGGGGGATCAGTAAGGATTTTTTACCCACGCTGGAGCAAATTGGACCATGCTTCATTGGGGTTTTTTCCTTCCTCTGAATCAACTGTGGATATAGAATTGTGTATATGGAGAATTTCTATTTTTTTTTCTCTTGGTTGAACTAGATCAGGGGTCTTCAAACTACAGCTTGCGAGCCACATCTGGCCCACAGATTTTATCTAGTCCTCAGCAAATGCCCATAAAAATACTCTGGCTAGGTGGCAGTGGATGCGCCAGTCTGTGCATCATGATACGCAGACTGGCACATCCACTGCCAGCCAACCATCCACGAACCCTTCCCCAGTCCTCCAGGTGGGCCCTCCTGAATGTAAGGGCAGACTCTGATGGGCACTCATGGATGTAAGGGAGACTGATGGACACTCATGAATGTAAGGTAGACTCATTATAAAACTGATTTTTTATTTTTTTTGTCCCACAAATGTTTGTAAAATCCACAATGCGACCCATGTACTGAAAAGTTTGGAGACCCCTAAACTAGATGGACTTGTGTCTTTTTTTAACCTAACTATGTAAATGACAACGCTGCCCTTCCATAGCTACAGTACAGTAGTTTTCATTTTAACTATAGGGCAAGAAGTATGTCAATTACAGGGTATAAATATAGGATAAAAAGCCTAAAGAAAGTAAAGTAATGCAGCCACTACATCTAAGGAGATTGGTAAGCAGCTGTATATTACACTTTTGTTCTTGGGTTTAGGTACACTTTAGGAGAGTGCCCAAGTGGGTACTCGAGCCATAGCTTGGCGGCCATAAAGAAGGTGACTGGACAGCTGCAAACTCTGCATTTCCCAGCCTGAGTACAACCAATAGGTGATGGTTCTGAGATCAGAGACCTCACTGGTTCACATACTTGTCCCAGTTGTTCATGTTTTGTATTGCATATGTTGAAACTGAAATTAAAAATGAGAAACGGTTTTGGAGTTTTGGATAGAGAATGTATAGTACCTCTGTCGGGTAATTGCAATGTCCCCATTGGGAATATCTGACTTAAAAAGTGAAGGAAATCACCCCAACGGGGACACAGACACCGATAAGACCCTGGCACATGTTCAAACCCTTCCACACTCTGTCAAAAACTATATAAAACATTTTTGGTTAGTAGCACAGTAAAGCCTTTTTAGAACAGAAGATATTCACGTCTTATTCCATCTCAATTTCCATAATTAAGAAGATTATTCCTAATTATTGGGCAGTGATCGAGCCATGCAACATTCAGAACTACTTTTTTATAGTGTAGGTATAGCCTAATTGTTTCTATAAAACTGCATACAGCTTTCTCAAGGTTTTTGGCCATTATCAATGCAGTGTATGGAATTCGTGGCTTCTGTGGAATAGGGCAGGGGTGCTTAACCTTTTGAAGAGCGAGGGCCACTTAAGTGATTTGGTATCTGGTAGCGGGCCACAACGAACTATGGGGTTTTAACGTCCCCCAAACTATAAATGTAAATGAGAACCCTATAAGGCTGCTTTCACTCTGATGTGCTGTTTACCTCCCCAGCTTTTCTGCAGGGTAGCTGCAGAGTAGCTGCACTTTGCCGTAGACTTATTTTACATCTTGCGGGTGTGGTGCACTTTCTAAAAGCACTCTAAAACGCCTGTATTCAGGAGGTTTGGTGTGCTTTCAGAAAGTGCACCAAACCCACAGGATATAATAGAAGTATTTGGTTCAATGGTTCAATGCAGCTATCCTGCAGGAAAGCTGCAGGTGCACTGTGCTGCACCTGCAGATCAGTGTGAAAGCAACTATTTAGTTGTTAACCCTTTTATATAAGTCCTAATATGCCCATTGTAAAAGCTATTGTGCCCAATGTATGTGCTGTTTAATACACTGACCTTCTTTTCCTCTTGCAGCTGCTGCTGCCATCACTGTCCTGGCTGCTGGAAAGGACTAGAGGCAGGGTGCACTTAGTATAACTCCGCCTGGGACAGGAGCTGGCACTACAGAGGTAGCCTCTGCCTATGTAGCTCCTGCTCCCCCTGTGGCCACCTGCTCCCTCCGCTGCTGGCACCGGCTCACTGCACTCTGATGCTTTGGGATGGCAGGTTGGCAAACCTAGATTGCAATCAACGGATTGCCGACTGACCCCAGGCATGCACTTCCCTGGTTTGAGGCCACGGCCCACATCAGAGGGCAACAGGTTGAACATCCTTGGAGTAGGGCTTAGGACCGAAGAGACGGTATAACAATACAGGTTATGGTGGGCAGGTACTAAAGAAGTCGAAAGCCCCCCAACCTAATCAGTGCATAGCACAGTTATGCCGCGTACACACGATCAGAAATTCGGCCAGCAAAAGACCAATGAGAGCTTTTGGTCGGAAAATGCGACCACGTGTATGCTCCATCTGACTTTTGCTGGCCGAATTCCAGCCAGCAAAAGATTGAGAGCATGTTCTCAATTTTTCGGTCTTTAGCAATTCATATGCATGCTCGGAAACAATTCATCGCATGCTCGGAAGCATTGAACTTCATTTTCTCGGCTCGTCGTAGTGTTGTACGTCACCTCGTTCTTGACGGTCGAAAGTTCAGCCAACTTTTGTATGACAGTGTATATGCAAGCCAAGCTTGAGCGGAATTCCGTCAGAAAAACCATCCAAGATTTTTCTGGCGGAAAATTCGCTCGTGTGTACGAGGCATAAGGCTTCTTAGAAGGTATCCACAAGTTTCATCCCATCACATATCCCAACTACAACCATATATCATGGTTTCTATGGAGTAGAGCTTGGGATGCAATGAGATAAAATACCCCATACAGGTTATGATGAGAAAGTACAAAAACAATCAAAAAGCTTGCAAACCAAATCAGTGCGTAGCACAGTAAAGCCTTCTTATAACTGAAGGTACTCTTTAATACATCAATAGATCATTTTATAATTTTACCATTAAAAAAATCCAAGCAACTTCTTGTTTACACATTATGTTCTTCTTTCAGGACAATCAGGAAGGGCCCTCCAGCGAAGGAATTTTCGTGTCCAAGATAGTTGACAGCGGCCCAGCTGCCAAAGAAGGCGGTCTTCAGATTCATGACAGGATTATCGAGGTATGTGAAATCTGTCTGGTTAAAGTTCCATGTCAAAACTGATGAGAGGTCCGTGACCTCCCTGCTAAAGGAAAACGGTATTAGATGTTGAGTATCTTCAGGAAGTGAAGTCCATCAAATGCTGATGGAATGGAGTCACAGATGACCTTTGTGTCCTGAAGCGCATCTTCTATATTTAGGTACACGGCTGCATATTGCTACATGTCTTGACTTATCGGGAACACGGCAATCTTTTTACATTCTGTGTTTGTGGCTAACCACAGAATTGAGGCAATATGTGACATGTTATCATGAGTTAAAACCTGGACCTTTTTCTTTTACCAGCCAAGACTCTGAAAAGCAAAGATGGCTGAGATTCCGAAAAGCAAAAGTAGCTGGAGGAAGATATGTCCTTGTCACCCAATTGGATTCTTCTCTCGAAGGAGAACCATACAGGGCTTCCATTGCAGACCTCCTCTTGGAAATACGTCACTGACCGGGAGCATGTATGCAGATTAGTAAATGAGAGTGAACACAAGGAGCCTGGTCTGTATACTTGCTCCAAGGCCTTGTCTTTGAAACGACTTAAGCCATTGGATTAGTATGAAAGTCAAGAAACCTGTAGTTTCAGTGTAATTGAATGACAAGAATACTGCCAAAATACTCAAGTCTTAACTTGTACTTTCAAATAGAGAGGTCAGCAATGGCAGCTTCCATATTTACTTGTTCTAGGCCTTTAGGGCATATTTATATTGTGAACTCTATGGGCTGGTTTACAGCAATCTAATGTGGTCAGACAAAGATGGGCTATGAATGGCCAAGCAGCTTTATAGTTGAAAATGTTGGAACCAATAGTTTTTTTATGTTACTTGCAGCAATCCTTAATTTCCAGTTTGCAGTACGGGAGTATAAAAGTAAAATTCTGATTACTGTGTTCAATAGAAAAATGTCCTCTTTAAAGCGACCCTGTAGCTAGGATGGAACAATTCAGACAGAGCCACCTGATAAAAGGTGTTGTCCAGATAATGGTGAGTCGATTATTTTCTCTGTTGCAGAGCTATGGGCACCGCTGGTGTCCAACTCTTCAGAGAGATAGTCGGATAGTATGCCCCTCCGCTGCATGCTGTTGTTACCCCCGCCTAATGCTCTGTGACTACTTTGTCCTTTAATGACGTAGGTAGGACGAACCTCAAACTACTGCAAGGTAAATGTTGGCTGACACATCTGGAAGAGAGAAAAAATTGGTGTTACTGCCGGCCCGAGCAAGTAAATATGCAACATCAACTTTTACTATTTTGATTGTTTTTTTCCTAGAGATGAGGTTGCTTTAAAGATGACCTGTAAAGTATTAAAATAACCACATGACAAGTGCAAAATTGACATTAACAGTCTCTGACAACCAAACTGTGTGCATGTTCTGGCACAGTGAAGATGAATATCTTCAGCTTCTCTTCCTTTTTAACCAGTTATGTAACCTTAGAGACAGCGAAGGGCAGTTTCAATCTATGGCTTCCTGCACATGTCTTTTCTTTTGTGACATATTCCTTTTAAAGTGTGTTATAAGGCCCTAGAGTTTTTGTCTTGTCATTGCTTTGCAATTACTTGATTGCCTGCTTTGGCATACACACAGCATGGCTACAACCACGGTCCCTAGTGACGGGTACTCTGGCAGGAGCTGCTGAAGCACCAAAGAAGTTTGCTGTCATCCCGGAATGAAGCTGTCAGTCTGTCTTGCCATGTGCCCTCTGAACTGTGAATATTGGTGTAGCCTTGTGTATTGTTTATGTTAAGGATTATTCTGTGAGTGTGTTTTAGCTGGTTGTAAAAGGATGGTGTTTTGATGGATTAGCTTCCAGTGTGTCCCGTGTTTGAAATTACGTGCAAATAGAATTAAAATAGTTGTCCCATGATGATGACTGGGATTGGGAAAGACTAAAATCTTGCTTTGAAGCTAAACTCGAGATAGGCAAGTAAATACACACAATTGGTAATCTGCTCAGCCAGTTTTGTGGCCCTAGGTACAGCCTACAAGACAGCACACTCAAGTCGTGAACCTTACTTTTCTCCACCATAGGTAAAGTGAACCTATGGATTTGTTTTTCATTCGAACTTGATCTATAGAGGGAGCATGTTGATTTACTTTTAGTGGGTGTGGGGTCCCCAAAACCCATGTACTTTTTTATGTACATAATTACCTATAGCTTGTGCACTTGGCCTATGGCTTGCCTCCTGCAGGTCCCTGTCCCTTCCTATTGAGCACCAAATGCAATTTGTGTCCTCACTGGCCTATTGAAAAGCAGGGAGCCAGGAAAAAATTCATCATCAATTGACCCTAAAAGTTGAGGTTGAGATTAACCCAGGATGCAAGCAGATGCCTGCTCTAAAGACATGGGGCTACTCCAAAAGGTAAGGTGAGATCACAGTTTCAACATCAAGCATATTCCTGTTCAAAATAAAACATAATACTATATATTCAGTACAGCTTTGCAATACATGCACATTTCTTACTGTTTCATCCCTGTTAAAAATACTGCAAGTGTGAAGAACGACAGTGGGGTCCTACCCCTATATAAACTCACTTATTCCAGCCAGGACCTTCCCCAAAGATCAATAACATATAGGCAAATTGGATTGACACACAGGGACTAACCATCTAGTTTTGCTTGTAATACTGGTCTCTTTTGCCAGTTGTCTCAAGTTATGTTTTAGGGACTTATCTATTTTTTGGGTACCTACCATAGTGGGCCTTTGGTTTCCTGTGGGACTGTGTGGCCCTCATTCCTCACTCCATTGATTAGTGCACTACAGAACTCCATCTATTCCCCACCTCTCTCTGTGCCACTCTATGTGCATTTATTGCTTTCTTTCCCAATTAAAGGGTGCTACTGCCATGACTCCCAGGAGCCTTCCCATACATTTTGTATATTGAAAGGGCTCTTAAAAGATGTAGTTCTTGGGGTGTGCCTATCCCAGTAGTAATAATGTTGGGACCTGATCAAAATAGGTAGACGGAGGATTGATGGTAAATTTGTGTGATGCTCAAATTGTCTATTGTTCAGACACTTAAAGCAGTAGTAAAACGCATCATTAAAAAAAAAAAAAAAGGCAATGGGCAGTTTAAGTCATAATGTGCTAGCATGCATTGCATACTAGTACATTATGACAGACTTACCTGAAAATGAAGCCCTCCAGCAGCACGTTATCAACACTGAATGTGCTTCCATCTTCACCCAGTCTTCCTTCCGGCTTCCAAGGCTTCGACGATATGAATGGCCGAACCAGTGATGACGTCGCGCATGCGCGCGGAAGTCGTTGTTTGCGGTTCGGCTCTGAAGGAACGGCAAAGGGTATGCCGTTAATTCAGAGTGCATGCGCCAGGGACGTCACCAGATGCACATTTAGGAGATATTTACTGTACCTATAGGTAAGCCTTATTGTAGGCTTACCTATAGGTAAAAATCATAACAAGGGAGTTTACTCCCACTTTAAGCAGCACACCTCACACCACACTGTGCTCTGTCCTGCTGTCAGCAAGCTCCCAGTGTCAGATTGACACCATTGTTGGCCTATATATTATCCCTTTTTGAGCAGAAGTCTTGTTGAGTAGAGAAGTATGTTAAAAATCCAAATTCAGGTTAAAAGACGTTTGGATTATTTAAAATTGATACATTAGATAATTATTTGTTTTTCTTTTTTTAAATATTGTATAGTTTATCTTTAATGAAAAAGACATCCTTCTTCTTTTTTTTTTTCTTTTTTCTTTATAATGGATAGTGGTAGGGGGCATTTCAAGCCAGCATCTCCTGGCTCACGGCCTTCCAACTTTTCAAGGACAGCTGCTGACTAGCAAAAATACATAACGTTGATTGTTCCTGCTAGTTGCTGACTTGTGAAGCTCTTTATTATAGCTGCATGCCCCATGGCTCCTGCAAATTGTTGACTGGCTCTTAACTGGACTGGGGGGTTCCTAAATTATCCAGAAATCTGTACACTTGGTAGCCGACTCAAATATCATACAAGATGTCTTAATATTTGACTAGCTTATTTTAGGCATCCTCTTCCTTTTTTAATAGCCTGGCACAGCTATCAAACAGAAGACAAGACAGCTCTTAATTATGGCTGTGTTTAAAGTTAAATAGGATTAAAACATTGCTTAATGAGAGATTCCCCGTTAAGCTGTCTAATCTTCCCCTAAAGACGCATCGCTGTTTTTTTTTTTTGTTTTTTTTTACGACTCTTCATAAGACTTGGTGATAGATTCTGAAAAGCTCTCCTTCTGTGAATCTGAAAATAATGAATGAAAGCTGAGATTTAATAAGATATAAGCAGATAGAAAATACCCAGTGCCAAGGATTTCCCTGTGATCATGCAACTGTCAATTTGTTGCAATGTACATTCCTAATCTACCTTTGGCTGGAGGCCTTGCTGAAGTCTGCAGTATGACGGTTTTTGGGCTTGACAAGACGATTTTCCAGAGATTTTCCCTGAAGATGATGAGTTCAAGAAGCCATATGCCTCTAGTGCCTTTGTTTAAGCTATAAAAGAGATGGGGGAGAGGGTGATTCAAGGATACAGAAGTTCAGTTTGTAAAATGTAGATAATTTGTATGAAAATATCTCAGACCTTTAAACGAAACCTGTAGTTGGCATGTTAACGGCAAAGAAACAAATTCAATAAGGCAGAAAGGATAGGGAGTCCTTCCCGTTAGCTTTCTGGATTTGTGCAAGTTCCAACTCAACAACGAGTCAGAGCTTGCACTTGCCTAGGGGCATTTCCATTGCCCCCAGTTCTTAGGCCTGGTTATAGGCTGTCAGCCATTGATTCTGGCAAGGCCAGGGAGAGTAACATACACGCCTTGCCCTGGCAGTGCCAAGTTTTTCTCTTATGGGCCAACAGGGAAGTGGAAGACCGAGAATAGGACAGTACTGTATGTGCCCATTACGCTGCATGTTCTAAAGCAGTCTATATCAACCTTTTTGACATAGAGAAAGCCTTGAAATATTTTTTTGGTCTCATGGAACCCCTGCCATTAATTACTATTTCTACAGCTCACTATACATTAGTGTGATGGTAACTAGGAAGAATGGTGTTTCTATTTGTGGTCATTGGGAAGAGTACAGATAGCTAAAAATGTCATGGTTGTTAGTGGTTACTTATCTAAGAGACAGAAATTGGTCATTGCTCAAGGTTCCCCTAACAACCTATGGAGGAACCCTTGGGTTCTATGGAGCCCTCATTGAGAAAGGGTGCTCTAAGGAAAACAGGAAGTTAAAGCGGAGCTCCATCCAAAAGGGGAAGTTCCGCTTGTTTGCTTCTTCCCCCCTCCGGTGCCACATTTGGTACCTTTTGGGGGGGAGGGGGGAATGGGTGAACGGCTTTGACGGGTACCCGCCCCAACTTCCGGGAGACCTGGATGCGGTGAGGTCCCCTGGAAGTTCGGCCCCTCCTCCTCCTTCCTCCACCGCCGGGCCAGTTAGAAAGCGCAGCGCTCTTCATGCATGCGCAGTAGGGGAACGGCAGCAGCAACCAAGAGCCGATCGGAAAATCAGCTGGGGTGCGGACATGGCTGGGTTCCAGGACAGGAACTGTAAATGTCCTAATATTAAAAGTCAGCAGCCACAGTAATTGTAGCTGCTGACTTTTAATTTTTGGAGTGGGGGGCTTCGGCTCCTATTTAATCTTACCTTGGGTATCATAAGGACAGGAGTTGATGTAAAAAGTCTCCAAGGGGGGGGGGCACAGCAATAAAAACATTATGGAGGATCCCAACCCATTTTCATCTAAATGGAAAAAGGAAGAGTCCTGTTGGGAATTTCATACTGGCTGATGGGTGCTCCATTGGCGTAAGAGGATTTTAATAATATGGGCAGGCTCATCAAGATACGTCTCTCATCTTTCAGTTATATCTGTGCATTGACAGCCTCATTAACAAATATTATGAATGTTCAAATCGCCGTTCCTACCTTTTGTATAATTTTGATACAAATATATAGTGAATCTAATTCTGTTTCTGGAATATAGATTTGATCTGATATCAGGG
Source organism: Lithobates clamitans (assembly GCA_037952925.1). NCBI lineage: Eukaryota > Metazoa > Chordata > Amphibia > Anura > Ranidae > Lithobates > Lithobates clamitans. Next base: position 347,841 of record JBBGZY010001813.1, on the reverse strand, counting down.
TGCTTGGCTCTGAATAACCACGGTTCATATATTTCCCTGAACATTTATAGAACAATAAAGTGAAAATATTTCCTAGTCATAAGTAGAATGTATTTTCTTTAAATGCTGGCTCCGTTGCAAAGTTGTTGGCAAGCCATCGGCTTCAACTGGTGCTATTCTGATTTCTCTCTTCGTATGTGATTTCAAGAAATTAAGAAACAGCTGTCGAAGATCGCTCCCTCTGGCAAGAGAACAATATCTCTCTGCTCGTATTCTGCTGATAAAACGCCTTCTGGGATTTGGGGAGGCAGTGGTTTTAAATATTAGCCGGGGTCCAACATTTATGTTTAGCCAAGCCCTCATAGCATTTTCATGATTGCACTGCAGTGTAAAAATTAATAGAACACAGATTACTGGGCGAGCCTCAGAACAGTCATATGAAAATGTATTTCTTTGGGATTAGGAAGACCATGAAACTACAAGTGCCTCTATCAAGATAATCCAGATTTGTAGAGTTGAGGTCACTGTGTTACAGACACAAATTACAGGCCTGGAGGAGTTTACCATTTGGTTAAAAAGAAGTTTTTTGCTTTTTTTTGTCAAACTTTTTTAAGAATTGTTGAGTTTTTTTAAAGTGACCGTTGTCTCCATTAGTTGAGGAAAGTGGAAAGAAATTGCTGGACTCGTAGGTTTATTTTACTGGTATTGTTATGTTAAGGTATTACTGTTGGTGTAAATGATCTAGTTCCTGGGCAGGCAGCTTCTTCACCCCAGAAGATCTCCACAGTCTCCTTGGCTTGTAGTGTGATGTAAAAAGAGTTGAAATTTTTAGCACAACACCACTGCTAAGAGATCCAGATACAACTTTATTACATTAAAGGTTGGGGGTACAATTCAAAAAATAGCCAACGTGTTTTAGGGAGTCCAAGTTACCCCTTCATTTGGGCTTGACTGGCAACAAAGTGAACAAACCAGAAGTGAACTGGACCTCCAATGGTGCTTTTTCCGGTGTAAATTCAAAGCACAGGCCTAGTCAGCAGCTTGTTTGGCAGCCCTGTCTCTGTTAGACCTTCTGTGGTACCTTTCCGACTTTAAAGAAACATTCCCAAACTGCAAACCCTCCAAAAATGGACATGACATGGTCTTAACATGGTTTGGATTGGGGGGGGTGTGCGAAATTGGGATGGTCTTAAAGTGTATCTCAAGCGGATGAACTGTGTAACCAAAAGGTCATCACACCTATATGAACTCGTTGGACATCCCATTAATCCTAGTTCTTTGTGATGATAATGACATCCACATCTATGGGAATGCTATCCACAAGATTTTGAGAGCCTGTGTCTACAGAAATTTTTGCCCATTCGGCTAAAAGAGCATTTACGAGGTCAGGTACTGATGTTGACCCCCAATTCATCCCAAAGATTTTCAGCATAGGTGAGGTCAAGGTGTTCTGTGCAGGTCACTTAAGTTCTTCTACATTCAACTTATCAAACTTTGTCTTAATGGAGCTATATTTGTGCACAGGGGTACAGTCATGTAATTGATTTTTTTTTTTTTTTTAGCTTTTGATTGTAAAGGCTTGTTTTTTTTTTTAAATAACAAACTTGTTATACTTACCTCCTCTGTGCAGTTGGTTTTGCACAGAGCATCCCGGATCCTCCTCTTCTTGGGTCCCTCTTTGCTGCTCCCAGCCCCTCCCTCCTTTGAGTGCCCCTCAGCCAGCAGCTTACTACAGGGGACACCCAAGCCAAGTCAGAGCTCTGTGTATCCATTCAGACATGGAGCCCTGACCTGGCCCCGCCCCCTCTCTCCCCTGATTGGCTGACTGACTTTGACAGCCAATGGCGCCGCTGCTCTATCTCAGCCAATCAGGAGGAGTGTACTGGATGGATGAGGGGATCATGGACATCGCTGGAGAGAGAAGGAGCTCAGGTAGGTAATTGGGGGGTGGTGGGGAGGCTGCTACACAGAATGTTTTTTATCTTAATGCATTAAGATAAAAAACCTTCTGCCTTTACAACTCCTTTAAGTATAGCTGGAATTCACTTTTAATGACATTTAAAATAATATACAGTATCACTGAATTAAATGTCAGTCTTTTTTTAATCTGCCTAAAGTCTGGTTTTAGCATTACCTTATAGTGAGATTTTACTGGTGACTGTTACACTGATAGGAGTTTTCTTTAAAAGGAACCATTTTGCTGATGGTCATTAGCTTCTGTTAAAATTACGAATGGTGCGGTGACAAAGCTTCCAGTTCCTGAAGACAATTGTTACAATATGACTGCACTTTGATGTGGTGAAGATCTAATTTTTGCAATCTGGGGTTGATGAGCAATCTGACAGTTTAAATTGTACGGCTTCTGCTTGTGATTTCTGGCTGGCTGCAAAAGGCCATAACTTCCCCTCGATATAGATGTGAACTCGCTGTGGCGTAACTGTGTTTTGTTGTGTTTTGTCTTCCCCATGGTGATCTGCCTGCTAAAACTGATGGGGGTGCTGTACATTTCAACAAATCGTGTCCCGTTATTGAAATGTCATTTAGGGAAACGTTTCTACCGCTAGTCAGCTAAGGAGAGTATTGTTGTTCAGTCCCTTGTGTCTTGCTTCCACGTTGATAGGTTTAATAGGTTTGTGGTTTGTATTTTGGCCAATGGAATTAAGAAAAGTTGATGTTTCTATGTGTCTGGTTGATGAGTTCAGTAACTTTGTCTCCCCAGTGTCTGTGAACTAAATTTAAAGGCCATGTCCATCTAAAATTGATATTTAAGTTTTGATTAGGCAATGGTGAATTTAAATGTAACTGCTCTTTTACTGATTGATCTCTTTTTAAGCAAATGGAAATTTTGTATTTCATACTGTGACAAGACAGGACAGAGAAAGTTTTGGATAGGAGCTGTGTGGTGCCGAGGTATCTGCACAACCAAGGTCTCGGCAGATTGATGAGAGAAGAGTAAATTATTGTAAATGGGGAAGGAAAGTATGTGGGCCCACCAACCTGACTTCTCCCAGCAGGGACGCACCCTGGCATTTGCTCTGGTGGCCATTTTCCCTGGGATAGAAACTGATGGCAATTCCAAAATTCACTTGAACAGAAATAGAGGGGAAATCTTCCAAATGGGGGCACCTATTCTGATGACAGCTCTCTGTGAGGGTTTTCCAAGAACTTTCCCTCATCTGAAACCAAATGCCTCTATCCCTCTTTCCTCCCCAAATGTGCCCTTTTTTTGGCCTGATGTATAGAAGTCTATAAAAATACACTTAATGCATGTAACTACCAAAAATGTGGTATACTGCCTCAAACTTTTCACTCAACCATGCCAGGTTATTCAATTTGTAATTTTGAAAAGCCAGTATGCTAGCCTTTCTCAACCAAGGTTCCTCTAGAGCTTGCTAGGGGTTCCTTGAGCAAAAAGCAATTTCTTCTTCTCAGATAAGTTCCCACTGACCACACCAATGTAAGGAACATTCTTCCCACCTTCCACCAATGTAAGGAACATTTTTCCCACCAGTGTAAGAAGCATTCTTCCCACTGACCCCCAATGTAAGGAACGTTCTTCTCAATAACCACGGATCATTCTGCCCATTGACAATCACACTAATGTACAGTAAGCTATAGATTTAGCAATTCATTGAAGGGGTTCCCTGAGACTAGAAACTCTCCATGTTAGAAACGTTGAGAAAAGCTACAGTAGACTGTAAAGGAAAAGTAGTGGTTAAAAAGAACTTGTGAGCTTAACCAAGAATGTTTTGCATATTGATTATTCCTGACCTATGTAGCTGGGGAGGATGGCAGGGGTGTGTTCTCTGCCTACATAAATTATGCAAAAAGGTGTCCCTCTTTCTCATCTCATAATGTTGGGAGTTATTGACTTCGGCATACTTTAGAGGGGCCACCTCTCATTTCCTGTTGTGTCCCTTGGACAAGAAACGGAGGGGACTCTCTATAATGGAACAGACTAGCAAACAAAAAAACCTAAAGAAGGGTTTAACTACTTACTCTAAAAACAAAAAAAAAAGTTTACATACACTTTAAGTTTACATTGACACACGAACTGCAGCTGTTCTTTAGCGCCCATGTATCTTTTTATGCTGAATCAGCAGCAGTTGCTTTAAGGAAGAGCTATCCTTGAAGGTTTCTTCTCTTGGGTGGTTCCATAACTGTTCAACTGTGACAAGCAGCTGGTGAACCACCCGTATGCACCTACCCAAGACCTGAACCGGCCAAGGCCTCAATTCTGATTACAGCATACTATATCTGTCTATCTGCCTTCTTTTTTGGCAAATATAGCGCAGTCCATATTCAAACACCCCTTCCTGTGTTTTATGTTTGCATTTGATGAATACTGCTGCTTGATTTAGCTGCAATAATTGTTTTCACAAACTTTGCAAACAGTTGGATCTGAGACCGTATGATTTAGCTCCTTGAGTCTCAAGACAAACATGTGGTATTTATATGTTCACAGTTTCACAGTAAATGAATTACACTGCTGTTTACTTGCAGATGTTCTGGCTACGAATGTTTCGTTCCAGGAGACAGGCACTTTCTCAATGCTTCCTTGTTTCAAAGGGCCCAACTATTTTAAGTTGCGTTTCTCAGTCCATCATCTTGAGTAGTATTAGTTGACTGGCTTGATTGATAGTGTTTTATATACATTTTTCTTTAGTTACTATGTTTGGGACCAAAAAAAGGATTCAAATATGTATTTTTTTGTTACGGTACATATTAAATATTACATATAAATATCTAATATTTCCAGCCAACAGGTGAAGAGATATGCCCCATTTTATGTTTACCTGGCTAACCTCAACTGCTTTGCTAGAAAAAAGTCAGTATAAAGCTTATTGGGCTGAATAAAGCTTATTGGGCTGAATAGATAAAATAAAAGGTCTCACTAAATCATTTCTTTCTGGCTACTGCCCCTAAGGTGACAAAGTCATCATCTTCCTTGGTGTTCCTGAGTAACATTGTTGACAGTGCGGATCCCTTCCACCCCCAATGATTTCCAACCACACGTAAACTAAGGATATGCTTTGATTGACCAAGCACTTCCAAGCATGCATAATAGGATAGCCGTCAACTCGGTATCTTCCAAAGATGGGGCAATTTGTATTAGCTACATTGTCAGTACAGAATAAAATACACTAACGCGTTTTGGCATAGTCAGACCTGACAGCCTAAACATGTTAGCATATTTTATTCTGTACTGACAATGTGGCTTATAAAAATTGCCCTACCTTTGGAAGATACCGAGTTGCCAACTATCCTATTATGTATGCTGCAGTAGTGAAGGTGTGGACACACTGAAGCCTAGACACCGGTCACAGTTGAGTGATATGGATTGAATTTGTTTTGTGGGTTAGGCACTTTCCCAAAACCAGTGCTCTCATGATGTATGCAGGCAGAGGAGGGTATCAGCTCCAGTGCCTGTAAAAACAAAAAATTGCAAATGCAGGCGTGCTCACAGCAGAACTCTGCCTGGTTTATTCACCCATGCCACCATCAGTACTAATATAGGGGAAGGGCACAGGTGGGTGTAAGTAAGACACAGGTGGGTATGACAGGCACATGCAGTTCAGAAGAAGGCAGCTGTGCTCTACCACTTCCCTGCAATGGTAATGCCTACAAATCTGCAAACTTTATTAGGTGACAAGAAGGAAATTGAGGTTCTGCTACAAATGATTGCAAAAAAACAAAATTAAAAGCTGCGCTCAAGGTTAAAATCAAATAAAATGTGTAGTGAAACCAAAGCAGCCTGCACCAAGATCTAGTCTCCAAATCTCATCATAGAAAATAATAAAAAAGATGCGGCGCTAAAACATAATTGAACAAACACTAAATAGATTAATAAATGTGAGGTGGATAAACGTAGGGATATATGCAAAATTATACACTAATATCCAATAAAAACCAATATAAAGTGAGTAAACGTAGGATATATGCAAAATCATACACCAATATCCAAAAATCAGTAATAATTAATTACCAAATGTGAATAAATATATGCAAATGAGTGAAAACATCCCAAAAATAATGAGTTAAAGTCCAAAAATCAAAAAAAGAGTCCGTGATGGAAAAGAAAAGCTTACGGGTTCCTTATGCTGAGGTTGTGGGGAGACCTAAATTCCCTGTGCTGTTTATGACTGCCGTAATAGCAGTCACCGGGATCTGGTAAGTGCATCTGATATTCCACCTTGGGTGTGAAGAGTCATAGAAGATTCCCCCATCTGCATCTTTATCTTCTTTTTGGCACTTTTTGGCACTTTTCTTTTCCATCACGGACTCTTTTTTTGGTTTTTGGACTTTAACTCATTATTTTTGGGATGTTTTCACTCATTTGCTTATATTTATTCACATTTAGTAATTAATTATTACTGATTTTTGGATATTGGTGTATGATTTTGCATATATCCTATGTTTACTCACTTTATATTGGTTTTTATTGGATATTAGTGTATAATTTTGCATATATCCCTACGTTTATCCACCTCACATTTATTAATCTACCTAGTGTTTGTTCAATTATGTTTTAGCGCTGCATCTTTTTTATTATTTTTTACAAATGATTGCAGTTTATAGAAAAAATAACTCCGGTATTTACCCATGTTTTTCTTGACCACTTTTTTATTTCGAAAGGCAGATCTTATAGAAATATAAATAAGTGAGGAACAGCCTGAAAGAAAACAGCTTCTGCAGTTCTTCTCTTTAGAAGACCCATAATTCTAAAGCAGTGAATGTGACATTTACCAAACATTCACAGGTATTCATTACCTGTAAAACACATGACCTTAGAAGATTCATCTGCAGTAAATATTTGGTAAATGTCACATTCACCGCTTTATAAATATGCTCAATAGTGTTTTGCATTCATAGGTGCACCTGATTATTTGTGAAAAAAAAAAAACATTTTTTTTTATAAAATGTAAAAAAAAATTAAATATCAGTTTAAAAACGTACAATCGTAAAAAAACAAAACAGACCCAACATCAACTAAATTTTTCCTTTAAAAATATTACTGCAGCTAGCAGGTGATCATTAAAAATGAACACAAGAGACCTGCCAGTCCTTGTACTTATCTTGCCCCTTTTTCTGTTGGTGAAAATAGTACATTTGTTTATATCAATGGCACCAGCACTAAAAATGTTGTCATACCTGAGTGTTTGGTTGCTGCTTACATCAGATGTAATGGGCCTTTTGTCAGACAGTACATATGCCTGTGTAGGAATAAGGCAGCTGTTGTATACATTTGAATCCCATGGAAGGGGTACCCTGCCAAATTGGTTCTCTTGAAAAGACACAAGGAATCCACAGATGGCTCTAAAGGAGAATGTGCACCAGAGCGCATCCAGCGACCTCCTTGTCAAACTGAAATACCCATCAGCAGTCGCTCCTTAAAGGAGACACTTCCCACTCGCAAGACAGGTCCTAGCCGATTAGCGCTTCAACAAGAGATGAGTAAAGCCTCTTCTTGAAAAGATATGTAGACATGGACATGCTTATTAAAGTAATAAACCTGTCATTAGGAAACTCATTGTAAAGCGCCATTATCACCATTATCGTGCTATTACTGGCACCCTTATGGAGCTGATGGACTGAGAAATATACTTTTCTAAAATGAATAAAAAATCGCCAAAATCCAACAAATTTCCATACCTAGTTGCCCTACAATGGCAGACCAATTATTATGCAGTCCATGATCGCTCACTCTCAGATAGTTATGTTTTCTCGTCACCTCGACTATACAGACATCCCAACCTGCAAAAACTTATTTCAGGGAGGTGGGCGTGGCTTAAACCGTGCTACATATTGTGCGTGGCTTAAATGGGGTGTGGTTTTATAGGGTCTGAGATGACTTACATAGGGAATGTACAGTGCGGAGTGTATGGCGGTGGGTAGTAAGTGCAGAGGAGGAGTGCGGAGTGTATGTAGGTGGGTATAATGTGCATGTGAGGAGTGTGGAGTGTACAGCAGTGAGTAGTACAGTATGTGTAGGATAGTGTCAGTAGGGCAGTGGACGATGACAGTAGTTCTTTATTTTTATTATTTTTTTTTTTACAATTTTATTTTTTTAATTATTTTTTACAATTTTTTTTTTTACATTTTTCATTAGAAGGACACAGAGGGGGGCTGGAGGAGGATACAGGGAACAGTCGGGGATGATCGGTGCAGCAGGAGGGACAGCTGTGATCTCTGATCTCCCTGTATAGCTTTTTAGCCAACAGCCGCGGGAGGGAGAGAAGCTGAAGCGGATGTCAGCTATACAGGGAGATCGGTGTTCACAGCTGTCCTTCCTGCTGCACCAATCATCCCCGACTGTGAACCAGGGGACCATCCAGTATCAGCCCCGCAGCCGGGATATTGGGCAGCTCTTGCGGGTGTCCGGGAGCCGCCCCCGAAATGCGAGAGGCTCCGCACCTCGCGGGAGACTTGGGATGTCTGCACTATATCATGCTGATTGTCAGCATAGCTTGTACAGAGTAGACCAAGCACCCAAATGCATTGTGGGAATTCACACTTGCTAGCCAAAGATTGGCTACACACAGTAGCTTACTGTCAAATACATGGGCTATACCGAGAGTAATGCAAAAATGCGATAACTTTTTTTATTAATTTACATAGGTCATTCAAATTTCACATGTTGATAAGGTAACTCTTTGTCGATAGAAACTCTTCTTCTTTTTTTCATTGCAGGTAAATAATGGATTCCAAGCAGAAGCAATGTACCGTCATTGAGTTCTTGATGAAGGAGGGGTGCAGGCTTTCCGACATCCACAGAAGGCTACAGAATGTTTATGGAGATGACACCATTGACAAGAGTCACCAATGACAAGATATTGCTCTTGGTGTCAATGGTGTAATCCCTGTAAACATTCTGTAGCCTTAGGTGGATGTCAGACAGCCTGCACCCCTCCTTTGTCAAATACTCAATGATGACACATTGCTTCTGCTTGGAATCCATTATTTAAGGAAGAGTTACTCTACCGACAAGTGAAATTTGAACAACCTGTGTAAGTTAATAAAAAAAGTCATGGCCACGTTTGCATTACGTTTAGTACAGTACTCGTGTTTTCCCATCACCTCCACTATATCATGCTGATTGACAGCATAACTTGTACAGAGTAGACCAAGCACCCAATGCATTTCAGCTGATGATTGGCCACAAAACAGTAGCTTTGTTTCAAATCTTTTTATATATACAGTATATAATGGCAGCGTCACAGGGAAATCACAAATCTACAGATTTTTTTCTTTGAAAGAATTATGGATTTTACATGGCCATTTGTAATGAAAACAGTGAGCAAAGTATTATGGTGCAATGCAATGAGCAATAACAATCTACAGACTGCCGTAACACAGAACAACCAATCAGAGTTTGTCTTCCCTAGGGTGAAGTTGATTGCTGGAGAAGGATTTTGGTGGCTATGGATCACAGCACAGAGCTCCCCAGCCTTATGAAATAAAGCCATTCAGTGTATTTTCATCTTTGTTGTCTTGTGATAGTTTTTTAGCACAGATCCTGAGAACGATAACATTTGTATTTCCTCCCTCCGGTCATGTTGTGTTCCCATAAATTTTAACTTTTCTCTCAAAGCAAATTTGGAAAATGCATTAGCAAGTGACCTTTGCACCCCGTACACCACAGTTTACAGTGACAGCGCAACATTTATAAATGGAAGCTACTTCTTTCAAGGGAGGGAGATCTTCTGCTTAGGCAGCCACATTAGTCTCAATTCACAAAGCAATAACACAGGGATAAGGGTCTTTATTTTCAGCTATTTAACTGTTAAATCAAACGTAATTGGACTGAGGCAAAAAAATATGGCACTTTTTAAAAACAATGCTTATATTGGGTTTTTATGGTGGCCACACACCCATTGATATAATCATCTAATTGATCTTTCATTTCAACAAATTGAATTGAAATTGCAAACCAATGTCCCTCCATTGAGTCAATTTGGTGGTTCTTGATCGATTTTGACCAAGTTAATTGGTTATGGCGGAATGTTGCTTATTGCTCTTGATTGATCGAACAAATATCTGCGTGTGTGTTGGAGAATCGATTATAACACAGATCAGTTGAATGATTGTTTGTGATAGATTATTTAGATTTCTGACTAATAGGTCTAATTTTAAATCAAGATTTTCAGTCAAATACATAAGGCAAAACAAAGCCCTGTGTTACATTGTTCCATATTTTTATTGATGACGAATTGCGTATTTGGGATCGCTTTTATCACAAATCGCTATGTGTATGGCCACCATTGGCTTTGTGAACTGATTCTATAGCGTGATGTCACTAGACCAGCCTTTCTCAACCCTTTCAACACAGAGGATCCCTTGAAATAACTTTCCATTCTTAGGGAACCCCTGCTAAATATTTCTAGATCTATAACTCATAATACATTAGTGTGAGGGTCAGTAGGAAGAATTATTCCTACACTTGTGGTCATTGGGAAGAATCCCCCCTTACAGGTAGTTAAAAAGATCATTGGTGCCGGTAATTGAATATTGTTCAAGGAACCCCTAGCAAACTCTGGAGGAACCCTTTTTGAGAAACCCTGCACTAAACCATAATAAAACAATAGGCTGTATCAAATTCACAGTTTTAGACTGGACATCATTTAATTATATCTACTTTAATATTAGATCCAGACTGTCGAAAGCAGGAAAAAGGGATAAGATTGTTTTTTCAAGACCCCCAGGTTCTCTTTCCCATATCTTGGTACACAAAAATAAATAGACCGCCAATAATGTGAAGGATCCGTTTTCATGTGTTTGCAGATACCTGCAAAGGTCTACAGTAGCCATTTTCTACCAGGGTTCCATGGGACCCCAGTGTTTCTCCAGGAGGTTATTGATTCTTCTTTAAGCTGTTAACTATTTGACCTCCCTTCTGATGGTACCTCCTTAGTTCCAGGTCCAGCACAACTTGACAGAGACAACAGAATGATATCAATGTTTTACTTCTCTGTAAAGGTAGCATTCTGACCACCACTGTAAGGGTCATTCTTCTCATTGGTCACCAATGATTTGGTATTAGCAGGGGCTCCCTGAGGCTTTGAAAAATATTTTCGGATTCCTCTGAGATAAAGAGATTGAGAAAAAGAGATCATGAACAGGAAATGTCTACTACCCCTGTTTGTTATTATAATATTGTCTTCTATACCAGGAGTCTCCAAACTTTCTAAACAGGGGGCCAGTTTACTGTTCTTTATTTTTTGTTGGGGCTGGATTGTGGCAGGTGGGAGTAGAAAAGGCCCCGACATCAGTGGAGAAAAATAATGCCCTATTGTTTGTTTCAGTGGGAGTAATTGTGCCTCATCATTGGTGTCAGTGGGAGAAATTGTGCCCCATTGTTGGTGTCACTGGGTAGAATTGTGCTGCATCATTAATGTCGTTGGGTCCCATCGTTGATATCATTGGGAGAAATTGTGCCTCATTATTGGTATTAGTGGGAGGAATTGTGCCCCTTCATTGGTGGTGGTCAGCGGGGGGAATTATGGCCCCAAGGGCCGAATAAAAACATCAATGTGGCACAATTTCTCCCACCGACACCAATGATGAGGCACACTTACTCCTACTGAAACAAACGATGGGGCATTATTTTTTCTCCACTGATGTCGGGACCTTTTCTACTCCCACTGGCCACAATCCGACCCCCCTAAAGTCTGAAGGACAATAAATTGGCTCCCCTGTTTAGAAACTTTGGAGACTTCTGGTATAAAGGACACTAATATAATAACAAACAGGGGTAGTAGACCTTTCCTGTTCATGATCTTTCTTTCTCAACCTTTTTACCCCAGAGGAACCTGAAAATATTTGGAGACCACTTCAGTTTGGAGACCACTGCTCTATACCAACCAAGTTACATTGCAGTTCTGTAGTCAGTTAGAAGTTGTTGATTAGTTACTAAGGACAATTTTACCAATTTTACCTTTAACTAATGTATCAAAATAACTGCCTGCAGCCTTGTGATCTACGGCTGCGGACTTCATGCCCAGGAGGGTATATTTAATGATGCTCTCCTCGAAAGAACAACAGGCCAGTAGAAGGAGCTTTGAGCTCCGAGCGCGTAGCCTTTTATTCCACAGAGATAGTCCTGACCCCTTCCTCCCGCCCCCTGCTGGTGACATCATTTCCTCTTCCGGTTCAAGCAGGACAGCATGGAGCCGACTACTTCCTGGTTTTTTCTGAATGTACAGCTATTTAGCACAACATCACACCAGAACCTTTCCCAGCTACCCGGATTGTGCGAGGAGCCTTTGGAGACGCAGTAGAACTGCCAGGACTACATACTTATGACGAGCATGACTCCCACTTATATCTTGCAAGTGTTTTTAATCTTGTGCAATAAATTATACTGTTTTAATACTACACTTAGAGAGACGCCCCCCCCCCCCCACCCTTGTTTCTTTTATGCAGCCTTGTGATGGTTATGGTCTTCAGGGACACTAATCATTGGTGTTGACCAGGTTATCTGCAAGCCGAGGGCAAGGCAACATATGCATTCGCTCCTTGTTGAACTCGCCCAATTATGGATGCTTCCTGGTTCTGGGTATAGAATGAGCAGCTTTGGAAACTGTAAAAACAGCCCGGCAGCCTGTCTCAGTGAACCCATTTCTATCATTTCTGGTCCTGGTGTCCCTGAGACACATAGTAAAGGGAAAGCTCCCCCCATTGAAAACTTGATAGAGGTTCTTACTCTTCCCACTCGATTAAAAAAAAAAAAAATGATGGTTGAAGTTGGGAGTCAAAGTGATTCTGATGCCACAAAAAGAAATGTTTTAAACAAACCTGTACCACTTGCCCCTGTACCCTTAAGTTTTGTTCTCCTGTAGAGTAAAACCTGAGGAAGAGTCTTCAGCATTTGACACACATCAAGGGGTGTTGGATGTCTGCACCCCCAAAGCACCCTGTGGTTCCACCCGCCAGCTGCTCCATTACTGCCGTGTCCATAGAGAGATGTAGTGACGTAGGGGCTGGCGGAAGGAACCACAGCGCACTATCATGGATCAGACATCATGCATACTTAAAACCATACCAAATTCTGAAGATTCTTTGCCCGTTGTTGCTCTGCAAGAGCTCGAAGATTGCAGGCACATGCGGCAGGAGATGTATTATACTTCTTTATCAAGGTTTTCCTTTTTTGTTTTTTGGCAAAAGAGTTGATTTAGGAGTTGCTCTTCTCTGCAACCCCTGGATTATCATGGATGTGATAGATAATAATACAGACAAGATGGCGTGATAATGGCTCCTCTTAGTGCTGTTCTGTCCTCATCTTTGGCACATACTGCCGGCCTCTGTCAAGCCGCTTGCTGACATTCGATTCATGAACGGTAATCATATTTCATGCTGTACCATTGGGGAGATTTAGCTAGTGATGTTTGCTGTTCACAGGCCAGCTGGATCCTTTGCTTTCTCCTATTTTAATAAAGGCTCACAGCATGTTGACAGTGTATATTTGGTGGGAGTCTTGATAAAAGAGAAAGCTCACAGCCGACTCTCCTAAACGTTGCATTAATTGCTTGTGTTTTCTATACAGAGTCGCAGGCAAAAGTTTTGATCTGGGGCCTGAAGAACTGTAGGCAAAGCAGTTTAGCCTTGAGAAAAGGAGTCATCATTGGAGGAATTTTAATATTAAAGAATGTGAAATGACATATCCGAGCACAATTCTAAGGCTGGAACTAGCGGGAGGACTGATTGGGTACCAGCATGATGAAAAGGACTTTAATCGCCTATGAAAGCCGTTCATTTTGGTTACTATACGGCCAGCATTTCATTAAACTTTTTCCTTTTTTTTTCATATTCTGGAATAGTCATGACTGCGTTGGATAATGTTGCTAAAAGCTAAACTCTAGGCAGATAAAGAAGACCCCAATTGCAGTTCTGTATTCAATTTTTCATCTTTCAATTTTAATCTTTCAATTGAATTTGACTTGGCTTCAGCCACAAACTAAGGCTTCATTCACACCTGAGCGTATCCATTTACTGGCATTTTTCTGGCTTTCTTTTAAGCTTTTTTGCAGCTGTTTTAAAGCGTTTTAGAAGCGTATTACAAACGCTTCTAAACTCCACACCAAATTAAAAAAAAAAAACGACATGGGGTTCCATCAAAATCCATATTAGACCCTTATCCAAGCACTCAGCCTGGCAGGTCAGGAAAGGGGGTGGGGATGAGCGAGCGCCCCCCCCCTCCTGAACCATACCAGGCCGCATGCTGTCGACATGGGGGGGGGGAGCGAGTGCTTTGTGCCCCCCCACCCCAAAGCACCTTGTCCCCATGTTGATGAGGACAAAGGCCTCTTCCCGACAACCCTGGCCGGTGGTTGTCAGGGTCTACGGCCGGGGGTTTACCGCAGGGCCTGGTATGCTCTTGGAGGGGGAGCCCCATTTTTTTTTTATTTGGCGTGGAGTTCCCCTTCCCGATCCTCAGAGCACAAGTCACATGCCAAAGTCGGGTCAGTTTAGACGATGATCTGATTTTGATCCGACTTCAGTTATATTCAATGGGCTGAAGAAGGATCAAAGTTGGACCAAAGTAGTGCAGGAACTTTTTTCAAAGTCCGACCGACTTGTGTTGAACCAGTTAAGACGGCTCTCATAGGGAAACATTGATTTGCATACGTCATCTTACATGAGCTCCCAATATCGGAGCGTTTGTCGTACAAGTGTGAACCTGACCTGAAGGGGGTCTCAAATCATCTGGAAATACATTCACACCCACCAGGTGCAAGGCTGTGTCGTCCTGTAATCTGTTCAGGTGTTCAGTAAAGATGCTAATTGCATTAGGCTAGCTTCAGATGGACAATCTACAGATTTTGCTTTTTAACCGGTTCCCGACCGGCTCCTGTACATTTACGTCGGCAGAATGGCACTGCTGCGCAAAGTAACGTACCCGTACGCTACTTTGAATTTGCCACCGTGGAGATACCCACGATCGCCTCACAGGAAGAGGACGAACGGGGGGATGCTGATGTAAACAGCATCTCCCCGTTCTGCCTAGTGACAGTGTCACTGGATCTCTGCTCCCTGTCATCGGAGCAGAGATCAGTGACGTCACATGCACAGCCCATCCCCCCTACAGTTAGTAATCACTCCCAGTACTGATTTAACCCCTCCCCGCCCCCTAGTGGTTAACCCCTTCACTGCCAGTGTCATTTATACAGGATTCAATGCATTTTATAGCACCGACTGCTGTATTAATGCCAATGGTCCCAAAAATGTGTCAAAAATGTCCGACATGTCCGCCATAACGTCGCAGTCACAATAAAAATCGCTGATCGCCGCCATTACTAGTAAAAAAAAAATTATTAATAAAAATGCCATAAAACTATCCCCTATTGCCATTTTTTTTTTTTAACCAAGAATATGTAGAAGAATACGTATCGGCCTAAACTGAGGAAAAAAAATGTTTTTTTATATATTTTTTTGGGATATTTATTATAACAAAATGTAAAAAATAATGCGATTTTTTCAAAATTGTCGCTATTTTTCTGTTTATAGCGCAAAAAATAAAAATCGCAGAGATGATCAAATACCACTAAAAGAAAGCTCTATTTGTGGGAAAAAAAGGATGTCAATTTTGTTTTGGAGCCACGTCGCACGACTGCGCAATTGTCAGTTAAAGCGACGCAGTGCCGAATCGCAAAAAGTGCTCTGGTCAGGAAGGGGGTAAATCCTTCCGGGGCTGAAGTGGTTAAATTGTATGACAGTCCCTGCCCTCGGACCACCCCTTCAGTGGTGCTTCACCCAATAGGATTTGTAGAGATCACGACTAAACCCAGTTGGGTGAAACACATGAGAGGGCAGTTCTAGGGCCGGACTGTCATTGGAATACCTATACAAAATGTGCACGTTAGTGATTCTTCTTAAAAAAAATAAAAATTAAAAAAAAAACATATATATGTGTTTTCAACAATTTGCTTATCAGTTTGCCTTGAGAAATAACGACAATAATTCCCCTTCAAAACTTTCCAACTGATTCATCATAATTTTTCCTTTACTACGGTTAGTAACAAAGCAAAGTTCTCAGCTTATCTTTCATCTTCCCAGAGAGGTGCAAATGATCCTTGCGTAATCCGATGACTTCACGTTGAACTGATTTGTAAAATACAAGTGAAATGATTGCCTCCCGTTCTGTTGGTGAACTTTTCCAAAATAAAGTTTTGCTCCACGGACGTAACCTAAACATGCAACCTACACGCGTTCCGGGATCTCTGACTTGACTGTTACAGTCATCTCCTGTTGAAATCACACAGATTTATTTCTCCTGTACGACAGGCTCTGGATAATTACCAAACAATTTCTGTCTAATCAGATGGTCTGTGGCTGCACGCTCTGATGGCGGATAGATGGAACGCGCCGGCTGCCAGTAGTAGTAATGACCATTCCTCTAAGCCTGCAGAGCTTTATTTTGTAAAATACATCTGTTTTTCCCAAAAATAAAGTCAGATTATGCTCGAATGTCAGCAGGCGCTCTAATGCCTGCTGCTGAGATCTGTTTTTGGAACGCGCCAATGGAAAAGATGGCAAAGTGGAAAGATGGCAAAGAAAGAGAAGTTCTAGAAAGGATTTTTTTACTCTTTTATGGCCATTAAATTTAAAATGCAAGTTTAGGCTACTTGAAAATCAACTTCTCTAAAACTGGCATAAAAGTTTCCATCGTGTGACAAACAGGACCACCAATAGAAATAATGGGGCCCCCAAACAGCCCTCTTGATAGGACCACTCGCCCTGCACTGTGGCCACTAACTCCTCCCTCCTCCTAGGCTGCACAGGCCGGAACCTTTACCTAATTATTGGAAGTTGCAGAACCTCAGGTTACTCCACCTGTGCCCAAAATAAAGAAAAGAGTCCCCTTTCTGCCCCTGGGCTCCGCTGCTGAACTGATGGGGCTTTGGCATCTTTACCTTACCTGCAGGGAGTCACGGTCTGCAGGGAGTACTGCTCCTGAGCCAATTGCAGGGAGCCACAGCCTGCAAAGTGTACTGCTCCTGAGCCAATTGCAGGGAGCCACAGCCTGCAGAGTGTACTGCTCCTGAGCCAATTGCAGGGAGCCACGGCCTGCAGGGCGAATGGATACTGAGCCAAGTGCACAGGGAGTTCTGTTCCTGAGCCAATTGCGGGGAGCCACAGCCTGCAGGGAATTCTTTTAATATATTAGTCTGCAGGGAGTACTGCTCCTGAGCTAATTGCAGGGAGCTATGGCAGAGAGTACTGCTTCTGAGCCAATTGCAGGGAGCCACGGCCTACAGTGAGTACTGCTCCTAAGCCAATTGCAGGGAGCCACATCCTGCAGGGAGACTTTTCAATATATTAGTCTGCAGGGAATAATGCTCTGAAACAATTGCAGGGAGCCATGGCCTGCAGGGAGTACTGTTCCTGAACCATTTACAGGGAGCCATGGCCTACAGAGGGTACTGCTCCTGAGCCAATTACAGGGAACCACTACCTGCAGGGAGTACTGCTCCTGAGCCAATTGCATGGAGCTACAGCCTGCAGGGAGTACTGCTCCTGAGCCAATTGCAGGGAGTCACTGCCTGTAGGAAGTACTTTCAGTATATTAGTCTGCAGGGAGTACTGCTTCTGAGCCAATTTCAGGGAGCCACGGCCTGCAGGGAGTACTTTTAATATATTAGTCTGCAGGGGGTACTGCTCCTAAACCAATTGCAGGGAGCCACGGCCTGCAGGGAGTACCTTCCGTATTTCAGTCTGCAGGGAGTACTGCTGCTGAGCCGATTTCAGGGTGCCACGGCCTGCAGGGAGTACTTTTAATATATTAGTCTGCAGGGGGTACTGCTCCTGAGCCAATTGCAGGGAGCCACAGCCTGCACGGAGTACTTTCAGTATATTAGTCTGCAGGGAGCACTGCTGCTGAGCAGATTGGAAATGAAGGAGCACAGGGGGCACCTTTGGATAGCAGCATTGTCGGTCTGGAGGGAGGGGAGTGATAGATAGACTATGAGATTTAGATACACTAACAAACTGAAGCCAAACTCCAACTCACACTTTATGATCAGGTACAGAAAACATTTTTTTCCTTTTGGAATAAAGGTTTTACATGAATAAATAAAAGCTGATCATAATAAATGATTTTTAATAAATGTTTGATTTGGGGTTTAATACTGCTTTAAATCAGCTACTGAAAGTGCTTAAAAAACTACGGGTTTAATATCACTTTAAGTTGGTGACAGGGACTCTTTAGGTAGTAAAGTGAAGTTCGTGAATTTGTTGCACATATAGGCCAGTTATACATTAGTCCGGCTTATCATTGGCAGGAGTCTTGCCAGGTCCTCCAGCAGCACACAGGTTAATGAGCAGGCCTAATCTCCTTCATAGCCAAGTTGTAGTTTGGGACTAGTAAGAGCACTTTCTGCCCCATTAAATAAGGAAGAGGTAAGATTTCTGGTCATGCCTTGAAGAGTTTTCAGATCAGTTTCCGCGTCATTACACGCATGTAATTAATCACGTTGGGCAGATCTGTCTCATTATTAAGAAGCATTTCTCTGATGTTTCAGATAATATGCTCGTAAAGACGTGTATTACATTATGAATGCCAAATGCATTTTTGTGCCTCGCATGCAGTGGATGGTTATTCTAGCCAAGAAGAGTAACACCTATCATGGAGTAAGCTGTAAGCCAACCTGTGATAGGCCCCTTCCAAGAAAAAGGAGCCGTTGAACTCCGGCCTTCCTTTCACTCCTGCACAGTTCAAGAGGCTCCTCTTCTATGTACTGATTTCACTGCACACTGTGAGCTTTTTGCAACGTGCATTAGAAGCTGTACCAAGTCAGATAGAGCCCACCCCATTTCCTTGCTGGAGGATGACTCCAACATATCCAACCTGGGGCCCTCCAGCTGTCGCGGAACTAAAAATCCCATCATTCCTCTGCCTTAGGGAGTCATGCTTGCAGCCTTACAATGACACATGGGACTTGGAGTTCCGCAACAGCTGGGGGGCTGCAGGTTGAACACTGGCCCCTTTTTGAATTTGCGCTTTACACGTTTTTGATGCATTTGTCTGATGTTTTTTTTCATGTGCAGAAACCACACGCCTTGCTTGCTGCATTTCAGGTGCCATTAACAATAAAGAGCACTGCAGGCGCAACATGCACTTTCTTCGCTTTTTATGAACATGCACAAGAATTGCACAATTTTCTTTATTTTCATGTGCTACACAAGTGTGAATGAGCTTACGCCCGTGCGAGGGCGGTGAATAACCACTTGACTACTGGGCATTTTTACCCCCTTCCTGCCCAGGCCAGTTTTCAGCTCTCAGCGCTGTCACACTTTGAATGACAATTACGCGGTCATACAACATTGTACCCAAACTAAATTTTTATATTTTTTTTAGAGACAGATAGAGCTTTCTTTTGGTGGTATTTAATCACCACTGAGTTTTACATTTTTTGCTAAACAAACTAAAAAAGAACAAAAATTTTGAAAAAAAAAGTTTTTCTTAGTTTCTGCTATAAAAGTATGTAAATAAGTAATTTTTCTCCTTCACTGATGTGCACTGATTGGCACTTATGAGGTGGCAATGATATGCGGCATTGATGGGCACTGATAGGTGGCGCTAATGGGCACTGATAGGAATCACTGATAGGTGGCACGGATTGGCACTGACAGGCATCACTGTAGGGCACTGATTGGCAGCACTGGTGGATACTGATTGCCAGCACTGGTGGATACTGATTGGCAGCACTGGTTGGGACTAGACATGTGTGATTAGTTTCGTACGAATCGAAAATTCGTACGCATTTCCGTAAATTCGTACATTCGGGAGGATCCGAAATACGAATTGCTATGCTTCCGAATTTTGTACGACATTTCGTTTACGAATTTCGGATCCGAATTCCGTTACAACGGAAACGTGACTGGTGTTTTGTTGACCAATCAGAGGTTTTCTTCAGCTGCTGAGTGAGGGTTGGGAAAATTACCTTTTTTAATATGGGAGTGGGAGACTGGTACTGGTAGTCAATGGGAGATTCAGAATCAGACAAAATAAGAATGTTCGTTAATTACGATTATTCGTTATGATGAAGTTAAAAAACCCAGGAAGTCAGCACAGCACAGGGATGGTGAGAGCCCCTCCTAATTCATCATAACGAACATTCATAATTGTTACGAAAAGTTAACGAACCTAACGAAAATTCGTATTTTTCAAATTCAAATTTTTAAATTCAAATTGAATTTCGGACACGAATTAGGAAATACAAACTAATTCTAATACGAAACGGAACGAAACAAAACGAATTTATTGACGGCGCACATGTCTAGTTGGTACTGATCTGCACAGATTGTCAGCACTGGTGGGCACTGTTGGGGCTGCATTGATCATCAGGACACTTGCGTTTTTTTATGCGGATTTTGAGTCACATGACCGATGAAAAAACCCACCATACATGCAGTAAAATCCCAGTAAAATTGCGGCAAAATCTGGCATTTAGAGGCAGAAAAAACCCCAATGCCAGCGCATTCAGGAGCAGCAGCGTTTTGGCATAAAAAATGCATGCCGTGTGTAAATGTCTCTAATTGCGTGGTAATGCTAGGCGTGTTTAGCGCTTGAGCGTTAATTTTTTTCAATGGTCAGAATAAACGATTATTCTAGCCAATTAAATGAATTAGCGCCCAAGTGCTTTGGCGCGCCTAGATGCGTTATAAACGTTTTACAAGCGCCGGGCATTTTTTCTCTTTTAAAATGTTGCTGGCGGCAGAAAGGCGTCTAGGAGAGATGGCTAAACGTCCAGTGTGCGTGACGCCTTATGTTTGGACCTTGATTGTCCTGCGTTCGTTGTACTGTAAGCGGTCCTCACTTCGATGTACATGTTGGTCTGAAACAATAACAAAAAACTTTTTTTTTTTTTCTCCTTTAAATAAATAATTTTTTTCTTTGCATAAGCAGCTCACTGAATCCACTAAACGGAACCAGATGTCAGATGTATCACACCATAAATCTTTAAGACGGAGATTACAGCATGCAGCCCTATTCACAAACCCACACACACACTTTTTCAATAACGTTCGGTTCTCTCGGTCATGACTTTTCTTTATGTTTTTGTATACAAGGCGCAGTGTTAACCCTTTGCTGCCTATAGCACAGCCTCAGATCTTCAGGTGAGAGGTCAGATGGGAAATGTTCAGGACAAGTTTGTCAAACGATAAGAAAGTTTTAAATCTTTTTATATTTTGCCCTTCCTGGTTCCTCCCTTACCCTCCTTTTTATAGTGTGCACACAACATTTTTAAATTAAACCTTTCTGCTTTTATTGCATACCTTATTTTGCACCAAGTGACATCATCGCTAGGTTTCTGTACTTCACTATGCAATGCAGGCAGATCATGGCTGCTGGGAGGGACCAGCAAGATGCTGTACAGCAGGCATATGCAATTAGCAGACCTCCAGCTGTTTCAGAACTACAAGTCCCATGAGGCATAGCAAGACTCTGACAGCCACAAGTATGACACCCAGAGGCAGAGGCATGATGGGACTTGTAGGCATTTTGCAACAGCTGTAGGTCCGCTAATTGCATATCCCTGCTGTACAGCTTCTTGAAAATATCATAGTATTCCATCATGATGTAACAAGTGATATGGCTCCTGGCAGGAGTTATGCCAATATCAAAATGCCTTAATGGGTGGATGACAGTTTGGAGGAGTGGGCATTCTTGGGCAGGCTATATTTTCATGCAGACTGCACTAGGTAAACCCACATGTGACATTAAACCTCAATGATTTGCTTTTATTTCATTGGGGCAATATTCCTTTCTGCTGTCAGCAACAGTGGGGCATAGTTCCTGCCACTGACCCTGCCTACGGGACACCCCCTTGACAGTCCTCTCACTGACACCAATGATGGGCCACTATTCCTCTCACTGACACCAATGATGGGCCACTATTCCTCTTACTGACACCAATGATGGGCCACTATTCCTCTCACTGACACCAATGATGGGCCACTATTCCTCTCACTGACACCAATGATGGGCCACTATTCCTCTCACTGACATCAATGATGGGCCACTATTCCTCTCACTGACACCAGTGATGGGCCACTATTTCTACCACTAACACCAACAATGGGGCAATATTCCTCCCAATGACACAAATGATGGGGTACTATTCCTTCCACTGACACCGATGATAGGGCACCATTCACCCCACAGATTCCAATGATGGGACATATTTCCTCCCACTGACAACAATGAAGTGGAGTGCTATCCCTCCCACTGACACCAATGATCGGGCACCATTCCCCCTACTGACACCAATGATCGGGCACCATTCCCCCTACTGACACCAATGATCGGGCACCATTGCCTCCACTGACACCAATGATCGGGCACCATTGCCTCCACTGACACCAATGATCGGGCACCATTGCCTCCACTGACACCAATGATCGGGCACCATTGCCTCCACTGACACCAATGATCGGGCACCATTCCCCCTACTGACACCAATGATCGGGCACCATTACCCCCACTGACACCAATAGTGGGGCACTTCTACTCCGTCTAATACAAATTCTGGGGCATTGTTTACTCCCACTGATGCCAGGGCACTTTCTTCTCCCACTGTCCACAGTCCGGCCCCCCTAAAGTTTAAAGGACAGTAAAGTGGCCCTTTGTTTAGAAACTTTGGAGACCCCTGGCCTAGATGATGCTGGAAAATGAGGTGGGGGGGTCTATCAGACTTACTTGCAGATTCTAATGCACAATGTGAGAAGCTCACAGTGTGCAGTGAAATCAGAGTAAGCAATTTCAGTATAGGAAAGCAGCCTGTACAATTGTGCAAGACTAGGGAAGGCTGGAGTTCAGCTTTAAATTTTGAGTAGAGTGGGGAAGGGTTAGAACCATTGTCTGGTTTTTATTGCTGTCTGATCCCCTTTTTGGACTTTCAACCCCTCTATTCATAGTGTTGTCTATAGTTACCAAAGTAGAAAGTGATAGGAAATGCTAAATTTCACAGGAAGAGAGAGTCTGCCGCATTGAGGAGTAAGTAAATAATACACCTTATTCCTCATCCCCTAGAGGTAAAGTGTTACTAAACCCAGGACTCTGCATTCACTATATCTGGTCTCCCACAGTACACAGAACATGGAAATGCAATTATTTTATCAAATATAAACTGCTAAATACCCTTTCTCATCAGCAGCATATAGCAGTCTTGTGACTTCTATCAGTGTCCAGCCAAGCACTGGTTAAAGCTTGTAGGAGGAGTTTTCTGACTGACCTATGAGACTGCAAAACCCCTGACCCTCAGTCTGGACAGTGCTGATTGGCCCTGTGCTGATCACATGCATTCTCCCAAAAAAAAAAAAAATATTCTAGCATTACACACCAAACTGAGCATGTACAGCCTGACTCCAGAGATTCTGTGTTATCAGGAAATTATTAAGAGTCAGTGGAAGAAGGGGAGGATCAGAGAAGACAGGATCAAACTGCCTTTTTACACAATGCGGAGGATTAACCCCTTAGGTTTCACAGTGAGTATATAACAAGCATGCTTTACTGTATATACAGACTGAATTTACTGTTGTGGGTTTAGTAACACTTTAACGAGCATTTAACCCTTACAGTGCGGGGCACTGCAAGGTTAGTTTTTTGTCATTCCTGGAGTTGGGATTTCATCTCTGGAAGTGTTACTAAACCCACAACAATAAAATCAGTCTGTATATGAGATAAAGCATGCTCGTTATACTCACTGTGGAACCTAAGGGGTTAATCCTCTGCATTGTGTAAAAAAGCTGTTTGATCCTGTCTTCTCTGATCCGCCCCTACTTCCCCTGACTCCAGAACATGTCCGGATAGAACAGAGCCTTTGGAGTCAGGCTGCACATGCTCAGTTTGGTGTGTATGACTAGAGAGTTTTTTTATTTTTCTTGGGAGGGTGCATGTGATCAGCACTGTCCAGATAGAGGGTCAGGGATCCTGGATCCTGATAGGACAGCTCAGTGCAGTATGAAAACTCCTCCTACAAGCTTTAAACAGACACTGATAGAAGTCACAAGCTTGCTATATACTGCTGATGAGAAAAGGTATTTAGCAGTTTATATTTACTTAAATAATTGCATTTCTATGTCCTGTGTACTGTGGGAGACCAGATATAGTGAATGCAAGCTCCTGGGTTTAGTAACACTTTAAGGCAGCCAGAGCCACCTAGGGCATTGGAATGGCACTTAAGGCATGCAAAATAGTGCTAAAGACATGCTAAATTGACATACAGTGATACTGAGAGGCCACTTTAGCATGCCTTAAGTGTTACTTGAAGCTTGATGGATCAGGGCTCTGGACTAGTTGTTGCCTGTTCCTGCAGTAACACAAGGAAGAGTCCTTCTATGTTATAAGTTTCCTTTCTTGGGACATGGGGAGAGGAGTCCTGCTGCCTTATTTGCCAAAAAAACATCCTCCTTGTTTTGTTGATACATTTAAAACTAAAAATAGCCTCCAAAAAAGCAGAGCTAAGTGGTGCCATATGGTCCAGGAAAAGGCACAGATAGCGAGCATGTTAATGGTCTGGGAGCCAATTAACCCAGTGTTGAGTGGAAGACAATTATTGATCAACAAGGCGCAGATGCCCGCAGATTCCGTATCGGAATGACATCACCGAGCGATCAGCCAATCAGAGCGCAGAACACTTGTGCAATCTCCGAATGCCTCGACTTGACCCTCGGGTTAAACTGTTCCATATTTCTCTGTAACTTTTGACATTTGGGCATGCAGATCTGTGCGAGATTCAAAGGCGAAGTTAGCTAATCTCAGGAAGTAGGTTTGTTGAATCTAAATAAGTTATCCTCTAGACTAGAGGATTATCAAACCGCAATTCTCATGAGACTTAAAGGAACAGACACCCTAAATGTTACCTTTGCAAGGACCAATTAGAAGAAAGTACACCCTAAAGAGGTAATAATAAAAAAATTAAAAAAATAAAACAACAAATTTAATATATTGCAGCTTACTAATTCTTAGATGTGGTGGCTGCATTTTTTTATTATTATTATTATTTTCACCTGCTAATCCTGCCAGTAAATCTGTCATTTTTTAACTTACCTTAACATACCAAGCTGTCCAGCAACAGTGGCAGTTAAAAGGTTGAGACAAACCATTTACCACTGACAGGGGTGCTTATAATGATCAGCTTTTATTCATGTAAAACCCATAGGCTAGGTTCACACCTTTGTGTGCCAGGAACGTGCACAAAATCGCTCTCTTTCCCATCAAACACAGAAATATACTGGCCTTTAAGGTGATACTAAACCCAGGACTCTGCATTCACTATATCTGGTCTCCCACAGTACACAGAACATGGAAATGCAATCGTTTTAGTAAATATAAACTGCTAAATACCTTTTCTCACCAGCAGTTAGAGCAGTCTTGTGACTTCTATCAGTGTCTGGTTAAAGCTTGTAGGAGGAGTTTTCATTCCCCCCTGGTGTGGAAAACGTACAGAAATGCCTGCGTGCCTGGCCACTCCTGTAGGTGTGAACCTAGGCGAAAGGTAAAAAAAAACTATAACTGCTTAAAGAGGAACTGCAGTCTGCTCACATAATTTAATAAAAATATCTTTGCCATTCTGAAGCTTCTCTCCAACCACTTTGTATTTTATTTTATATATACTGTGATTCTGTACTCGCCAAATATGCTGCAGAAATCTCCCTCCACTGAGCCTGGCTGCATCCATTTTAACTGTGGGCAGCTGAAGCTGCTGCCTGTTCACTTCCTGGATTTACACAGACACACAGAGACACGCCTCCAGCTCTGCAGCTCTCATTGCCCGTCTTATGACTCATCCCCCTTCCCTTCCTGGCAAACTATCACAGAGAGAGAGCAAGAGAGAGAGAGAGAGAGAGAGAGAGAGAGAGAGAGAGAGAGAGAGAGAGAGAGAGAGAGAGCTGTGCATGATGTCATAAGCCTAGGCAAATGACCAGACAAGAAAGAGAAAGTGGGCTGTATAAGGGATTTACTGGCAGAAAAAAAATGTTTTGCTATCCAAAGTTAAAACAACAACAAGGGCAGAAGATTTAATAGATGGAAAGCTGAAAAAAATGACTAAAGGTCCGCTTTAAAGCCCCTAAATTTAGTTGTTTTTTTTTTTTTTTAAATCGGAACACGAGACACTTCTTACATTTAGACCCCTTTCACAAGGGTTGTCCGATCAGGTCCACCTGTCAGTTTTTCAGGCGGAACTGATCGGACCCTCAGTATTTTCTATGGAACGGCGGATGTCAGTGGACTCCCAGCGCCATCCAATCCAATCCAGTCTGCCAAAATTGACGGATGGTCGTGCTGTTGCCCATTCGCCCGGCGGATTGGATGGGATGCAAACGAACGTGTGGTTTGTTTCCTTTTGATTGCCCCATAGAGGAGAGAGGGACTGTCTCTGTGTCTGCTCTGCATAGCTGCATACTCTGATGTAAGGGGTCTTTGATGGGGATTTTTATATAAAGGGGACTCTGATGTAAGGGGGACTTTGATGGGTACTCTGTTGTAAGGGATATTTGATGAGGACTTCCATGTAAAGTTGACTCTGATGTAAGGGGGACTTCAGTGTAAGGGGGACCTTGATGGGTACTCTGATGTAAAGGGACAGTAATGTTGACTTATGTAAGGGGGTACTCTTATGTAGAGAGAACTCTGATGTAGGGGGACTCTGTTTTAGTGGGTAACTCTGATGTAAGGGGGGGTTCCAATATAAGGGGCACTTTGATGGGGACTCTAATGTAAGGGGGCTCTGATGGGGACTCTCATGTAAGGAGAGACTCTGATGTAAGGGGGACTTCAGTGTTAAGGCCCATACACACGATCAGACTTTTCACAACAAACATGCAAATTACCTGTTTTAAGGCAACATCTGACCGTGTGTACGTTCCATCGGACAAACTTTTTCGGTTTTCATCGGACAAATGTTGGCTGTGCGAACAGATAAACTTTTCTACAACAAAAGTCCTACGTCGGCTAGTCCGATCGTGTTTACACAAATCCATCGGACTTTAGTCCAAAGTACAAACACGCATGCTCAGAACCAATGCAAAAGATCAGACAACAATACAGAAGTTGTCCAAAGGGTGGCGGTAATGAGCTGAAAAACCACGTGATTTGGTGAAAGTT
The DNA here is from genome assembly GCA_037952925.1 of Lithobates clamitans. Taxonomy (NCBI): domain Eukaryota; kingdom Metazoa; phylum Chordata; class Amphibia; order Anura; family Ranidae; genus Lithobates; species Lithobates clamitans. The sequence goes on along the minus strand of JBBGZY010001813.1, from coordinate 320,753 downwards.
GGCTGAAAAAGTCCTGCCGTGTGTATGCATACCAAGGTTACGGCCAACGCCCTTTGGACAGAAATCCACGGAAAAGTTTGTTTGAAGTCCGATCGTGTGTACGAGGCTTTAGGTGGACTTTTTGGTTGAACTAGATGGATTTGTGTCTTTTTTCAACCAGACTATGTAACTTTGATGGAGACTCTGATGGGCTCAAGTTTGTTTGGAAATTCTTTGCTTTTGTTCCAAATCATGTCATACTGAAAAAAAAAAACTTCTAGTATAACGTATTAATTCATTTAAATTTGATTTGCTCATTTATAAAACAGTTTTTTCCAGCCTGCAAATATTTGTAAAACATATGATGTGGCCCTCGTAGTGAAAAGTTTGGGGACCTCTGTCTCTAAAAGCTCTGTTTCATATTGCTAACAACATCTACATTACGGATTTGCACTTTTGTAAGATTTTACAAAAGGTTGCCAACAGGAAGCAGGAATCCTCTTCAATGTGTTGTAATCAGGTGACAGGTTCTCTTTATTAGGATTCCGGATGTTAGTTGTTCATACAAGCGGTGGAGAAAAGTTTCAGGGATTCCAGAGGAAGAGCAGAGGCTGTAGGAGGGGTGAAGGAGGAAAAATATGGAAGAGCTGTACATAGATTATGCAAGATTCGCGTTTTTTTTTTTGTTGTTTTTTATTAATTCCAGATGTTCTTTTTTGGCCAATGCAGGCTGTGAAACCGAGGCTTTCTTTTGGATAGCTCTGCAGATTTATAAAAGCACAAGTAATTACCTTGGGGAACAGGAGAATGTAAAAACATATATTTAAACGAAGGTATATTTCTGAAAATAAACCGATTCTGCTTGGCTTTGGAGGAAGAGCCGTACTTGGCATAGACAGCGGGACTCGGGGATGATGAGGACGGTACGGTATGTGTTCTCATTCATCTGGCCGGGTCACATTGGGGTAAAATGGAAAATTAAAAGTACAGGAAAGTCATTTTTTCTGGTCTTATATTGACTGCTTACTCATAACATAGACCTCCAATCTGATTTCATCGGACCTCTCAGCAAATTAAAAAAATAACATTAGTAAAATTTCTGACATTTCAGTGTACAGCGACAGTATCACAAATTAAAAACCAGTTCTTGAGCTCCAATTCGATGATTTTGCCTAGGTTATCAGTCTAATCACTAGCGATAAGGAAACCAGGCAAATGCTTCCTCCTGCCTGCAGCAGACTACATCATTGGGGGAGATTCATTAAGACCCCTTTCACACTTGGTGGTTTTCAGGTGCTTTAGTGCTTTAGCCTCCACTAAGCGCTTGAAAACCACCTCCTATTTATTTTCGTTCCGAAAAGTCCTGCAAGCAGCATCTTTGGGGCAGGTTGGGAGCGCTGTATTTAGCACTTCCAAATCGCCCTGCCCATTGGAATAAGATGGGCAGTGCTTCCGAAGCGCCTAAAAAGTGTTTCGGAATCAACACAAAACGGGAGTTTTTAACCCCTTCGTTGGGGTTCTAAGCGGCCTGCTAGCAGCTGAAAAGTGCCGCTTAAACATCGGTAAAGCGCCGCTAAAACAAGCACTGCTTTACCGCAAACGTATCCGTGGTCCCAGTATGCAAGGGGTCTAAAACTGGTGCACACAGAGTCTAGTACAGCCGTGCATAGTAGCCAATCAGCTTCTAGGTTTAAGGCCCCTTTTATATTGACAGACCAATTGGGTCTGCCTGTCAGTTTTTCAGGCGGACCCGATTGGACCATCCATAGCTCTCTATGGAGCGATGGATGTCAGAGGACATGTGTCCACTGACACCTCCCGGCTTTCGATCCGATTTGGTCCACTAAAAACAGACTGATGGGAATCCGTTCTCCATCTACCCAGCTGATTAGATGACAGTCCGATGGAAATGGACAAGCAGTCAATTTCCATCTGGCCGCCCCATAGAGAAAAGCGAGCTCCGCTATGCAGAGTGGACACAGACCTGTCATCCGCCTGGTCAGCGGGGATCAGCTAGATGGTTTATTTTCTGTAATGCTAAGCTCTGGAAAACTAATAAGTCCTCCTGTTCATTTACCCCTAGGGTACTGGGAAATGCAGTTTTCCTTTTCTGATCCTGCAGGCTCCTCCACATTGCTAGACCGGTCCCCTCAGCCTGCACTCTGGTGGCCTAAGGTCCTCTGATGTTATCAAGATCGATGCAGGACCCATAGCTCTGCATTGGACTTAAGGATGCCGGGGGATGGGTTGGAGGGGAGTACCATGTGACGGGGGATGGGAGGATCAGGTACACCCAAAAGGAGAAGCTCCGCTCGTCTGCCTCCTCCCCCCTCCGCTGCCACATTTGGCACCTTTTGGGGGGGAGTGGGTACCTGGATTTTTGCCCCCCCCAGCAGCCGGCTCATTTACAAAGCGCAGCACAATTCACGCGTGCGCAATAGGAAACGCATGGCTTCACTGCCAGTTTCCCTTAGCCAAGATGGAGGTGCCAGCACCAGAGAACCCATTCAAGAATCGGCTCGGGTGAGGACACTGCTGGATGCCTGGACAGGTAAGTGCCCTAATAGTAAAAGTCAGTAGCTACAGACTCTGCTTTAAGCTAGCCATAGACGGAGCGTATTTGAATCCGGCAGGCTGGTTGTATCCAAGTTGATTGATCAATCAACTTGGGAACATTCAGACTGCCAATAAATGGTTTGAATCACGGCCTGTTCCTTTTAAACCGGATTTAGAATTAATGAGCCGTTAACCCTTGGAGTGTGGTCGCAGCCCCAATACAAGGGAGGGGGGCTTCTTATTTTCCGGAGTTTAGTTTACAAGATTTTTGATTGTACTGTGCCTTGTCATGTGACTACTGCCAAGGCTTTGGTCACATGGTCTTTGTCAGAGGATCTGATTGATTGACCAGGCAACAGCTTTGCCTGAACAACTTCCTAGATCCTCCATTGACAGAGGTCACATGACCGATACCGTATGATTGGACACAAAAACGCTGAATATTTTTACTGTAGAAAAGATGAATGTATTTTATTTTTCTTCTTCTGTATTATTATATCCTGTTCACATAGAGAATTATATTTTAAATGGCATGAAGAGCAACTCAGGCTTCTATCATCTCTGGCTGTGAGATGCCTTTCCACCGATCCAAGCTGTCTGTCTGATCTGTAGCAACAGGTGGACGGTTGTCATATGTCAGCAGAGACTTTGGCTGTAGCTGTGAGCGATGTCACCCCATGGGAACGGCTTGTCAGATTTCTGATCGTTCTGTGCTATAATATACTGGTGTCATTACTACAGAAGTTTATAAAAGTGTCATCTTCTGTGTGGGTGTCGTCTATCCATATGTAAGCCTCTATTTTAACCTTTAATGGTGGCCATGCACACTTCAGTTTTATTATCCGATCCATTAGCTGTTCAATAAATATGATCAAATCTGCAAACAATCAAATAGGCAATCAAATAGCATAAGTTCCCTTCCAATTGATTTTGTTTGTATTTGATCAAACTGAGTCGCTCAGCCAGGACTGAAAATGATTGATCGTTTTGCACCGATCGGCAGCACTGGGATGCTTTGTTCATGAGTGCACTTGTATTTTGATCGATCAGATGATGACATTACATGGTGGAAACAGAGATGCGATCCATAACTTACAGTCATACCTCAGTGGTGGGAGTCAAAGGGGAGTTTAATTGAATGTGTTGTATTGATTATTGTTTGTCTGTTTATATATGTACTTCTAAAATCAATAAAAAGCAAATAAATAAAAAACAAAACAAAATCTACTTCCCTGTGTGTGACATATCAATCAAATAGATTTTTCACTATAGAGTGATTATTCCTATCGGAAGAGATCGATTGGAAAATAAATTGATCATTTATGGCCACCATAACACATCCCAAGGGAATTTTTATTGAAGTGTCATTTTGCCTGCTATTATTTGGACATGGCTGGTTGGCCATTTATGGACTTCTTATCAAGTGTTAGAGCTGGAGAGCCAAGGAGCTCTAAAAAAGCCTCTCTTACCTTTACCAATGTATGCAAACAATGTAATGTGGGTCCCTTAAAGAGACTCTATTCAGGCCTAAGTAACAGGGTCTCTATAGAATACACCTAATTACTCACTTATACTCACCTCCCCTTTACTCCCCGTTGCTTCTTCCTCTTTGGTAGCTGCTGCAAATAACCTCTATAAGCTCTGTGTCAGAGCTTCCACGGTGGTTCATGTTTGGGCCTGGCGGCTCAGGTACAAGCACTGCATCATGGGAGGAGGTCATGTGCTGGCCTGTACCCAGAAGCAAGGGGTGCACTGCATAGGTGAGTATAAGTGGATCAGATGGTGGGCTGGCTTTAAAGTACATTAATAGCCAGAATAAAAATATTAAAATTTTTAATTTTATTTGTAAACTAGGCACCTAGAGGTGCAGTGTGTAAGCATGCCTTTCATGTGGTTGTAAACCTCAGACGTGATACATGAACAAAGTATATCTCTCTATAGAGTGTACTTATCTCAATTAAGAGCAGTAAGGCTGGGTTCACACTAGAGCTGCACGATTAATTGTTTAAAAAAATCACAATCTCGGTTCAACCCCCCTCACGATCTTAATCCAGCGTTTCCACGATTCTATGTAAACAAGTACAGAGCTGTTCTTTGCTCAGAGTTGTCAAAAAAAATAAAAAAAATATCCAGCAAATGTTTATCAACATTGGTCAGCGCTGAGAGATAGAGAATAGAAGAGATACAATGCATCATTTGGTTCTTTTCAAAGGGATAAACTTCTGTCTATAAATTAGGTCGGTTTAAAGACTTAAAGCGGAGCGCCGCCGAACAAAATTTTTTTAAAAGTCAGCAGCTACAAATACTGCAGCTGCTGACTTTTAAAACATGGACACTTACCTGTCCAGGGCGCCCGCGATGTCGGCACCCGAGGCCGAAGCGTCTCTCCGTCCTCGGGTGCTGCCGCCTCCATCTTCGGTAAGGGAATCAGGAAGTGAAGCCGTGCGGCTTCACTTCCCGGTTCCCTACTGCGCATGCGCGAGTCGCGCCGCGCAATAAGGATGCTCCCTGCTGCCTCTGGGACCCGTGTGTTTCCCAGCAGGCAGCGGGGAGGGAGCAGGAAGTGGCGTAAATAACCGCAGATTCTGCGGCTATCTATGCCGGAAGTGGGTACAGATACCTGTGATATACAGGTATCTGTACCCCCCTCCCCCCTGAAAGGTGCCAACTGTGTCACCGGAGGGGGGAGGGAATCTGATGAGTGGAAGTTCCACTTTTGGGTGGAACTCCACTTTAAAGCGGAGTTTCAGCTGGACCCATGTTTATTAAAAGTCAGCAGCTACAAAAAGTGTAGCTGCTGACTTTTAATAAACAGACACTTACGTGTCCCACGGTCCAACAATGCGGCCATCCAAAGTCTCCGTTCTCTGCCCAACCTGTCCGCGGCACCGGCATTACTACTGTGGGCACTCTGCTGTGACAGCTTGCGGCTGCACAGCCGGTTGAGCATTGCGCATGGGTGAGTTGCGCTGCACATCATGAATGGCCGGGCAATCTTCTGGGACCTGTGATGTGTCCCAGAAGATTGCAGGGAGGGAGGAGTCGCCTAGGTGGCCCGAGCAGAAGTGGGAGCTGGGTACTTGCCAAAACTAGGTACCCCCCCACACATGTGGCATGTCAGGGGGTCAGGATACTTTAGAGAAAGTCCTCTTTTGGGTAGAACTCCGCTTTAAAGACTAAGCCTTTTTCTGACACTTGTTGCTTACAAGTTAAAATCTGTATTTTTTGCTAGAAAATTACTTAAACCCCCCAAACATTATATATATATATTTTTAAGCAGAGACCCTAGAGAATAAAATTGCGGTCATTGCAACATTTTATGTCACACTGTGTTTGCGCAGTGGTCTTTCAAACGCAATTTTTTGGGAAAAAATACACTTCAATAAATAACAAAAAAAAAAAAAACTGAACAGTAAAGTTAGCCAAATTTTTTTTTGTATAATGTGAAAGATGATGTTACGCCACGAGATTCGTGAGAGAATGGTGATCTCTATTCTAAGCAAACAAGTCATGATTCTCATTTTATCCAGAATCATGCAGGTCTAGTTCACACTGGTGCGGATGTGATTCGCACTGCGTTGCTGTGCAGATCACAAATGTGATGCGAGTTCAGCCATACACTTTGTATGGCTGAACTCCTCATGGCTGAGACAGCAGCGCATCACCATTGGCTCCCACTGCTGTCAATCAAAGTCAGTGAGCCAATGTGAAGAGAAAGGGGCAGGGCCAGGCCACAGCTCCGTGCCTGAATGGACACAGGGAGCTGTAGCTCAGCTCGGGTGCCCCCATAGCAAGCTGCTTGCTGTGGGGGCACTCAACAGAAGGGAGGAGCCAGGAGCACTAAAGAGGAACCTGAGAAAAGGAGGATCTAGGCTGCTCTGTGCAAGACCACTGCACAGAGCAGGTAAGTATAACATGTTTTACGGGGGAAAAAAACAACACGAGACTTTAGTATCACTTTAAGTTTACATAGGATCATTCCAGAAACAACTTGTGGCACTCTATCATGCAAATCTTGGCTTCAGTTCTTGATGTTGAGATTGAGATCACCTAGCTCCTACAGCTCACTGTTAGCCCACTACTGATTGAGTGCCTAACCAACCAGTATTAAGATGGAACCAAAGTGCATTATAAGGCTGACGGGTTTCAGGGCTTCTGGGCTGCTATTGCATGAACCAAAATGTACATTTTAAGGTACATAGGCTTATTACAGGTGGGCTATATTATCACACTTAAAAGGATTTACACATATATATTAAACGTGGAAAACCCTCTTAAATCAGATGCTCTTCCAATCCTGTATCATCCAAATTTTGTTTTGCTCAACGCTTCTGGTTCATTTTAAAATTTTGAATTTCTGCAGTCATGTTGCTGGTAGCAAGTGAATGGCAGAGTGACTCCTCCTACAAAATGGACCCACCAATATATGAAGGTGACCTTTATCCATACGCAGTTTTACTAAAGATGTTGATCTGCTCACTCTGGCTCACCATATGGTTCATGTTCCATTCGCAAAATAAATTGTACGTGGAGTAGAGGCAAAGATCGTTTTGTACAACTAAACCTTGAAGAAGATATAATCTAAATGTCAAGGCTGGCAGTGAGTTTATTTTGGCTGACATTTATAAGAAGGAGTCAAAGTATTTTGTGTTTGCTCTAATCCTGAAAGACAAAGCTTAAAGTTGAACCATGCTTTGTTTTACATTTTTAAGGCTCCTGCCTGCCTTCTTCTACCTGCATTTCTCTGATTTCTTTGCTCAGCCTTGTCAATTTCCATTAGACTATTTAATGCCAGAGTTTCCGGTAAGGGTGCTATCATTGGGCAGGAGGTTGGCTGTAAGTGGAGCCATAAAATCCACCTTCTCTAACAAAGTGAAACTAAATCAGAGAGGACCACGGAAAAGGCTTTGCTTTGGCAAAACTTTTTTTTAGTTTTGGATAGAGTGGAGATGGATTAGAACACAATTAGGTTATTATTGCTGTCTTTGTCTTTGCTAGGGAGATTTACCCTATGTATTTGTTCTGTTTACCTATATTATTGAAAGTAAAAGTAAAAGAAAATCCCAAATTGTGGGTTGTCTCCAGAAAAGTAACAGAAGGGAAATCTATGAGGACACTAGTTTTGGTGACCTGGGTGCCCCTGTTTCATCAGATTAGGCGACCCGTCAGATTTTGAAACTGAAGTGACATTCCATTGCCGCCATCTTGCTACACCCCGCACTCATCCACAGTAAGGATACAGTGAGAAGGTGGCTAGCGAACATCTTGTTACACCCACCGGAGTTTTTTCATTTCACACTTACTTTTACCAGTAAACGGAACGAAATACAGTATTTGGAAATCCATATGACTGTTTTGATGTTGAATTAAACATCAGCGTTGTTCTTGAACATTGTATAACAGATGTACCATCCTTCCATCACTGCCGGACCAACCCCATACTCCAAACCCCATACCATTACCCATTAAACAAGACCACACCAAGTTGGAGTAAATATTGGCTGTAGCAGCCTCTTTTATTAACAAATTAAAATAACATGACCGTAAAACATCTGTTACCAAAAAACCCATCAGTCAATACTAGCGTTGGTCTTTGCAGGAACCCCAAACTACCATCTGTTTAATACTGTACTGCGGTACCTTTCAAATATGATAATAGGTCTCTAGCCGACATGCTGGCTCGGAGCCAACCCACTGATCACAGTGCACCTGTTAACCAACTTCCAGCTGAACCACCGTTAACTGGAATACCACCATCGGGACCCAAACCACCGATGGGTCCCGAACTCTTCCTTCCGAGGTGTCTTCATTCACCCGCTAAGACCAACACCTGCCATAATGCCCAAGGGAAAACCTTACCCTTGGTTGCCCCTCCACACCCTCAATGCTCTCTGGATGCCATCCTGCAACCCCAGGGCCCACATATCAATCCCCACCACATTGAGGTGTACCCCGTCACCACGAAGGTATCTCCAAGTATCCACCTCCAGCTCTAAGTACCTGATAACCAGCCCTCCATTCCGAACTCAAACTTGCCCGCGTGGCCGACCCTTGACCCTTCCCTCTTTGACCTAGGCCCAGCCCTAAGAATCACCTCCTCTCCCCCCTCAGACTGCCCAGAATTAGAAAATTTAAAAATGGACTTATCAGGCTGCCTAGGAAGAGTCCCACCAGCCGTAGGTCCCGCCTTCATCGCTGCCGACCGTCTCTGGGGCTCCTCCTCTTCTTCAGACACCGACAGTTCGCCCTCTGACCTTTGCACTGACATCCCGTCACCATCAAATGACAGCCCTCCAGGGGAAGCCTCCCTGGATGCCGAGCATCCGTGCCGCAGCTGGCCCCGCCTCCTCGCGCCGGATCCGCCCACCGACTTCTGCGTCGCCTTACCCGGTCCCGGGGGGGGGGGGGGTCTGCTTTCCTGCCTCCATCCACGGTGCAGCACTCTGTGGCTGCCTCCTGGTGAGTTGGTAGCCGCCGGCCATGGCAGTGGAGGGCCCGGTGATCCTGGCTGAACGATTCCCCCCGCCGAGGCCCCGCCCCAACTGACTCATTGCACTGACTGCTGCCCGGCGGGCCTTGAGGCTGCTCTGGTGCTCCCAGGGCTACCCGTCCGCCGAGCTCCGTCTGTGGGGGGGATTCCTCCCGGGACCTCTACCTGCGAGCACAGCAGAACGCTTTGCGGGGGTCCCGAAGGGGCCCGAATGGGACTCCCTGTGTGACGCTAAGCTCTGGGGGAGGAGTCCGGGGAGAAGCGCTCTGGAGGCCTGGACCTCCGAGCTCGCGAGGACTCCCGCCCCCGATACCGGCAACCGTGGCCTGCTCGCCCAGCACTGGTGCTAGCTGTGTCTGAAGCCATCTAGCTTCCCTGGATGCAGCCTCAGCCTGCAGCTGAGCAAGAAGCTGCTCCACGTCGGCCATGTCTCCTGAAGATTTCTCCTGCACGCTGTGGTGACGCTGGGGAGGGGCCAGCTTCTTCAATTAACTATGTCCCCTCCTCCCCCAAGGCTCTCCCAATCGAGTGAGCCCTCTTATTTTTTATGTACCCTGTTTCCCCTGTCATGTCAACCCTCCGCTATTTTTATTTTATTATTTTTTGCTTCGGGCTTCTCTGTCAGATCAGCAAACCTGTGAGATCAACAGGCTTGCAGCTGCTTTTACAATTCGACATCAAAACAGTCAGACGTATTTAAAAACACTGAATGTCACTGTATAAGTTCAATTTAGTGGTTTAAATAAGTGTGAAATGCCAGACTCCGGTGGGTAACAACATGTCTGCTTGCCACCTTCTCACTGTATCCTTACTGTGGACGGGTATAGCAAGATGGTGACGACGGAATGTCACTTCCGTTACAAATTCTGTCAGGTCGCCGAATCTGACGAAACACCCCCAATGGACTTATTTTGCAGGGATTTCCTCTCACTTCCTGTTTGGCAATGGGACAGGAAGTGAAGCTAAATCTCTGCAATGGGACACAGATGGCGAAAAAAATCTGACAGGGGTTATAACCCTCCCTTACACTATCCAAAATGGAAAAAAAAAAGTTTTACCTACAGTTCTACTTTAACAAAATACCATATTTCCCACTAAAGAAAATCTGTAGGTTCTCCTGATAGGCAACCATTGTCCTATCAACTCTCACAATGCTGTGCCACCACTTTGTTCATTTGTTGAGGTACCCAAAACTTGGGGTAGCATGTGACCCTTTTTACCCCCAGCATGCAGTCCTCGAGTCTAAGATTCCAGTCGAATGCTGTCACATGGGGGGGAGAAGAAGGTCAGGTCCCTGTGTAAGCTCTGAAAAAGACCAAAACAGAGCTTACATAGGGATTGACAAATGGATTGGCCTAAGAGCTCTAGAAAGGTAAACATCAGCGTATGGATGGGGGTTCGGCCTGTCACGTGAACTTGGCCCAGCAGGCCAGATTCCCTCAATCCCAATCAACGTTGAGTCTACTGACCCTTCAAGATTGAGTAGAAAAGCCAGACCCCTGAAGGTGCACCTTTCAGCCCTCCAGCATTTGGCCATCGCCACATCACGTTTGTGGTCAGCTCTACAAATAGGTATCTGAAATTACAGATCTGTTTATACGCCATGCCTATAGCCAACTCGCAGGCTTCGCTGGTCATTAGACATAAGTGTAATAGCTTCAAGCTAAGCCCTGTTATTACTGGCTTAGGTAGGATATAGTATATATGTTTGCACAGAAAAGAAAGGCTGTAGGAACTATTATGAAATCACCCTTCCTAGATTCTGGCCAGGAGTTTCGCTGGCATTTAAACCGTGTTTTAAGCCAGAACTTTTTTCCCTTTTCTTTTTTTTTTGTGATAAAAGGTAACCACAGCAAAACATCATTTTTAACATCTGTGCCGAGTCTCAAATATCTAACGGCTCAAACAGAGAATGACAACTGTTCCCTGTCTCCTTCATGCTGATCTCTGTATCGTTTTTGTGTCTGCCTTTTCGGAGTCAGCCAGCAATACGTATTAACAAATGCCGAATCAAAGAACTTTCCCTGGAGCTATTGTTGGGAAGTGATTTCAACATTGGTAAAGCTCCGGAAATTAGAATAGAACAGAGAACGTCTATTACGTTGCTAACTTTCTAAGCGTTCTGACTAGGGGAGTGTGAGGCAACCGGCGGAGTTCCAACCACTGGAGGATGACAAGTTCCAGCATCGCTGTCTGCCATTGGCGGAAGGATCAGTTTTAGTTTACCATTTTTAATGTTTATAAGATTCCAAATTCAGCTCTTCAGGCTTTTGGGCGGTGGTGGATCTGCACTGGCCACATTGTGAAAAGAACGTCTTTTAAAGGTGTGGGGTTTTTGAATTGTGTTTGAAGACTTCCAGATCTAAGGTATACTTATGTTTAAATAAAACCAGTCCTCTTTCAGCTAAGGAAACAAATCTATCTCTGTTAGTGATGCAAAGTACTGTAACCCCTTGCGACCAATCAGATGTAATCATTCTGTGGTTTATGGTGGCAAAAAGCTGACGGTTTTTACTGCTTGCTGTTTTTTTTTAACTATGTTAAAGTGGAGGTTGCTGTAGGCACCTATAGATGCAAAGGTTGGCATAGCATTTGTGAAAGTGCCTTTTGTGACTTAGCGGCCCACAGGAAGCTAGTGGAGGTCACTTGAGTAGCAGCATCTACTTCAGTAATTTTCAGCTTTCAGAACAGTGGTCTCCAAACTGTGGCCTTCTGGCCTGATGCAGCCCTTTGCTTGCCTTTATCTGACCCTTGGGGGACTGTTCCCTTCCCACCGATGCAAGGCACTATTTCTACCACAGACACCAATGATCCTCCCACTAACACAAACAGCGGGGCCACTATTCCTTCTACTAACACCAATAGTTGGGCACTATTCCTCCTACAGATATCATCAGCGGGGCACTATTCCTCCTACTGATACCAAGGATAGACACTATTCCTCCTACTGATACAAACGATGGGGCACTATTTCTTTCAGGACACCAACAGTGAGGCACTAATCCTCCCACTGACATCAACTGTGGAGTACTATTCCTCCTACAGATACCATCGATAAGGCTCTGTTCCTTCCACTGACACCAACAATGGGGTCTTTGTTCTCCCACTGACACCAACAATGAGGCACTATTCCTCCTACTGACACCAACAGCAGGGCACTATGCCTCCAACTGATTTCAATGATAAGGCGCTATTCCTCCCACTGACACATACACTGGGGTCCTTTTCCTCCTATTGGCGCTAACAATGGGGTAATATTTCTCCCACAGACCCCAACAATGGGGCACTATTGCTTCCACTGACACCAATGATAGGGCATTATGACTAAAGGCACCAATGTAATTTTTTTAAACTCCCACTGACCATCAAGCCTGAGACAATGTCTCCTCCTACTGGCCACAGTCCGGCCCCCCTAAAGCCTGAAGGACCGTTACTGGCCCTTTGTTTAAAAGGTTTGGAGACCCCTGTTCTAGAGGGATCCCCAGGTATGGTATATGCACAGTTAATAATGTGAAAAGTGCCATACTTGGAATTCTTTTTTAAACAAGGGTTTAAAAATGAGAAACCCTTAAAGAAGAACCTCACCCTTACCATAAAAGATGGGGAAGGTCCGCTTGAAGTGACTGTGTAGATGTACAATAATTGTGTTTCAGTCTTTGAAAAATATGCTCCCAGATGGCTAATCTCAGACAAGGGAGTTGATGAGTTTGGTTGGATTTTCACGGTTCATTGCTGTAGTCCCTTTGTGATAAGGCTGATGCAGAGTTGTTGACCATATGTAGAAATTTGTTGGGTCACAAAGCACTACTATGAAAAAGTAGAGGCCATGCTTTATGGAAGTTGTTGCAACTTAGATGGCATCCTTATTCTAGCAGCTAGAATCCCAAAAGCTGATACTGGTGACTGAGTTCAAAATCAAGTGAACCTTTTCCCAAAGGAATTCCACGTCAGGATGTTTGGCCGCTGCCATTACAAGGTTAGGAAATGTCGCAACAGTTGAGAACGCTTTTCAGTCTGGCAGCTGTTGGTCTGGTGGAGATGGCATGTCAGAAGTAGCACATATAGTATTCATAACAAATGACTTCCACCTAAGACTGAGCCAAATCAATCTTATTTACTTAGGGATTTAGACATCCTTAGATCATTGAGCCTTCAGAAAATACAAGGCAACAACTCTATCATTCATACCAAGCTAGCTTATAGAATAGCTGAGGAAATGCATCTTACAAATTAACTGGAGAAAAGGGGAATAAAGATAAAAGGCTTTACTTGCAGTCTTGCTTGATTGACCTGGGTTTGTTAGGCCAACCAAGGTTTTTTTTAAATTACATACAATTTTTTATTTTATTTTTTATTTTTATTGTTGCCTTAATTTTCACAATTTTAAGTCCTTCAGTAAGGGCCTGTACACAAAGGAAGATCTGTACAATTATTAAAGGAAATCTAAAACCGAAAACAAAAAGTCTTTCTATACGGGGTCTGCATTAGTTTTCTATTTTTAAGCTAGAACATTTTCAAAAAGTACAGATAATACCTGTTGATCTTGTCTGAAATGCCCCAAAAATGGCCCTTGTAGCACATCCTGCGAGCTAAACTGATATCACAAACAATGTTACCTTCCTTTCAAGCTATCTTCTGTAAACTACGACCCCCCCCCCCACTCCCATGCAATGGAGATGAAAAGGCAAGATGTGTTTTTAGTCCAAATTAGGAGAGCACCCTGATGTGACAACCATGGCTCCCTCAATGGTGGAGTGATAGCCTAGGGCAGGGATATGCAATTAGCAGACCTACTCCAGCTGTTGCAAAACTACAAGTCCCATGAGGCATTGCAAGACTCTGAGCCACAAGCATGATACTCAGAAGGAGAGGCATGATGGGACTTGTAGTTTTGTAACAGCTGTAGGTCCGCTAATTGCATATCCCTGGCCTAGGGCAAGATTTACTAGGTAGTGTAGGATGTGTTACTGGCAGGTTTACTAGGTGAAAATAAAGTGAAACAAAAATGGAAACTAGTGCTGCTACCACACCTGGCAAGCTGCAATATATTAAACTTTTGTTTTTAGTTTCCGATGAGCTTTTTGGGCTATTTAGATTGTTACAGTGTGATAGGCATGGCATTACTGCAACGCACACACACAGGGTATGTCGCGCCATTCATTTACCAAGCCCAACACCTGAAAAACAACCCCACAGCATAATCCCCCCCCCCCCACCACCACCACCAAATGATTTGGACAAGTGCACAAAGCAAGGTCCATAAAGACATGGATGAGCGAGTTTGGGGTTGAGGAACTTGACTGACCTCAACCCGATAGAACACCTTTGGGATGAATTAGAGTGGAGACTGTGAACCAGGCCTTCTCGTCCAACATTAGTGCCTGATCTCACAGATGCTCTTCTGGAAGAATTGTCAAACATTCCCATAGACTCCTAAACCTTGTGGACAGAAGAGTTGAAGCTGGTTTAGCTGCAAAAGGTGGGCCAACTCAATATTGAACCCTACAGACAAAGACGGGCGTCCCAATACTTTTGATAATATAGTGTAAGTATATATATAGATATATATATATATATATATATATATATATATATCTATATATATTACCTCTCATACATCTATATTATACATTTTCCAGATGGGTGTGCTGCATCCAGTACAGGAATCTAAAGTCTCCTGAACTGCATAGATACGAACAAGTCCTAACTACATTAATTATCTCATCTCCTACAATGCGACTTTCAGTATAATCCCATGTTACAATATAACATCAAGGCTATGTTGTACAAATCATTATGTCTTCTATATAAAAGAGCTAACAATAGCTTGTTGCCCAGAGCATATGTACTAATGTCACTAAGATATCACAGTGTTCGATGAGTGATGTCTCTTTTTGAATAGCCTGTAACAAGTTCTCCTTCTAAGAAGAGAAGAGTTGCTTTGCTTATTGCACATCCTCCAGGCCATTCTAGTAAGCCATTCCTTTACAGAAAAGTGGGATATCTTCTCCATCACAATGAAGACATGTATACAAGCAATAGAGAGCGGTGACACATGCAAATTGAAACCTTTGTGTGTTCCAGTAAATGTGTTGGGGCTGGATCAGCCACCCCGGGTCACACAGATCTTCAGTTTTTATGTTTGATTCATGATGTGTTATGTTAGCTCTCTAAACAACTATATAGTAAAAAATGTCTGATTAGCTCAAATATGCATTCACTGAAACATTGCAAAACGTGTTGGAATTGGACTATATGCAATCAGTATTAATCCTGATATAAATTCCCATTGACATGTGCACATCAGCTGAAATGTATAACTTGGGCAGGCTGGTTGTGCACAAACTGAATAAGCCGGTATTCACTATCCCTCTAAGCCAGCCTTTCTCAACCTTTTTATCTCAGAGGAACCCTTGAAATGATTTTCAGGTTTTAGGGAACCCCTGGTAGGATTATTCCATTGGGGATCATTTGGAAAATATCCCTTAAGGGCAGTACACACGATAAGAATATCGGACAAATGATCACATGTTTTTTTCTTTGATTTTGCATGCTAGTCTCATATCAAAAATAAAGAGGTTACTCAATTTACAAAAATTTTCGTACAACAGAATAAAACTTTGGAAACTATGTACAAAATCGTATGATCTAGTATCATACGAGAAACATTTTAGCATTTGTCCCTTCGGATAATTTTGGATGTACTGACGTAGTCGGCTCTCGAAAGCTGTGTATTAACGATCCGATTATCGTACGATCGCATCAAAAGTGGTATTTTTCATCTGGTTTTCTGATCGGATGTACTAGGCTTTACACTGGTGGTGGTAAGTGGGAAGAAAGCTGGCTCTGCCAAGTGGCATTGGACCTGGAACTATGCAGACACCATCAGATGGGAGATTAGTTAGCCAAAGCTCAAGAATCCCCTAGTCACTTCTGGTGGATCCTTGGTTGAGAATGGCTGCTCTAAGCCCTTTACGCAGTCAGTCATGGCCATAGCTTTGAGGTTTGAACATTACATTAGATTGCTCAGTTCTGTAGATATCTCCACAAGCTTAGATGTCCAGCCCGATTAGGTGATCATCCCATGTCTATGGTAGCTGCAGACAGCTCTCGTTCTTGAGAGGGAATATAAATAATAACATTTTCAAAGACTTTGTATGAAAAGTGTTCTTCCTGTCTAGATAAACACTAGAGCAGTCTGTCCATACCTCCTTCCTCCCATTGGGCGCTAACATAAGCGTTTATGTGCAAGCTGGGCAAACAATGTGTCTGAGGATGGTGGACACCATAAGAAGTCCCCTGTGGATGACTTAGAACTTTTCCTTGCACTCAATTGTTTTTGAAGTTTACTCTTACTAAGTTGTCTGGATGTGTACAGCCAGATGTTCATTTTAGTGGTTTCTTGGACAAATGCTTCGCTGTTGTGAATTATTTAATATAATTAATACCAGGATGTTTTTCTGTCTTTAAGAAAATATTTTCTTTGGAATAATGAGTAACACTTTTACAGAACATCTTGTGCTTCAGTACTGTAGTAGATTGTTTCATGCATAACACCGCTTGAGTCCTTGAAAAATTGGAGAATTTCTTGGATGGTTGAAGACTGCACCTTGCCCTAGAGGTTTACGTTATAGACCACTCTTCTCGTTAAAGAAAATTTGCATCCCAGTGCTGCTCTGACAACCACTCAAGTCAAGTGTGGTACCTTAACAAATGGGGGAGCATGTCTTTACCTTTCCTCCTACCATGAAGCACTGTGTGCTTGACTGGCCAGTTGCCAGTACCAAATGCTAACATATAGGTATGGGTCCTTAGCCCTGTGCAAGCTTCAACCTGACTTACTGGGAGTTCACAAGGAGCTCTTTCACTTGGTGCATGGAGGTGAACGGGGCAGCAGAGGGAAAGTAAGCACTAGTAGTGAACTTGCTACTTGCCCTGAATGGAAGTATGGGTTGCATCCACCAATACCTGAAATAACAGTTTTGGGTGGAATGATACTTAAATTCCCTTACTCATCAAAAAAAAAAAATGAAATTTAACAGGTTGATGTGGGTAACACAGATGTCTTTGGTTCATGAGGTCCTCAGTGATACAGCTAGTTACTAATACTATACAGGCGGTCCCCGGGTTACAAACATCTGCCTTACAAATGACTCCTACTTACAAATGGAGGGAGACAACAGGAGGTGAGAGGTAATCTACCCCTTGTAAGGGAAATTCACTCCTGTATAAGTTATCCTGGGAAAAAGGTACCTCCACTGAAACTTTATCACCAACCCTTGTTTCCACAACAACCCAACATTTTAAAAATCTGATTGTCATAGGGACAAAAAAATGAGGTGAAATCTTCTGCACAGGGGCACAGACAGCAAAACAAATGACACAGGGCTGTTAACCCTTCCCTATGCTATCTAAAAAACATAAAAATATTTTTTTTTGGCTGGAGCTACTCTTAAAAAATGTACCTGTTTCGACTTACAAACAAATTCGACTTAAGAACAAAACTACAGACCCTATCTTGTTTGTTACCCGGGGACCGCCTGTATAGTGATTCAGACTACATAATGACTGTGCTCTCTTTGCGTGCGCCGTGCGTCATTCTTAGTCCCCCATTCACATTTGAGTGTAGCGCCTGTAGGGAATTTTGAGGGTTTTTTGTGCATTTTTCACGCATTGTAAAATCAGTGGGGCTAAAAGCATCCTATTCTGCTATAAAAGTAGTTCATGTACCATTTGGAGCTTCAGGGGTTGAGCTACACAGGCATCTGAATGCTCAAATGTGAACGGGGGATTTGGCTTGTTGCACGTTTTGCAGCTTTAAGCTTCAGGCTACAAAACACTTATGCTGTGCACACACGACCGGACTTTCAACGAACTGAATCACGTCGGACTTTTCAACTGACTTTCGACAGACTTTTCGGCGGACTTCCGTCGATTCGGACTTGTCTACACACAATAACACCAAATTCCGACGGATTCGACCGTGATGACGTACGACCAGACTAGAATAAGGAAGTTCATAGCCAGTAGCCAATAGCTGCTCTAGCGTCGGTTTTCGTCCGTCGGACTAACATATAGACTAACTGATTTTTCGACCGGACTCGAGTCCGTCGGAAAGATTTGAAACATGTTCTAAATCGAAAGTCCGTCACATTTTCGTCAGAAAAGGTCCACTGCAGGTCCGATGAAGCCCACACACGGTTGACTTGTCCGACGGATTCGTTCCGTCGGACAAGCTTGGTCGAAAAGTCCGGGGCGTGTGTACACGTCATTAGGTGTTAATGAGGTTTTAGACTTTTTTTGAGTGCCCCTTGGTCTTTATTTTCCATGGGGTGATTGTCTATGGATGGTACTATTTGAGCAGTTGTTCCCTATGATCTGTACAGATCAGTGCAGGCTCAATGCGAGGGCACATAGAATTCCATTGCAAAGTGTTAACACAAAGTGTGGTAACATGGTTAACTTACCACAATGCATGTTATGCCGCGTACACACGACCGGTTTTGCCAACACGGTCAAACCAAAGTCCGACCGTCCAGAACGCGGTGACGTACAACACGTACGACGGGACTAGAAAAAGGAAGTTCAATAGCCAGTAGCCAATAGCTTCCATCTCGTACTTGCTTCAGAGCATGCGTCGTTTTTGGTCTGTCGGAACAGCATACAGACGAGCGGTTTTCCCGATAGGAATTGGTTCCGTCGGAAATATTTAGAACATGTTCTATTTCTAGGTTCGTCAGAATTTTCTAAAGGAAAAGTCAGATGAGGCATACACACGATCGGAATATACTATGAAAAGCTTCCGTCTGACTTTTCTGTCGGACATTTCGCTTGTGTGTACGCGGCTTTACTAGAATAACGTGTGTTGTGTCACGGCAGCCCATTTATTTGAAATGGCTCCCTTATGTACTTAAATGCACAAAAAAGGCAAGTTGCATTACATGCACCACACATTACAATGTGCTGAAACACAATGTTCATTAAGGTGAAATATTAATGGCATAGCAGCACCAGAACGTGCAATACGTGCCTTTTTGCTGGTTGTGCCTTCCTTACCCTTCCGACTGATCACCAACTGGGCACCTCCTCCCTCCACACCCTACTGGACACCCCCCCCCCCCATCACTTCGAGATGCAATCATGTAAGTGAATAACCCCTTATTCATATAATAAATACCCTTATACACTCTGCCTCACTGCCCACCCCCGTCATTCTGGCCCTCCTTAGTTTCACTTTTGCTCTGGGCCATATACTTTCCATCAGCACAAAGGTGTGAACAGAGCGTGTATTATGGAAGATCTGTATGTGTTGCCTATAGCAACCAATCACATTTTGTATAGTTTGGTAGGAGATTGTAACTGCTTTGGTCCCCGCAGGTTGCAGGAGTTTTTCTCTTGGGCTCTTTGATAAATGAGACCCTCTATGTTTTCTTGTAAGATTCTTTATCCTGTCAGTCAGAGTCAGCCATGTTGAACGAGACAAGCATTTGATGTTTTCGTTTGGAAGCCAAATGATTGTGCAGAGGACAGAGGTTAGCCAGGGACCATGGCCTGCCGTCTGTGGCTACACCTGTTAAGTGACTGGCATATTTGGAGGCGATCGGTATAAATAGCATTAGCAAGCCTTCAGTTTGATAGAAACATTTCACGGTCCCTTCTGTTCTACCCAGGACAGCTGGCTTTAGCTACAAATAGGGGAATTCCCAAGTTTCCATGTATAAAACCAGTCACGTCTTTATATTAATGACAATAAAAAGGCTTGCTCTGACCTGCAAGAAGACTTATCCCCCTCCCGTTGCAACCCATAGCTCAATAATAAGTACGTTAGCTCTATCCTTTACCTCTTTTTTTGGACTGTGAAAATGGAAAGTAATAGTAAATTAGAGACTTGGGCAACATGATAGACTTTTATTGAAACAAGATGCTCCCCTTTATATCACATAGATGCAGATTAAATACTTGAAGGGATGCTTTTTATTGGCTTTTTTAATAAATATCATTATATATTGTATACAGTACTATTGGATATGATACTTTGAAGATGCAAGAAAGTTTAAATTAGAGAGGTACAACACATTTTCTAATAAATGTAGAGGTGGGATACTCTTCCAGCTTTTTAAAAATGTGCTTATAGTTATGGTGATGTGAAGACAGGTGGTAGCCAGGCACTCAGTATAACCCTAATGCCGTGTACACACGAGCGGACTTCTCGGCGGACTGAACTCCGAAGGACTTTTTAATGGAGTTCCGACAAAACGGACTTGCCTACACATGATCCCACCAAAGTCCGATCGTTTCGAACGTGATGACGTACGACGGGACTAGAAAAGGAAGTTCAAAAGCCAGTAGCCAATAGCTGCCCTTGCGTCGTTTTCGGTCCGTCGGACTAGCATACAGACAAACATTTTTTTCAATAGGGATCGAGTCCGTCGGAAAGATTTGAAACATGTTCTATTTCTAAGGTCCGTCAGATTTTTCGACAGAAAAGATCCGATGAAGCCTAAACACGATCGGAATGACCAGTGGATTCGTTCCGTCGGACCTTTTCTGCCGGAAAGTCCGGTCGTGTGTACGCGGCATAAGGCTTCATGTACACGGGACATTTTTACAAACTCTCTTAAATGATTTAACTTGACAGATAGTAACCCACGTTTAAAAAGTCAGTTTTGCCACGTTTACATGTCGTGTTTAGCCGCGTTTAGAAGCGTAAAAAATATATATATATATTTTCAAAATAGCCAAAAATGAAAAACGCCTGTAAACGAAATGCAGCTAAACACGAGTTACCGCGTTTAGCCGCGTTTAGAAGCGTTTGACGCTTGAAATGCCTGTAAACTCAGCTTCTGAACGCATTTTTTTTGCGTTACAAAAAATGCTTCTAAACTCAACTGCCTAGAAACTACTGTAAACGATCCTGGATGTACATGGACAGATAAGATAACATAGAGGAGAGTTCAGGGGCAGCTGAAACTCCCAACTGCTCCTAAACGTCCGTTTACCAGCAGCAGTGTACATGAGGCCTAACTTTCCCCCCGACGCATGCATGCTTTGTACAGTGGGAAATCTGGAACTTGCTTCATGCTAACACGAATTCCACTGCTGGAACATATGTGGCTGTATCAGATGTACCGCAATGACTAAAATAAAACAAATATACATGGGACTGTCTGTGGTTTGACAGAATTGTTCCTGTAAGTCTCTGTCCCCATTCTCACTTATGTTGTCTCAGGCTCATGAAGTCATTTGTCAGAACATTGTTCAAAGAACCTTCAGTATGTCAAGGAATGCAAATAAAAAATTAATTACACCATACAGAAAGGGTGGTAGATATCTCTCTGAAAATGTTAGGTTGTCTAGCCTAATGGGATTTGTTAAAGTGCCAGGACCCGGGACGATTCTTGGGTGACATTAACGTGCACTTGTTCTGTTTAAGGCTGACAAAGTCCTATGTTGCAATGTTCTTACAAGAACCTTTAGTGTTTGAAGGAAGGCATATAAAAAAATGAATTGCGCCATACAGAAAGGGTAATCATAGACAGGTAGATATAGCCAAGAATAGTGGGCTGCCTAGCCTCATGAGATTTGACCTGGGGCAATTCTTGGCGACATTGATGTGAACTTGTGTTGTCTGAGGCTCACAAAGTTCTGTGTCAGAATGTTCTTGCAAAAATCTTCAGTATATTAAGCAAGGTATAAAGAAAATGACTTACAACATACAGAAAGGGTAGTCATAGACAGATATCTATCCCAGAATGTTGGACAGGCCAGCTTCATGGGATTTGTTAGAGTGGCAAGACCTCCTTGGGCGAATCTTGGCTGATGTTACCGAGGGCTTGTGTTGTCTGAGATTCACAAAATCCTGTGTTAGAATATTCCTACAAGAAACTTCAGTGTGTCAAGGAAGGCATATACAAAATGATTTACACTATACAGAAAGGGTGGTCATAAACAGATAACCATGCAAGCATATCCCCACTGAATGGGGAAAAAAATTGGAGTTCAACTTTAAGCATGACTGCATATGGTCTTAGATGCAGAAGGGCATCCAGTGTCCAGTGGCTTTCAAACAGTGCTTTTGAAAAAAGACAAATCCTTGGGGGACCAATCACAATCAGGAATATTCCAAACACTGCAGCAGACACACCTCCCCTTCTTGGCAGCACAAGTCTATGTAAGGGCACTTGTTCTGAGTGGTGTGGCTGCTACTCAGCTCTGCCAGCACAGTGCACTGCAGTGTGAGGGCAGGTACCAGCATTTTCACTGAGAGAAATAGGTATTAAAAGGCATTTCCAATCAGAAACTACTCACAGACCAAACCCTGTAAAGGTACAATATTATAAAGAGATAAAAGGGTGTGATGCACTCATTGGGCTTTAAAGCTAAACTCCCTACAGAGTTACATTTAAATATATTCCTCAATAGTCACAGCATATATAAATACACTTTGTTTTCACCACTTACCATTGCAAACCCAGATATTTAATTATAGTAAGTAGCAGTAAGATCACCACTGTGCTGTACATGGCCTGTAAAGAGAGCGGGGGGCGGGGGGGGGGGGCACAGCAGGTCCACCCACTACAGGAGGGGGCGGAGACAAGACCAGTCACTCTGCAGAAAGAGAGAGAGCAGCAATGACCGGTCTTTATTAAAGAGGGAAAGTGCAGGTGTTGTTCCATGCTGAATTACTGCACAGATCAGGAATTCAGCTTTAACACTCTCAGCTGCCTTGACTTAACGTTTTTTTTTTTTTTTTAACCTAGTCAATATTATTGGGGATGAAAAGAGTGAATATTATATACAAGCTGGTGTTTGTTTGCAGATCGCATGAGCTCAGATGAGTGCAGGGGATCTGCGATTCAGGTATTTGTTTAGACCAGAAACAGATGTTTATGCTAATTCATCCAGCTTTGTGCAGAAGTATTCCTGAGCCAAATTATGAGAAGCCGCATAGCTCAAGACTGATAAACGTGATTGTTTCCCAGCTTTTCGGGCTCCTCTTTGCAGTTGATTACCCCTCCTGCTTACGCAAGGACATGCCTAATATCACCTGTTAGTAATTAGGAACAATCCCACATTCCAGGCCTCCAAAATGGAGTTCGAGTACCAAGGGATGTCAAGCCTACACCACATGCTGTCAGATCAAGTGATGTTCTCCAAATGCTTTAATACCTGGAAAATACAGAAAGGCAAAGAATAGGGTGTAGGATCCGGGGTTTAGCGCTAAAGCTGACCGTAGACAGACAGATACATTATCTTTCTGAGAAGGACAGTCTGCTTGCTATTAAACAAGTCAGAGTGGCTTTATCGGGTCTTGTCACGAAAATGACGGTTGTACATTCTCAGTACTTTTCCCCTTTACTTAAATCAGGCATGTCCAAAGTCCGGCCCCGGGGCCAATCGCTGCCTACGTTTCGGTTTAATACGGCCCCCCTGGTGATTTGGATATGTATATATCTTTTGTGGCCCTGATGAAAACTGATTCTTCGGTAGTATACTCAGGAAGTAGAGGAAATGCCCTTAATGAGCCACAGACAAATAAAAACACAACAAAGATGTGACCTCTTTTCTATCCAAAATGAAAAATAATGTGGCTGGAGATAGACTTTAACCTCTACATTCCCTGAACATCACGAACAATCCTCTGATCTGATGCAGTGATTGGACTTTCTATGGCAAGCCTTGCAGTGCAGCTTTTTTTTCCTGTTTTTTGCTGCACCATAGTCTATTGCACCAACATTCTTACTGGCCTCGGTGTGAAAGCTCATCTCACTGGAGGTCTATCTGCCAGCTGTTGTGCAAATCTTCCTAATCCTTCAAGTGCTGGCAAGTTCTTGCAGTTTTTGGAACAACAAAGCAGAAACTCAAGACTACAGCATGTCGAATTTAATGAAATCATATACCCCAAGTAATGACGAATACATTGGTACCAGCCTCCTGTGTATAGCGTGGTAAATTTATCAATAATGTATTAAGTTAATTAATGTTACGAGAGATGTGATCTCGAGGAACACTTTCTTTGTCTAATTTGATCACTGATTTCATTGCTGTACCTGTAGATCCATAGGTTTTTTGTGTTTTTATTTATTTGTTTATTAAAATGCTTAACCTACGCAGTCTTACCCGAAGGCCTCGATGCGCAAAACAAAAGACATTGACATTAAAAAACCATAGGAGAATCAACATACCAGCATGACAACATCCAGAATAAAAGCCTGGGGGTCTGTCCATCACACCATTAAAATTAGGTGACTCCAAAAGCTTGTACAAAAAGTACGGTTTTCAATTTCTTTCGGAATTTCAGAAAGTCATTCTCAAGTCTCAGTTTCAGAGGTTCCAAAATTCAGCTTCTTGTACTTCACTCGTTCTCCCTCCACATGTTTTCTTTTTGAATTTTGGAATCTTCAATATGGCCAAGTTCGCCGATCTCAAGGATTGGGTAGCCACATACTTGATGAATTTTTCCTTCAGGTACTCTGGGCCACATCCATGCAATGCCTTCCAAGACATCCAGTCTTTAACCCTAATGCCTTTTGACGTCTTTTTATTTGCAAATTCCTCTCTTCTAGGTTGGAATTAATACATCTGCATCAATATGCTCTTTAACTTTCAACATTCTGTGATAGCATGAAGTTTAAAAACCCATATCTATGAATATGGTCTTGGCCACCTCCCAGTTATTGCAATCAAGGGTATTGTTAATACTACGGCATACATAGACATTTCTGTTCTAGTATAATTGAGCCCCCCCCCCCCGTTCCATCAAGACATGGTTTTGATATGAAGGATCTCAACCCTTCGAAACACCTTTGGGATTAAACAGAAAGCACAATGGGAAGCCAGGTCTTCTCATCCAGAATCACTCTACCTGACCTCACAAATGTTCTTTTGGCTTAGTGAGCACAAATTCCCACAAACAGACTCCAAAGTCTCATGGAAATCTTTCCCAGTAGAATGAAGGCTGCCGTACCCTCAAAGTGGGCATATTACTGCCCATAGTTTTGGAATGGGACATCCAACAACCTCCAATGGGCATGAAGGTCAGGGGCATACAATCTTTTTGCCATGTTGTGTAAATGTTGCCTTGCTCCACTATGTTTTTGCCTACCCCACCGCTATTGATGGATGTGTGAACCTGGGTATGGACATTTGCCTTGTGTCCTGATGAAAGATTTGGGTTTTTGACACACTTCTGATTTGGTGTCAGCTTCCAGTTTCAGCCTTGGGGATGTTAGGTGTTTACCATGGCAATAGTGGAGCTGGTTGACATCTGACCTCTTTGGCAACTGTGACAACCAGGTTGCATGTATCATAGTGGTTTATGGCCAGTTCAAGTATGTGAATGTCCTTTGACTTTTCTCTGGTCTTGTATTGCCTGCTTGTGGTTTTGATTAATATTTATATATATTAATTGATTGACATTTTGAGGGGTGGTCCTGCAGCACAGGGGATTTGTGATTGGTCAAGCTGGGTATTTAAACCGTGTTTCTATGTTAACTTGTCACTGCTGCCTCGGGATCCTCAGTGGCCCCTGAAAGATTGCATGCATTATGTGGTGGCAAATCAAAATAAAGTTTCCTGAAGAAGCCATATTCTGGCGAAACATGCTGAGTAAATATCGTTGTACAGTATATTTCTAATATATTTGCCCATTCTTGTGAAAAAATTTTTTTTAAAAAAGATTATTATATCTATTTTAATGTATGAAATTTAATTTGTTACATTTTAAAATATACAATAGTCTAGTATTTCATTTAAGGCACTTTAAAAGTCTCCTTCTCCAATACTTCTATTGTGGTGAAAATTTAAAACTTTGGTCTACACACACTCATAGGGATCTATATCAAAAAATTCTACACCACGATTAACCCTTATATTATGCCCAATATGTTTATTTCCTATGATCATCAGCACCATCTAGTGGTCATTTACCAGATTGAGGTATATCTGGAAAATACCACATTATGGCCACTGGATGGAGCTGACAATTATAAGAAATAAATATATTAGAAAAATTTACGGGCAATATTCGTGACAGTTGAGTAAATGCTTATAAATTCGCACACTGAATTTTTTTTTTTATAAATAGACCCCCATAGTACTTAGTAATTTATACCTTTCATTCTTCCTCGGCTCCCAGCTATTATCCTCAGGGCATGCTGAACTGTTGATAGCAGAAAAACAAACCCTCCTGCGCACAAGTGAGTTACCAGGTGGACTAAAAGTTTGTGCTGGAAAATGCTTCAGACCTCGCTGTCCTCAAGGATAGGGAGATTATAGTAGTCAGAGAAACAAGAAGAAAAAGAGGGCGCACCAGCCTTGTGCATTATCCTTAAACGTCTTTTTTATTAAAAATTAGATAAAAATACTACTCACAAACATGTGGGAAAAAGTTCGCAAATTCAAACGATCTCCAGATGACGACAATTAGCAGACAAACAGACTCCAGATGGTAACACAGGAGATTTCCAGGGCCACTGCCAGCTGACGCGTTTCGAATGGATACCTTCTTCCTCAGAGCCTACAGATGTTTGTCGTCATCTGGAGATCGTTTGTATTTGCAAACTTTTTCCCACATGTGAGTAGTATTTTTATCTAATTTTTAATAAAAAAAAGATGTTTAAGGATAATGCACAAGGCTGGTGCGCCCTCTTTTTCTTCTTGTTTCTCATGCTGAACTGTTCATTCCTTATCTGTTTTGAAAAAAAAAAGTGCAGCCTTATACTTCTGGACAAAGAAAAGTCCTCAAAAAATGTCTGATCCCTTCACTGTCTAACCTGATCTGATTTCATCCTGCCCAATGATCCATATGCTGTGTCAGCATCCGCACAGTCTGCTTTTAGCAGCTCTTGTAACTCAATATTTTGTGCCCAAGATTACACCATATGCTGCATGAAAAGGACTTCCCAGTCAAGTGGTATAATCTATTAGTTATCAAGTAAAATCCTGCCTCTCACAGCGGCTGTGCGCCTAATCTCACGCCTCTGATACCATATTAATCTTGTACGTGTGCTCGCTCAGTGAAATTACTTGACAGCAAATCTGAGCTAAGAGGAGTTACAACTAAAATAACTGTCCACTCCCTTCCTTTTTGTAGGCTACAGACATGGAAAATGCATTCCACTCATTCGTAAAAGGCATTTATTAAAGCGGTAGTAAGCTGCGGCATTAAAAAAAAAAATCCACTCTAAGGCAATGGCATAATGTGCTAGTATATAGATATTAGCTCATTATAAAATACTTACCTTAGAACGAAGCCCCCCCCCCCCAGTGGAGCGCTGTCACTGCTGACATGGGCCTCCATCTTCACTCTGTTTTCATTCTGGGTTCGCGGGCTCCGGCAGCTTAAATGGCCAAGCCGCGATGACATGACTCCCACACATGCGTCATGTCCACGGCACATCGCTCTGAAGGAACGAGTATTTTAGCTCAAGTGATAGATTAGGTGACACTAGAGCTGCATGATTCTGGCCAAAATGAGAATCACGATTTTTTTGCTTAGAATGAAAAGATCACGATTCTTTCATGATTCTCGCAACGTAAAATCTTTCACATTATACAAAAAATTGGGCTAACTTTACTGTTTTTTTTTTTTTTTTTTAATTCATTAAAGTAATTTTTTCCAAAAAAAAGAAAGACCGCTGCGCAAATACAGTGTGACATAAAATATTGCAACAACCACCATTTTATTCTCTAGGGCAGGGGTGTCAAACTCAATTTCATCGTGGGCCGCATCAGCATTATGATTGCCCTCAAAAGGGCCAGTTGTATCTGTAAGATTAGATGTCCAGCGCATCCCCTCCCCTTACATTAGATGTCAAGAGCCACCCCACCATCAGAAGTTGAGTCCCCCACTCTCCCTTACATCACAGTGCACCCCCCTTTCCTTATGCTGCTGTTGGGAAGAAGCTGGGTGCATTGCTTGAAAGCAGAAAGTAAGGGACTGGAGGGGGGCTGGAGCAGATGCGAGGGCCACACGAAATGGCCTGGACGGCCGGATTCGGCCCGCGGGCCTTGTGTTTGACACCTGTGCTCTAGGGTCTCTACTAAAATATATATATATAATGTTTGGGGGTTCTAAGTAATTTTCTAGCAAAAAAAAAATGATTTTAACTTGAAACCAACAAATGTCAGAAAAAGGTTTAGTGTTCAAGTGGTTAAGCTTTCCTCATTTACACACCAAAGTCTGTTACTTTGACAAATTGTTACAATGTTTATACTTAAGTTCTACTGCTAAAGAATGTTGTGATTCTTGTCAGACTGCCCGTTTTTTTTTCTTCCTTTCTTTTGACGGCTGTGGCTTTAGCAGAGCAGAGAGAGAATTCTTTGCATAGAAAAAATCGTGAAACACTTTTGTCAAGATCGCAACAGGGAAACAATCGCGATAACGATTCTTGGCGATTAATCGCGCAGCTTTAGGTGACACTATAATATCTGGCACCTCGTCCCTATTGAATAGAAAGTAGCAGCAACAGGAAGATTGGGATTATAATGGTGCCCCAGAGTAAAGAGAATACATTTTATATAAAAGTAGTTTACTTATAAAATAACAACATATATTGGGTTCAAAAGACGAAGCCAATGTTGGCGAAACACGTTGGGATTTAACACCAAGTACTGATCACCTTCTATACATGGACACCAGTGATTCTATGTGATTTGTATCATACTCTGATTTTTTTATTGAACCCAATATATGTTGTTATTTAATAAAAAAAACTTTCTATTTTTATATAAAATGTATTCTCTTTAATCTGGGGCACCGTTACTATACCAATCTTTTTGTCACTGCTATAAAGGAGTATTTTGTTCCTTCAGAGCGCATGCGCTAGTGATGTCACCGGCTGCCAAAAGAGCGAATACCTCCTAAATGGTGCCCGTTTAGGAGATATTCATTTTGCCTACAGGTAAGCTTTATTATAAGCTTGTAAGAAGGGAATCACCGCTCCAAACAGGGGAATCGATCCCGCAGCAGGTAACCTAACCAAGTGCTGGCCCGGCTCGCCATCACAACAGACAGAAGAACTCAAAATAGACAGCCGCACACCATAATGAGATACCAATCGTGAACTTCTTTATTTTAGTGTAGACAAATAAAATCACAAGGATCAACAGATAACGGTTTAACGCGTTTCACACAGCTTTGTGCTTAAAGTAAATGTAAAGTATTGTTTAAAAAAAATAAAAATAACAAACTTGTTATACTTACCTTCTCAGTTGGTTTTGCACTGAGCAGCCCAGATCTTCCTCTTCTCAAGTCCCTCTTTGCTGCTCCTGGCCCCTCCTTCCTATCGAGTGCCCCCACAGTCAGCAGCTTCCAATGGGGGCACTGGAGCCGAGTCACAGCTCTGTGTGTCCATTCAGACATGGAGCCCCGGCCCTGCCACCTCTCTCCCCTGATTGGCTGACTGACTTTGATTGACAGCCGTGGGAGCCAGTGGCGCCGCTGCTGTGTCTCAGCCAATCAGGAGTGTCCCGGACGGCTTAGACATTCGTGGACATCGCTGGAGAGAGATGGGGCTCGGGTAAGTAATTAGGGGGTGCTGGGGTGGCTGCCACACACAAAAGGTTTTTTATCTTAATGCATAGACTGCATTAGGAGATAAAAAACCTTCTGCCTTTACAACTTCTTTAAAGAGGAGCTTCACCCAAAAGGGGAAGCTCCGCTCATCTGCCTCCTCCCCTCCACCACTGCCACATTTGGCACTTTTCAGGGGGGAGCAGATACCTGGTTTTTAACAGGTACCCGCTCCCACTTCCGGTTGACCTCGCTGTGGCGGACTCAGCCCTGATTTCAGCCCCCCTAATCCTTCCCCCACAGCCAGGCCATTCACAAAGCACAGCACACTTCGCGCATGCACAGTAGGGAACCGGCTGGGAAGCCGAGTGCTGGGAGGACACCACTGGATTAGTGGACAGGTAAGTGCCCTAATATTAAACGTCCGCAGCTACAGTATTTGTAGCTGCTGACTTTTATTTTTTCTGAAGGAGCATGGAGCTCAAATTTAATCATAACCTTTAGGATTGAGCACAAAGCTGTGTGAAACGTGTTAACCGTTATCCATGGATTCTTGTGATTTTACCTGTCTGCACTATAATTAAGAAGTTCATGATTGGTATCCCATAACGGTGTGTGACTGTCTATTCCGTGTTCTTTATTACAGGCTTACCCGTAGGATAGCCAATTTTACTACCGCTTTAAATATTCAGAGCCTCTAAAAGTGATGGTCTTATTCTTCGTAGGTGATTGTGGGCTCCTGAGAGGAGTCTCACTCTTTCTGTTGCATTTTTTTGTAATGGAGAGAGGTATACAGAATGGTTGAAACCATTGAGAAGTGTTGGGAGATTAATATAATGTTCTTGAAAAAACAGAAACCAATTTGTGGCGGATTAGGCCACATTCACACCTGTGAATGGGCCTGACACTGTTTACATGCAAGAACCCCAGCGGGGGGGTCCTGAGGATTAGCTGTGTGAGGCAGCCCCATTGAAAGCTAATGGAGGGTGCTAGTTACACATTTCCCAGAGCCTGCCTTCAGAACTACAGAGGGGAGGAGTTTCAGGAGGTGGAGTCACTACAGGAATCACTGCTTGCAGGCAGAAAGTTACCATGGGATATGTAGTCCTTAGAAATTGAGGGGAAGCTACAAAGCATGCAGGTAATCCAGGAAGCTGCAAAAAGAGACAGCCAAGCAAAATTTTATTGGATTGCCAAAAATTTTAATTTTTTGTATTATTATTATAATGCTGATGTTATAAAATGAAAACATGCTGAGCATAGGGCTCCTTTAATTTATACTTGCAAATTCTTAACACAACTTATTGTACTAATCCAGTGGTCTCCAAACTTCCACCCAGGGGCCAGATGTGGACCTTTGCTTGCCTTTATCCAGTCCTTGGGGCATCATTCCCCCCACTGTCAGCAACAGTGGGGTGTAGTTACTGACACAGACCATGGGGCACTATTCCTCCCATTGACACCAATGATGGCGCACTATTCCTCCCAATGACACCAATGATGGCATACTATTCCTCCCAATGACACCAATGATGGCGCACTATTCCTCCCATTGACACCAACGATGGGGATCTATTCCTCCAATTGACACTAATAATGGTATTCCTTCTAGGGGTCGACTGATTATCGGAGCGACCAATTATCAGAAGCAGATATTCACATTTTTCTAATTATCGGTATCGGTCAGAAACGTACCAATATTGCCGATATTGCAGATAGTGGTCAGACCTCCTCCCGATGTCCCCACCCGGCGCTCGCTGCAGTCTCTGCCAATCTCTGTCAGCGGTGCGGCGGGCAGCAGAGAAATTACATCATCTCTCCCCTTTCCCCGCCTCACATCACCGCTGTTCCGCCCCTACAGCAGGACCGTGAAGGCTGCTCTTGATAGAGCTGCAGCCGCAGGCGAGCAGAGTGATAGTTATGTTATCTCTCACTGCCCGCCCGCATGTGGAAGTTTACCCGCTCGGACGCAGCTGGGGAGAGGCTGCCAGAAGTAGTGTAAGTAGTGACAAGCTGCATCTGGGTGGCAAGTGACAGTGGCAAGTGACATGCTTCATCTGGGTGGCAGGTAACGGTGGCAAGTGACTCGCTGCATGTGGTGGCAGGTGAGGGTGGCAAGTAACATGCTGCATCTGGTGGCAGGTGACGGTGGCAAGTGACATGCTGCATCTGGTGGCAGGTGACGGTGGCAAGTGACATGCTGCAACTGGTGGCAGGTGACGGTGGCAGGAGACATGCTGCATCTGGTGGCAGGTGACGGTGGCAAGCGACATGCTGCATCTGGTGGCAGGTGACAGTGGCAAGCGACATGCTGC
This sequence comes from Lithobates clamitans, assembly GCA_037952925.1. Taxonomy (NCBI): domain Eukaryota; kingdom Metazoa; phylum Chordata; class Amphibia; order Anura; family Ranidae; genus Lithobates; species Lithobates clamitans. Next base: position 288,898 of record JBBGZY010001813.1, on the reverse strand, counting down.
ATCTGGTGGCAGGTGACGGTGGCAAGTGACATGCTGCAACTGGTGGCAGGTGAGGGTGGCAAGTGACACGCTGCATCTGGTGGCAGGTGAGGGTGGCAAGTGACATGCTGCATCTGGTGGCAGGTGAGGGTGGCAAGTGACATGCTGCATCTGGTGGCAGGAGACGGTGGCAAGTGACATGCTGCATCTGGTGGCAGGTGACGGTAGCAAGTGACATGCTGCATCTGGTGGCAAGTGATGGTGATGTACAGATTATTAGCACCTGATATCGGCCTCAAAGGCATCCAAAAAATCGTTATCGGCCCTGAAAAAACATTATCGGTCGACCCCTAATTCCTTCATCTAATACCAGTTTTGGGTCATTGTTAACCCCCTTTGATGCCGGGACATTATCTACTCCCATTGGCCACAGTGCGGCCCCCCTAAAGTTTAAAGGACAGTAAACTGGCCCTTTGTTTGGAAAGTTTGGAGACCCTTGCACTCGTCCATAATGTGCTGGAATATTTTTATGCATTTCTTAGCTATATACTGCACTACTATCTGTACAAAGACATTCATGTATTTCTATTCTATTTTTTTTTTTTTTTTGTACTTTGGTACTGCATGCTATGACATCCTACAGATATGTATTCTCTCAATTTTCTTTATTTTCTTTTTTGTGTGGTCTGTTTTTGAAGCTGAAATATGTCATCATATCTAACGGCGTCAGTAAGGACAATTAAAATAACAAAGTGTCCCTTAACTGTTCTTTGACTTTGAAATGGGAAAAATATTGAAACTGTCTGAAATCCGAGCAGGTTTTATGGGTTGACTTTTCAAGCTGTAGATCAAAGCTCAAAAGTGGCTTAATTTTTTTTATCTTTTATTTCGTACCCAACATCAAAAGATAGGGCTATATTATGAAGATACATCACAGCAGCGTAAAAGAACTTGGTATTACAGAACTCTAAATACATGAACGTTCTATCATGAAAGGTAAGTGTTGATGCTTTGTGAGTACAGACAAAAGAGTTTGATGAGTAAACGCCGGGCTAATATCACAGGGTGTATTTTATATAGCTAAGTATGAGCTCCCCTCTGGCGTCACTGGATCTCGTGGCTGTTGGCCTCAAGTCACAGGTTGCCTTCAGCAGAACCTACTCCTTGTACCGAACAGTGTAAAGCTGGCCATAAACTAGTAGATCTATGGACAAACATTCATAAGAACAGTCTTACGAAAATGCTCAATACATTCGATAAAAGTACTTTAAAAATTTTTTTGCCTTTAACGCTCCATTTTGGAATAAATAGACTAAAACCACATGCATTGTGAGAAATGTGTTTGAGAAAAAATTGTCATCCTGCACCTTGATTAGAAAATTGAATGTTCTTAAAGTGTTACTAAACCCAGGACCCTGCATTCACTATATCTGGTCTCCCACAGTACACAGAACATGGAAATGCAATTATTTTAGTAAATATAAAATGCTAAATACCTTTTCTCATCAACAGTATATAGCAGTCTTGTGACTTCTTTCAGTGTCTGGTTAAAGCTTCTAGGAGGAATTTTCATTCTCCTCTGACTGTCCTATGAGGCTTCATGACCCCTGACCCTCTGTCTGAGCAGTGCTGGTCGCATGCACTCTCCCAAGATAAAAAACAAAAACTCTAGCAATACACACCAAACTGAGCATGTGTAGAGTGACTCCTACGGCTCTGTACAATCAGGAGATGGATTTGGGACAGTGGAAGAAGGGGAGGATTAGAGAAGACAGGATCAAACAGCCTTTTTACACAATGCACAGGATTAGCCCCTTAGATTCCACAGTGAGTATAACAAGCATGCTTTACTGCATATACAGACTGATTTTTTTGTTGTGGGTTTAGTAACCTAATTCTGCTAGTGTATGGCCAACTATAAAGTGGAAGAAAAGCCTAAGGCAGATCATATGACTCATTTTGTTTTAAACAGCCAGTGGGTTGATCAGAAAAAAATGAAGAGATGCCTCCATCTACACAAGCGCGGTAAATGGAGGAAACCTTGCTGCTGTGCCACTGTAGTCCAACAGCGGGTTCCTGCTGTCAGAATACGTTGATCGACAAACATGCCCGTTTAACAGAAGTTGATAATTTGATCAACTTTTGTTGAGTGGGAATGGATTAAATTTTGGCCAGTCCCTGCTGAACCAGCCAAATTTTCGAACCTTCTAGACTTAGGTCTAACCATTTTTGAAAATGTTCCCTCCCCCCTCCTCATATTTATCCTGCCTAAAACCTTTTTAAAAAAAGATGTGTGTACTTACCTATTTTAAGTCTGGTCTGGTCATGTGATACTGAAGCCCTGGCTCCCCTGTGTCAGTGAGCTGCTGCTGCAGGGGAGAGGAGGGAGTGCTGACAAGGGCTGGGCTATGGGAGCCTATGGGTGATGTCACGGCTCCTGGAATTCCCCGTCATTGTTGAGCGCTCCCTGAGCCAGAGCTGCAGGATCACTCAAAAAAGGTAAGTACGCACATCTTTTTTATACAGGTTAGGTGGGACAGGTGGGAGGTGGGAGGAGGAGAGGGAACATTTTTAGGAATAGTTTGACTTAGGCTTTTCTTCTGCTTCAATTTGTTGGTGCCAAGCAGTCAGCTCAGAAGGATCCATTACACATCAGAAGGCCAACCGTACTTCAACCTTTGTATAATTACTGTTAAAGGGAACCGGTCTTAAAGAAAATGTAAAAGCAATACAAGTTTATCATCAGTGCTAAAAGTAGAGCAAGATGAAGGAGACTATAGAGCAGTGATTCTCAACCAGGGTTCTGTGGAAACCTAGGGTTCCTCCAGAGGTTGCTAGGGGTTCCTTCAGCATTGGGCAACTTCTGCCTCTCAGATAAGTTCCCACTGTTCCCAAGTTCCCATTGATGTTTTTAGCTATCTGTAAGGAGGTCATTCTTCCCAGTGACCACAAGTATAAGGACCATTCTTCCCACTGACCATCGCACTAATGTATCATGAATGGCAGATTTCTCATTTTTAGCAGGGGTTCCCTGAGACTGGAGAACTATTTCAAGGGTTCCTCTGTGTTGAAAACGTTGAGAAAGGCCGCTATAGAGAGACGTAACTGCAGTCAAGAATCAACTCCAAGGGGTTCTCTTCATCACCAAATATATCATCATTGTAGAACCCTACACTTCAGTTAAGTGAATAAGTATCTGGTTGGTTGCCTATAGGCAACTCAAGCATTCTAAGATGCCTCTTCATTCACATTGGTCGTTGGGGACCACAGCATGCATTTTAGTATTGTCTGGAAGAAGAACAAGCAGTGTTCCCCCCCCCAGGATGGACCTCATGGGTTTCCAACCTCCAGAGTCCAGATAGCAATAGATGGATTCCGTCCCTAGATAAAGCCTCTGCCAATTCTGACAAGAGCTTGCCAACAATCTGTTGTGGAAAAATAAACAAGACATGGATATTGCAGAGGACTCAAGGCTCGGATTAAATGAACACTTGTATAAATAATCGCAGACACGGAGTACACCATGGAGATGATGGATCGCCAGAGATAACAGGAGACTCTGACTTGATTCTCATTGTAGAGTCTGAGTGCCACCTACTCAACCACTTGAGATAAGATATGTTACCTTTTACTCTATAATACATACTGCAGTCTTTATGGATGGACTGCACAGCAATGCAATCGTATGAACAGGCCCACTAAAATGTGTGGTTCTTGCTTAAAAAATTGTGTATTGCAGCAGCAAAACTCATGCTGGAAAACTGACTCATAATAGTCTTGTTGGGATGGGGATATAAAGAATAGCGTGAAATTCTGAGATTCTTATCACTTATAAGGAACATGCTGATCTAGATCCCTTTAGTGCTGCTCACTTAAAGCAGACCTTCACCCCCTCCCTCTCTCACATTTGGATAATGTTTTATATATACGGTATATTTATATATATATATATACACTCACTGGCCACTTTATTAGGTACACCTTGCTAGTACCGGGTTGGACCCCCTTTTGCCTTCAGAACTGCCTTCATTCTTGGTGGCATAGATACAACAAGGTGTTGGAAACATTCCTCAGAGATTTTGGTCCATAGTGACATGATAACATCACACAGTTGCTGCAGATTTGTCGGCTGCACATCCATGATGCGAATCTCCCATTCCACATCCCAAAGGTGCTCTATTGGATGAGATGTGGTGACTGTGGAGACCATTGGAGTAGAGGGACCTCATTGTCCAGTAGTGAGATGATTTGATCTTTGTGACATGGCGCATTATCCTGCTGGAAGGAGCCATCAGAAGATGTGTACACTGTAGTCATAAAGGGATGGACATGGTCATTAACAATACTCAGGTAGGCCGTGGTGTTTAAATGATGCTCAATTGGTACTAAGGGGCCCAAAGTGTGCCAAGAAAATATCCCCCACACCATTACACCACCAGCCTGAACTGGTGATACAAGGCGGGATGGATCCATGCTTTCATGGTGTTTACACCAAATTCTGACCCGACCATCTGAATGTCGCAGCTGAATTTGAGACTCATCAGACCAGGCGACGTTTTTCCAATCTTCTCTTGTACAAATTTGATGATCCTGTGCGGATTGTAGCCTCAATTTCCTGTTCTTAGCTGACAGGAGTGGCACCCCTTATGGTCTTCTGCTACTGTAGCCCATCTGCTTCAAGGTTCAATGTGTTGAGCGTTCAGAGATGGAATTCTGCATACCTTGGTTGTAATGAGTGTTTTTTTTTGAGTTACTGTTGCCTTTCTATCATCTGGGACCAGTCTGTCCATTCTCCTCTGACCTCTGACATCAACGAGGCATTTTCCTCCACACAACTGCCGCTTACTGAATATTTTCTTTTTTGGACCATTCTCTGTAAACCCCGAAAGATGGTTGTGCATGAAAATCCCAGTAGATCAGCAATTTTTGAAATACTCAGACCAGCCCGTCTGACACCAACACCCATGCCACATTCAAAGTCACTTAAATCCTCTTTCTTACCCATTCTGATTCGGTTTGAACTTCAGCAAGTCGTCTTCACCATGTCTAGATGCCTAAGGGCCAGTTCACACCACATGTAGTCCAGTGTGCTTTTTTCTCTGCATCAAAAACACATGAAAAGTAGGTTATATGGTTTCCAATGGCATAGTTCACACCAGTGCGTTCCAGTTCCAGAAAAAAAAGTAGAGCATGCTGCATTTTTCCTGCACTGGACTGTACTGGAACGCAGTGAAATGCATCAAAATCGCATCAAAAACTCACTGCACCCTAGTCCATTTAAAAAAAAAAAAAAACAGGAAATAAGAAAAAAAGCACCTGGAAAGCATCTGGAAGTGCATCAATAATGCATAAAAAACACACCGAAACGCGTCAAGAATGCATTTAAAAACACGCATACAGAAACACATCCGGGACAGATCTGGAGTGCGTTTTTGTGGTGTGAACCAGCCCTCAATGCATTGAGTTGCTGCCATGTGATTGGCTGATTAGTGATTTGTGTTACCAAGCAATTGAACAGGTGTACCTAATAAAGTGGCCGGAGAGTGTATATATATTTTTTTTACTGGCAATTCGAGAATGATATTCGTCTGTTAGGCTGCAATATATTCCATTTTTTTGTCCTTGGGTTTATATATGCTTTCATGGTTTACATGTTATCATGGTTTTATGGGGTGCTCTAGGTGGTGCTACAAAGATAAAAAAAAAAAAAATTAGCAAGAGGAATATACAATCACACAGCAAAACTCAAACTTTCCCCGAGTCGATTGAAAGGGGCTGTGAAGCTCAGCAGAATAATGGCGCTCAGATTTTGGACTCGTGCCTCTCTCTCCGGCAGCCGAGCAGCAATAGGTAAATAAACGCCATTGTCGGGGTATTTGGATAAGAACCGCGCGGTGCAGAGCTGTGTTTGTTCAGTGCAAATTGAGAAATGAATGTACAAATGGATCTCATTGATAAATTGTTATTCTTAAACCTGGGAGCGGATGAATAATGGACTTCCTTTGACCAATTAGGAGAATGACTGAACACATGACACGTGTAGGGGTAGTTCTTATCATTAAATCTACTATTCACCCCTCTCTTGCGTAAGCCTATGTGAAGCCTAAACTTTTTTTGGGGGGGGGGGGGGCCCTTCACACTTGTGAATGGAGCCGACACTGATTACATGAGGTTCCCCACAATTGGCTTGGGGAGGCAGCCCTGTTTAAAGCAGTGGGAGGCTGACGGCACCTGCAGCTAATCGTGGCCATTCCGACCCTACCGGCTTCAGTATGATTCCAGAAGCTTGACTTGTTGTATTGATTCTAAAATAGAGAAACTACCATTGGTCCGTTAAACCAGTAGTCATCAACCCTGTCCTCAGGGCCCACTAACAGGCCAGGTTTGCAAGATAACTGAAATACATCCCAGGTGATATCATTTGCTGCTCACTGATTGCAGTATTCTAGTCTGCATCTCCCCAAGGTAATACATAAAACCTGGCCTGTTAGTGGGCCCTGAGGACAGGGTTGATGACCACTGCGTTACACAATATGTCAACCCAACATTTCATATTCCTGATATGTGCTTGCTGTACCATGTGTTCTTCTTTGTATTGCTTTCTTTGTGTGAAACTGACCACGCTAAGCATGAGAGCACAGCATGGTCAGTTTTCTGGTTGTGCTGGGAACTAGAGCTGCACGATGAATTTGTCAAGAATCGTTATCGCGATTCCCCCCCCCCCCCCCCCCCCCCGTTGCGATCTTGACAAAAGTGTTTTACGATTCTGTCTATGCAAAAAAATTCTCTCTGCTCTTCTGAAGCCACAGCCATCAAAAGAAAGGAAGAAAAAAAAAAAAAAAACGGGCAGTCTGCCAAGAATCACAACATTTTTTAGCAGTGGAACTTAAGTATAAACATTGTAACAATTTGTCAATGGAATAGACTTCGGTGTGTAAATTAAGAAAGTTTAACCACTTAAACACTAAACCTTTTTCTGACATTTGTTGGTTTCAAGTTAAAATCTTTTTTTTTTTTTTGCTAGAAAATTACTTAGAACCCCCAAACATTATATATATATATATATATATATATTTTAGTAGAGACCCTAGAGAATAAAATGGTGGTTGTTGCAATATTTTATGTCACACTGTATTTCCGCAGCGGTCTTTCAAATGCAATTTTTTGGGGAAAAAATTACTTTAATGAAATTAAAAAAAACAAAAAAAAACTAACCAGTAAAGTTAGCCCAATTTTTTTTGTATAATGTGAAAGATTTTACGTTGTGAGAATCGTGATCTTTATTCTAAGCAAAAAATAACGATTCTCATTTTGGCCAGAATCGTGCAGCTCTACTTGGAACTCAGCATGGTCTCCTCCAATGACTCTAATTAGACTTCTGCTGACACGCACTCTCTCCCCCCCCCTCCCCCTGCACAGCCATTCCCTGGGAAGGCCAGTGTGATGCTGTTTTTCCTCCCCCAGCTCTCTGAGATCCTTATGCAACTGAGAACAGAGGGAATGCGATCACTTATAAAAAAAGGGGGGAAAAGTTTTTTTATAATATTTTTTATATGTTTACCCAAATGTTTTGCCTTTTATTTATATTTTAAACTGGATGGGTTGTTTTACAGGATGAAGGTTCACATATACTTCAAAGTAAACAAAATCCCCCCCCCCCCCGCATTGCTATTTAAATGTGCAAAAACTGATAAAATAATGGACCTTCTCTGGTCAGCACATGTACAAGGGCCTATGCATCAGTAGTTAACGTCACCTTCTACCAGCCCAGCCTGGCAGGCCGCTGTTTATAGTGAGAAAGGGATATTTAAGTTCCCAGGAGTTTCCATTAGGCCCTGGTGGTGAGCGGCGTTGCCTGGCCCTGATTTACTATGTTTGGGGGTCCTGCTATTGTACAGGCCTTATTTCTTACCTAATGAGACCTCCTCGGCTCTCATGAAAAGAGACATTGTCAGACGGGGGCTCCCTGAACATACAGCATTACACCAAAATAAACACGGAAAGGAGATTTCTTGCCCAGTGATGGATGACGCAACGCTCAAAGTGTCACGTTAGAGGTAATTATAGATCTCCTGGGCTGCCGGTTATTCCCCTGAGCCCTCTAATATGAGACGAGCTGTCAGGCCTTACTTTAAATTTCCATTCTACACGTACGCGGGGGAATTACGTACTGACTGGCTCCCTTCATTACTTGCTTGTAACAGTCTTAAAAGCCACTTACGATTAGATTTCTTACATAATTAATTGCATTAACAAGGGAGGAACCTGTTTACAGAGGAAACATGTTGAATTTACAAGGGAAATTTTACTTTATTTTTATCCGTTAGGACACGCCGACACGTTTTCCTGCACATAGTACTGGCGTTACAGGGTGTATTAGTGAGTGAGGGCAGCCATTTTGGTTCATTAAGGTATTCCAAGGAAGTATCAGTAGCAATAAGAAATAGCCTTTTAAATATATTAAAGCCCAACACCCCTCTGCCCCCCCCCCACTCAATTATACATCCTGGAGGCCCTTCAAATGTATGTTATGGTATTTGTTTTTTATACTTACCTTTTACATAAGTATTCAGACTGGTCACAGTGATGATATAATCACCACTGTCTGCATCATTATCTGCATTATCATTGTAAATCCTGTATAATAAATAATAATACCTACACTGTGAGTGCAAGATGCTGTAATGATGCCCCCTTTTGGAGCTAGTTCATGAGATACCGCACTCACAGTATGTCCTCATTCTTTCAAGTCAAAAAAAAGCTGACCATCATTTAACCCAGAGAATCGAGGACACCTTGTGGTGAAAAAGAGCACAGCAACATAGAGGAATATTCTTTGACACGGGTGTCCCACCTAATTGAAAGCTCCATGTTAATCTACGGGCAGCCAGATGTAAACAGACTTGCATCTGTTTACATTTGATTACCTTCAAGTCCATCCAGGCCAGAGGTATTCGTTTTTTCATATATGTAGACATGATGAACCACAGGTAGAGAGATACAAGTCTATTTACAGCCATCCATCCATAGATTTAATATGGTTTCAGGAAGTTCTGGTTTTTAAATGCAGAAAAAAACGGTCAGGAAAGTTACAAAAATGACCTCCATTCTGTTCTTCTCTGATTCAGCAGGGGATGAGTTCATGTGTCCCCTTCTGATTGGACCAGGCACAACCCATTTGATAGGGGCTAAAGCTGAATTTCTCTTTATATCACTGGGGTACATTTTAAGAAAAATTGTATTTAACTATATGGGCCCCCAGGTGGGTTATGTCATAATGTGCTAGTATGCACCGCATACTAGCACATTTTGGCAGAACTACCAGTCATAATGTGCCCTGCAGCACTGCACTGTCACTGATCCTGCGGGTCCTGGGTGCTTCCATCTTCACCCTGGGTTTCTGCTGATTAGGTGCCATACATGTCCGCTGAACTGTGCATGCCTAGCTCAGTGTACATGACAACTGACAGGCAGGAGGAAGCATTTATGATAGAAGAGACTGATAGGGTCTCTTCTGCCATAAAATCCCTGCCTGTTCGCAGATTCTTTAAAAAGGGCTTTAATACCACTTTAAATAACTAAACGTATAACAAAGCCATAGCATGAATATAGCTATTTCATCTGTGAGGTCATTAAAATATAGGGGTCTGCTCAAACCAATGTACTTGTCATTCCCCATGCAGTCTAAATGTATGTAAATAGAGTTGCAGTTAAAGAGTATGGGGGAGGGTAGGGGTAGAGTAATTTATTGCTTTGTTTGCCTCAAAGTCATTACATTTTTACATTATTAAATGAATGCACTTCCATATTTTTTCAAAAGTGTTAAATATAGAGGTTTGTAGAATAACCACTAGAGGGAGCTCTGAATTTGAAGGCGTCTCTGACGTGCCAAAAAAAGGTACTTTTTTTTAAACAAATCACTTATAATATGAAATACATGGCATCATAGTTGATCCTCTTAATATTACTCCCTGCGTTTGTAAGGATATCCAGATGGAAGTCTGATGTTTTGTTAGTGAATTATCATTTGTTCTCTTCCGTGTTGGAATTGGTTCATATTGCGTTAGAAAACCACATGACCTGAGGGCTACATAGAATCAGAGGCAGGGTTAAAGCTGCAAACACACCTGACAGCGCATAGAGAAAGTCACCCATTAAGGTGTCTGTTGTCTGTACTTTCTAGAAAACCGTCATTCAAATTAATTGGGGTTTCCAAACTGTTGTGCCCCCGTGGCAGATCACACTTTAATCCACAAACGGAATGCGCATTTAACTGAATAAACAGGACATATTTGTTTTATGCCTTTGTTCCCCGTGTCATTTCATTTAGCTGTGTCTAGGCGGTATAACTGGAATAAAAGGATAGCTGTACTTTTATTACCGCACAGTAGAATCTCTATTCAATTCCATGGAAAGGATGTCTACTGTTAAGACTAAATAATATGCAATTGTGCCTAGACTGTGGATATTAAACTGGTTATATGTACTTAAAGAGAAGTAAAAGGGCCGTAAAACAAGCCATCACTGACCTCTCTAGGTGCATGTATGCTGAAGTAATTCATTCTCAAATTTCCTTTAATTCTTTTGTAAAAACAGTTGGTAGGTCAGCTCAATTTTCTGGAGCACTGTTTATATACACTGCTGTAGAAAACACGCACAGGCAGACAATGCATCCGTTGAATGCCTGTAACCATGCTGACATAAGACCGTGCTTGCCACTCTGATTGGCTCTGTACCTTGTGAACACAGCAATCACAAATGTAAACACTGCCTGTGTTTATAAACATTGAATGCTCCCCTTCCTCTCACAATGGAGGAAGGGAAGGAAGGAAGACTGCAGAAAGGAGGGGATTGGCAGATTCAAAATGTTTTTTTTTTAAAGTGCCACTTACCACCAATGATTGTGGGATTGTTTTTTAAAAGGTTGCGACTAACCACCAGTTTAAAGTGCTACTAACCACCAGTGATTGTGGGATAATTTTTTTAACCTCTTGCCGACTGCATAACGCATATATATGCAGCAGAAAGAAAAGCCGGCTTTAACGCCCAGTCACCACACATACTGTATGTGTCCACGATGGCCTGAGGTTGTATGCTGAGAGTGCGCTTACTGCACGCTAGAGCTGCACAATTAATCGTTAAAAAAATTTCAATTCAACCCCCCCTGATGATCTCTATTGCAGAGTTTGCCGATTATTTCATATAACAAGTGGAGAGACTTATCTGCTCACTCAGCTGTCAAAAGAAAACATCTGGGCAGTCTGACAAGTTTTTAACATGAAACATTGTAACTAACTCTTCCTTCTTAGATCAAAGATAAACATCTGTGTGAAAAAAAAATCCAGGCAGTCTGCCAAGTTTTTAAACAACTTGTAAATGCAGGAAGTTTAACCACTTAAAGTCTGAGCCCGGGTTCACACTATAATGCGCTGCGGACCGCACAGGAGCGCTGTGCGTCCCTGTTCACCGTTTCAGGGACGAATCAGGGCCGATTCTATGCCTGAATTCGGCCCTGAAACGCAGCCAAAGACGCACAGCGTTTTTGTGCAGTGCGCTCCGCAGCCGCCCCAGAGATATGTGAACCGGCTCCATAGGGAGCCAGTCACATTCTCCTGCTATGCGAATTAGAGGTGCGGAAACGCACCTCTAATTCGCATAGGTGTGAACCCGGGCTAAATCTTTTTCTGACACTTGTTTCTTAAGTTAAAATCAATATTTATTGCTAGAAAATTACTTGGAACCCCCAAACATTATATATATTTTAGCAGAGACCCTAGGGAATAAAATGTCAATTGCTGCAATATTTTATGTCACACTGTATTTGCCCAGCGGTCTTTCAAACGCAGTTTTTTTTTTTGGGAAAAATACACTTCAATTAATAAAAAAAAAACGAAACAGTAAAGTTAGCCCAATTTTTTTGTTTTAAAGTGAAATTATGTTATGCCGCGAGAATCGTGAGAGAATCGTGATCCATCTTCAAAGCAAAAAAATTGTGATTCTCATTTTAGCCAGAATCGTGCAGCTCTACAGCACGCTCACAGCACACTGACCAAGTATCACCAACAGCTCTCAGTCACTGCTTCAGATTTAAAGCCAGCAGAACAGGCTCCCATCATGTGACCGCTGTGAGAGCCAATCATAGTGGCCACATGATATAGAAATCCACTTGAAGGGTCACTGGGAGGTGGTGCAAGGTAAAGGTGTGGGGAGAGGGATTTAAAGAGTCACTAACCAACAGTGATGGGGGCTGGTGGGTTTTAAAATGTCACTGACCACCAATGATTGGGGGGGGGGGGGGATTTATTGCACCTACTTGGCTTCGGTGGGTGACTTTTAAAGGCAAACTGCACCTTGAGCATCTTAATACCATCATGTGACTTCCCTTCCAAAAAATTGTGGTAAAAAAATTGCATCACCTTGGGGAGTCTACTTTCTAAAATGGGGTAATTTTGGGGGTAATTGTACTGTCCTGGCAATTTTATTTAATATTTTATTTAATATGTTTTATAACATAAACTAAGGTAGTTTTCCCTTCATATAGAATTAAATTAAAGAAAAAAAAAACTGTGGTTGTCAAATACCACCAAAAGAAAGCTTTGTCTGTCTCCAAAAATTGATTTGGGTACAGTGTTGCATGACCGAGTAGCTGTCAGTCAAACTATCATAGCACTGAAAGTGGTCTGGTAATGAAGGAGTATATAAAGGCTGGTACTCAACCGCTGTTGTATCTCCCCCCATCTCCAAAAGTTAACATGGTTACTGACCAAGTCTGTACTCACTGGCGTGGTTCAGCAAAAATTATACTCTTTGTCATGTTTGGTGGGCAGTACTGCCGCAAAACGTGAATCACTTAAGTGGATGGAGCCACGCTTTAAACTGAGAGCCAAACGCTAGGCGTGCGGTTGCAGCGCAGTATTTCTATTGAAAATCCCTGTTCAGTAGAAAAGAGAAATCAGACACTCAGGAGGCCGCAGTATCGCCTCCTGGAGGCTTTCAAGCTGTTGTTTAACCACTGTCTGAAAAAGGATCCAAATGCGGATCGTCTTTTAGAGACTAACCTAAGTGTAAATGAGCTCTTGGAAAACTCCTGCTGTGCATTTACATCAGCAGACTGCTAAGATCTACTCTGCATAGAAAAAAGCTGGGATTTCTGTGCTTTTGTTGTGAACATTGAAGATTAATTTCTCCACATTGCCTATAGCTACAAAGGTGAATGGAGGCTTGTTTTAAAGTGTTTTTATTGCTTGTTCAGCAATATGAAGTGTGATGAGAGCCCAAAGACAAGCAAAGTGATTTTCTGCTTCTTCCAAAGATCATTTATACCCCTAATTACTCCTAGTACTATTTTTTTACAGTATTCCTATGGTGCCAACTTATCACACAGCACTGTAGGGCACATAGAGCCATTCAGACCAGTCCTGGCACTGCATCAAATGTTGTCAGAATCTCGAAGTGAAAGTTGTGTATTTAGCCTGTCGCAAATCAAAAACAGTTGTCAGTTTTGCATCTAAAGAGGACGACGCAGAATAAACGCCGGAGCGAATGTAGCCAAATATTTACCCATTTCTTGCTACAAACAGCAGAACTTCTACTGTGGCTACAAGGAGAGGCGATTTGCAAAAACACGGAATCTCACTTTGTGATGTCATGGAGACTTCCAAAATAAAACTAGTTTAGGCGGCGCAGTGAGAGAAACATTTATTATTTCAGCTGTAATTGCAGCGTGCCGGTGTACACGGAGGGTAGATGTTCGCTGCAGAGGGTGAGACTGATTAACAGAAGACAGGAATTTATAGACGATATTACGAATAGGATTACAAGTGTGCCAAGTGAGAGCTGATCATTTTATTGCTGTTTAGTGAAGGTCTTTGACACAACGTGTAGAAATAGAGTATTGTTTTTCAAGTAGACCTCACAAAAGAAAGTTTAGACTTCAAAAATTGGTCTGCGTGGAAAGCAGGCCAAGCTGGCCAGCAACAGATGGAAGCATCGCTGGGTGTTCCCAGGTTTTTATTACTGGTAATTAGAAAAGGCTTTTATTGGGTGAGTATAGCGTTGGTTGGAAACTGACCAGCAACTACATTTTACTCAAGTGCACATTTTTTTTTTGTTACATTAACAATTTAATTTAAAGCTGAACTCCAAAATAAGCAATTACTGTTTAAATAAAACAGTTATGCCGCGTACACACGACCGGACTTTACGGCATACTTGGTCCGGCGGACCGGAGTCTGATGGACTATTCAATCGTGTGTGAGCTCCTGCGGACTTTTTTCCCCAAAAGTTCGACGGACCTAGAAATGAAACATGTTTCAAATCTTTCCGACGGACTCGAGTCCGGTCGAAAAGTCCGCTCGTCTGTATGCTAGTCCGATGGACAAAAACCGACGCTAGGGCAGCTATTGGCTACTGGCTATGAACTTCCTTGTTTTAGTCTGGTCGTACGTCATCACGTACGAATCCGTCGGACTTTGGTTGATCGTGTGTAGGCAAGTCCGTTCATTTGGAAAGTCCATCGTAAAGTCCGTCGAAGTCCGCTGAACAAAGCTTACCGTAAAGTCTGCTCGTGTGTACACGGCATCTTGTATATTCTTCTTGAATCTGGGTGTGCTTTTGTGTATTTCTTCCAGAACCATGCAGTAATCCAGTGTGATATTTTGGCTTCCTGTAATAAAGACCGCTCACTTCTGCTCTCTCTCCTTGTGTAGGGTGACTAGTCTTGTCTCCGCCCCCTCCTGTAGTTTTCTGGAGGCAGCCCACACTGGGTGAAGCCTGCTGGGCTCCTCCCACTACTCTACTTTCCGCACAGGCTATGTACAGCACAGTGATGATGTCACTGCTACTTGTACACAAAGTGGATTTAAATCCTTTGTGGCTTTTGAGAAAAAAAATCAAGTTAAAGTCTTTGTGCCCAGGGTTCAACTTTAAAGTATATGTAAACTCTATTGGCAAAATTTCATATAAGCTTTGGTAAGAAAAACTACACGCAAAACTTTTTTTATTTTTGATTGAGTACGGGTTATAATCCCTGTCAGATTTTTTTCTGCCATCTGTGATTTCCCTTCACTTCCTGCCCTATAGCCAAAACAGGAAGTGAGAAAAAATCCCTGCAAATCAAAGGATTCACTGCTAGTCACCAGAACTAGTGTCCCCATTGCAAGATTTTCCCTCTATCTCTTTTCTGTGGATAACCCAAAATTTGGGGTTTTCTTTCACTTTCACTTTCAATGATAATGGTAAACAGGACAAATAGAGAAGGTGAATCTCCCTAATGGGGACACAGACAGCAATAAAAAGTTACAGATGTTCTAATCCCTCTACACTCTATCCAAAACTAAAAAAAAAGTTTTCCGTTAGTTATCCTCTAAAACCTAAGTTTAGTTAATTAAAAAACAAAAACATCACAGAGAACAGATGTTTGAGAAGTGTCCATTGTGCTGGCGGCTGTTCTCCTGAAATCTTCTGTCCCCCCCCCCCCATATCCTCACAGGATAATCTTCCAGTGCTGTGGGAATTAATATGAACCGCTGAGCCTATTGTAGGCACTTATGAAGGGTGCCAACTTTGCCTGATCTTTCTGCCCCTCTCCTCCATTCACAGAGACTGCTGTACTATAATAAAAAAAAGATGGTAGGATCACTTCAGTAGAACACCCTAGGTTTTAAGACCACCAGGGTGATCTTGAAGAAAACTGAAGGTATTATAGGTGCAAGTCATGTGACCAACAAGCTGTTTACCACCATGTTTTGCAAACTGAATAGCATGGATGCACACTCTATAGCAGCTATTCTCAACCTGGGTTCCTCCGGGGGTTGCTATGGGTTCCTTAAACTATGGCTGATTGATCTCCCATTTGATGGTCCCTGCATAGTTCTGGGGTCATTACCACTTGGCAGAGCCAGCTCCATGATACCAATAATTGTTTTAGCTGTCTGTAAGGGTAACATTCTGACCACCATTTCAGAGGGGTCTTTTTTCACCAAACAAATTGATTTTATCAAGGGTTCGCCAAGACCTGAAAATGATTTCAAAAGTTCCTCTGGGAATAAATGGTTGAGAAAGGCTGCTTTGTAGTAGAGAACAAGCATTGTATGTTGATGATGATGAAAAGATCAGCTGTAGGAGACCAAAGGCTATGGGCCCCTTTCAGATGGGCATTCCGGTCAGTTTTTCGGATGGACCTGATCGGAAGGTCCATTCATCCCTATAGACAGGCAGGTGTAAACAGACTTGTGTCCATTTACACCCGTCTACCTCCAGGTCTCCAGGTCTGAAAAAATGGACTCTGTCCTCTTCTGTTTAAGCAGAGCAGATCAGAGGTAGCCAGAGGTGTAAATGGACAACGGAGTCCGATCACTCCCGGCTCGTGCCCACTCTGCAGAAACTGCGTGGACACGGATTCATTCACCTGGCCTGATCTGATCAGCAGGGGATCAGCTCACAGATCCCCCGATGATTGCAATGGAATCCTCCCCATGTGAAAGGGGCCTTACTGGTAACTAGTCCTTTGCCTTCTTCCTGACATTTTTGGGCATAGTTTTCACAGTACAGTTCCTCTTTGAAGTGGAAGTAAAGGCAAAACCTAATTAACTCTAACCCTACTCTAATGCCGCGTACACACGGTCGGACTTTTCGGCTACAAAAGTCCGACAGCCTGCCCGACAGACTTTCAACAGACTTTTGGCGGACTTTTGGCGGACTTGCAGCAGACTTTCTTACGAACGGACTTGCCTACATACGATCACACAAAAGTCCGACGGATTCGTACGTGATGACGTACACCGGACTAAAATAAGGAAGTTGATAGCCAGTAGCCAATAGCTGCCCTAGCGTGGGTTTTTGCCCGTCGGACTAGCACACAGACGAGCGGATTTCTGGGTCCGGCGTAGTTACAACGTAAAGATTTGAAACATGTCTCAAATCTAAAGTCCGTCAGATTTGCGGCTGGAAAAGTCCGCTGAAAGCCCACACACGATCGAATTGTCAGCCAGCTTTAGTCCGTCGGCGTCCGTCGGACTTTTGTAGACAAAGTCCGACCGTGTGTACGCGGCATTAGCCACAGTTAAACCTGATCTATCTAGACCTGTAAAGAAAAAATCACTATACTTGCCTGTTTTGCATCCACTCCGGTCCTGTCTCCAGCGTCGCTCTCTGTGTGCAAGAGACAGCTGACAGCGGCTGGGAAATGCCTGGAAAGTGACGTCACCCATAGACTTACTATATAGCTTCCGCAGTCGGCTGCCTCTCTTACACACGCCTACACACTGAAGCCACCACTGACAGCTCAGCGTGGGCCTGGACCAGAGCAACTGCAGAACAGGTAAATATAGTGATCTTTTCTTTACAGGGCTATATAGATTAGATTTTTACATGCGCTGCATTTTTCCATATGCCTATTTTGTTGTTTTTGTCAAACTGTATGCAGCAGCTTTCATTCATTTTACTGGTTAGCGCGGTGTTTTCTATTTACCTATATAGATTAGGCTTAGAATGTGGCTGAGAGTAGGTTTAGCGTTAGTTAGGTTTTGCCCTTACTTCAACTTTAAGTAGGAATAAGGTTCCTAGCTTCACTTTTTTTTTGTAAATAAGTGGCAAGTGTGTTTTCTTATAAATAGGCAAGAATATTTTATTGTACCATGGGGAGCTTCTTGTGGTGTTGGCTTTCCACGCAACGGGGAACAGCG
This sequence comes from Lithobates clamitans, assembly GCA_037952925.1. NCBI lineage: Eukaryota > Metazoa > Chordata > Amphibia > Anura > Ranidae > Lithobates > Lithobates clamitans. The sequence goes on along the minus strand of JBBGZY010001813.1, from coordinate 271,235 downwards.
TCTTTGTTTAGTTCCACCATCTCCCACTCTGGCTCTTTTGGGGATGTTGTTACTGCCGCTGCTTGGCGTTCCTTCTTAAGAGCGCCGTCTTCCACTGACCATGACTTTCTGCATCGTTGTGTTTTAATTTTTAATGGACCTTGAAGAGCTGTAAAAGGCATTTAAGAGATATCCAGTTGAGACCAATTTTTCATTTTTTTTTAAAAGCGTTTGGATTACACCTACTGTACATTGTTTAATATTATGAAAGGTTTATTAAACATAGGCAGCAGGGGTAATCATGCATCATACTCAGCTCTCAACGCCTTTGTTGATCCCTGGGGTTTGTAGCAAGGAGAAATTCTCTGTATATGTAAAGCTGATAAAAAAGATGCACATTTATGCAGCTCTGTATTTTTTACTTTGTATAATGAATTGTGTGGTGTTGTGCTGTACTGTACAATGTGTTGTGGTACCATTTACAATGAACCCCATTCACACTGAGTGTTTTGCCACTAGATTCCCGAAGTGTGACAGTGCTCAAGATCAGGGGTCTCCAAACTTTCTAAACAAAGGGCCAGTTTACTGTTCTTCAGACTTTTCGGGGGCCGGACTGCGGCTATTGGCGGTAGAAAAGGTCCTGACGTCAGTGGGGAAAAATAATGCCCCATCGTTTGTTTCAGTGGGAGGAAGTGTTCTCCATCGTCGGGGTCATTGAGAGGAATTGTGCTCCATTGTCGAGGTCATTGGGAGGAATTGTGCTCCATCATCGGGGTCATTGGGAGGAATTGTGCTCCATCGTCTGGGTCATTGGGCTCGATTGTTGGTATCACTGAGAGGATTTGTGCCCCTTCTTTGGTGTCAGTGGTGGGGAAGTATGCCCCATTGTCGGTATCAGTGGATTAAATAGTGACCCAAGGGCCAGATAAAAGCAAGCAAAAGGCCGCAGCTTGGGGATCACTACTCAAGATCGTGCATTTGCTTGTCTCATAGATGTTAATGGGAGCTGTTAGGAGCGTCTAGTGCTCCTGCTCCTTATTTCAGCATCCAGGTTTTGGCTATGGCATTCTCCCTGTCTTTGTCCACCTGCAGGCTGATTGATGTGGTCAGTCCCTGGGTAGAAATTCAAACCTGTTATAAGCCAGCTAAACCCTGACTTGGATGCTTGTGATAGAGAGTGATACGTGTGTTGCTCCTGATCAAGCTCCCTGTCTGTCTGCCCTTCTCTGCTAGATTGGATTTCCCTGTGTATGATCTTGGACCGGATTTTGGACTATTCCCTGAACTCAGCCGACCTTTTACCTGGACTGTCATAGAACCACGCTACCTTTCTGCTTAGTACTTCTGCAAGTACTTGTTTGCTTTGCTTAGTTCGTGCCTGCACTGGCATGGTGGCAAGGGACTATAGCATTGTGTATAAGTCCTGGGGGCAAATAAGTACTGGTAGGCCTGCTTGCCTTATGGGAAAGGGGGCTGCTATAGGTGAAGAACACAGTAGCAAGCTATAGTGTCTGACCACCTGTGTTGGGGTAGACGTCACAGGAGCACCTGAAAATCACATGTTGGGGAAACGCATGATAACATATGCATTTTACAGCGCATTACCATGATGGATTGCAATTCACACCACGGTCAGTACCTACACATGCATACACAGGGACTCTATGGCACACATCCCCGGGATCTCATTCTGTTAGCTGGTATATTTATAATAGATATACAGTACATTATCTGGATGCAATCCAGGACATCATATTGCCCTGTTCTACCTATATGTATACTTGGTATCAGCAATACCTACCTGCTAGTCTGATGTATTATTTAATGGACCAGTCTTTTATTTAATTACTGGATCTTCTTTTTTGTCCAGTCCTGAAGATCATATCCAGAGCTTGTCTTTAGGAAATAGCCATATGAGTGCTGCCAGCATTGCTGAAGAGGTTGAAGGGGTGGGGGGTCAGCCTGTTAGTGCTCAGACCATATGCCGCATGCTGCATGAAATTGGTCTGCATGGCTGTCGTCCCAGAAGGAAGCCTCTTCTAAAGATGATGCACAAGAAAGCCTGCAAACAGTTTGCTGAAGACAAGCGGACTAAGGACATGGATTACTGGAACCATGTCCTGTGGTCTGATGAGACCAAGATAAACTTATTTGGTTCAGATGGTGTCAAGCATGTGTGGCGGCAACCAGGTGAGGAGTACAAAGACAAGTGTGCCTTGCCTACAGTGAAGCATGGTGGTGGGAGTGTCATGGTCTGGGGCTGCATGAGTGCTGCTGGCACTGGGGAGCTACAGTTCATTGAGGGAACCATGAATGTCAACATGTACTGTGACATACTGAAGCAGAGCATGATCCCCTCTCTTCAGAGACTGGGCCGCAGGGCAGTATTCCAACATCATAACGACCCCAAACATACCTCCATACGACCATTGCCTTGCTAAAGAAGCTGAGGGTAAAGGTGATGGACTGGCCAAGCATGTCTCCAGACCTAAACCCTATTGAGCATCCTCAAACGGAAGATGAATGAGTGCAAGGTCTCTAACATCCACCAGCTCCGTGATGTCGTCATGGAGGAGTAGAAGAGGACTCCAGTGGCAACCTGTGAAGCTCTGGTGAACTCCATGCCCAAGAGGGTTAAGGTAGTGCTGGAAAATAATGGTGGCCACACAATATATTGACACTTGGGGCCCAATTTGGACATTTTCACTTAGGGGTGTACTCACTTTTGTTGCCAGCGGTTTAGACATTAATGGCTGTGTGTTGAATTATTTTTAGGGGACAGCAAATTTACACTGTTATACAAGCTGTACACTCACTACTTTACATTATAGCAAAGTGTTATTTCTTCAGTGTTGTCTCATGAAAAGATATAATAAAATATTTACAGAAATTTGATGGGTGTACTCACCTTTGTGAGATACTGTGTATACTTAGCGTTTATTGTATTGCCTAATTTTTCTCTGTGGGTGCACTTTAGGTCCCTATTATTGATGTAGGTATTTTTCTAATTTTATTGCTCAGGATGGTTCTCCCAGGGAAACCGTTTTGATATTAGATTGGATTCCACTATTCTTTTCTGTCTCTGAATTACCATAATGCACAAGCCAAGCGTGAATAGGTCCTAAAAAATGTCCTACTTTTCCATCTCCGGAAGTGAGCGGTGTGGTGGAGTAATGTACGCATACATGGCTTATTCACCTCCTGCAATCTTTGCGCTGAAGTAAACCATGCCTGTTAAAAGTTTCTTAATAGATGATGATAAATGAGTCGTTTTTACATGTCTCCACGATACAAATGATCGCCTCCCTTTAATGACACGTGGCTGCTTAGCGATCCTCAGTAATGTGTGTAATGGCATTTAATCATGTCAGCGGGTCAAGGGTGTCTGAAGGTGAATTATCAACAGATGTTACATCCTCTGTACCTATCAAGAAGCTGGGGAGTTTGAAAGGCCCAGCTGAGTGCTCTGTATCCACCCCTACTGTCCTTATCCAGATTCCTGTTCAAAAACAGATAATTCATATGGGAAAGAATGAGAAGCAGATGCTAAAGCTGAACACCAGGCAGATATAAAAGACTCAAAATTAGTGTAGTTCTGTATTTTTTATACACCTTTAAGTTAACTTTTTAAATGCAAGCCGTGTAAATACCTGAATTTACTTGATATCAACCTCTTGCATCCCCTATAAAGCAGAGCTCAGAGGAAGAAGCAGCACAAGGAGCCAATTAGTTCATATGACGACAAGAAGGGTAGGAAATGGCCTCATCATGTTTTTTAGTCTCACCTTCACTGTCCTGTCCTAGGCTTGGGGTGTGCCAAAGATAGCCTGGGCTCAGGGGAAGTGCTGGCCCCTGTCGGCACAGGAAACTGAGGACAGCTAATGGCAGAAAAAAGTATTGCAGATGAGTGCTCTAGATTGAAGTTCAGTATTTTAGCAAATGCTGTTTCTTATTTTATCTTTTATTGGGCTGTTTTTGATTGTTGTTCAGTTTTAAAGTGTTACTAAAATCAGGAGCCTGCATTCACTATATCTGGTCTCCCACAGTACACAGAACATGGAAATGCAATAGTTTTAGTAAATATAAACTGCTAAATACCTTTTCTCATCAGCAGTATATTGCAGTAATTTCTATGAGTGTCTGGTTAAAGCTTGTAGGAGGAGTTTTTATTCTCCTCTGACTGTCCTATGAGGTTGCATGACCCCTCTGTATGGACATTGCTGATTGGCCCTGTGCCGATCATATTAGGAGAGGTGGAAAAGCACGTTTGATCCCTGGTTTGGGGTATCTCTAACGGTTCCCAGAGTAGTCCGACCAATGTGTAAGGCTATCCATAGATGGTTCGAATCCTGCTAAACCGGCCGAGATTCAAACCATGTATGAGCAGGCTGAATGTGCCAAGTTTATTGATCGATCAACTTGGGTACAACCAGCCTGCGGGATTGTGCATGGGATTATCGCTAGTGGCTAGTATAGCTGCTAGCAATAATCACTGTCTTCTCCCGGAAGGGGGGGCTTCCCATGCTAGGAGAACACGATGGCTCAGCAGGTGGGATTTCCCCATCAACACTATTTCCCCATCAATACTAGTTCCTTTCCTGCAGCCCATGGTTGCAGGAAAGAATTTTGCTTTGTGTATGGGCTACATAAGGGATGAAAGCACTACAATTTTGTAACAAGTCCTGCAAAGTTTATTAATCTTAATAAAAAGTCAGGAGATAAGTCAACGCGTTTCAAGGGCTCAAAACCCCCTTTATCATGGCTTGGGTGCTGGCTGTAACAGAAGACTATACTGGACATACAATAGCAAGCCAATGCAACTTTCTATATTGGTGGTGCACTCGCCAGCTAACAGTCTGTGACTGCACCACTGATATGGTTACATTCATTGACTTGCAATTGTGTGTCCAGTATAAACTTGGCCATACATACATATAATTCTGCTTCCACAGCACAGATGGATGAATCTACCCTGCGGGCTATTTTATTCTGACAGCCTGTCATAATGCCCAAACAGTGGCTGTAGCTGATTGGCTGCAGTCATTGTTTGGGCACAATTTTCTACCTCGCTCCTTTGATCCTCATATCGAAGGTTGTTGACCCATTTCGTACTGGTAGGGTCACCCACTAAATAAATGTTGGCTGATTCAGTAGAAATGCCCCAAATTGACCCGTCTAATGCGGTAGGAAACCATGTAAAATAAAAAAAATTAAAAACTGGTCCCCTTGCAGGGTAATGTCATAATGTGCTAGTATGCATACTACATACTAGCACACGGCCTTGCAACACTGCATGTAACACTGTACCAAAACACAATTTTTATCATTTTTTGAGACAGATATAGCGTTCTTTTGGTGGTATTTAATCACCGCTGGGCTTTTTATTTTTTGCTAAACAAACTAAAAAAGTCAGAAAAGGGGGGGGAAAAGGTCCTTAGTTTCTGTTATAAAATGTTGTAAATAAGTAATTTTTCTCCTTCACTGATGTGCGCTGACGGGGCTGCACTGACGGGCACTGATGAGGTGACACTGAGGAAGAGGCACTAATATGCAGCAGTGATATGCAGCACTGATAGGTGGCACAGATGGGCACTGGTGGGTGGCACTGATGGGTACTAATAGGCAGCACTGATGGACACTGATAGGCGGCACTGATGAGGTGGCACTGATGGGCACTGATGAGGCACTAATATGCAGCACTGATGGGCACTGATAGGTGACACAGTGCCCATCAGTGCCGCCTATCAATGCCGCCTATCTGTGTCGCCTATCAGTGCTGTATATTAGTGCCTCCTCATCAGTGCCCTTCAGTGCCACCTCATCAGTGCTGCCTATCAGTGCCCATAAGTGCTGCCTATCAGTGCTCATCAGAGCCGTCTATTAGTGCCCATCAGTGCCGCCTAATAGACGGCTCCGATGGGCATTGATAGGCAGCACTTATGGGCACTGATGGGCACTGATAGGCGGCACACTGTTGGGCACTAGCAGGCATCACTGATGGGCACTGAAAGGCAGCACTGATTGACATCACTGGTGGGCATCACTGATGGGGCTGCACTTATAAGCAGAGCACCAATTATGAGCGCAGATGTTCCCACTGAGAAAAGCCGGCTGTCAGCATGAGTAGAGGAATGCTGATAACCGGCATTTTCAATTTACACTGTGATCAGCTGTGATTGGACACAGCTGATCACATGGTAAAAATCCTACGTCATAGGCTCTTTACTTTGATCGAAGATGCAGTATGATGTCCAGACAGAACAGAACCGTCAATCTGCTATAGGCCGGGTGGGAAGGTGTTAAACTTGTATTACATTCAGCACCATAGCCATGATGAAGGGATAGTTTTGAGCACTTGAAACGTGTTGGCCTTATCTTTTGACTTTTTATCAAAATGAATAAACCTTTAGGCCTTGTTCAGACTATCCCTGGGAGGCCATTAAAAACGCATGGTTGAGCTGTAATTTTAGCACCCCCCCTTAAGCTGCAATAGCAGCAGACGGGGGCGTTCACATGCCGCAGTTGTGAGACTTTGAGCTTGCCGATCGCAACATCTTGCAATCGCCATGCCTTCCAAACACAACCCATTCAAGTGAACGGGGAAGTGACGCAAACGCCCCTATGCACGTGCAACCGTAGATTGCATTTCAGAGGAGTGGCGGGTTTACACGCAGGTCTAAACCTAACCTTACTGGGCTTGTGGCGCTCTTATCCTTTACACTTTGTTTTTGCAAAATTCTAAACTCCTATTTTATCCAAAGCAAAAAAAAAGTGTTTGCACCTTCACATTTCCCAGTAGATTATGATTATTATTATACAGGCTTTATATAGCGCCAAGAGTTTACACAGCGCTTTACAATATCAAGCGGGACAGTACAATTACAATACAGTTCAATACAGAAGGAATAGGAGGGTCCTGCTTATGGTGCTTATAAAAATAATTTAAAGGTTTTGCCAAAATCAGTCTATTAGACAAAGTCATAGCTTGTTTAAAATTGATGGATCAATACAATTTTGGGAAGTGACAGATCCTCTGTAATTTTGTTTATTAGTTTTGGCCGGAGTTATCTTTCTCCCTCAAATTTGTGGTTGTTTGACTGCTTCTAGTTGTTTCTGAACATTCTCCGAAGAATTTGTGTTATTGGCTGAGCCGAGTCCCTAAATTATAGTGTCATAGAGGAGGCCAAAGAGTCATAAAAGAGAAGGCAGCACAATATATGAAAATAGTGATCTCAACCTTTTTAATGGATGCCGTCCCCTCTGATTTATGTGAGCGCTGACTCTTAAACTCCCGCCTCCCCTCCGCCCTGAGCTTATAAAATGCTGCAAACATAAAACACCAGAATTTATTCTCAACCATTTGGAAAGTTGACAGAAGGGAGATAAATAGATAATTCTCACCAGCTCAGCAGAAAATGAAAACTTCATCTCTGATCTCCCGCAGAGTAATGGCTTACTGTTTCCAGGGGGGGGGGGGGGGGGGGGGGGATTATAGAGGACAGCCGTGTTTAATATCATTTAAAGAGAAACGAGAATGGTTTTTGGCAAATGTTATTTTTTTTCTTTTTTTACAAGATTAGGAAATGTATTTTTATTTTTTTTGTAGTTATTTGTATACATTTTTTTCTTATGAGAAAGCACAATAACATCTGCACGCTTTTTGGAAGCCTCCACCGACTGACTAATTAAAGTAGAACTATAGGTAAAACTTTTTTTTTTTTCATTTTGGATAGAGTAAGGGGTGGTTATGACCCCTGTCAGATTTATTTTTGCCTTCTGTGTCTCATTGAGGAGATTTCCATTGACTTCCTGTCCCATAGACCAAACAGGAAGTGAAACTAAATACCTGCAAATTAAGGGAATTCCTTAAAGGACCCCCAGGTCACAAGAACTAGTGTCCCTATTGGAAGATTCCCCCTCTATTACTTTTCTGGGGACAACCCAAAATTTGGGAATTTCTTTACTTTCACTTTTAAAGTGATTGTAAAGTCTCATTTATTTCCCTATATAAATAACAAACATGTTATACTTACCTCCTCTGTTGCAGTGGATTTGCACAAAACAGAGGATTTCATTAAAATTAGAAGAAAAGAGGTTTAACCATAAACTACGTAGAGTGTTCTTTACTGTAACAGCGGCAAGGATGTGGAATTCCCTTCCACAGTCGGTGGTCTCAACGGGGAGCATCAATAGTTTCAAAATACAATTAGATAAGCACCTGAATGACCACAACATAGAGGGATATACAATGTAATACTGACATATAATCACACACATAGGTTGGACTTGATAGACTTGTGTCTTTTTCGACCTCACCTACTATGTAACTATGTAACAGCCTCCTCTTCTTGGGTCCCTCCTCTGTGATCCTGGCCCCTCTCTCCTGTTCAGTGCCCCCACAGCAAGCAATTTGTTATGGGGGCACCTGAGCTGTATCCATTCAGACACGGAGCCCCGTCCCCGCCCCCTCTCTTCCCTGATTGGCTAGCTGACTTTGATTGACAGCAGTGGGAGCCAGTGGCACCGCTGCTGTGTCTCAGCCAATCAGGATGGAGAGTATCGGATGGCTGAGACACTTGTGGACATCGCTGGACAGAGAGGGGCCTCAGGTAAGTGTTAGGGGGGCTGCTGCACACATAAGGGTTTTTATCTTAATGCATAGAATGCATTAGGAAAAAAAAAAAAAACCTTCTGCCTTTACAACCCTTTTAATGATAATAGTAAACCGGGCAAATAGAGAGGGTGAATCTCTTTGACGGGGACACAGGCAGCAATAAAAACTGACAAGCATTCTAGTCCCTCTCCACTCTATCCCAAAAAAAAAAATACATTTTTGTCTTTACTTATACTTGAAGATGTCCCATCTCCAGAGGGAGAAGAGTTTGCTACTCCTCTCAGTCATTTTCTAAATATGCTCATGTGCAAAGAAAACCAAAAACACTATAAAAAGTCAATTTAAAGCAGAATTATATTCACCTGTGAAATCTTCCACTGAGTCCATATACATTTAAAAGTTAAAGTAAGCCTTAACTGGATAGTTTCCTGAAGCACTGTGAATCTTAAGCAACTGGCATAAAAGAAAACATTTTTTTTTTCTTTATCCTCTTTGGGTGTTGCGTTTGGCGAAGGGGAATTCTATCCAATTGAGTGACAGCTCTGATTCTGCGGGGACTTCTGACATCCTATCCAAGATGGCGGCACCCAGCAGCAGTCTCAGGACTTTTAGGATATCTACATAGAAGGATTTTAGAGGTAAAATCGTGCAAAAACATGTTTTAAAAAATCTTATTAGGTTTTTCTGGAAATAAATGATCTTGCAGGTGGGTCTCTTTAACCTGTTAAAGCTCATGTGAGATTTTAGTAATTGGGTTTGGACCTTCTTAAAGCAGAACTTTACACAAAAAGTGAAGTGCCACCGATTTGCTCCCTACAGCCTGTAATATCGAGTTACCGGGGGGGGGGGGGGTGTTGTGGCGCCTAAGCGAGGAAGGCATCCCTTACCCGGCTCCCACTATGTCCCCTCCTGCAACACATCACATGTACCAGGAGGCTGCAGGACCATTCACAAAGCACCACATGAGCTCTCACATGCGCAGTGGGGGCTTCCTGAGGAACCACAGACAGCTCCCGTATCCAAGATGGTGGCACCGGGGACCTGCAGCAGTAAGAAGAACTGACTGCAGAAAGACAGCTCTGGATCCTGAATTTTAAATGTCAACTGCTACAGTATTTGTAGCTGCTGACTTTTAAAAAGGAAAAAGAACAAAAGTCCCTTTTAGAAGTTCTTTTCCCTAGAAAAAAAATAAGTCAGCAGCTGCAAATACTGTAGCTGCTGATTTTTAATAAAAGCACACTTACCTGTCCAAAAAAATTATATGCCAAAATGTGGAAGAAGAGGGGGTAGAATTACATAAAGCTGAACTTCCCCTTTAGGGTGAAGTTCTGCTTTAAGTCAGTTTAAAGCCTCATACACATGATCGGATTTTCTGAAAATGTTGGATGTCAGGCTGTTGGCGGTAAGTCCAACCGTGTGTACGCTCCATCGGACAATTGTTGTCAGACTTTCCGCCAACAAATGTTCGCTAGTATGTTCTCAAATTTTCCGCCAACAAATGTGTGTTGTCAGATTTTCCGAGCGTGTGTACACAAGTCGACTGGACAAAAGTCCAAAGTACAAACACGCATGCTCGGAATCAAGGACGAGCCGGAAGGGCTCGGTCTTGTAAAACTAGCGTTTGTAATGGAGATATCACGTACGTCTTGTACGTTACTACGTTCGTAATTGTTGCCCAACATTTGTGTGACCGTGTGTTTGCAAGACAAGTTGGAGCCAACACCCTTCGAACAAAATTCCACGGTCTTGTTGTCGGAAAGTCCGATCGTGTGTACGCAGCATAAGAGTGAACACGTAAAAAAATATTTGTTTCTTTAGTCGTTTAAAGTATTGTTTTAACTTTGTTTTATACCTCGGTACATGCATGCATGTGGCTACAAAATTCAAAATAGGCTTAGCTGAGCTGAGTCCATCACTGGCCTCGTAAAATTGGTGACTGTTGGGAAGAAAACGTTAGGATCAATGCTTCTTCTTGCATCATGACCAGGAGCTCACCAATTTTCCATTTGGGTCAAATAGAAAGATTTGATTCTCAAGGCTGCAATGGAGGCAAAATGGAATAGGAAAGTATAAACTGTTAAGGGTTGCTTTAAGAGGGGACAAAGTGATAAAACATTCGAGAGACAAGTTCGAGTCTCTGTTTAAAGTAACTGTAGAGGAGCGCTGCCAAAACAAACAGCTTCCAGAACAGCAGGCAGATCCAGTTACCAGACTCGGATGGGGCTGCCCGGTGGGACAAACAACAGGACTGCATGGAAAAAGGTAGAAGCAGAAAAGTTTTAGGAACTGAGCTTGGAAATGAGGCGATTTAAACCCAGCCAAAGAGAGACAGTTGTGGGGAAGCGATTTTCAGGCTGTGTATAGGCATCTTGAGGGAATAAATCACAAATTGGATGCCCCAAAAGCTTATACCTGTTATGATTAAAACAGGTGTTAAGTAAAATTATGCATATACCTTCTTGTGGTACTTAGTCTGGTCCTCCAAAAACTGATACCATAGGCAAGTTGCTATTCTGCATACAGAACTTTGGTATAGTTTTGGGGTTATATCCAGTGGCATGTGGCATTTAGTTACAGCCTAGGCTTGTCCCCAGTCCAATGCAAAGGAAACAGTAGCAGGGTGCAGGGATTAACAACTTGTAACACTTTGTTTCTAAGCAATAATATCACTTACAAAGAGGTAGACTGTAGTAGGTAAAGGCTTGACAAAGGGAGGGGAGCCCTCGAAACATGTTGCCGCCTCTCCCTCTTGCACCTTAGGCTAAATTGCATTGTGTGGACATGCATAGGGACCAGCTGCAGACATCACCGTCAACTGGTGGGTCTTGTGCTTATTCCTGGGCATACTGATCACCTTATCCATTTGTTCTATCTCTCTGCACAGTGAGCCTACTACAGTCTACATCTTTGCATGTTAATGGTTGGATCGCTCACGGATCTGTTAGAGTAGCTGCAGGATTATTTTTTACTCCTGAAGCTTCATTCCCTTGCTGACCCATGGATGTAAGTGAGCTGTTGTACTGACATGCGGTGGCACAATTAAGAGGTGAGGCTCGAAGACTAGTTGCTATAGCAGAGGGAAGCTCACACAGAAACCAGCAGGATAGGATCACAGGCAGGTCACCATGGCGGATAATGCAAGCTCACCTTAATGTGGAGTCTAAGTAACAGCCGGTGTCTTGCCGAATAAGTTCCTTCGGCGGATAGGTTCCCCCCCTGTACTGCGCAGGCGCAGCGCCTGCGCAGTACGTACTACTGTTGGCCGCCGGAGATAGCCGAAGCTCAAACGCTTCGATCAGCTGTACACGGCGCCTGCGCTCTGGGTCCAGATTCCTTCCCCACTATCCAAGTGGACCTAGAGGGGGAATCCAAAAGTGCCGAGCGCAGCGAGGCCGTGCCCGAAGCGTGGCAAGCGAAGCGAGCCCGCGAGGGGCCCTCTTACAGGCGCCGTGTACAGCTGATTTTCAGCTGTTCCGCTTCGGCTATTTCCGCCGGCTTCTACTGCGCATGCGCAGTAGAGGGGGGAACTAATCCGCCGAGCGGAACTTTCTCGGCAGAACACCGGTCTTCACCAGAGCTTGTGATGGTAAAGATTAATTTTGCCTTTTGTTAGCTCCAGGTCGGAGTCCTTAGTATAACAGAAGTGTAGTCAGAAAACAAGTGAAAAGGTCAGGACGAGTAGTTACAGGTTGGGATCAGGCAGAAGCGTAGTCGAAGAACAAGCCAAGGGTCGATAACGAGTGGTAGCACAATAATCTGGTAAACAGTGCAGAGACATGGCTTGAATCAGGAAGTTCATGGGAGGAGCAAAGAGTTCAGGGTTCAAGACAAACAGGGTTCAAGATAGGATCATTCAAGGACTTGTCCAACATTCCAGGTAGCTCAGCAGGAAGAGACATCACCTGACACAGCAGAGGTCCCAGGTTCAAACCCAGGCCCTAACAGCTGGATGCCATCTTTTATTGTTGTCCCCAGTCCCCTTTGCCACAGTATTAAAGTGTATTTAAAGCCAACATTTTTTTATAATTAGGAAAAAAACATCCAAGAAGCACGATTTTGAAGGGATTTTGACGTGAGTAGTGAGAGGACAAAAACATTTGGAGAGCTCACTGGCTGAGGTTAGACTGCTCACAACAGACTAGGCTACCCCCTCAGTGAGTACCCAGCACGTTAATAGAAAAAACACGCACGCCTGACCAAATGATAAGAGTCCAAAGTAATTTATTGGTTTACTCAAAAATAAACAAAAGACAAAACAGACAATGCATTACAGGGGTCAGAAAACCTCGCTCTTCATCAGGGCTTCAGTTAAAATAAGAACCTTGAATGGACTCAAAATAGGGCTTCCCTACATAGATTCACACAGGAAAGCCCTATTTTGATTCCATTAAATGGAATTTTAACTGAAGCCCTGATGAAGGGGAAGTTTTTTCTAACACCACAAACACGCTGACTATTTTTTTAGTGTAACTAATTATTGAATTTGAAATCTTTTATCCTTTGGCCTGGTGCTCCTTTTATTGGTGCGTGTTTTTTTCTAGTAACATTTTTCTAGTCTTGAATGGGGTCGTAAAGTATCAACTGCTGGTCTACAGCAGTTATAGGATTCAGAAAACGGAATGGTCCATGTGATCTGGTCATTTTAGCCATTTGGGATTTTACCTTACCCTCCTAAACATGTGGATGTGAGCGCTATATTCAATATGGTCAGACAGCAGTGATAGGTCTACTTGTGAACAGTAGATGGGGTGATTGGGTGCTCTATAACTTATAACATAAAATGACAATCTGAAATGGTAAATATAAACGGTGTTTTAAACATCAGCAACTGTAGGATGTTGCAGTCCAATATAAAACTGAATTAAAGTCCAATAAAAGCAATTGTAGAAGGCAGCCCTGTTGTTAAAGAAGAAGCAATCCTCTGGGAACTGTAGAAGTAGAAGAACAACAATGGCGCCACTCTAAGTGCAGTATTAAAACAAATTTAATGAGTCATAAAAACAGGTACTCACAAAAGTACAAGTATTCAGGTTAGGGAAGTGAGACTCACATGCTGTGTAACAAGTGGGAGCTCTCAGACAAGGTGAGACATGGGCTTCTAACCCCCTTTTGTGGCCTGCCTGGCACCCTGACTTTGGAGCGAGCCTAACCCCCTGTATGGGACTGAAGATTAGCGACTATATGATCTCAATTAATAACATCATCTTTTCTCCTCTTGCAAACACATGCCGCTGTCTTGCACTAAGATTCGACACAGCTGTAGACGCTGACATACCAGCACACAGCGTCCAGCACACAGCCTATGCCTAACAGTGATTGACAGATCTTTCCTCCAATCCCAGCCCATGTTAGACTATAACATAATTGACCAATCACAGGTCACGTTAGGCCTGAGGAAGGAGCGCAGCTCCGCAAACGCGTCAACTATTCGTCACCCCTGCATAGACCCGGAAGTGCCTTCGTTCCCACAGATCAACACGTCACACACAGTGCGTTCCAGCAGCCGGATCTGCCGCCCATACAGCAGCACATCCCGTCTCCGAGCGGAACAACATCTGAGGACGTGACCGGAACAAACCCCTGGGACACCTGGCATTTCCTGCCCAGCACTTACATGCCTGAATACTTGTACTTTTGTGAGTACCTGTTTTTATGACTCATTAAATTTGTTTTAATACTGCACTTAGAGTGGCGCCATTGTTGTTCTTCTACTTCTACCTTACCCTCCTACCTCCTTGTCTGCCTCCTGTTCGGCTACCCCCTTTGCCCTCCTCTAGTTTTTTTCCTCTCCAGGGGGGCGGGGGTCGACTTGTCACCTACAAGCAGTACTGGGACAAGGTAATCCAGTGCCCAGGGTAAAGAAGTCAAACTGCAATCCTCCCCTCTGCCTTCATTATGTTTAAGCTTAGGGGATGCTACCCCCCCAGCACAGCAGTTATCCGCTTGTCAAAATTCCTTGTATGAGAATGATCCCACTGGTGCTCCCATCCATACAGTAAACTGGTGTGCCCAGGGCAGCCGCCCCTCCTGCCCACCCCTTGTCCTGGCCCTGCCTACAAGCACATATTTTAATGACAGTTTAATTCCTCTTGAAGGTATATACTTCTTACTATCATTTAAAGGAAATGATTAAAGGAATGTTTCCCTCCCAATTCTTTGGAGAAGCAAGTGTTGATAACATTTATACCGAGTGGTAGAATTTTTTTTTTTTTTTAGTGGGTTATTTATAGTATGGATTCGGTTGCACTGGTTTTATCAGATGCAGTGAAAGGGAAATGTCAGCATAGATCTGTCTGCTCTCTTACACAATCTGTTTTCACTGTAGACATAAAAGAAAAACCTTGGAACCCGGTGATTCTTTTTCTCTCGTTCTCTGCAGCAGTTAATGGTATTTTTAGAAGTGATTATTAATGAATTCAGCATTCCTTGCGCTACACATGTGTTTTCTCTCACTATCCCCCCTCTGCCCACCCTGGAGGTCCGAGGACTTGATAACAGACCAGAAACATTGAACAAATAGGAACAGTGCGCATCAGGATACGCCAATAATTTTGCTGAAAGGCCGAATATTGAATGCAGTCTTCCTGTCTCATGCTGCAAAAGAAAAGAAAAATGAATTTAAAGTGGGCCCATCACCGGGGGAGACGACGGAGAAAGTGTTTTTTTTTCTTTGCTGTTAACCCATTCCAGACTGGAGTGGCCTCATTTATGATAAATCAGTAATGAAATCCATGTCAGATATTTAAAGTACCGTATATACTTGGGTATAAGCCGAGTTTTTCAGCACATTTTTTTGTGCTGAAAATGCCCCCCTCGGCTTATACTCGAGTCAAGCACTTTTCTACAGCAGAGAATGACATTTTCCGAACCGACTTTGGAGCCCCGTATCTCGGGGTCACTTGGTGCTAGGAACCCCAGATTTGGTGTGCAAACCCAGTGGAACTAGCACTATAACATATCCAAATGGGGTTCCTAGCACCAAGTGGCCCCGAGATACGGGGCCCCAAAGTCGGTTCGGAAAATGCCATTCTCTGCTGCAGAAAAGGGCTTGACATTTTCCGAACCGAATTTGGGGCCCCGTATCTCAGGGCCACTTGGTGCTAGGAACCCCAGCTTTGGATATGTTGTAGTGCTAATTCCGGGTTTGCACACCAAATGTGGGGTTCCTAGCACCAAATGGCCCCGAGATACAGGGCCCCAAATCGGTCAACTGTGTCCGTCTACAGCAATGTCATTTTGGGACCCTTTGGATCCAGTGATCCCACATTTTTTGGCTGCAGCTAGGGGGCATCTAGGAACCCTTAACTACAGAGTTTAAGTTCGGGGGACCCATGGCTGCAAATGGGCACAGTGAGGCATGCAAATGGGCACAGTGAGGCTGCAAATGGGCATTGTTGACCCTCTTTTCCACTTACAGTAGCTGCGCATTTCTCACCCTAGGCTTATACTCGAGTTAAGTTTTTTGTGGTAAAATTAGGTGCCTCGGCTTATATTCGGGTCGGCTTATACTCGAGTATATACGGTAATGCCATCACTTTTTTTCTTTTTCACCTCTTTTTATTTTTTTTATTTTTTTCATATATAGTTAATATGAAAAAAATCAAAACATTTTTATCAAGTTTGCATTATATGCATCTATACGGGCCGCCATCTACAACTAGACCTATGCTAGTACATTTGCAGATGAATGTTCGTATGAACATTTGTACAAAAATTCTCAGTAAATTTGAGGACTTGACAAATTGGAAAAATCAGTGAAAAAGCACTTTTTTCAAAATTTAGTTTGTTTTTCTATTTTTTTGGGGGACAAATTGGCTTTTCAAATGAAAACCACATACGCTGTTAGAAATTTTGTTCATGGAGAAAACATTTCCACCCTGCTCCTTTGAACTTTCTCGTCACTTTAGTCATAAATGACCTTCAATTTGACCCCACTAACGACTGGGAAATTGATCATTCTTAAGGCCCTGTTCACACTGCCGTGACTTTTGTGCGACTTTGAAGACGGCATCCCAGCATGACTTCTTTAACAGAAGTTAATGCAAGTCCTGCCGAAGTCCGACCAAAAGTAGTGCAGGGACCTTTTTCAAGGAGTGATTCAAGTCGCTTCTATTAGAACGGTTCCATTGCACTTAATGGGGTGCGACTTGTCATGCGACATGTACTCTCAAAGTCAGAGCGCATGTCGCACCAGTGAACCGGGCCTAAAACCATACATTTTCAATTAATATCTACTAGTGTGTGGTCATTCTAGTCTAGCCACACATGAATAAAAGAAGTAGACCCCCCCATCACGCCAAGGAGTATGGATGGAGGAATCTTCTATAATTGCTATTTTGTTCTGACAATGGGCACCCTTGGCTGTCTGAATACCTAAACAGTTACTGCATCTGATTGGTTGAGAAATTTCAGCTTTTTTCTTTTGATTTTCAGATCGAAGTTTGTTGAGCTAGGTGGTGCTAGCAGGGCCACTCACGCCTCGAATTTCAGCCAGTTTAGCAGAAATCAGCCTAAATTCCAGCCGCACTGGATCAGTCTATTAAAATAAATTACAATAAAGCAGTTTAATAAAACTGCACATTTATTTAAAAAAAAAAACTGCATGTCAATTAAAAAAACATTTCTAAAAAAGGTTGAAAAAGAAGAATGTTAATACGTACGTCTTTAAAGGGTGGCAGGTCTGAACTTTGCTCTGTTCTGGCTGGGTTAGATGCTTGCTAGATGTTTCCCCCCTCCCATGTGCAGTGGTTCCATCCACTGCCCCTACATCTCTACAGGGCACAATTGTAATGTAGGGGCTGGCGGGATGAACCACTGCTTGTAGGGGGGAGAACCAGACACTTAAAGGCGTGTCAGATGTTCAAGACTATTCAATAGCCATAGCTCTTGGAGAGACTTGGACTCACTACCCCGGACCGGTATTAGCACTCTTCTTTTGCTGGAGGCTTTTTTTATAAACTCTTTTACAAGCTGTAACTTAGATGGGAAAATAGGGAAAATCTGCCTTAGTGAAAATTGCTAAAGTTATTTGAATTTGAAATTCCAGTCACGCCTTATTTTGTTTTGGGGTAAAGTCGGCAAGAATTAGAATTTACCGTACATCAAATTTAATGCATTGCCATTGGGAAGGGGAGAGGGGATTCTGCTTGTTTCCTGTTTGGTCACTTGGACAGGAAGTGAGGGGAAATTTCTCCAATGGGAAGACAGCTAGCAATTAAACAAACTGCCAGGGGATCTAACACTCCCCCAAAGAGCAGTCAAAGAGGACTTTGATATTGCATGGAGCACCGCTCTAATACATGAACAAATTAAATTAGAGAAGAGTCTTTTTTCCCCACTGTCTTAAATCATGCTTGGAAATGTCGCTGGGATTATCAGAGGTGAGCATATCAAGGATTAGATATCAGGAACATCCTGTCCCTGGGTACAGTGTCACTGACATATTCAGACAGCTGATGCATTTAATGTCCCTACCATTAAAGTAACCTCCAACAATGAACATACAAGTCCTTCATCATGAGCCATATTGAGCGTTCCAGCCTTTATTTTATTACATTGTTATTGGCCATGTGACTTTCGATCCCTAACATCCTCTTCTTTCTCCCCGGGCAGTGGGTGGGCTTTTAATGATGTCTGATGACATAGAGGCAAATGTGATGGCTGACAACACTGGCTGACGTCACCTGTGTAATGGAGGATGCAGCGGCGTGATGGCGTCACCACTGAGCTGAATGGGGTAAAGCAAATGTGATGGGCTGACAATGCTGGCCAACAACACCTGTGTAATGGAGGATGTGGTGGCATGATGACGGCACCACGGAGCCAAATGGGGTAATGCAAATGTGATGGGCCGACAACACTGTAAATTCAGCAACCACGCCACAAATTTCATGCCTAAATTACTTTTATTTTTGCAACTGATTGGCAGCAGCCACTCATACTGAAAAAAAGCTGCACATATAGGGACAAGAAATAGGTGGTTACTGTTATTTTTTTTGCATCTAAATATAACGCCAGGGGCTACTTTTGTATCTGAATTAGAGTGTACAGTGCTGTGTAAAGAACAAGAATAAATATTGTTAAACCTACATGTTTTTTGTGGGGAGAGAATACGTGACTACTCTATGTATTTGTGGTGAGGGAAGGATGCTTTCCATGCGCATTTCTGGGACCACGTTCAAAACACACTACCTTTGCGATCTGCTGCGAGTGCAAACCAGGGCCATCTTTAAGGCAGGGAAAAAGGGGCAGCTGCCCTGGGCCCTGTCATTGTTGTGGGACCCAAAGCAGCTGCCTCATACTTGCCAACTATCCCAGTTTAAATTCCCTTGTCCTTTGAAGTTTTAGTCCCTTGCTGTGTCCTGATATCTCAGTGTGAAGTGCTGCTATTAATGCTGCCCAGCTCTGCCCTATTGTTGTGTACAGATAACTCACCTGCAGACCCTGTGTTTACATGTAAATAACCGGCATTCATATGTAAATAGCTGCATCCGATGGCATAGATATGTAAATTGAAGCGGCATTCATATGTATATCATCCCCCCTGCAGTGAGGAGATGATATGCTTTAACCTCTAGCAACCAATCAGTGAGCGGTATTACTGTACAGTAATCTCTGGCAACCAATCAACAAGCAGAAATCATGTGCTGTAACATCTAGCAACTAATCAGTGAGCCGTAATATGTGATGTAACCTCTAGCAACCAGTCATTAAGGGTAATGAAACACTGTAACCTCTGGCAACCAATCGCAATCGCTTCCTGATCTGATACAGTACACGATTTTAAGTCTAGCTGCTATTTAATGTATGTCTCAGAGCAGGTGGAGAGCGAAACTGTAGGGGGGGGGGGGGTGTTTCCAAGAAAACGTTTGCCCAGGGTCCAATCAATATTAAAGACGGCCCTGGTGCCAACACATTGTTAATGGCATCCCAAACACAGATCGCATGGTACCGCAGTACCATGTGATTTGGTGCAGCACGTTTTTCAGAAGAAGTTCCAGTTTGATTTTCAAACCATTCAAATGAATCGGCTTCAAAATTGTACTGCAGGGGAGTGCGCAGGAATCGCACAGAAATTGAAGGATCGCAGGTTGTTTCTGATGTGGCCAGCCCTAAAGAAAAGAGAGGGAGGTGATCACTAACACTACAATTGTTTTGTGTATGAATTTATTGCTGCAGAATTGTAGAGTGACTCAAAGGTCCACTTTAACTGTAGTAGATGAAATGCAACTGTATGCCTTAATAAGTGTCTTAATAATAGACTGTCCTTGGATCAGGGCAGATGCAGAACCTTGACGTTTGAAGTGCGATAAAATTGAATGTCTCTGTTTCTTATTTACACCCAATTAAAAGCCGCCTCCTCTACAGAACAGCTGTGAGGATTGGAAATAGCTCCTACCGCGGAATGCCACATGAGAAAACCCAAAACACTGGAAGCGGCAAGGTGGCGGAACTGTGCTGCCGCACCACATCTGCTGTGGTTTTTTTTCTGCTTCTAAATAAAACTTCACATTGAATTCAGTTAATCCTTCATATCTGTTCTGGGTGGAGCGAGCCTTTGCATCTGCAGATATCCAACGGCACAAGCATATAACTTTGTAGGACAATCTGTAATTCTGGGAGGGTCCTAAGCACACCCTACTACCAACTTTAAAAAAATGAAGGTAAAATCACAGCAAATCAAATGCTTACTTGCAGGTTCTTTACTTTCCAGAAATTATGTTTTTATTCGCTTGCAATGTGCTTTTGAATATGCTGATATGCTGCTTTTTTCAACCGAAAAGCAGACATTTTAATGAATATCATTCAGATTTAACTACAAACCATATAGTTAAGCCCTGAAGAAGAGACCCTCCCTATGAAACGTGTTTGATGCAATTAATTCAATAAACTTTTTGTATAAATTTCAAGCTATTTGATCATTTGTACCAGACACGCTTAATTTAATACCTAAAAACAGATTATCTGTTGAGCAGACTGTTCACCGCAGTCGGAGAGGCAGCAGGCTAGGGCCACAACTAGGCCATTTTTCACCATACCTTTATTGTAGACTAACCTACTCAAGGAAGAAGTAACTTTCTGGATTTACATAAATCAAATCCTGACTTGTATTGGTCCAGTGTTACGATTTACCTAATTAATATTATTATTATTATTATTATAATACGAGATTTATATAGCGCCAACAGTTTACTCAGCGCTTTACAATGTATGAGGGGGACAACACAATTACAGTACAGTTCAATACAAAAGGTACAGGAGAGCCCGGCTCGTAGAGCTTACATTCTAAAGGGAGGGGGTGGTGGTACAAAAGGTAATAGCTGCCTAATAGTATTGTCCATAGTGGAACATCAGATCTAGAGAAATATCGACATTTATGCTGCATTTACACCTGAGCAGAGCAATTTCCAGGTGTTTTCAGGCGTATTTTTTTAACATTTTCCCACATTTTTATTTTACACGTGTATTTAAACTTAAAGGAGTTGTAAAGGCAGAGGGTATTTTATCTTAATGCATTTTATTGCATTAAGATAAAAAACCTTTTGTGTATAGCAACCTCTCCAACACCCCCCCCCCCCCCTAATTACTTACCTGAGCCCCATATCTCTCCAGCGTTGTCCTGTCCCGAATGTCTAAGCCGTCCAGGAAACTCCTCCTGATTGGCTGAGACACAGCAGCAGCAGCGCCATTGGCAGTCAATCAAAGTCAGTCAACCAATCAGGGGACAGAGGGGGCTGGCTAGGTCGGGGCACCCTGTCTGAATGGACACAGCTGTGACTCGGCTCGGGTGCCACCATAGGAAGCTGCTGACTGTGGGGGCACTCGATAGGAAGGAGGGGCCAGGAGCAGCAAAAAGGCGCCTGAGTAGAGGCAGATCCAGGCTGCTCTGTGCAAAACCAACTGCACAGAGAAGGTAAGTATAACATGTTTGTTATTTTAAAAAAAACAAAAAAACGAGACTTTACAATCACTTTAAGGCATTTTTGTTTTAGCCAATGAAGTACTAGAACAGGGGTGTCAAACTCAATTTCATCGTGGGCCGTATCAGTAGTATGGTTGTCCTCAAAGGGCCGGTTGTACCTTGGATGTACCATGTACAGAGTGCAGGGTTCAGGATTATGCTATGTACAGAGTTCAAGATTATGCTACGTACAGAGTGCAGAGTTCAGGATTGTGCTACGTACAGAGTGCAGAGTTCAGGATTGTGCTACGTACAGAGTGCAGAGTTCAGTAGTGCACTACATATAGAGTTCAGGGTTTAGCAGTGCATTATGTACAGAGTGCAGAGTTTAGTAGTGCACTACGTACAGAGTGCAGAGTTCAGTGGTGCACTACGTACAGAGTGCAGAGTTCAGTGGTGCACTACGTACAGAGTGCAGGGTTTAGTAGTGCGTTATGTACAGAGTGCAAAATTCAGGGTTTAGGAGTGCACTATGCACAGTGTGCAACCCCAACCTCCCCCAAAGTGTCCTCGCATTTCTCTCTTCTACCCGGCCTGGCTCTAGCACCTCCCTGTGTAGGCGGCTCTGCCTCGCCTTGCAGGAACATCGTTCTCTCTTTCTCAGGATTTCCCCGTCATGAATGTTTACAGAGATCTGTTAGTTCCGTGAGCTGCTGAAAGTAAAGCTGTCCCCTTGTAAACACAGAAGGCTTCTGTATTTACAAGTGACAGCAGGGAGTGGAAGTGAAGGGTGAGAGCCGGAGGTGGTAGAATGGAATTCTGACATGTTCTGGCTGGAAAACTGGGTGCAAAGGCAACATGAAAAAGCCTGGCAGGCCAGATTTGGCATGCGGGCCTTGTGTTGGACATATGTGTATCAGAGGGAAGAAACTTCTTACAGGCTAAAAAAAATGTGCAAAAATGCTCAATTCACATGTTTTTAGGCATTTCTACTCAAGTCTATGGTGACAAAAATACCCATTTCTGCCTCAAAGGGCTACTTTACACAAGCTTCGGTTGTGCTTTTTAAAGAGCATTTGATGGGCGATGAGGAGGCATTGTATATCCTCCTTACCATCTGCTTTAACCCCTTGATCACTGCACTAGCGCACCGCAACCATGTGCATTGCACTTGGTTGTGGGGTGCTTGCAGACCTGTGCCATTCACTTGAATAGGTCACATTCGGCAGGCACTGCAGGTAACAGGGTGTATAATTCCTGCAATGGCACGTGTACACCCCCAGTCGCTGCCTCTGCATCAAAAGGGGGTAGTGGTTGAGGAGCAGTAAAAGTGTGGCTCAACTGCAGGGTGAATGAGCCCAAAGGTAGCTCATATAGCTTTTGGAGGATCAGGCCTCGGGATACAGATGCCTGAGTGCTCATAGATGAACGATGAAATTTTGGATGTTTAGCGTCTTGGAGGTTCAGGCTACAAAATGCACAGGTGTCAATGGGACCTTACAGTATGTGCACACTGGCAAATGGGTATTTTTTTTTCTTTTTTAATAAAACAAATAATAACCTTTACGACTACAAAAAGAAAAGTCAATATCCATCATGGAGGTCCATTGATGAAGTTGTGACGACATGTTTTTAAACCAAGGATGGTCTGATCTCTGTTTTCTCGGAGAAAGGTGACTGACTCAGCCATTTTTACCTTGATATTTGTCACGCTGCAAATGAAGCGAGCAAAGCTCGTGTATCACCTTTTCTGTTCATGGTTGCACAAAGATAAAGCTTGTTTGCGTTGCCTTTTTACAAAGCTGCCCGGGGGAAATGGTTCAGCTGCCGATCGACCTCATCATTGAGTCGCTACGCACAATTTGCGCTGACTGGCAGCATGTAGGTGAGAAGGGAAAGTCTCACCTTCCTTTCTCTCCGGCTGGGGATGTCCCGGGTATAGGTCACTAGTAGGGCATGACGTTATATGCTGGTATTATTGTATGACATATGTAAGCGCAGTGGGCGGCTCTAGCATTTGTTGATTTTTCAGCCTGTACTGGTGTAACGAGATTTATAATAGGAGTAAAGCTTGTTTACTTTGCAAGCAAATTTTTATTTAGCTTAGTGAATAAGGTAAAGTTTGCTGACTTCAGTCATCAAATAATGTGACAACAAAAATCCTGTTTTTTCTAAAATTGTTTACAAACGATTGGGTTTGCTCTGCAAAGTGAATTTTCACTTTGTTCCACCCCATTCACTAAGATAAGTGAAAATTCACTTGCAAGGTGAGCTTGCTTTAGGACTCGTTCAAATGGGCAGCGGTGGTACAGGAGTGTCTGCCAGGCATTCAGGAGGCGATTCTGCTGGCTCTTGATTGCCAGTTTTTTGGGGGTGTTTTTGGCACCCAAACAGGGATTTTGATTCGTAATCCCACACTGCAGCCTAGTGTTTGATTTACGGTTGCGCCGTGGCCCTTTCACTTGAATTAGTTGCTTTCAGCAGTACTGCTCGCCGAGGACAACTAAGGTAAAGATTTGGAAGAGAAGCAAAGTGTGGCATGTGTAGAACCCCGACCCGCCGCAACTGCAGCTTAAGGGGGAGGGAAACATGGCTCAACCACCTATTTTTACTGTGTCTAAACTAAGATATGTAATAAAAACTGAAATGTATTATTTTAAATGTTATTGGCATGTTTATGAGGGGATAGGGAGCAACCATGGAAAGAAAAATACTGGCAGATTTAACTTCAGCTTTAACCGGGTGGGTCAGAACTTCTGTCAGTTTTTGGTTCAAGAGATTTGGAAGAGAAGAAGCACAGCACCAATGTTTGCGAGTCCATTTATTTTTATTTATTCAGGGTATCTCTGCAAGAAAAGTATGATATAGTATGATGTAGTATATAGTATGATAACATAAAAATATTTAGACTCTTAACCATTGGTATGGTGCTCCTTCTCTTCAGACCTCTTGAATTTTGGCCAAATAACCTTCCAGAGGCACCCTTATGCAGGAGATAGGGAGCAACCATGGAAAGAAAAATACTGGCAGATTTAACTTCAGCTTTAACCGGGTGGGTCAGAACTTCTGTCAGTTTTTGGTTCAAGAGATTTGGAAGAGAAGAAGCACAGCACCAATGTTTGCGAGTCCATTTATTTTTATTTATTCAGGGTATCTCTGCAAGAAAAGTATGATATAGTATGATGTAGTATATAGTATGATAACATAAAAATATTTAGACTCTTAACCATTGGTATGGTGCTCCTTCTCTTCAGACCTCTTGAATTTTGGCCAAAGAACCTTCCAGAGGCACCCTTATGCAGGAGATAGGGAGCAACCATGGAAAGAAAAATACTGGCAGATTTAACTTCAGCTTTAACCGGGTGGGTCAGAACTTCTGTCAGTTTTTGGTTCAAGAGATTTAGAAGAGAAGAAGCACAGCACCAATGTTTGCGAGTCCATTTATTTTTATTTATTCAGGGTATCTCTGCAAGAAAAGTATGATATAGTATGATGTAGTATATAGTATGATAACATAAAAATATTTAGACTCTTAACCATTGGTATGGTGCTCCTTCTCTTCAGACCTCTTGAATTTTGGCCAAAGAACCTTCCAGAGGCACCCTTATGCAGGAGAACATCTTAACCTGAATCATTACACTCCACTTCTTATATTCCACTTCATACTGAGGGAGCAAACCCACTCTGGATCCAATATCTCCAACCCAGTTGATTATTTTTTTAGTGTCTGTTTCCCTGTTGAGTTATTTCTTCTGAGTTTGTGGTCACCAGTGCAGGAAGTGAGGGGAAATCTTCACAATGGTAAGTACGAGGAAGCAAGCCCATTCTGGATCTGGTGCCAACAACCTAGTTAAGTTTTTTATTGGTGTCTATATCCCAGCTGAGTCATGTCCTCTTTGTTTGGGGTCATCACTGCAAGAAGTGAGGGGAATCTTCCCAATGGAAGTATGAGGATGCAATCCCACTCTGGGTCCCGCTCCTCCAACCCAGTTAAGTTTTTTTTATTATTTTTTGTATCCCTGTTGACTAATTTTCTCTAACTTTGTGGTCATCAGTAAAGGAAGTAAGGGGAAATCTTCCCGATGGAAGTATAGTGGAACAAAGCCACCTTGGTTCTAGCGCCTCCAACCCACTTGAAAACGTTATTAGTGTCTGTATAGCGGCTGTGTAGATTACTCTAAATTTGTGCTGACCAGTACATGAAGTAAGGGGGAATCTTCCCAAAGGAAAGTACGAGGAAGCAAACCCACTTTGGATCTGGTGTCCCCAACCCAGTTGAGTTTTTTTTATTGGTTTCTATATCCCTGCTGAGTAATGTCCTCTAACTTTGTGGTCACCACTACAGGAAGTGAGGGGAATCTTCCTAATGGATGTATAGGGAAGCAAACCCACTCTGGGTCCAGCACCTTCAACTCAGTTACGGTTTGTTTTGGTGTTTGTATCCCTGTTAAGTAATTTCCTCTAACTCTGTGCTGACCAGTACAGGAAGTGAGGGAAATCTGCCTAATGGAAATATGAGGATGCAAACCCACTCTGGGTCCAGCGCCTTCAACCCAGTTGAGTTCCTTATCGGTGTCTGTATCCCTTTTGAGTAATTCCTCTAACTTTGTGATCACCAATAAAGGAAGTGAGGGGAAATCTTCCCGATAGAAGTATGGTGGAGCAAAGTCACTCTGAATCTAGCATCTCCAACCCACTTGACATTTTTATTTGCATCTGTATCCCTGTTGAGTAGATTCCTCTAACTTTGTGCTGACCAATACATCATAAGTATGATGAAGCAAACCCACTCCAGCACCCAACGCCTCTAATGCCATATACACACGGGCGGACTTTTTGGCATCAAAGGTCCGACGGTCTTTCCGACGGACTTTCAATGTACTATTGACGGACTTCTGACAGACTTTCGAACGAACGGACTTGCCTACAAACGATCACAAGTCCGACGGATTTGTACGTGATGACGTACGACCGGACTAAAATGAGGAAGCTGATAGCCAATAGCATACAGACGAGCGGATTTTTAGACCGGACTCAAGTCCGTCAGAAAGATTTGAAACATGTTTCAAATCCAAAGTCCATTTGATTTTCGCCCGAAAAAGTCCACTGCAGGTCCGATGACTGGTCCGATGGATTCGTCCTGTCGGACCAGTCCGGTCGAAAAGTCCACTCGTGTGTACACGGCATAACTCAGTTATGTTTTTGATTGATGTCTGTATCCCTGTTAAGTAATTTCCTTTGACTTTTTGGTCACTAATACAGGAGGTGAGGGGAAATCTTCCCAATAGTTGTGCAAGGGAGCAAACCAACTCTGGGTTCAGTGTCTCCAACCCAGTTGGGTTTATTTATTGGTTTCTGTATCCTTGCTGAATAGACTCCTCTAACTTTATGGTCAACGCTACAGGAAGTGAGGAGTAATCTTCCCAATGGAAACCCAGGCTGCAGTAACCGCCAACAGAGGTTCAAACCCTTCCATGATCCAAAACAAAGTAAGTTTTGGCTGGAACATGACTTGCAAGCCAGTACTTTGCCTATAGAAAATTGTTTTTGATGCAGGAAAAGAGACCAAACCAGTTCCTAAAAATACAGACTTTGATTTTTATACAATAACATTACTAAGTTTTACGATGCCGCGACTAAATGTCAAGGATACATTAGGTGTCATACTGTATGATAGGGCTTTTCTAGACAATGTCAAGTTTGGAGTTTACTACTATGGAAGCAGAACTGCCAGTTACATTTAGCCTGGAGAAATGCCTTAATTGAGACAGAAAGTCTGCTGCTGCTATTATTCCTCTATGTAATAATCCCATATTGTTGCTTCACTTCACCCAGCCAATCAGCCTGCATCGCTTTGATGTTTGACTAATAGGATTAAAGCTAAGTTGCTAAAAACCTTGAATCTGAGGTCAGAAGAGAGAGCAATGTTAACCCTTTCTGTGACGTTCCTGTTCGTTTGTATAACAGTGGGCTGTAATATACAATAAAAACCAGAGGAAAAGTGTCGGCATAATTCAGAGCAGCCAATCACATCCCAGCTGTCGTTTGTCCAGTGGAGGTTAGACAATTAAAGCTGATGCCTTGCTGGTTTCCCAGTCTCCTTTCCCTCCACTAGTAAGCTGCATACACTTTTAGGGTGCACATTGACGATCGGGTATGTTTAACAGTGAGCCAGTTTAATTTTGGTTTACAAGGTATTTGTCACATCTATCCTGCAGGTTCCTTTACAGCTAATTTATCTTTATTGGGGGCGGAACATAGTACACATTACCACAGTTGACTTGCATAAAATGCATGTTAGTGCCGGTAAGTAAAGTTGTGCCTCCATGTGAATTGCACTTGTATATGCATTAAAGTGGATCTCACGTTAAATGTTTTTATTTCGTTTCGGAAAAAGTGGGGAAGGGCTTGATTCTCTGTCAAAATTTTATTGCTGTTCCTTTTAGGGAGAGTTCCCCCCAATTGTCGACCAGTTGATCGATGTCCTAGGGACCGGCAATGAGGGGAAACCTCCCCAGTGAGGACCTACACAACAGTAGAAACCTGACAAATATTGCAACCCTTCTCTACTCAATTTAAACCAAAGCCAAAGTTGGCAGGACTTCTACATTAGATAATTCTGAATATGACTCTAGGAGTACACTCCTAATTAATTGCACCTGCAGAGGATGCCTTAGGGCAGCCTTTAGGAGAGACAGATGGAGGCTGCAAAAGATGACCTTCTCCTCCATAAATGGTAGCGGCCTGGCTGCGATACTTTGAGCCAATGACCTGGAAGAAGTATGCAGGTAAGTAGATGTGACGTTGGGCAGCCTAGGGCAAGTAGCATTTTCAAACGTCAGTAATTGCAACCTGTGTATTTTCTTCATGATAGGTTTACTTTAAAGCCCAACTTTAGCCTTCCTTCCAACCCTCTGTGAAGGTCCCAAATCGCTGCCTTAATGACTCAGAAATCAGAAAGTTATGCTGACATGACAACATTAGCACCATTCTCTCTAGGGATCGGCCGATATAGCTTTTCGGTGCCAATACGATACAGATATTTCGGCTATCTCTCCTGCCGATAGCCGATAATATGTGCCGATATTTTGTACATTTAAACGTTTGGTGGGCTTGCTGGCTGGCACCCTACTGTGGGTGGGCTTGCTGGCAGGCACCCTGCTGTGGGTGACTGGCTGGCCTGGCACCTTGCTGTTGGTGGATGAGTATGTGGCTGCTGGCTGGCAACTTGCTGTGGGTGGGTGGCTGCTGCCTGGCGCCTTGCTGTGGGTGGGTGGCTGCTGGCTGGCACCTTGCTGTGGGTGAGTGGCTGCTGCCTGGCACCTTGCTGTGGGTCGCTGCTGGCTGGCCTGCCGGGCATCTTGTTGTGGGTGGCTGCTGGCTGGCACCTTGCTGTTGGTGGGTGGCTGCTGGCTGACTGGCCTCAGTGGCCTGGCACCTTACTGTGGGTAGGTGGCTGGCTAGCCGGCTGGCATTTCCGTTCGAGTGTCGAGGCGAGGCAAGGGAGGCCTGTCAGACTCAGAACGTTAGGCCCAGTGTGCGGAGGCGTAGTGACATTGTGTGCGTGTGCCGCACGCCCCTGCACACTGGGTCTGCACATTTCTGGGCCCCAAAAAGATGGTTGCAGCCAAATAATTGGTCGATCCCTAATTCTCTGTATCATTGTACTTTGAGTTCAGGATGCCAGGGTTGGTGGTTTTGGGGAATTGTGGTGATGCACCCTCGGGCGGGATGTCCATGACATCCTGCATTCACTGGAAGTGGGTTAAATGACACTGAGCATCATTCAATCCAGAAGGGAACTGGCCCTGAACCTCAAAGACATGAGTCTTTGGAGGGACAGCATCGAAGGGAGTGAGTATTATATCCAGAACGGCAATTTGAATTTTTCGAACAGCTGCGCTACTTATTTGGAAAAAAAATGATACTGTGATTGGGCTTAAAATTAAATGGAGTTGGAGAATACTAAAAATTGTACAAAATCCAAGTATTCCAAAATGTTGTCTCAATGTTATTATGATTATATGTCTGGGGGAACAATCACCTTGTCAACGATGACAAGTTAGACTGTAAGTGGTAGGCCCGCTTTGTGTAAGCACTCAAGTCTCATCATTATGTAATTATGCATTGACGGGGGGACTTGTAGAGTTATGCCTTTATAGCTTTGACAAGAGGCAAAGTAGATGCCATTGAACTTCAAAAGGAATTACTTGTAATTTTAATCCCTTCAGAATTAATACTCAGCAACAACCAGTGGCAGCTTTCTGCAAAAGATTTTTTGGCAGGTACTTTACACAAGCAGCTCACGTGAGCCGGTGAGCTTAACAGACCACTCTACCCCACTTGTTAAAAATGAATACAAGACCGTAAGTGAACCTCCAGAGGCTCTCATCAGTCACAGTGGTACTAATGTAGGTAATGGGGGTCTTATAGGGTGTTTGGTATCCTGCCGCACCCCCTCTCTTGTCAGGTCCCGACATCTTTTGCAATAATTGTCCACTTGATGGTGCAACCACATATCATTCCCATGCCACTGAGCACTCTTGCAAACACAGATGAGTGCCAAGGCAAGGGGTAGATGACAACTCCACTACTCTTCTGTGAGCCTAGTTCAGGGAAGTATCAGTTACTCATTGGTGCACATAAAAATGTCAGAGTGAGGTCTTCGCTCCCCCAATTAGATGGGATTTGCCAAAGATGGCAGCAATTATCCAAAGTGCTTGTAATGTCCTGGTCTCCCTCGGGCTCTAAGTCCACTAGCATTAATGCACAAGAAAGGGTAAGTAAAGGCGCTCTGTGTAGTTTCACTATCTTACATAAACATTTGAGAGGAGTGAAGTTGACCTTGAAGTACTTCTGCTTTTTTTTTCAGTTTAAGGGATTTATAATGATCCTGTGCTTAGCCTATACATGCCAAATCAACAGGTTCACTTTAATGTAACCATCCCAGCAGCATATGCTTTTCTCCCTTTCTCTCCCCTTGCCACTGGGAGCAAAGGAATGTAAGCTATAAATCATAGGCTTACAGAGGGCTCTGGATTCCCCATGTTACAGCGCTGATTGGTTTCTCCATACCTAGTATTGGGTAGTTCCTTTGGTTCAAAGGGAAGCATATCTTGAAGGGTAAGGGAATTAAAGCAAAGCAAAACTGTTGCTTTGCCCTAAAGACGCAAAGCACAGGTTCACTTTAGCGAAAGCATGTAGTAAGGTCCTAAATTTTCTTTGGTTATTAGGGTTTTAGTGTCTATTTCTGGTATTATAAATTCCCATCCCCTTTGCACATGTATGTTGCCATGGCAGCTGTTAGGAAGTAAGGTTCTGGGAAAGTTTGGTGTCACTTAATTTAGGGATGTCTTGAAGTGCTAAATAACAGGTGTGCCTGTCAATGATGATATCCACAGCCTTACCTTAGGGTTATATTTATCAAGCAGTGAATTTAACATTCACCAAACATTCACTGCATGAAAAATTCTCCAGGTGCATGTGTTTTAAATGCCAGTAAATATAGACCTGAGTAAGTTTGATGAAAGTACATTCATGGCTTCAAATATATGACCCTTAGTGCCCAACTCTGGGAAATCTGAAAATTCCTCTTCCAAGAGTTAACCTCCCATTTAGGTCTAGGGGAGAGTAAAAGCATTTTACTTACCCAATCCTTTGCTCCTCTGGCAGATGGCACTTACCCATGCTGCGGCGGTGAACTGTCCCTCAGCGTCCTCGTGGACCCTGCACTGGTCCTGATGACGTCAGGGCCCTAGAACGCTGGAGCATGAGGGAGAAGATCCTGTGGGGACCAGTCTAGCAGGGCGGAGGAGCGGAGGATTGGGTAAGTAAATCTTCTTTTCAATGCCCCCTAGACCTAAATGAGCAATTAACCGTTGAAGTATGGATGCAACCCCACTGCAAGAAGGGGTTTTCCAAGTTTCCCGGAGTTGGACTTTAATGTAGGAGGTAGACAAAATGAAGGAACTCAGGACTGGACTAAGCCTTAAAATAAGATATGCATTTAAATAGATCAAAATGAAATACATTTAAAAAATGTTATTAAATAAAATATGCCTTAAAATAAATACAACAATCAAAAAGTGCCCTAAAGTATCTAAAAAACATAAATAAACTCCAATATAAACTAAACCTATACTGTATTGTTTTTAGGAACCAAGTTACAACATCTTCCTCTGCTACTTGGCTTTTTTACAGCATTGATTATTGCTAAATTTTAGATTGTAAGCTCTAACAAGCAGGGCCCTATGATTCCTCTTGTACCAAATTGTAATGTAACTGTAATGTCTGCCCTCATGTTGTAAAGCGCTGCGCAAACTGTTGGCGCTATATAAAACCTGTATAATAATAATAATAATAATAATAATAAATTCAGACTCTCCTTTAATCAGCATTATCTTCTGCATCAATGTAACAAAATGGGAGCAGTAACAGTGACACCACCAAATCCCAAGAGCCATATTGAACAAATGGCCTTTATAACAGCCCTCAAGACTCTAGTAAAACCTACAGCTTTATAGCCTACAATCACATTTGGTATATAAATAAAGCTTGTAAGTGTCTTTTTGCTCAAGAGGACTCGATATGAGTGGTACTCAAGGCAAACACTGTGACCAGTAAGTGGTGGCATTCCGGAACACAGCTGTACCAATCTCTTTGGCAGGTTTCATTCAACTCTTGAGAAGTTTTAACTTACATGCCTTGTTCTCCAAACTTATGGGACCATCATTCTGTGAAGCTGAACGATTCGCTTCAATAGATAAGTAGTGACATATTAGCTCAGCTGTAATAGACAGAACCTTGTCCAAGGAGCTCTCAATCAAGGCTTTGTTTAATGCTTAGCTCTAAGAGGTTCTGCAGCTGCTGTGACTGTTTAAAGTGGTTCTAAACTCAGAATTAGTAAGCTTAGGAAGGCGATGGGTGGTTCTACAAAACCTGTCAACTTTATTCATCAGGTCCCGTGGCATTGTAGCGCTGGCTCATGGGACCTGAAAACATGACAGCAGTTTCCTGGGTACAAAGCAGAACTAATATAGGTCACGTGACCTAATGCCATCTTTAGGTCACTTGACGAAATGTAGTATTGAAGCACCTGTTTATACAGCTGTCAGGTACATTTCCATACAGTTTAATACCCTTGTCCCCATCCTCCACTATTATTGCCTCTCTAAACTTAGTTCGGGTTTGCTTTACAATCAGATTCCACCATTTATCCATTTCCATTTCAGGCAACCAATACTTAGGCCAGACTTTCTCAACCTTTTTTAACATGGAGGAACCCTCAAAATAACTTCTAGAAATCAGGAAACCCCAACTAGTAATTACTATATCTACTGGTACATTGGTGTGGTCTTCAACTGGAAGAATGCTCCTTACATTGGAGGTCAGTGGGAAGAATGCTCCTTACGTTGGTGGTCAGTGGGAAGAATTCTCCTTAGATTGGTGGTCAATGGAAAGAATGCTCCTTACATTGCAGATCAGTGGGAAGAATGCTCCTTACATTGGAGGTCAGTGGGAAGAATGCTCCTTACATTGGTGGTCAGTGAGGAAAATGCTCCTTACATTGCAGATCAGTGGGAAAAATGCTCCTTACTTTGGAGTTAGTGGGAAGAATGCCCCTTACATTGGTGGTCAGTGGGAAGAATGCTCCTTACATTGAAGGTTAGTGGGAAGAATGCTCTTTAGATTGGTGATCAATGAGAAGAATGCTCCTTACATTGCGGATCAGTGGGAATAAATGCTACTTGCTTTCATGGTCAATGTGAAGAATTCTCCTTACATTTGTAGTCAGTGGGAAGAGTGCTCCTTACATTGGTGGTCAGTGGGAAAAATGATTCTTACATACACAAAAATTATTCTAGGCATACACAATGCAAATTTCTTTCCTGCAACCACGTGTTGACAGGAGAAAACAGTGATTATTGCTAGCGGCTATACCAGCTGCTAGCGATAATCGCATCTAAGGTCTGGCAGGCTGGGTGTACCCAAGTTGATCGATTAATTTGGTACATTCAGCCTGCCCATACACGGGTTCGAATCTGGGTCAGTTCCAGCGAAAATTCGAACTGTGTATGTCCGGCCTTACATTTGTGGTCAGTTGTAAGAATCCCCCCTTACAGATAGCTGAAAAGATAACTGGCACCAGCGCTTACGTATCTGAGAGGCTGTGTTTACTATGCTTCCGTTTGTGAATGAAAAGGGAGCCGCTCAGCACAGAGCTCTTCCCATTCATTCACTGTCCAGTGCAGCTGGTGCTGCAGAGAAAGGCATGCGTGTTTGAGCTTTGGGGTGCACACTCTAATGCAATAGGCTGCGCACACCTATGCCAATGTGCCAGTTTTAACTCCCTGCTCTGCAGGAAGGGGAAAAAACGACACATCGCTGCTGCCTATAGAGAGCTCTGTGTTGTTTACCAACACAGGGCTCTCTTCTTTCATTCGCTCAGCCGATCAGTGGGTGGCACCCAAAAATCATTGGCCGGAGCTGGTTGATTGGCTTGTGCTGCAGCGAATGGCAGCACAGCCGGGGTGGCGCGCGTGCACCCCCTACCCTGAAGAAGCGGATCACGTACATATAGGTGATTCAGCACAGTGGGGCCACTCTGCCACAGTATATCTGCAAATACTTTGGTCCCCTCTGGTCAGTATTAGAAAGCCGCACCTGGGCAAATGAAAGTGCCAGGAGAATATCAGCATCACTGACATGCAGAAAAGGATAATAAAAGTTGAAAACATTTTAATGAAAAAAATAGTTGTTTTTTGTGATATGCACTGCTGAGGACTTTATATCTGTCTCCATATAAACACACCGTAATCATATTGGCATAGAAACATATTACATTCACACATATAAATAAAAAAAACATTGTAAATGCACTTAGGATTCACTTTAAAGCCAGATGAACAACCTCTTTTTTTTAACATACAAGTTACCTTTTTTTTGTTGATGAAAATATAACGCAAATAATAGAAGAGAACTGTCTCTCTTTAACTGAAGCCTGACCCCGTGGCTGAAATTCCTTCTTTTATGACTGGGAATATGGGAATGTAAAATTATGTTATGGGACCGAAAAATGTGAGTGGAGACGGGCAGGCAGAAGCCAAGATAAAATCAGAGATAGCAAGGAACATGAAAAGAGGTGAGTGAAAAAAGAACCAGCGAAAGAAGAAGGAGATGAATCCGGGATGTCGTGAGAGAAATAAAGCAGAGAGACGAGAGCCGAGGGTGAGGAATGAGGCCTACATGAAAGGAAAAGTGTTTGCACGCCTCTTCTCTGCTGACCGTGTGCAGGGTTTACTACGATATAATTAGAGGCAGACATGTTCTCCATGGAACAACATCTATGTATCTGTAGTTAAAGAAGAATCAATTGCTGTTATTCTGGAATTTAACCTAAATCTGGTTGTTTTTTACTATTTTAACTACTAAAGGTTGAGGCCCGACAGAGAGCTCATGTTCTGAGTTATAGGGTATGAAATATGGATTTTGCATATGGACTTTTGCTTCCTTTTTCATTCTTGCATATGGACTTTTGCTTCCTTTTTCATTCTTGATTTCCCAAAAAGCATCCACATGGACACATTTGCAAAGCTTCCTGTAAGCCTCGATTTGGCTATTTTGGGGCCCTTTAGTATGCATCTGAGAATGTTGAACACATGTGAAGGTTCTCTTTTTACCAGGTCATGATATAGCTAGTAGCAGTTAGTAACATTCAACTGGACTTGTACTGCAGTGTTGAAGATGTTCTACTACTTATCCAGGTAGCTTCCTCAGTTCAGCCACATGGATCACTCACTTGAATGCCAGCCTTGACCTCAGTACCTGCAGACACTGTAGAGTAATTCATCTTCAAAGCTCAAGAGGGAAGCAGTAAGGTCCTTCAAGTCTGATCTCAGCACTCTGCTGACTGCAGGGGGATTTACTATGACATAAATAGAAGCAGACATGGGAAAACATCTATTTCTTTGTAGTTAATGAAAAATCAATTCCTACTATTCTGGAATAAATCCTAATCTATCTGTTTTCCACTGTTTTAACTACTAAAGGCTGAGGTCTCAAAGACCTTGTCAGTGACAAGATATGAAATATGGATTTTGTATATGGACTTTTAAGAGGAATTTTGCTTCCTCTTTCATTCTTGATTCCCCAAAAAGCGTCCACATGGGCATATCTACAAAGCTTCCTGTAAGCCATGATTGGCTATTTTGGAGGCCTTTAGAACCCATCTGAGAATGCTGAACACATGTGAATGTTCTTTTTTATCTAGGTCATGATATAGCTAGTAGTAGATGTTCTACTACAAATCCAAGTAGCTTCCACCAAGTTATGAACGTTCCCCAGCATTTACAGCCACGTGAGTTACTCACTCTAACGCAATCATGATTGTATTTAAAGAAGATATCCAGTGTTTTTAAAACATGGCAGCATTGGCCTCTGTAGACGCAGACACTGTGGAGTAATTTAACCTCAATATTCACAATAGAAGTTGTAAGGTCCAAGTCTAGTCTCAGCAGTCTGCTGAACCTGCATGGGATTTACTACAACATAATATTTTGTGGAAAATATCTATTTATCTGTAGTTAAAGAATAAATCTTAGTGGTTTTATTGCTGTTATTCTGGAATAAATCTTAATATGAATGTTTGTTTGTTTTTTTATATTTTGTTACTATTTTAATTACTAAAGGCTAAGGCCCCAGAGATATCATGTTCAGAGTGGTAGGTTATGAAATATAGATTTTGTATATGGACTCTTTATGGATTTTTGCTTACTTGTTCATTCTTCATTCCCTAAAAAGCATCTACATGGACACATTTACAAAGCTTCCTATAGGCCTTGATTGGCTTTTTTGGAGCCCTGTAGAACCCATCTGAGAATGAGGAGCACATGTGAAGGTTCTTTTTTATCCAGGTCATGATATAGCTAGTAGTAGTTAGTCAACTGGGTTTGTACTGCAATGTTGAAGATGTTCTACTACTTATCCAGGTAGCTTCCTCAGTTCAGCCACATGAGTCACTCACTTGAATGCCAGCCTTGACCCCTGTAGCTGCAGACACTGTAGAGTAATTCATCCTCAAAGCTCACAAGAGAAGCAGTAAGGTTCTTCAAGTCTGGTCTCAGCACTCTGCTGACTGCGGCAGATTTACTATGACTTCGTGGCAGACGTGGGAAAATATCTATTTATCTGTAGTTAATGAAAAATTGATTGCTATTATTCTAGAATTAATCTTAATATTCCAATGTTTTAAATACTAAAGGCTGAGGTCCCAAAGACCTTGCTATTGACTGTTCTCAGCTCATGTTCTGAATGATGGTATATAAAATGAATTTTGCATATGAACTTTTAAAAGGAATTTTGCTTCCTTTTTTATTCTTGATTCCCCAAAAAGCATCCACATGGACACATTTACAAAGCTTCCTGTAAGTCTTGATTTGCTATTTTGGAGGCCTTTAGAACCCATCTGAGAATGTTGAACACATGTGAAGGTTCTTCAGGTCATGATATAGCTAGTAGTAGTTAGTCACATTCCACTAGACTTCTTATCCAAGTAGCTTCCTCAGTTCACCTGAGTATAAGGAACATTCTCCCAACATTTACAGCCACATGAGGCATTCTCTTTAATGCCAGTGTGAATGAATTGTGAGGTCTAATATTTTTAAAATAGACTTTAGCCAGTCATACTGTGAAATAACTAATCCTCAAGTTCACACGAGAAGCACTGAAGGCCTTCAAGTCAGATCTCGGCACTCTGCTCTCTCCCCTCATTCTATGTACCTGCTCTGTCTTTACATTAAAGGTTATAAGCCCAGCTGCCAACTCAGTGATGGGAGAAAGAAGCAAAAAAAGATTTTAAAGACGATCGGATTTTCCGACAACAAAAAAACGTGGATTTTTTTCCGACAGATGTTGGCTCAAACTTTTCTTGCATACACACGGTCGCACAAATGTTGTCGGAAATTCCGACAGCAAATGTACGATGGAGCTTACACACGGTCAAAATTTCCGACAACAACCTCACATCGAACATTTGATGTCGGAAATTCCGATCGTGTGTACGCGGCATTAGTGTTTTTACTGTAAATTTTAAGGATGAATTACTTGACAGAGCCTACAGCTACAGAGGTCAGTGCGGGCTTATTTTAAAGCTGATGTACTTCTTATTACCAATCTGTCAATATTTAAATGGCTACCGTTCTACTATAAGGCGTTGTGTACGCTGGATGCTGAGATGCGCGGCTGGCAATTTTGAAACTCGAGCTAAATAGGGGTTCCTTCCTTTTTTGCCTCAGTAGTTGCTCTAGCCTGCACGCATCCGGGAGGGACGGGGATAGGTGAGATACTATGCCCCATTAAATGGGACCACCATCAATTGATATTATTCAGCTCTAATTTTGATGTTCTAATGACAACTGTACCAGCAACAATGCCCAATGCCACTCCAATCTTGGATTTTTTAAAGTAACCCAACTTAGCATATCCTAAAACGAATTGCTCTTTTTTGCTAAATCCCTGAAGAAGGACAAAAACACTGTGTATTCCGAAACGCGTTGGGTGTGAGAAAGAGCCCTTGCATAATTTACTGTCTGGGAAGAATACCATACTTTTTGATTATGTAATTATGTGATATGCTTTGTTGAATCTATGAAATATTATGTTTTTAGGCGATGTTGTGTTTAAATAAAAAATCTTTTTATTCCTTATACTCTGTTATATACACTTATTACGTAAATATATATATATTTTTTAGCAAGTGCCGGTAAAGTCCATTTAGGGGAATTTCCTTATTCTATATATATTTGTACCTGGATTTGGCACAGCCTCTTTTCACCTAGGGAAGCAAATCACCCCATACCAGTTCTACTATAAGAGCTTTAGAAAAGGTGTTTGAAACTGTCAATGCTTGCTGAATACATTGCTCATGAAACCTTACACTGACACTGGCTAGCTTCTGAAAATGCTAGTTGCCTGACTGCAAAAGAAGAGGCTCCATATTATCTCATTACAGGTTTGTTTTGCCTATTGGAGGATTATTTTGCAATCCCTGTATAAAAATGACCCAAAAGTCTATCACTGTCCATCCTGACTCTGACACCTATTGCATAAATCGTATTTCTTTATCTCCTTTCCTACTAAAAATTTCCACGGGTGCGGCAGTAGCCAATCCCAGACACTATGTCAGCAGAAACCATGTACAGCTAAGACGTGTAGGTGGGGGAGAGGCTTGTGATAATGTATTGCCACATTTTCAGTGGTTTTATCAAGCAGCTGTACTAGTTAATGCATTTAAAGTGATCCCCGTCTGACTAAGCTTGTTTATTAATGTATACATCAGTGAAATCAGTTATTTGCTAAATGAATGCTGCGGTTACTAAATAGCAGTGCATTGCATGCGATTGCTGGGTGCCCTCATTAAGTTGAGTAGGCTGAATGCTGAACTTGACAGCGGTGATCATTTTTTGCCACGTGGCACATACACACCCTCCTCTGCTGCCTTTGCATCTTAAGGGGGAGCAGAAAAAACGCGCTTCAACCACGCTTTTACCACCTCCCCCCAACCACAAGCGAGACCTTATATGGCTCAAGCCACATAAACAAATGGCCTATTCACTATCTATGGTCCTCTGTCCATGTGAATTAGGCCTCATGAGGCAATCAGCTGTGCTGCAGGGCTCATGTAATGATAAAGAACCTGCTGACAGGAGTAGAGATCAGAGTGACAGATGGGCGAGCTCATCAGTCTGCTGCCTCCCCTTTTACTTTTAGGCTGGGTTCACACTAATGCGAATTGGATGCAGGTTTTCTCCGCATCCAATTCGCATAACAGCAGTGTGTGACCGGCTCTTAATGGAGCCGGTTCGCACACCTCCGGGGCGGCCGCGGTCCACACCGGAAAAGGGTCCCGTGCGTCTTTGGCTCCATTTCAGGTCCGAATTCAGGCGAAAATTCGGACCTGATTCACACCTGAAATGGAGAACAGGGATGCACCGGACCCCTGCTGAGAGCCACGGCCACAGCTAGTGTGACCACATCCATCAATTACAGGCTGGGAAAGGTAAAATACCTGTAAGTGAACTGCAGCAGAGAAAGATCAGGTCTCTAGCCCCTACAGACAGGGCTGTGGCGTGTGACAGAGCTGTGTAAATCTCAGAACTGGATGGACAAATATATAAGACCTCTCCCTGTTATGTTGTTCTTCTGTGTATTTATGGGTTAGCTTGGGGTTTAACTTTAAAGTGACACTAAACAATATCCTTATTCTCCCAAAATACTCCATACACATCTACCTAATGGGCCTGTAATGTATTTTTCATGAACTTGTTTCTTAGGGCTTGTTCACTTGTCAGGTTGGGGGGGGGGTGGTAAAACCAAATGGTTGAGCCTCAGTTTTATCAAACCCCCTCCCCCAACTGCCCGCCTAAACACTAACATACAGTCGCTCACAGCTGTACATATGCTGCATCCATCATTGGAGCGAACAAGAGAAGGTGGCTATGTTCCTACATACAGCGGGACCAAAGAGAACAAACATAGCCATCCTCCAATACAGGGGTGTCAAACTCCATTTCATCGTGGGCCACATCAGTAAAATGGTTGGCCTCAAAGAGCCGGCTCTATCTGTAAGACTATGTATGTACTCTTTATCATATTAAATAATTGCCTCTGCATTCGATTATTACTGGTTTTAGCAATAACTTCTATAATAACTAGCTCTGAAAGTAGAAGTAACATTCAGGATCACACTACGCACACAGTGCAGGGTTCAGGCGTGCGCTATGTACAGAGTTCAGTTTCAGGGGTGCCCTACATATAGAGTGCAGAGTTTAAGGATGTGCTATGTACAGAATGCAGGGTTTAGGGGTGCACTACATACAGAGTGCAGGGTTCAGGAGTGCATTACGTACAGAGTGAGAGTTCAGGAGTACGCTACGTACAGAGCGTATAGTTCAGGAGTGCATTACATACAGAGTGCAGAGTTCAGGAGTGCATTACATACAGAGTGCAGAGTTCAGGAGTACGCTATGTACATAGTGCATAGTTCAGGGGTGTATTACTTACAGAGTGCAGCAGTCAGGAGTGCGCTACATACAGAGCATAGCGTTCAGAAGTGCATTACATACAGAGTGCAGAGTTCAGGAGTACGCTATGTACATAGTGCATAGTTCAGGGGTGTATTACTTACAGAGTGCAGCAGTCAGGAGTGCGCTACATACAGAGCATAGCGTTCAGAAGTGCATTACATACAGAGTGCAGAGTTCAGGAGTACGCTATGTACATAGTGCATAGTTCAGGGGTGTATTACATACAGAGTGCAGCGTTCAGGAGTGCACTACATACAGAGCATAGCGTTCAAAAGTGTATTACATACAGAGTGCAGAGTTCAGGAGTACGCTACGTACAGAGCGTAGAGTTCAGGAGTGCATTACATACAGAGTGCAGAGTTCCGGACTACGCTATATACAGAGTGTAGAGTTCAGGGGTGTGCTATGTACAGAGTGCCGGGTTTAGGGGTGTGCTATATACAGAGTGCAGAGTCCAGGAGTACACTACGCACAGAGTGCAGAGTTCAGGAGTACACTACGTACAGGGTGCAGAGTTCAGGGGTAGGCCTCTGTGTTTACAAGTGACAGCAGGGAGCGGAGGGTGATAGCAGAAGTGGCGGAATGTTCCACTACGTTCCAGATGCAAAACTGGGTGCGAGGGCCACATGACAAGGCCTAGTGGGCCGGATTCGGGCCGCGGGACTTGTGTTTGACATATGTGCTCTATCAGGAAGTCAGGTCACAGCAGCAAAATAATAAGGAATTTGGAGGAGGCTGAAAGCAATAGAAAGGACATTTTGGAGTGAAGACTACATACTTAAGCAGTATTCCTTTAGTGTTTAGCGTCACTTTATACAAAAGTCTTTCTTGGAATAAGAAGGAAAGATCCCTAGCTGCAGACTTTTACACGTTCGATTTAATGAGGATCTATCTTGCTACTTGTGAAAGTCCTGTAAGTTCACAGGCTTCTCTGGGCAAATTTCAACCCACGAAATTCCTCTTCGTGTTCATGAATAACCTCTCCTACATCAAAGGATCCGGCGCAAACCCCCAGAGCCTTGTCTTCCTTAAATAAAGAAGTGGTTGGTGACCCGCAGGGGCACACCTGACAATGTTTTGCATCCGAAGCAACTGCTCTGAAATTAGTGCTCTGTGTTGGTTTAATCCCTCTTTTAAGGGTCACCGGCTCCCTTGACTGTTACTTGATCTATATAGATCCAGCTAATTTGTTAATTAGACCTGAAGATTAGTCTTCCAGTTTGAAAACATATTTTTTACATTGGAAAGTGGTGTAATACTTTCCTATTCGATCGCCGGTACTCAATCAGCGGTGAGCTGCCCGGATTGTCTCTAATCCTGGAGGAATATTACGTATTTGGGGGGGAGGGGGGGTATTAGAGGAAACATTGGGAACACGTTTAAGGTAAAGCTT
Organism: Lithobates clamitans; assembly: GCA_037952925.1. Classification (NCBI taxonomy): domain Eukaryota; kingdom Metazoa; phylum Chordata; class Amphibia; order Anura; family Ranidae; genus Lithobates; species Lithobates clamitans. The sequence continues at coordinate 229,266 of JBBGZY010001813.1, read as the reverse complement.
GTATTTTAAAGATCGCTGCTTCCAGGCCGCTTAGGTAATTCAGCAGGAGACGTAGAGATGCATGCTCTAATTTTCCAGAAAATCGTAGGTTTAAAATTTCAAAGCAGCAAGGTTTTACAAAGGCAGATAAGAGGTAATTCTCACAGAAAAGAAGGGCTGCTTCTGAGCAATGAATGATCAGTGATTGCTTCAATGAATGATCAGTGATTGTTTCTTGGGAAATTTTAGGGATGACAGCAGTGTCTACATTTTTTGGTAAACATTTCTCACAGTTAATTTTTTTTTTTTAAAGTAGATAGTTTGTGCGGACGTTTTATTCTTTACTTTACTTTACTTTGCTTTTTCCTTTTCTTTTGTTTCTTTTTTTTTGCCTTTTATTTTAGCCTTTCATTCTTCTTGCTTCTTTTCCTTTACTTTTCTTCCATCTCCTTTTCTTTTCAATCCCTCATTTTAATTTTGCTTATTTGTTTTTCCTAATCTTCCTAAGGCTTCATTTAGATGTACGGTTGGGGGAGGGGGGGGGGCAAAAATGAGTGGTTGAGCTGCGTTTTTGCCACCTTGCAATCACCCCCCTTTAGGCTGCAGTAGGCAGCAGATGGGGGTGTTTACATGCCGTGGGCCACCCGCAACAAAGTTTAGGCATTGCACCACTTCCTCACCGCCTGTCAGTAGCCTCTGGACCATGATCTCTTATTTTTCATTACATTTCCATTTCTCTGCTTTCTCCTTTTCTTTTTTTCCATCCCCTTTTTCTTTACATTCCCTTACTTTAATTTCTTTTCCTTTGCCTTTGTTTGTTTCCTCAACATAGCTTTCTTTCCTGTCCTTTTCCATACTTTACTTTCCTTTTCTTTAATTTAATTTCTCTTATATTAACTTTCCTCCTAATGATTCCCCCTACTTTACCTCTCTTTCCCTTAGCTTTCTTCTCTAGTATTACTTTGTTACCCTTTTGCTTTCCCTTTCCCTTCTTTTCCTATCCCTACCCTTTCCCCCTCCTTTTTGTTTTTCCTTTCTCTTTTCTTTTTTCTTATGCTTACCTTCCTTTTCTTTTCATATCCTTTCCCTTACTTTTCTTTTTCCTTTCCTTTCCCTTACTTTTGCTTTCCCTTCATTTTCATTTTTTTAATTCCTTTGCTTTTCTTTATGTTTTTCTTATTTTATTCCCTTACTTTATTTGCCTTGCATTCTTTTTTCTTACCTTACTTTTCTCTTGCCTCCCTCTCTCTTTTTACTTTTTACCTTTTCTTGCTTTACAATACTTTTCTTTTCTTTTTGTCTTGCCTTTTCCTTTACGATCTTTCCTTTTGCTGTTTTTTTTTTTCCTAGCCTCTCCCAACTCATCATTTTGTTAGTTTATTCTATATTTTCCTTTTCGCTTGCCTTTTAAGCTGGCTATACGCTGATCGAAATTCATCTGGTTCAGCATGAACCGCTCAATTTTGATTAGTGTGTGGCCATCCCTGCTCTAGAAAACTTTTGGCGATTGGCAGCTGCAGCCAATCAGCTACAGTCTCTGATGAGTATAGTATATTCTGGCAGAGACGGGTGAAGCTGTCAGAATAATACAATGTTTCCGCGGGTTATTTCTTCATCTAACTCCTTTATGTAGATGGAGGAATCGGCCCCCTGGCTGAACAAAAAAAAATAAAACAAACAAAACCCCCACCCAACTATGGCTTACTATTCTTTTTACACATCATGCACATTTTACACATCATGTATATCCAGCCTTTCAGTGACTGTAGCCAAAATTCTCCTGTCATTGACTAACCTGCACTGGAAAATGACAGCTAAAGGGCCCTTTCATATGAGCATTCACTTTGGATCCGACTGACAGTTTTTCAGACAGATCCAGACTGAACCACGAAGTATGTCTATGAGTAGGCGGCTGTAAACTAACTTACATCCATTTACATCTGCTTACATCTGAGTCTGTGTAAGTCTGCAGAAAAAGGTGGAAAAGGTCTCTATTCTTTTCATTTTTTTGTAGACGAATGTCTGTTTATGTCCCCTCCATTTACATCTGCTCCAATTACATCTGCTCAGTTTACGTCTGCTCCGTTTAAGCCCACTCCATTTATGGTACATGTGCTCCATTTATACCAACTCCATTTGCATCCACTCCATTTACATCCACTCCCTTTATGCCCACTCCATTTACATCCACTCCATTTATGCCCACTTCATTTACATCCACTCCATTTACATCCACTCCATTTATGCCCACTCCATTTACATCCACTCCATTTACATCCACTCCCTTTATGCCCACTCCATTTACATCCACTCCATTTATGCCCACTTCATTTACATCCACTCCATTTACATCCACTCCATTTATGCCCACTCCATTTACATCCACTCCATTTACATCCACTCCCTTTATGCCCACTCCATTTACATCAACTCCATTTACATCCACTCACTTTATGCCCACTCCATTTACATCCACTCCATTTACATCCACTCCCTTTATGCCTAATCCATTTACATCAACTCCATTTACATCCACTCCCTTTATGCCCACTCCATTTACATCCACTCCATTTACATCCACTCCCTTTATGCCCACTCCATTTACATCCACTCCATTTACATCCACTCCCTTTATGCCCACTCCATTTACATCCACTCCATTTACATCTGCCCTGTTTACGCCCACTCCATTTACATCCACTCCATTTACATCCACTCCATTTACATCCACTCTCTTTATGCCCACTCCATGTGCATCCACTCCATTTACATCCACTCCCTTTACGCCCACTCCATTTACATCCACTCCATTTACGTCTGCTCTGTTTACGCCCACTCCATTTACATCTGCTCCATTTACATTCATTCCCTGCTCCGTTTATGCCCACTCCATTCACATCCACTACATTTACATCTGCTCCGTTTATGCCCACTCCTTTTGCATCCACTACATTTACATCCACTTTGTTTATGCCCACTCCATTTTTGCCCACTCCATTTACGCGAACTACATTTACATCTACTCCATTTACATCTGCTTCATTTATGCTCACTCCATTTATATCCACTACATTTACATCCACTCCATTTACATCCACTTCATTTACGTCTGCTCTGTCCATTTACATCCACTCCCTTAACGCCCACTCCATTTACATCCACTCCATTTACATGCACTCCCTTTATGCCCACTCCATTTACATCCACTCCATTTACATCCACTCCCTTTACGCCCACTCCATTTACATCCACTCCATTTACATCCACTCCCTTTACGCCCACTCCATTTACATCCACTCCATTTACGTCTGCCCTGTTTACGCCCACTCCATTTACATCTGCTCCATTTACATCCATTCCCTTTACGCCCCATTTACATTCATTCCCTGCTCCGTTTATGCTCACTCCATTCACATCCGCTACATTTACATCCGCTTCGTTCATGCCCACTTCATTTTTGCCCACTCCATTTACACGCACTACATTTACATCCACTCCATTTACATCTGCTTTGTTTATGTTCACTACATTTACATCCACTGCATTTACATCCACTCCATTTACATCCACTGCATTTACATACACTCTATATACATCTGCTTCATTTATGCTCACTCCATTTACATCCACTACATTTACATCTGCTCCGTTTATGCTCACTCCATTTACATACACTCTATTTACATCTGCTTCATTTATGCTCACTCTATTTACATCCACTACATTTACGTCTGCTCTGTTTACATCCACTCCATTTACATCCACTCCATTTACACCTGCTTCATTTATGCTCACTCTATTTACATCCACTACATTTACGTCTGCTCTGTTTACATCCACTCCATTTACATCTGCGCCATTTAAGCCCACTTCATTTACATCTGCTCCCTTTACGTCCATGTCCCATTTTTTGTTTTTACATTTGTCACCTCTGAATATTTTTTTTATAACAACTAAAAAAAACGAATAGTGTAAAACGGATATAAACTGCTGTAACCTGAACTGAAGTCGGATGTGTAAGCTGATGTAACCTGAATCAGTTTTTATCTGATGAGGCCTGTGTGAAAGGACCCTGATCCCCATCCTTCGACCTTCATGTTCTAGTGCCTCACGCTGCATCACGCGACTTCCAACTTTCACTGCACTGTAAATGCTGATTATAATATTAGGGGTAATTTGGTTTGAACATTAATTGCCACCGGGAAACAAATGTTTTCTCGTTACTGGAGAATATAAAGCGTCGGGCTCTTTCATGTGGTCACGGCTGGTTTCCCCTCTGCAAATGACAAATAAAAATGGCAGACAGAATTACCGAATTTTATTAGTTTCAGCCATGGGCAGATTTTTTTTTCTTTTAAATTAAGTCCTCGTTGAAATTCCCAGTCATGTGGGCCGTGGGAACAGCATGGAGATGTGTGGGGTTATATTTAAACCTTATGAGATCCTGCGTGACACTTGCAGTGCCAGTGACCATTTTGTGAAAATAAGAATAATTTATGGCTATGATGTGACAAGCCCAGTCGTAAAATTACTCCCGTCGCAGTGTTTTGGTAAATTCTTTCCTGCGATTTTTACTCTGCGCAAACCTTATCTTAAAATGACCTTATATCATCTAATGACTACGTTTTCTTTTTTTTGTGACTATCCGGTAGCACAACGATTGAAAGATGATATGTAAGGTGACCAGTGAAATAAATGACTTACGCCAAAGAAGTTTCGCCCAATCCCCCCCCCCCCCCCGTTTCATTAGTTTTCTTTGTTACTGATTAACTTTACCCATAAACCCTCAGCACCAGCAGATATATATATGCCTGGTTTATCATTACCTTTAACAGCAGTATTTAATGGCGGAATATCGGCTCCTCTCCGGAGTCGTCATAGCGGACAGGCTGACGTCTACCCTAAAACAACACATGAGATATCTGTGTGCACATCACTACTTGAGTCTGCAGAATACACTCATTAAGATAGCAATCACACTGAGCATGTGGACAAAGGAAAAAACAGCCATTTAAGTGGAAAAATGTTGACACAAGGTTTTGCAAATTCTTTGTTTTTCTTAACCAGGCATGCCGGTGATAGAGGGGCACCAGTTTATTGACAGCTGCCCTGATAGGTAATAATCAGGACTCTCAGAACTTAAAGCGGAGTTCCACCCTAATTTACAACAATGGCTGCAATTATTGCTGACCACATCCCGATTCAGTTTTATTTAATTTTTTTTTATCTTCTACCTTTTGTTGAGGGAAAAGGCTGCACTTCCATTCATCTTCACGTTGAGGAGGTACGTCATTTCCCTTTTCCCATTGGCTCCTGGAATAGCAGTGTGATCAATCCCAGGAGCCAATGGGCAGCCCCTGCTGTTGGCAAGCACCACATTATTTCATAACTGGAAATGATACGATGCTAGGCGGAGATAGGCACCTGCTGCACCTAATCCCAGAAGAGAGTCTCAGCGGGCTTCAGATGCCCACAATTAGGATGGCTGCGTGCTTTATCAGGACTTACAAGTAAGTCGTAAGACGTGCACAAAGGCAGATACTCTATAATAAACAGCACATGCCGATTTTTAATGCACAAGCGCCCGACTGTCACAGGGGTTATTTAAGAAATAAAAAATAAAAAATTGCCGGAACTCTGCTTTAAAAAAGAGAGACTTAATGGAAAGTGCTGTAAATGGAGGAGATTTTTTTAAATATTGGTGGGGTGAAATTTATGGTACTGTTTCTTTTCAACCAAAACGTGACCACTTGCTTACTGGGCACTTAAACCCCCTTCCTGCCCAGGCCAATTTTCAGCTTTCAGCGCTATCACACTTTGAATGACATCTGCGCGGTCATGCAACACTTTACCCCTATGAAAGTTTTATCATTAATTTTCACAGAAATAGAGCTTTGTTTTGGTGGTATTTAATCACTGCTGGATTTTTTGCTAAAAAAAAAATGAAAAAAGAACGAAAATTAAAAAAAAACAAAAAAAACTGTTTCATAGTTTGTTATAAAAATCAAAAAACAGGTCATTTTACTCCTTCATTGATGGGCACTGATAGACTGCACTGATAGGCACTGATAAGGCGGCACTGATGGGAACTGATAGGTGGTACTGATTTGAAATGATAGGTGGCACCGGTGGGCACTGATAGGTGGCACTGGTGAGTGGCACTGAAGGGCACTGATAGGCACTGGTAGGTGACACTGATAGGCAGCACTGATAGGTGGCACTAATGATGAGGCACTGATGGACGCTGATAGATCGCACTGGGGGGCATTGATAGGTGGCACCGGTGGGCGCTGGTAGGTGGCACTGGGGGGCACTGATAGGCAGCACTTATATGCACTGGTAGGTGGCACTGGTCGGCACCACATTGCAGCAGTGGCTCTCCGTGATCAGGACCGATGTCCCTCTATTAGGCATAACAACTTGGATGGGGTAGAGGGGTTATGGGATGCCCAACTTGAATTGCAGAACAACAAATGAGGACAACTTCCTTCCTATGTACAGAGAAAATACCATGCACTGCTCTCCTAGAAACACCCAATCTCTTGGATCAGTGGCAAAGTCCATTACGGACCAGGAGCCCTCAGCCCCCCCTTGGAAAATAGCACAAAATGTTGCAAAACTGCATCCAGGAGTATCTCCTCTCTTGTAGAACTGCTCTGAGCTCCACCGCCTGCACATACTACCAGCCCTCCTGGCTACTTGTCTACTAGCCCACCCGGCTGCTCCAAAGATCTTCCAGGACAAGGGATAAAAGGGTTAAGCACAGCGCTGTCCTTTGAAAGCTTGCTACATCTGGCAGTCTCTCCCCTTGTGAATCCCTGGGTGTTCTTGATGTACTCACTCTGTCCTCCTTGCTCCCTGCTGCTGTTAGGAAAGATTCCTGTTCAAACCGTAATGCTGATAGGATCTTCCCAAGCCAGCCTGAGCCCAGCCTGGAGGCAGAACTCCCCAGACCCAGGGGTCCCCTCCTAGGCCATGACAGCCTTCTCAGCACTCCATCTTCCACCTGACTCTCCTGCTGGCCAGGCTCCACCATATTTAAGGGCTGACCCAGCCACCCTGCCTGGGGATTGGCCAGATTCTCTCAAGTATACAGATCAGAAACTCCTTCCCTCCATGCACTAACTTCCAGAATTTTCTCCAAACTTCTAGATCCAGGTAGAGGTACCAGAGACCTGCACTGTAGAGAAAAAAAAAGACAGCTCAGGAGGAGAAGCTGTACTAACGATCCAATGTTAGTACATCAATCTCCCCTGCTGTTCTATTGTGTTCTGAAAGGGAGACAGCACCCCGCCAGAACACTCAGGTCAACGCTCTCAGCCATTGGCTGAGAGCACTGATCGGCAGCCAATCAGCAGACATCGCTATGAGGGCACTTGTGCAGACTCGCTTCCGAAAGCGCGGCTCATCCGCACCCCTTACTCCCTGTTCACTGGCTAAAGACTCCCACTGCAGTCTCTGAGCCAATGAAGAGGGTGAGAGCCTCGAGAGTCTCTGCTCTTGTGCACATCGCTGGATGGAGATCAGACTCAGATAAGTATTTAGGGAGGGTCTGGGGGGGGGGAGCTGCATGCATAATTGTTTTTTACCTTAATTCATACAATACATTTATTTGTAAAATACCTTCTGTCATTAAAAAGGGAGAATATGGAGGCTACCATTGCTGACCTCTTTGAAAATGCTAGTCACCTGGCTGGAGGTCAACACTTTTTTTAAGTGCGCAGATATGCTTACATATCAAATTTTTGTCTTGTTAAACATACAAAACATGTTTTTCGGAGTGCCACTGTTTGCAGACAATCTTATCGCAGGCTGACTTATCACAGGTCGTACAATCAATCTCCATCTCAAATGAGCACATTAATCACACGGCTGACTGTTGCTGGGAATTAGCAAAGGTCAGAGATGACAGGAAACAGGCCTGGCAGAGAGCACACCCATCTCCTGAAACACATTAAAATATATACCTGTCAATTCATCATACTTAGGCTGGACATTTTGGTACCTGAACCATTCATTACAATATCTTATCAGACGTGCAGATTCCTTCTGTTTTAGGAGGTTCTTTTTTTGTTATGGTTTGCAGTCAGGCTAAAAAGGTAGTAACTGCAGCCATTATTATTTTTTAATTCCTCTAACGTGCTGCAGCTAGGCTTAAAATGCCCTGCACGCTGGAGAGCCAGGCAACTGATCAACACAGAGCACAGCATTCAGACACGCCCAATGCACTGTGCTCCAATCAATGACCCTCATACTCCCTGTTGATTGGAGCACTGGCAAAGGGGGGTGTCGGGCCGCTGGAGGCCTGGACCATTATGGTCTGTGTTGAGCAGTGGTCTGGCATTCCATCGAGCTGCCAGTATAGAGTATCATAACCCTTGCTAAAAAAAGACGAAATACAATACTGTATTGGTTCCAAAATTGGAATACATGAATTATGATGGAACACTGTGCACTGTGGGGAGTGGTGTGGGTGGAAGTTCCTTTGGCATCCAGTTGCAGAAAGCTGCCAGACCATGCCAACCTCGTTGGACCAGAAATGATGTTCTGCTGATGTTCTGATGTTCTGTTTGGCAACGTTTCGAGGCCTTCACCTCTTTGCCAAGCCCTTGTGGCCGAGCAGTGCAGACAAGAGGCGGAACATGACTTCCGGTCCATTGCACCTTCAGTTGGTTATTTACTGAGCTCAATACTGGATTACTGGAGGGCTTTTTGGTTTCTTAAAGGCCAGGTTCACACTGGAACCTGCTGCGGATCGCACAGGAGCGCTGTGCACCCCTGTTCCCCTTTCAGGGATGAATCAGGGCCGAATCTATGCCAGAATTCGGCCCTGAAAAGGAGCCAAAAATGCACAGCATTTCTATGCAGTGCGCACCGCAGCCGCAATGGAGATATGTGAACCGGCTCCATAGGGAGCCAGTCACATTCTCCTGCTCTGCGAATTGGATGCCGGAAAGCCGCATCTAATTTGCATAGGTGTGAACCCGGTCTAAACCACCAGGGATAAATGTAATATAAATGTATTGCCAATAGCAATATGATTCACATTTTTGTCCCAAAGGGCATATTAAAGTTTTGGCACCAAGGATGGGATTATGTTACTACTTATTGCACAATGTCCACACCTCCTATCCTGTTCATGGACAATAACATGTGCCTTTCCATGTCGATTGGTTAAAGTGGACCTACACTTAATAAAACAACTTTTTTCCCCCATGGCTCACCCTTTCTCCACTTAAAAAAAAAGTTCCTTTAAAAAAAATTGGTTTCTGAACTTTTTGGTGCCCCAGTAAAAGATCTAGGGTAGAATAATGTAATGCCCCATGTCACACATCCCAGGAGGGAGTTTTACTGACGAGCGAAAGTACACTACGTGATCCTGTGCCAGTATAGATGTGCCACTGCACTTTGGCAGAGACTCGAGGTAAGGCGTATTGCGCACGCACAGAGGTTTTTCTCACATATGGCACAGATATCAAAGTCGCAGATACCAGCATTTTGTGCCCTTACATAGGAAGGCTCCACGTGTGTGCAGATATGTCACAAGTCTCTGCTGGTCTTGAAGACCTGGCAAAAGCCTTAGGCACGTCTATGCATGTGTAGGACATTCAAAGATGGCAAAATAGGTGAAGAGTAGTGGGGTGAAATTAATGATGACTGAAGTTTAAGGTGTTGGTGCTATCTGTATATTCATGACATTCATAAGGACTGAAGAAGTGGCTTGGAGAAGCTACAAAACATCTTCAACATTGCAGAACAAGTCCTGTTGAATGGGACTGACTACTACTAGAAGTCTTGAAGTCTCCTCTTAGAGCTGTTCGTTGGAAAATGGTGGCTCTGAAAGTAGTAGTAGTATTTGCAAATAAAGTATACCAGAGAATGTCATAACTTCAAACTGATTGATTACAAGTTCCTTCCGAAGTGACAGATCTCTAAGTACTGATATGCGATGGTAAGCCTGGCCTTGGTGGCCATCTTGGTTCTGATTGCCGGAATGAATCTTTAATAGCTTTCCAGATTGGTTCTGATTGCTAGGATGAATATTTAATACCATTTCAGATTGAAGTGTTGTAAAACGCTCAGAACATTTCTCTGGTATGGCTTTAGCAGAGAGGACCAGGTGTTTCCTGTCTGTGTAGAGGAGCGGCTGGCTCGGCTCATGGACGTTTAGCAGAGCCATCATGATGCAGTTTTAATAAGCTCAGAGGAACGATTTAAATACATCCTTGTACCTTCCATACACAAATGTTCAAAGGTAAAGCCGCACATTTGTTAGCAGTAAATTTCCAAGTTCCATATTTCATTTTAATGACTTTTGTCTCCATTTTAAGGCCAAGACGACCCAATATTTGCTAGTGATGCAACTTTGCTGAAGCACCAATGAGATCACATGACCAATTCATTCCTTATGTGTTTATTTAATTGTTACAGTTCCACTGTAATGTGCATTACCTTACATTGCATACACTAAAACTCACAAGTGCTTGTACTTCCAAAAACATGTACAAGTCCTTTGGTAATTAATATATTTAAAACGGTAGTAAAACACAAAAAAGAAAACCAAAAAATCTGCTCCCTGCAAGTTAAAAGAAACATGTGCTAGTGTGCATCGCATACTAACACATTATAAAAGACTTACCTGAAAATTAAGACCTCCAGCAGTGCTCTGTCACCGCTGACATGGCTTCCATCTTCTCCCAGTTCATGGTTCACAGGCTGCGGCCATTTGAATGGCCAAGCCACGATGATGTTGCGCAGGTGTCACGGCTGCGGCACGGTTCTTTCTTTTCTTTTTTTTATCAGGAGAAAGCGCGAACGCAGTCCCCCGTTACAACAAATTATGCAGTCGAGTTTCCTGCATTTGAGGAAATCACAAGGGTCAGCACAGCCGGAGTGCAATGGCCGAGCCTCGCCCTGGGAGAACCACCTACGTGATCATGGTATCTCCCCTGCCAGGTAAGTATGGCACAACTCTTTCAATGTCCATCGAGAGGGCAGTGTGCATGCGCCAGTGACATCACCAGTGCTGCTAAAGTAAATCTCCTAAATAGTGCACGTTTAGGAGATATTTACTGTACCTACAGGTAAGCCTTATTGTAGGCTTATTGTATTGTACTACCACTTTACGTAACTTACATTGAATATAGTTGCAGTTTCTGGTCTTGAGAAACACTGGTGATGTAGCCAGGACCTCGCAGGTGCACCCTGGGAAGGCTACGTCACCAGTGCCTTCCAGAGAGATCTTGTCCTTGATGCAATACACTGCAAGATTCCAAGAGGCTTTTTTCCCAGCAGATAAGTCTGTATTACGGCGCATGCGTGAGATGAAAGGTAAACATCGTTAGTGGGCTGGCATAGAAGACCAAAGAAGAAGCAATCCTATTATATCTTTTTTTTAAAAAGGCAACACAGGTTTCTGACCTGCGGGATGACAGAGCATTGAGGCGCTGAGCAAGAAGGAGGAAAGCAAATATTACTAACTTTCCTCCTTTTAATAAATAGTATACAATAATGCAATCAGGTTTATTAAAGTGGTGTTCCGGCCAAAATTATACTTTTTAAATAAAAATACCCCTATAATACACAAGCTTAATGTATTCTAGTAAAGTTAGTCTGTAAACTAAGGTCTGTTTTGTTAGTTTATAGCAGTAGTTTGTTATTTTATAAACTTACAGCAGGCCGTGGCCATCTTAAGTCTGGGCATCTGAAGCCAGACTGTATTTCTTCCTGGATCTCACCCTTGCAGATCTCGCACATGCTCAGTGCGGCCCTTTTTCCATAGCAACGGCAGTGTCAGAGGAAGTTGCCGCCCCTTCCCAGAAGGCATTGCAAACAGGAAATGATGCGATGGGCCGCGGCCAGGGAGGAGGAAGTGAAAAATTAATACAGCAGATATACAGTAAGTGCTGAGAAAAAAAAAATTAAAAATATCCAATTCGTTTACAGTGCACGGTTTAGTGAGGGATGCTGAAGAGTTGTAAAAGTGGGTGGAACTCCACTTTAAGGAGGGGTTCCGCTTTGGGCTGCCAACACACCATAACAGATGAAAAAGAACGGTGCGCTGTGTTCTACTGTACATTGCGTTGGGGGTGCCATTCACAGTGCAACATAAAACATAAACAACATATACAACATATAGAACATATAGAACATATACAACATATAGTGCAACAACATATAGAGCAGTAGTATTACCGCTACACGCAAGTGTAAATGAGCACTGAAACTATAGAAAATGAGCTGTGTATATAAATCTTATTACTTTTGAGAAACCATTACAAATGTGTTTTTGTGCAATTCTTGAATTTTTCACCTTAGCTGCCTGTAACACGACACAGTTACATTGCTTTGCTGAAAAAAAAAGGACTCTCCTCACTGCCTGATAACTCCTTACACTTTTTGTGATTTTTGGCAAGCGGGCTGAAGTTTTTTAATCTCATACGGTTGGTTGGCGTTTAATTCATCTTCCAGTCTGACACAGACGTTCGGTTTAAATATTTTAAAAGAAATGTTGTGTCAGCAAGAACATATTGAAGGCTTTTGTCAGGCTGCCATCTGGTGGCCGCGTAGTGTAATCAGCGGAAAACGCAAACTGAAGGCATAGCATTAGATAATGGCGAGATTGCAGTTGTCATTTTCCAGGTTTGAAGATAAAGATTTTTATTACCTAACATAGAGCTGTGTGATGAAAATAACGGGCAATAAAGGGCAGTTTTGGTGCAGTCATAAAATATGCCAGGAGGATGCCTCTCACTGCACGCTGCCAAACTGTATGGGAACAAATGTACAGTGCTACCAGTCTTAAGCTCCATAAACACTGTTAGATTTTCTACAGATTTTTGTCTTCAGACAAATCAAAACTCTTATGCCGCGTACACACGATGGGAACTTCGGCCAGCAAAAGACCGATGAGAGCTTTTCGGCGGAAAATGCGACCGTGTGTATGCTCCATCGGTCTTTTGCTGGCTGAATTCCAGCCAGCAAAAGATTGAGAGCAGGTTCTTAATTTTTCGGTCGTAAAAAGTTCCTATCCGAAAATGCGATCATCTGTGGCAATTCTGACGCGCAAATTTCCTACGTATGCTCGGAAACAATTTGACGCTTGCTCGGAAGCATTGAACTTCATTTTCTCGGCTCGTCGTAGTGTTGTACATCACCGCCTTCTTGGCGGTTGAAAGTTCAGCGAACTTTTGCATGACCGTGTGTATGCAAGGCAAGCTTGAGCGGAATCCCGTCGGAGAAGCCATCATATCTTTTTCTGACGAGAAGTCTGATCGTGTGTATGCGGCACTAAGGTTTGATCTCATATTATATGGTTTTGGTAAATCTGAAGACAAAAATCTGCAGAACATCTTATAGTGTGTATGGGGCCTTAGGCTGGGCTCATATTTGTGCATTGCAATGCACAAAAAATGCACAGCCCTTTTGCAGGTGGCAGGGCTTTTGCATGCACCAAAACACATTATAAGCAAGTACCATGCGGTTTGGTGCAGCACGATTTTTAAAAAGGGTCATACACTTGTTTTAGGTGTGTAGGGCAGCCCATTAAAATTATTGGGTTAATGCGCCGCATAAGGTTACGCAAAAACACATTGCATCTGCATGAGAGTGAACGGAGCCTACAGCCATTTACACACAGACGGCAGACTTTACCCCCCCCCCCATCTGTAAAGCGATCTGCAGCCACCTGTGCTTTAAAGTGGAGCTTTATCCATAATAGTTTGATGACAATTAATGAGCACACTGTACATTCCACATTAATAATTATTCTACCAAAATTAGTGTGTGATGTAAATTGCCTCCAGCATTGCTCCTGTTTCTTCTTCCTGGAGGCCGCCATTTTGTTGAAGCCCAAAGCAGTCACTTCATTATTGAAAACTCTCCCTCTCTCCTTTGTCTCAAAAACTATGAGTTAGATTTACTAAAACTGGAGCACTCAGAATCTGGTGCAGCTGTGCTTGGTAGCCAATCAGCTTCGAACTTCAGCTTCTTCAATTAAGCTTTGGCAATAAAACTTGGAAGCTGTTTCTAGGCCGAGTTGCACCAGATTTTGCACTCTCCAGTTTTGGTAAATAACCCCCTATATGTCACTTTCTTTAATTAAACATGGCATGTCCAGCCTTTATTGTATGTCTTGGCTCAGCTAGAGAGGAAGGTTGACAGAAGCTTTAAAATGCTGAAATTCACATTCTGCCAATGAGGGAGAAAGGATAGAATATCTGGGTGATAAGATAAGACACTGGGGGTTATTTACTAAAGGCAAATCCACTTTGCACTACAAGTGCACTTGGAAGTAAAGTCGCTGTAGATCTGAGGGGGACATGCAAGGAAAATAGAAAACAGCATTTTAGCTTGCACATGATTGGATGATAAAATCAGCAGAGCTTCCCCTCATTTCAGATCTACCCCTCAGATTTAAAGCGACTGCACTTCCAAGTGCATTTGTAGCGCAAAGTGGAGTTGCCTTTCATAAATAACCCCCACTGTCCCTGTAAGTTTAACTTTTCTGTGTCTCCCCGGCAGTAGAGTTTGTTCTGTCACCTCTCCTGCTTTTTTTTTTTCCTGCCTCCCTAATCTGTGTTCCCTTTGCACAGTCTGTGTCATTCCTGTTTTCTTCCCCATTCAGCAACAGTAAATCTTTAGGCTGTCAGCTAATCAGCCTCTAGTGTCTCTGATTTTAGGCATAGTGCCGAGAATAGTGAGCAACTGAGCATGTGCAGAGTCGGGCGAGACAGTATATTACTGGATTTTAAACAGTATAGGCACTTATTTTTTATGTTTACATAGATATACCTGCAAAAGGGTATATACCTGAAGTGATCTATCGGGACCTAATTTACTGAAAGTTTAAGCTTGCCATACAATGTGCAAATTTCAGCCATTCCTGATGAACTGACCAAACTTTGCTTTGGTGGGGGGCTTTGTTGGCCCCCATTTAAATACCCAACATCTTTCAATTGTAAGGCAGAAAACTCTTGGCTGAACAGCAGCTGCATGCTCAGGTATAGCCCAGTAGGGGGTGTAGCAGCCATCCGTGATGTATAGCATGGATGGAGGAATCTGTTCTATTTTTCATTCAGTCCGCAGGCTAAATGTAAAAAGAAAAAACAACCATCTTTATATGGCTAACCTTATTTCTGCATTGCCTTTTATAAATTGCCCTCTAGAAATAGACATCCACCATTTTTATTTTTTTTAAATACGACAGTGGGGAGAAGTTTGTAATGTAACACAGCACCTTTACAGGTGCAGATACACTTATTTTGTCAGTGACCCCCCAATGCCGCCCCATGCCCCCCTGACAAAGTGTATAATATTAAAAAAAAATAGCTGTGAAGCAATCTTCATTGCTGACAGGTAGTCGTCAAAATCTGTAAAAGTGCCCCCCTGATTCGCTCCTATGGAGAGTTATCACAGAGTAAAGCTGGCCATACATGCATAGAAAATCTTTCGGAAAAAAAATTAGTTTTTGGTAAACATCTGTCGTATGACTGTTAACGCCATTAGCCCCGGTTCACACTGAGGCAGCGCGGCTTGCAGCGCGACTGCCTCAGGCGACCTGCACACGACAGGGGCGGCGACTTGCAAAACGACTTCTATATAGAAGTCTATGCAAGTCGCCTCAAGTGGCCCCCAAAGTAGTACAGGAACCTTTTTCTAGTCGGAGTGACTTGCGTCGCTCCTATTAGAACGGTTCCATTGTACAGAACGGGATGCTACTTGTCAGGCGGCTAAGTCGCCTGACAAGTCGTCCTAGTGTGAACCGACTCTTAGTGCCGGTTCACACAGGGGCGACTTGTCAGGCGACCTAGCCGCCTGACAAGTCGCCTCCCTTTCTGTACAATGGAACCGTTCTAATAGGAGCGACGCAAGTCACTCCGACTAGAAAAAGGTTCCTGTACTACTTTGGGGGCGACTTGGGGCGACTTGCATAGACTTCTATACAGAAGTCGTTTTGCAAGTCGCCGTGGCAGTCGTGTGCAGGTCGCCTCGGTGAGGCGACCTGCAAGTCGTGCCGCCCCTGTGTGAACCGGGGCTTATGGTATCTAATTGTTTTGCACTTATTATCGATCATTAATGACATAAATAGTACATTTTTTGTCGATCAATGATCAATGCACATGCATGCATACCTTTTTTCAGACTATTTACGATCAATTTCCCTACCAATGTTTAGAAAATCGCTCAATTACGCAACAAAATTCCGATATGACAGATCTTTCTTTTGGCATAAAACTTTGCATTTCGAGAATCAAAATGTTCCCACTAACATTCCTTCAAGTTGAATGATCGGGCTTATCGAACGCTTTTTCAAATGATTTTCTATCCATTTATGGCCAACTTAAGACCAGAGATCTCACCGGATCTGAAACAGGAGAGTAGAACACTGATACAAGATGCTGGAGGGTTATAAAACAGGTGTGACTCCTCAAGGTATAGGAAAAACCCCTGCATGAAATAAGTAGTTCTTATCACTACCAGTAGATGTCAGTCTTGTTCCTTTATTGAATGCTATCTTGCGTCATGCAGAATTTAACAGTTACTGCAGAATAATCCATCTGTTTGGTTACAAATGAGCAAGTATTTGCCATTCATTAAACTTAGAATATTTTTTATCCAGTGCTGTTTTATGAGAAATGAAATATCACTAGAACCTTTAGAAATCACAGTTATCACCAGTTAGTTTTATCAGCTCGTTTGCTCTCTCTTAAATCTGAAATATAATTTTTGGCTTGGCTGAAGCCTTAAAGGAAATGTGTTATACGAGAAATGGAAAGCATGTCTGTGCTGACCTCTCCTTCTGAAAATGCTAATTGCCTGGCTTTCATAAAGACCCAGAGTGGGTGATTTACCAAAGCCATCAGTAGAGGGGCACGGCAAGGCGCAACGCACATTTCCATATTTACGAAATGGTGCGCCGGTAACAGAGCGCAAATCCCCCATTTACTATAGCGATCTCAGCGCACGGGAGATTGTGAAAAATAGCTCGTAATTGCGAAATGCTTGTAAACCGCGTTACTCACAATCCGAGGTTCCACTGTATACTGCTGATGAGAAAAAGTATTTAGCAGTTTATATTTACTAAAATAATTACATTTCCATGTTCTGTGTACTGTGGGAGACCTGATATAGGGAATGCAGAGTCCTGGGTTTAGTAACACTTTAACCACTTCAATACCAGGCACTTACACCCCCTTCCTGCCCAGGCCAATTTTTCAGCTTTCAGAGGTGTTGCTGTTTAAATGCCAATTGTGCGGTCATGCTACACTGTACCATTTTGTTCCCACAAATAGAGCTTTCTTTTGGTGGTATTTGATCACCTCTGCGTTTTTTATTTTTTGCTAAACAAATAAAAAAGACCGAAAATTTTGAAAAATAAAAGTTTTTCTTTTGTTTCTGTTATAAAACTTTGCAAATAAGTACGTTTTCTCCTTCACTGATAAGGTGGCATTGACAGGCAATGATAAGGCGGCACCGATGAGGTGGCACCAATGAGGTGGCACTGATGGGCACTGGTAGGTGGCACTGATGGGTGGCACTGATATGCAGCACTGGTGGGCATTGATAGGTGGCACTGATGAGCACTCATGGGTGGCACTGAGCACTGATGGGCACTGATGGGCACTGATAGGTGACACTGGTGGGCACTGACAGGCTGCACTGATGGGTACTTATGGGTGGCACTGATAGGCGGCACTGCTGGACACTGATACGTGGCACTGATATGCAGCACTGATAGATGGCATTGATAGGCATCACTGATGGCACTGGCAGGCATTGGGGATGGGCACTGATTGGCAGCTGCCTGGGCACTGATTGGCATTTCCCTGGTGGTCTAGGATGGCATACCTGGTGGTCCAGTGTGGTGGCATCCCTGGTGGTCCTGGCGGTATCCTGGTGGTCCTGGGTGGGCATCCGAGGGAGGGCTGCACTGATAAGCAATCAGCAGAGACACCCCCTGTCAGGAGAGCAGCCGATCGGCTCTCCACTACTAGCGTCTGTCAGACGCGAGTGAGGAAAGTCGATCAATGGCTCTTCCTGTCTACATCGTGATCAGCCGTGATTGGACGTGGGAGGCTCTTTACCGAGATCGGTGTAGCGGTACCACCGTTTGCCGCGATGCACGCCCCCACGGGCGCGCGAGAGCAGCCGTCATATGACGTCCACCCAGAACGAGAGCCGCGCCTCCCAGCCGTCATTTGACAGCCGGCGGGCGGGAAGCGGTTAATGCCGTTCTGGCTTATTGTATTTATATGTAGAAGCTCCTATTAATATTTTCCCGAGCTCCTCGAGCGCAATCAGGGAATGACACGATCCTATCAACACTGGCGTTTATTGTGGAGGCCGGCCCCGGTGAAATGCGGCCCGGTCATTTGCATAATGCAGAGCAGACTGTGCAGCGCCTGTCAGATGCCGCTGATAATCTCATTATGGCCCGGGCCGGGAACATAGGTACCAATTTACCTGGTGTTACAAATTCATTATACATCAAATGTCTGCTCGATGGGAAGGAATAATCCCATTCTTCACCCTCCGCTGCGCCTCTTTACACAATAATTTCATTCCTCTAATTAGAAGACGTTGTATGGAGGGGATCGGGTCGGTTTAGCAGAATAAGCAATGTTTATTTTTTCCCCTGGCCTGGAGTGAAAGAAAGAGCAGAAGATTCCTCTTATGAATAGGAAAATATCATTTATCTTCCAGCCTGTGCACCTCGTGTTTAATCAGAAATGCACACTGTCGTGTTTCTCATTTAAAGCTGAAATTCCAGGCAAACAGCTAAAAACACAAATGAAATACATTACACTATATTACCAGAAGTATTGGGACACCTGCCTTTACACGCACATGAACTTTAATGACATCCCAGTCTTAGTCAGTAGGGTTCAATATTGAGTTGGCCCACCCTTTGCAGCTATAACAGCTTCAACCATTCTGGGAAGGCTGTCCACAAGGTTTAGGAGTGTGTCTATGGGAATGTTTGACCATTCTTCCAGAAACGCATTTGTGAGGTCAGACACTGATGTTGGATGAGAAGGTCTGGCTCGCAGTTTCTGCTCTAATTCAGCCCAAAGGTGTTCTATCGGGTTGAGGTCAGGACTCTGTGCAGGCCAGTCAATTTCCTCCACCCCAAACTCACTCATCCGTGTTTTTATGGACCTTGCTTTGTGCACTGGTCCAAATCATTTGGTGGAGGGGGGATTATGGTGTGGGGTTTTTCAGGGGTTGGGCTTGGTCCCTTAGTTCCAGTGAAAGGAACTTTTAAGGCGTCAGCATAGCAAGGCATTTTAAACAATTTCATGCCCCCAACTTTGTGGGAACAGTTTGGGGATGGCCCCTTCCTGTTCCAACACCAGTGCACAAAGCAAGGTCCATAAAGACATGGATGAGCAAGTTTGGGGTGGAGGAACTTGACTGGCCTGCACAGAGTCCTGACCTCAACCCGATAGAACACCTTTGTGATGAATTACTGTGGAGACTGTGAGCCAGGCCTTCTCGTCCACATCAGTGCCTGACCTCACAAATGCGCTTCTGGAAGAATGGTCAAACATTCCCATAGACATACTCCTAAACCTTGTGGACAGCCTTCCCAGAAGAGTTGAAGCTGTTATAGCTGCAAAGGGTGGGACAACTCAATATTGAACCCTACGGACTAAGACTGGGATGCCATTAAAGTTCATGTGCGTGTAAAGGCAGGTGTCCCAATACTTTTGATAATATAGTGTATATGGGTGCTGTTTTACCTGCCTAAAGATTTGTATTTTTGTTTATCCAGTTCTGAGATTTACACAGCTCTGCCCCATTGGCGGCAGAGCAGCAGACCTAATTTTTCTCCTCTGTGGTTAAAGAGGAGCTCCACCCCCCCCCCCCCCCAAAAAAAAATAAAATAAAGTCACCAGCTACTGTAGCTGCTGACTTTTAATATAAGGACACTTACCTGTCCAGGGATCCAGTGATGTCCTCACCCGAGCTGATTCTTCAGTCGGCTTCAGGTGCAGGCATTGGCTTAGTTAGTAAGGGAAACACTCAGTGAAGCCGTGTGGCTTCACAGCAGGCTTCCCACTGCACATGCGTGAGTTGCGGTGCGATTTGGGAATGGTCTCGTAGTCTTCTGGGATCTGTGATATATCCCAGAAGGCTGTATGGAAATGGAGGGGGGCCAAAGTTTCGGCTCAGATCACCACAGCACATCTGACCGGTAGTGAGAGCGGGTACCTGTCAGAACTAGGTACCTGCTCCCCCCCCCAAAAAAAGTGTCAAATGTGCTAATGGAGGGGGGAGGATGCAAACAAGCAGAACTTCCCCTTTTCGGTGATGTTCCGCTTTGAGTTATACTTACCTCCCCCTCCCAAACTGTGACTGGACAGTGAAAGGAGAAGCAGTAGAATTATTAGATCATCTCTCTGTCACTTTGCTCTCTCCCCCCTATCAGCACTGCAGCACAACCGATTGACTCCTTGCCCTGCTTCTTGAGCCCTGCTGTACAAGGACTGCAAGAGGCTTATACCAGGTCAAATTCAGGTATGTACTCTGCTTTTATTTACAATAAAAACAATAAGGCTTGGTTTACCTATTTGCGCATGACATGTGAACCAAACAGGCTTTCTATGGAGCCCGTTCACATATGTCCGGGCCGGCTGCAGTCAGTTTTTAAAAAGAGCCCTGTATGTTTTTCAGTCCAGTTCAGGTGCAAATTCAAGTAAACATTTTCACCTAAATCGCACCTGAACCGGTGAACAAAACCGCAACGGACTGCTTTTAAAAATCGCAATTAAACCGCGGCCGGACATACAGTATGGGAAGTGAGCCTCAGTAATCTGCATTATATCTTGTATGCCTGCCTGGAGTTCAGCTTACTTAAAGCGGGGGTCCACCTATCTATCGTTTTTTTTTTTTGGAGTTCATTCACAAACTTTTCTTCTCATGATTATCTACTCACATGTTCTGTGTAATAAGTCTGCCTGTGTCCGATTTCGTTGTAAAGAATAACTTATAAAATTCACTAAAAGCGGTCTCCATCTTCATTGTGGGCATTTGAAGCCCACAAGCATGTATTTCCTGGATGCGGTGAAGGCTTTGCTCCCAGCATTCACCGAGATGTTGTGATGACGCTGTTGTACAATGCATGCTGGGAAGCCTGAGACTAGCTCCCAGGGGACTGTGGGAGGTCTGGGAGAGGCTAGAAACACACCTACTCCCATGGGAGGAAAACCAGGAAGTGCAAAGAAGATTAAAAAAAAAAAGGTAATTACGGCGATTTAAATTTTTTTACACAGCATGTCAGCATCTAGGCAAGGAAGAGAATGCATAGAGATAATGTTCAAAATTTGGGTGGAACCCCACTTTAAGACACTTGCACAGGATAATGGTGTATGACTTTTTCTTCTTCTTCTTCTTCTTCTTCTTCTTCTTCTTCTTCTTCTTCTTCTTCTTCTTCTTCTTCTTTAAAGTAAACCCTCCTATTGTTTTCAGCCAAGGAAGCTGCCATCTTGGCTTCTGTTTGATTGGCTTCTGTTTGATTGGCTTCTGTTTGATCTTCAACTTCCATGCTGCACATGTGATCAGTTTTTCTCCAGCCATCAGATGATTTGACAGTTTGGTCGAGGGCACAACCAATGGGACAGTTACATTCCTGGCATGTGCCGGAAATGTATCTGTTTTTTTTGAAACTCTTAAATCTATGGGTTTACTTCCGCTTTATAGCAGAGTTCCAGCCGGTAGAAAAAAAAAAATTAAATGTCAGCAACTACAAATACTGTAGCTGCTGACTTTGAATGTAAGCACACTTACCTGTTCAGGAATTCCCTGATGTCGGCACCCCTAGCTGATTCCTCAATCGGCTTTGGATGCAGGCGCCGGCATCTTCACTAAAGCCGCGCACACACGAGCGGACTTTTCGACCGGACTGGTCCGACAGACAATTCAACCGTGTGTGGGCTTCATCGGACCTGCAGCTGACTTTTTCGGACTTTAGATTTGGAACATGCTTTAAATCTTTCCGACGGACTCGAGTACCGGTCGAAAAATCCGCTCGTCTGTATGCTAGTCCGACGGACAAAAACCTACGCTAGGGCAGCTATTGGCTACTGGCTATCAACTTCCTTATTTTAGTCCGGGAGCAGGCAATTTTCGTAGATCACTGCGTTTGCAGTGCGGGGATCTTACCCGAAAGTGGGAGAGGGTATCTGGTTTTGACAGGTATCCGCCCCCCCCAAAAAGTGCCAAATGTGGAGGGCGCGAACAAGCGGAGCTTCCCCTTTAAGGTGGAGCTCCACTTTAAGCAGTTGCCAGGTTCACTAAAAAGCTGCCCATAGACGGAGCAACAGCCAGTATTGATGGGGAATCCCTCCCGCGGAGCTGTTGTGTTCTCCCATGGTGGGAGGGGGAGCTCCCCCCCGCCAGGAGAACACAGTGATTATTGCTAGCGGCCGCTAGCAATAATCACATGTAAAATCCAACAGGCTGGTTGTACCCAAGTTGATCGATCGGTCGGGTACATTCCTCCTGCCCATACATGGTTTGAATCTATGGCCGGCTTAACAGTACCAGAAAGAAAAGAGCAAAGCCCCGGGGCTGGTAGATTGTGCGTTGTGTTGCAGTGTGCCACCTCTGATTCTAATCTTTCTCCTGAGCGTGGTTGGAGACCGGAGCGTATCTTTTACTGCGGTGTTTTGCTTCAGTCCCCTGTGCAGTTTTACTGCAAAATGCTCTCAATATAAAGAGACTGTTTTCCTCATCTCCACAAAATGTCAGACCATTTAATTCCACCGATAACTTTTAATACTTTTTCTGGCCATAAAACTGGATCATAAAAGTTTATTTTTGTTCTAGTATAATAGCAGGGAGAATATAAAACCATCCCTTAATATATATGCAGTGTATGATGCCTTTATTGGTGCTTTCCATCACAACCAAATGAGTTGACAGCAGTCATAGGAAGATGATATGTTAAATGAGAGCTTGTGTCTCCATAGTAAAGGTGTCCACTATGGGTGGAAGAGAGGACCTGTCATGTAGTAATTAGGGTTACACTAATTAAAAATTGGTAACACAAACGTACCATTCATGCTGCATATGATGGAAAAACTGCATAAGCAGAGGGAACCTTTAGGGCCCTTTCACGATCAGGTCTGCCTGTCAGTTCTTCAGGTGGACCCGATCGGACCCTCCATTCACTCCTATGGAGCGGCGGATGTCAGCGGACACATATTTGTTCACATCCGCCGTTATCCGATCTGATCCTGTCCGCAAAATCCAGATGGATGGTGGTCCTATTTTCCATCCATCTGGCGGATCGGACATGATTGGATGAAAATGGATAGGTGGTCCGTTTTCATCTGATCTCCCCATAAAGGAGAGCAGGACTGGGTCCGTCTCCGCTCTGCTCAGCAGGGATCAGCGAGTTCAGCAAACAGAGGCGTCCGTGTGAAAGGGGCCTTAGTGAAAAACCCTCATAGGGATCAGTAGATCTGGAGATGTGCAAATCTTGACTTTTTCTGTAAAAGTTCCTGCTTAATTTATGCATTTAAAGACTTTTCTAAGCCCTATAGATGTTAAAGAAGAATTCCAGGTATGTATAAACAAATTTTGTGTGACGGAAATTCCGATGGAAAATGTCCGATGGAGCCTACACACGGTCGGAATTTCCGACAACAAGCTCCCATCGAACATTTTCCGTCAGGAAATCCAACCGTGTGTACGGGGCATTAGTGTGTTGTAGTGCTATAAATCAATGGTAACAATGGTTTGCTGTAATGCGCAGTTAAATACGCGTTTTGCAGTGTGTTAACCCATCGTACAGGTGTGAATGGGTCCCTATTATTATTATTATTATTATTATTATTATTATTATTATACAGGTTTTATATAGCGCCAACAGTTTACGCAGCGTTTAACAAAATAAAAGTAGACATTACAGTTACATCACAATTTGGTACAAGAGGAATCAGAGGGTCCTGCTCATTAGAGCTTACAATCTAAAAGGAAGGGTCAATTGATACAAAAGGTAATAGCTGTGGGAGATAAGCTGATGGAAGAAGTAAAAACAGTGTTAGTTAAAAGCAGGATAAGCTTCTTTAAAGAGAAGGGTTTTCATGGATCGTCTAAAGATCAGGGGCAAACTGACCATTGAGCCACTCGGGCACTGCCCGAGGGCCCTGGGCCACTAGGGGGCCTCATCAGGGTTGCCAGCCTCAGTAAAACCAGGGACAGTATGTTTAAATCTGTGTTTTTTTTTACATCTGTCTGTGTATACTGTGTGTACATGTATGTGTATACTGTGTGATTGTATACTGTGTGTGTGTATACTGTGTGGCCCCATAATCTCTGATTGCCTGGGGGCCCCATAATCTCCTATTGCCTGGGGGCCCCATGAGTTATCAGTCCGCCACTGCTAAAGATGGATAGATTAGGGGACAGTCGGACAGATTGGGGTAGGGAGTTCCAAAGGATGGGAGAAGCTCTGGAGAAATCCTGGAGGCGAATATGGGAGGAGGTGACAAGGGAGCTAGAGAGTAGGAGGTCTTGGGAGGACCAAAGAGAGCGGCTTGGTTGGTATTTTGGGACTAGGTTAGTAATGTAGCTGGGGGCAGAGTTATGGAAAGCTGAATTCCAAGAATTCTGCTCCTTTGTAAAAAATGAAGCCACACTCTACTTTAACATGTACAAAGAAAGGGACTTTTAAGTGCAGTAAGCCAGCGTTTTTAGTAGAACATAAGGGTAAAAACACTTACAACATGTATAAGTAAACAGACCCATCAGTGCATTGTCAAGTGATGTCAGAAAGGGGGGATGATGCATTTCGGAGCATGCTCAGAAGCTCCTTCTTCAAAACCTCTGAAAGGTGTCACCACCCCCTTTCTGACATCCCTTCCGGGACTTGCAGTCCATGGTGGTTCCAGAAGTGCAGCGGCCATCTCGCTCTCACTGACCCTTCGTTCCTGCAGCCGCTGGTCAGCACAGAGACAGGCAACACCATCCGAGGAGCTCTTAAATCATTGGGGAGCCTGTTTACTTCTACATCTTGTGTTTTTAACCGTTATGTTCCAATAAAAATGCTGGCTTTCTGCACTTAGGAGCACCTTTCTTTGTACATGTCTTCATCCAGAGCCTGCTTCCCTTCTAAAAGTCCTACTTGAGTGCCCCACCAGCTTTTTACCTTGGATGACCCCAATTGCTACAAGTCTCATGAGGACTCTTCTAGCAGAAGCGCTCCTATCTACTATATCTCCTACCTCCGAGTTAAGTCCAGCGAGGTGCATGACACCTCTTAAGCTTAGCTCTATTGTTTATATCTGACCGCTTTATAGTACTCCCGGAAGACAGCTATCGCTTTAGTTCCGGGAGAATGACACTGATCCTTCTGAGCTCTCCATCTTGAACAGTAGAGTTGCTGCAGCTGCTATGCCTGCCCCTCCCCTCCTCCTGCCCAATCACAGAAGTCTTGGTATTATGTGAACACATGTACAAAATACAAAAACTTCTGTGAATGGGCAGCGGAGGGGAGGGGTGAGCATAGCTGCCCTATGTGCCTTTCTCCTCACCCTTGACAGAGCAATAAACCTGTCCAGATATAAATAATAAAGATAAGCCCAGGAGATGTCATGCAGCTCCTTGGACTTAACTCATAGTGTGCCTTCACTTTTTTACAAAATGTCTCAATTCCTGGAATTCAGCTTTAAAGTGAAGGGAAAATCCAACATTTTGAGATAGCACTACAAAAGGGAAAATGGTAGGTTGTGATTGGGAATGCGCTAAGGTTCTGGCCAAACTCAGTTCCACCTGAACCCACGGTAAACTGTCACATGAGTTGTGATTTGTGTTGTGTCTTTGGGACAGGAAGTAAAGAAAAGTCACACAAACAGGACATGCAGACTGGGGTTTCAACCCTTCGCTATTCTTAGCCGGAAAAAAAAGTTTTGACTTTACTTTATGAGGTTTTCTTTGATATATGTACATGTGAAAGAAACGTTAATTTTGACTGATTCCTGCTGTAAAACATTGTTTCCATGTAAAGAGATCATTATTTTATGTACATGGCGGACGGCTGGCCTTTGTGTTTTCCTCCTACACAGAAGAGTGAAGGATCTGGCCCACTTGCAGTCAGTGGAGGTCAGAAGATGTCCTCTCATGGCAAGCGAAGTCTAAAGTCCAAAGCATCTCCTGCTATCACCCGTAGTTTATGGGCACCCTGAGCTTTGCATGAGGATCTTTCCCAATTGTGGCTCTTCTTCTTTAATCTGGAATTGACTTGTGGAGTACATATACATCTTAGTCATTAAGCCGTCTCAGTAGGAGCCAATATGTCAGCGTGTCGCAGGCGGTGTATTGATTTTGCTCTACGCCTTAGCAGTGCATGAAGTCTTCTAATGAAGGAGTTAGCAGGTTGGGTGATATACAGGGATGGATCAGAGCAAGTGACACGCAGCCCGTTAACTCAATTTTATTTTTATTGCTTGTTTTGGATCAATGTTTTGTAAAGATCCGGTTCAGTTTATACGCCAAAACCGGTGTTTAACAAGTGCTCGCCACCGAGAGAGATGGAGTAGTTGTGATCCGTAAAAGATTTCTTCTGTGTTTAAACTGTAATAATTATTACCTTCTAAGGTTATCCTTTCTATTGCGGTGAGACAGAAAGGTCAGTTGACCTTGTACTGGTAAATTGTATCGAAAGACAATATTTTTCTTTTTTTAATTTTGGATAGAGTCAAGAATTATTAGAACATCTGTCAGGTTTATATTGCTGTCTGTGTCCTTGCTGGAAAAAGTAAAGCTGGCCACAGATGGACCGAAATGTGACCGGTTTAACAAGGACTGGCCAAAGTTCGAACCATCTATGGCTGTTCCAGTTCTAGGGAAGTCAGGCTAATGATCAACTGACTTGTTGGGAAACTTTCCTTTGATTGGCTGCAGCGGGGAGTAGTCCTCTGTCAACCTCACTTGTGTAAATGGGGGAACCCATTCAGTTTTTTTTGATCAGCTCGTTGACTGATCTAAAAAAAACGGAGCCATTTATGGCAAGCCTTACACCCTCTGTTTGCCCTGATGACTATTATCACTCACACCAGTAGTGAGAGGAAATCCCAAATTTTGTATTGTGACCAGAACAGGAATAGAGGGGACATCTTTTTTTCAAGTGACAACTGGTTTTCCTTTCCATTGGAGCAATCTTTTTTCAATTCATGTTGTGTCTTGAGACAGAAAATGAACGACACTATCCCCAAAGAAGCACAAAAAAGCTTTAGCTGGACAGACACAGGACAAAAGATTCCCGAAGCACTATAGGTTAGCCATAGAGACAGTGCATTAGTAATTGTCTCTTTTTTAGGTAGCCTGTGAACAGGCTTTTGTTCAACACATAGTAGTAAGCAATGAAAGTGTTACTAAACCCAGGACTCTGCATTCACAATATCTGGTCTCCCGCAGTACACAGAACATGGACATGCAATAATTTTAGTAAATATAAACTGCTAAATACCCTTTCTTGCCAGCAGTATATAGCAGTCTTTTGACTTCTATCGGTGTCCAGCAGAGCACTTGTTAAAGCTTGTAGGAGAAGTTTTCATTCTCCTCTGACTCTCCTATGAGTCTGCATGACCCCTGACTTTCTGTGTGGACAGTGCTGATTGGCCCTGTGCTGATCACATGCACCCTCCCAAAAAGAAAAACTCTCTAGCAATACACACCAAAGGGAGCATGTGCAGAGTGCCTCCTAGGCTCTGTTCTATCAGCAGATAGATTGGGGACAGTAAAAGAAGAGGAGGATCAGAGAAGACAGGATCAAACAGCCTTTTTTAGACAATGTGGAGGATTAACCCCTTAGGTCCCACAATGAGTATAATAAGCATGCTTTACTGCATATACAGACTGATTTCACTGTTGTTGGTTTATTAACACTTTAAAGCAGCCTATAGCTCTACCTGCTGGCTGATTAAAATACCACATATTCAAACTAAATTCAAGTTTTTTTTGTAACATAGTTACATTGGTCCAGCTTGGACCAATGAAAGAATGCATATTGCAAACCTGGCTGATACCTGCTGAAGTGGAGTATCACTGTAGTAGCCACCGCTACATGATCTTTGCTATCTTCCGGGTCCTGTGCGAGGTGCTCAGGGGGTCACACAGGCTTCGTGGCATCACCACCCCATCTCTTCACCATGTGCATTCAGAGAATGCTCATTGAGGAAAATGCAATGAATGCCAAGTGAGCAACCCCGTGTGTTCACTATGTAGCAGGGCAGCCACTCAGCACGGGCCCCAGAAGATAGCAACTACTACAGTGATTCTCCACTTCCATAGACACCAGCCAAGTATGAAATATACATAATTACAATTCTCCAAGCTGGACCAATGTAACAATGCAAGAGAAACCAAACCTGGAATTCATCTTTAACAAGCAGTAATTCATAGTTGGCCTATTTAGCCAAAAGCCTCACCTTCTATGTGGTGTTAGTATTTGGACACCCCTCCAAACGTTTGAGTTCAGGTGTTTCCAGGCAAGAATACTACAGCATACCAAGACATTTTTGAAAATTTTGTGGCACCAGTTTGTGGAAGATCCTTTGGGTTTGATGTAGATAGAGGAACTCGAGTGGCCTACACGAAGCCCTGTCCTCAACCCTACTGAACTTCTTTGGAATGAATTAAAACTCTACTTGTAAGCCAGGTCTTCTCATCCCCCATCAGTACCTGACCTCACAAATTCTCTTTTGGCTGAATGGGCACAAATTCCCACAAACACCTTCCAAAATTTGTATAACGCCTTCCCAGAAGAATGGAGGCTGTTGTAGTTCAAGTCGGATGTCTAACAAGCTCGTATACAGTAGGTGTGATGGTCAGGTATAGAGTATGAGAACCTGTTTGACCCGAGTCTAGTGTCTCCCAAAATACTTAAATATCAAACTTTGGGAGGACTGACCCTTTAAATGCAAAATGTTCACATGGATGGATAGCGCCATTATAAGCAGGAGGACATGAATTAGACAATAGAGGCCAAGCGAATTCTTGTGAAACCAGAGACCGCAGTCAGGGCACCACCTCTGCTCTGCCCTCACACACTGCACACTTTTGTTTGTCAAAAAAAAAAACAAGACACTGCGCCTCACCAGCTAACGGCACCATTTATTACCGTACGGCATAAAAAAGATTTAGGAGTGTCCACCTCAAGACTGACAGGGCCTATTAAATGCAGACGTGATAAAACCGCTTGGGTAGAAAATGTTCGTATTCTTGATGCTGCAATGCTCAGCGGGGCCATAATGTAGCAAAAAGCTTCCTTAAAGACACGCTCGGCCATATTAATCCGGACAGGTCATTTTGGAAGAAGGGGGCAGATGGGCTTATAAAACTTGGGCAATTTTCCGCTGTGCACCAATATCATTAAGGGACAAAGGAGACTGTTTGTCAGTCCCAGCTGCAGGACTGATCACACAACATTCCCATAACATCTTCTTAAAGCTCTGTCTGTCCTTTCATAAAGGCGTATCTGAATTTATTAAAGGCGAGCTACCAGAAGGCGTGTAGTTTTCTTTGTAAGTTACAACTTTTGTATGTTGTAGCATATTTTAAATGAGCGCATATATTTTTTTATTTATTATTTTACTGCTTTTTTTTTTTTTAACCCCTGAGGGTCTGTGCACTACATCCTGTTGCAGGGGAGCATGAGAAGGCAGCTGTGCCTATGCACTGAAAAGAGTGCATTGCGCTGTTTTTATTATTATTATTATCATTATTATTATTATTATTATGTGCGCAAACTTTATTGAAATATCATAAAGTTGCATTTTATTAAAGCTGGGTGTACACTAGTAGAAATTCTTAGGAAAATTTGTACGAAAATTCTGCTACTTTCAAATGTCGTTCGAAAGTAGCAGTTGTATATAGAAGTCTAAGGACACCGCACTCCTGTCAGTCGGATGTCAGGTAACAGTGAAACAGCCTCAGCCTCTCACTGGCCACGCCCCCCGGATGCGTTTTTTCTAGATGGCGATTTGCTGTTTTGTTAATGTGAGCTGGGCAACTTTTTTACAGCACTTTAGAGGGATAACGCCTCCTCCTGCTACTAATTCTGGTGGTTCCCAGGCTTTTCCGATCCTCCAGGAAGTCTGGGACTGTAGTAAGTGGCCAGGATGACTTCACACAGAGGAGATGGAGGAACCTCCATTCCCTGATCTACTCTGTGACAAATGAACCCGGGCATGACGAGGATTTCATCACTTCTGGTTTCAGAGCTGTCATTAAAGTGGAACTTCACTCTTCCAATCAACATTGATTATTTTTAATCCTCATGCTGCTAGCATTAGTAAAATAGATAGGGAAGTATATTATATTTACTTGCTTTAAACTTTTTTTTTTACATTTATTCAGTTGCTTCCTGGTCTCTTGCCTAGGCATATGATGTCATGCATCCCAGGAGTTTTCAGGCGTGGAGCAGAGGAGGAGGGGTTTCCTGCATGCATGATTTAAAGGAACTGCAGTCTGCTCACATAATTTGTAATATAAATAGCTTTGCCATTCTGAAGCTTCCCTCCAACCACTTTGCATATTATTTTATATATCCAGAGTGGCACAGTGGTGTAGTGGGTAGCACTCTTGCCTAGAAGTAAAAAGGGTCGCTGGTTCAAATCCCAACCACGACACTACATGCCTGGAGTTTGTATGTTCTCCCTGTGCCTGCATGGGTTTCCTCTGGGTACTCCGGTTTCCTCCCACACTCCAAAGACACGCTGGTAGGTTAATTGGCTTTTGTCTAAATTGGCCCCAGTATATGAATACAAGTTAGGAACCTTAGATTGTAAGCTCCTTGAGGTTTAGGGACTGATGTGAATGTATATGTAAAGTGCTACGTAAACTGACGGTGCTAAATAAGTACCTTAAATAATAATAATAATATATACTGTGATTCTGTACTTGCCAAATATGCTGCAGAAATCTCCCTCCACTAAGTCTGGCTGCAGCCATTTTAACTGTGGGCGGCTAGAGCTGCTGCCTGTTCACTTCCTGGATTTACACAGACACACAGAGGCACACCTCAAGCTCTACAGCTCTCATTGGCCCTCCTATGACTCATCCCTCCTCCCTTCCTGGCAAACTCTCAGGAGAGTGAGAGAGAGAGCTGTGCATGATGTCATAAGCCTAGGCTTTTTACCAGACAAGAACAAGGAAGTGGGCTGTATAAGGTATTAACTGGCAGAAAAAAAATGTTTTACAATCCAAAGGTAGAAGAAAAAAAAGTGAATGGCAAATCTGTGCTTGAAAGTGCCACATCCAGTGTTTATCCAAAGGTAGAACATTAAAGTGGAGTTCCACCCAAAAGTGGAACTTCCACTCATCAGATTCCTCCCCCCCTCCGGTGACACAGTTGGCACCTTTCTGGGGGGAGGGGGGTACAGATACCTGTATATTACAGGTATCTGTACCCACTTCCGGCATAGATAGCCACAGAATCTGCGGTTATTTACGCCACTTCCTGCTCCCTCCCCGCTGCCTGCTGGGAAACACACGGGTCCCAGAGGCAGCAGGGACCATCCGTATTGCGCTGCGCGACTCGCGCATGCGCAGTAGGGAACCGGGAAGTGAAGCCGCACGGCTTCACTTCCTGATTCCCTTACTGAAGATGGAGGAGGCAGCACCCGAGGATGGAGAGACGCTTCGGCCTCGGGTGCCGACACCGCGGGCGCCCTGGACAGGTAAGTGTCCATGTTTTAAAAGTCAGCAGCTGCAGTATTTGTAGCTGCTGACTTTTAAAAAAAAATTTTCGGTGGCGCTCCGCTTTAAGGGCAGAAGATTTAATAGATTGTAAGCTTTAACGAGCAGGGCCCTCTGATCCCTCCTGTATTGATTTGTATTGTAAGTGTACTGTCTGCCCTCATGTTGTAAAGCGCTGCACAACCTCTTGGCGCTATATAAATCCTGTATAATAATAATAATAATAATAATAAATGGAAAGATAAAAAAATGACTGAAGTTCCGCTTTAAGCTAAGGGCAGATGGATTCCAGGAAGTAAGTGATACAGGAATCATCTGCCCTTAGTCAAGATGGCCTCGGCCAGAAATGCTAGGGGGTTGTTTTTCAAAGTGATTCCTCAACAAAATAAAGCACAGGGACATGGATGGATGGGGGAGTTTGTTTTCAATATTAAAAAATGAATTAAATTTTGTTGTTGGTTTGTGGTGCTCAGATGTAGTGAAGATCCGCTTTAACTGGCCGTTACAGCGAAGGAAGCAGCTAACCAAGCACTATATGTGCTTGGTTAGCTGCTTTGGAGGACTGGGGAGACATTAGGGGTCTAATGAAAAAAAAAGTGTAAAAATGTAATTGAAAAAAAAATAAATTAAAATAATTTTTTTTAAATGTAAACGCACCCCTGCACATACAAACATGCAAATACAAAGTGCAAATACAAGTGCAGCTCCAGCACATGTATGTAAACAGTGATTGCAGCACACATGTGACGCATTGCTGTGAACATTGGAGTAATAACTCTAGGTCCATATCCCTGCTCTAAAGCAACACCTATGGACAATTTTCATTGCCGTAGTTTGTCGCCATTTCACAGGCATTCGGAATGGTAAATCTTGACATCATTGGTATCTATTTACTCAAAATCCTCTGTTACATTTTATCAAAAATGGGTCTTATATTGTGTGCACTAAAATGTATTTTAATGTATTTTATTTGTAACGGTTAAGCAAATATTGTGTGAATTTAAAAAAAATGCAACAGCCACCATTTTATTCTCCAGGGTCTCTGCTTCCAGAAAATATGTCATTATTAGGGGCTGTAAGAAAATTTTCCAGCAAAAAATACGGATGTTTAAAAAATTGGCCCAGACATCAGGTGGTTAAAGACAAAGGTGCATAAATCGGTGCACTAATATTCAGACTTGGGAGCCCTTGGGCCATATATTTTTGCCTTTTTGTGCCTGTGACAGGTTCTCTTGAAGTCTCCAAACCATTCTGTTTCCAGAGCAGCTCAATACGGTAATAACATGCATTTGATCAATGCACTTATCATAAACGAAGTTTGGATTGGGAGGAAATTACAGGCCAATACAGTCTAAATGCAGACTCTCGGCTTGTCTGCCGCTACAATAGTACGCACCTAGTCATTCTCATTATTGTCATGAAAATTCGCTTTATTGTATGCGCTCAGCCGAGGGGAAAGAAATTGATGTTTGATGAATATAATTCACCCGGCTACAAGTAACGACACACAATAATTACACCTCTTCATAGGGGGTATAATTGTATTTTTCTATTGAACTATTTTTGTCAATTAAGCATATTTTTGGCTCGTGGTTGCAGAATACATTTTTTTTTTTTTCTAATTGACTTAACGTTTAGTCGATTCGTATTTTATCGACTAGTTCATAACAGCAGTTTTTTCTTTGTCACTTTGGGTCTAATAGCATAATGCTAAATAGATTGTAAATTTCAGAGTCAGCAGCTGTCCTTATTTATGGGGATAGTCCCGGTATTTAATGCTTCCTCCTCAGAAATTGCTGTCCTTGGAAATATCCCTGATTTTCCAGTACTAACCGCTTATCCTAAATGATGCTATAAACCTACATTCACATTTGTGTTCAAACTTCAACTTTTCCCCAACATACACAGAAATTCGCTGCCCTTAAGCAGATGCGCAGCACCCCCATGCATCTGCCTAGCGTGCACGCCAAAACGTATGGTGCCGCAGCGCCGTGTGGTTCGGTACGGCACCATTTTGAAAAAAGGGTCGTGGATTTCTGTTCTGCGTTTCTTGCGCATTGAAATTAATGTGCTGCCCTACACATAACGCACGTGAACGAAAGCGTGCGCTCCATTGCAATTTCATGGTGTGAAAGGGGCCTTAGATGATCAAGGGGAGATTTTCTAAAACTGGAGCACTCAGAATCTGGTGCACCTGTGTATGGCAGCCAATCAGCTTCTAACTTCATCTTGTTCAAATAAACTTTGACAATAAAACCTGGAAGCTGATTGGTTTCTATGCAGAGCTGCACCAGATTTTGTACTCTCCAGTTTTAGTAAAACAACTAGACATGTGCAGTTCGTTTAGTTCAGAATTAGTTTTTTAACAAATTTTGACACATTCGTCAGTTTCTGAATTTTCTGAATTTTTCAATTTCCAAAATTTGGAATTTCCGAATTTCGAATTTCCGAATTTTCAAATTTCCAAATTTCGGAAATTCGAAATTTTGCAAATTCGAAAATTCGAAATTAGGAAATTCGAAAATTCGAAATTAGGAAATGAAAGAATGAAAATAAGAATGAAAATCTGAAGATTCAAAAGAATGAAAATCTGAAAATTCGAAAACCCGAAAATCCGAAATAATAACTAACTAATAATAATAAATATTAAATTATGGGTATTGGAATTTCCTTTCAAATTTGGCTGTTAGTGAACGTATTTGAACGAATTATCTGAAATAACGAATGGCGTATCTAAACGAATGGAATGTAACGATCTAATAACAATAAATAAGAATAATAATAATAAAAGCTTTTTTATTATTATTATTTATTATTCATTTGTTCCATTCCATTTGTTTAGATGCAGCATTTGTTATTTTGGATAATTCGTAACTTCAGATAAATTTGTATTCGTTACGTTCACAAACAGCCAAATTTGAAAGGAAATTCCAATACCTATAATTTAATAGTTAGTTATTATTAGTTAGTTATTATTTCGAATTTTACTGATTTTCTTTCTTTTTTTCAGATTTTCAAATATTCGGATTTTCGAATTTCTGAATTTTCGAATTCCGAAAATCCGAAAATTCGGAGTTCAAAATTTCAGAAATTCGGAATTCAAAAATTCGAAATTCGGAAATTTGAAAAATCGGAAATTCAAAATTCAGAAATTCTGAAAATTCGGAAATCTGAAAATCCGAATTTTCGGATTTCCAAATTTCCAAATCCTGAATTTTCGAATTTCTGAAAAAAGCAAAAAAACGAATGAAATGAAAAAAAAACAAACACATTTTTTGTCAGTGCACATGTGAAAATCAACCCCAGTGTGATAAAGTAAAACTGCTGTTATAAACCAGTCGATAAAATATAAATCAATAAAACATTACGTCAATAAAGGAAAAAACATATTTTTCTGCTTTATTCATTGCATACAACTGTACACATTATAGGAAAGTTCACTTGAAAGCCATTTATAAAAGTGTCTATTTATAATTAAAAAAAATTGTAAAAGAGAAAATTTCAGCATTTGTGCAAAAATCATGAATAATACCCATAATATATATAGTTGTTAATTTTTACAGGGTGAATGTAACATTCTATCCTAAGAGAAAAAAGCCTTAAGAACATTTGACCAGAAGAGATAAAGAACATTTGAGTAATAGGGAAAACACCCACACACGCTTTACATGTCTCGATTGTATTGCGTGCAATAAAGAGCCTGCCTGCTCACATTATTTATATTTTAGACTTAAGCTCCACTTTAAATTGGTTGTAAAAGGCTGAAGGTTTTTACCTTCATTTATTCTATGCATGAAGGTAAAAAAACCTTCTGTGTGCTGCTCCCCCCACAGCCCCCCTAATACTCTCCTGAGCCCCCTCTTGATCCAGCAATGTGCACGAGAGACTCGGCTGTCCTGAGACGCCCTCTCCTCATTGGCTAAAACAGCAGTGGGCACCATGGGCGCCTACTGTTGTCAATCACAGCCATGGAACCAATGAGGAGAGAGCAGGGGTGGGACTGAGCTGTGGCACTATGTCTCTTATGGACACATAGAACCGGGCTCGGGAGCGAGCACACACCAGTACCCCCATAGCAAGCAGCTTGCTATTGGGGGGGGGCACTGGTCAAAGGGGAGGGGGGGAGACAGGAGTGGAGGGGAGGACCTGAGAAGAAGAGGATCGGGGCTGCTCTGTGCAAAACCATTACACAGAGCAGGTAAGTATGACATGTTTGTTATGTTTTTCAAATCTAATTTAATGTCACTTTAAGTCCTAACCACCTTCCAGCACTGAATTCTACCTCTGGCCTTCAAATTGCTCAATTCCCCCATCAACACGTCGATGGAAGAATTCCTCCCACAGCGCTATTGTGATCATTGAACACAATGATCACTGCCATGTGATCGCATGCAAAAATATCCGACAGACTGGTTGTACTGAAGTCGACCAATGCATTGACTTTGGTATAACCAGCCTCCCCATAGATGAATCGAATTTCGGCCGGTCCTTGTTGAACTGGCCGAGATTTCATCCATCTATGGCCGGCTTACGTCCATGATCCAAGGGACTTGACAAGGTACATTTACTGATTTGAAGACATTTGCTTGCACATTAGCTTAGAAATATTTTAGAACATTTATGGCTCATTTAAGAACTACAGAGATCACATCTTAGTTCCAATACCAACAGATATTAAAAAATAAAAGCCTTTTATGGTTGGATTAGTAAACGTTTGTGAGTTTGCAGGCTCCTCAACAACCCTGAATGATGTTTCCTGGCCAAGTCTGTTTGAGAGTAGAGGGCATCAAACAAGATGGATTTTTTTGCCCATTCAGTTTCATTTTTTCGATACCGCTGGTACTTGCGTAGGCAACATTCACCGGATGGTGTCCAAAACTTCGATCAATCAATCCAGGACTAGATTTGTTTGATATTACAACTAGACCCACATTTTCCCTTAAAATCAATTTTTGGCAGAAAACTGTTGTTAGATCTTTGATCAGCAGAGACCATCCTCACTGGGGGAGTAGACTTGGCGCTCAGAATAGAGTGATCTCAGAGCCCAGATACATTGTAATCCCAGGGATAGAGATAATTTATGTATGTGACCCGTAATGCAGCTGTTAAATCCCTCTAATGAAGATGAAAGGTTTAATAATGACAAGTGTTACAAACGTGGATTTAATCATTGCTAAATCGATTATGGGACTTTCAGCCACGTGTCGAGGGCCAGTGGAAGTCAGACCCGCAGATCATAGATTGATAAATGGAACTTTAGTACAGTTGCAATTGAGTTATTGGATTTGCCAAGCCTCCAAATGAGATTTGCATTGTGTCTGCCATGTGCCTTTTAACGGCTGTGAGAAGGTCATTAGTTGGGAGGCACTGAAGGGGTTAAAGCGATTGAAGCGAAAACTGTATTGTGGATAGTCAATTAAAAGGGAAAGCAAAAGGTCCAATGTAAAGCACAATGGTTGGCGGTCAGCGCTGCGTTCCCTAAGGGCTAGTTAAAATAGACTATAAGTCTACGCTTAGCCTAAGGCCGTTTAGCCCTTGACAAATAGCTTTTCTGAACATCGGGCAAGCAAGGAAGCGTGCCACATATATTCCTTTTTTACGCACTGCTGTCAGACGAGCAGAACTACCAGCGACCTCAGTTTTTGTTTTACCACTGACGTTCAGTGTGACTGCTCATATATAATTTGTATGTTTGTGAATGAAGTGGACCTGTCTAATGCTTGTAAAAAAATCATGTCGGGGGGCAGATTATTATTCAAGAATACGGTTGATTGTTCTCCTTCTTGTCTCTAGGCTCTACCAAAAGTTACAATGAGTTACAACATGTTAAAATGCATGCATCCAGGTTTCCCATAATAAAAATTGTGTCTGTTCTCATCTCAGTGCCACAGGGCAGTGCATTTTGTAAAATAGGACATTATCTATTATTTTGCATTTTAGTGCATTGTGAGACCCATAGAAGTAATCAAAACCCATGTTACAAGCATTTTCATGCATTTTGGTGTGTGGGCAAAATAAAGAGAGTGAATCAGACAACTAATAAAACCCCAAAGAGGTTCTATCTATTCCCAACTCCATCCAACACTAACCCTTCCCAGTTCCACTCAACACTAACTCTTTCAAATTTCATCCAAAATGAACCATTTTCTGCTCCATCTAACAATAACCCTTTCCAACGCGAACAAACTCCAACCCTACCCAACTCTATCCAACACTAACCCTTCCCAACTTCATCCAACACCAACCCTTCCCTTTCCAATTCCATCCATTATTAACCCTTCCCAACTCCACTCAACACCAACTCTTTCAAATTTCATTCAACACTAACCCTTCCCAGCTCCATCTAAAAGTAACATTGTCCAATTCCATCCAACACCAACCCTTCCCGATTCCATCCAATACTATTCCATTCCAACTTGACCACACTCTAACCCTTCCCAGCTCTATCCAACACTAATCCTTCCCAGCTCCAACTA
This sequence comes from Lithobates clamitans, assembly GCA_037952925.1. Lineage (NCBI taxonomy): Eukaryota > Metazoa > Chordata > Amphibia > Anura > Ranidae > Lithobates > Lithobates clamitans. Next base: position 191,101 of record JBBGZY010001813.1, on the reverse strand, counting down.
ACACTAACCTTGTCCAATTCTATCCAACACCAACCCTTCCTGATTCCATCCAATACTATCCCTTTCCAACTCGACCAAACTCTAACCCTTCCCAGCTCTATCGAACACTAACCCTTCCCAACACCATTCAACACCAACCATTCTCACCTCCACTCAACACGAACCTTTCCATTTTCAACTCCATCCAACAGTAACCCCAACTCCACACAACACCAACCCTTCCTAGTTCCATCTTACACTAACCGTTCTCAACTCCATCCAACACTTACTCTGTCTGTCTCTCCCCATTGCCATCCAACACTAAAGGCCCGTTCACACGGGCAGAATGCGGCAGACATTTGCCGGTACAAAAAATACCGGCCAACATTTTGCCCGTGTGTATGTCGGTTTGTCCGACAGAAGCTGGCCATTCGGCTGGCTTCTATCAGACCTGCATGCTGGAAAACCAGCAGCCAGTGGCTGAGAGTGCTGATCGGAGTGTTCTGGTGGGGGATGTTGTGAACACAACAGCTCAGCGGGGGAAATCGCTGGACTAACCTTGCATGGTTAGTACAGCGGCTCCCCACCGGAGCTGTAAGATTTTTGGTTTAAGGCCAAGGCCAACCATACACAGTTCGAATCTCCACTGGTTTAGCATTTACTAGCTGAGATTTGAACCGTTAATGGGCAGGCTGAATGTACCAAGTTGATTGATTGATCAACTTGAGTACAACCAGCCTGCCGGATTAACGCTAGCAGCTGCTATAGCTAGCGATAATTACTGTCTTCTCCTGGCGGGGACGGCTTCTACTGCCACCTAACCCCCCCGCCAGAAGCAGACTATAGCTTGGCAGGAGAGATTCCCCTGTCAGCACTGTCCGTGTTGATGGGAGAATCGTGTGAATTTCTTTCCTGCAACCAATGACATTCGCACCATGTATGGCCAGCCTAACTCTTTCCATTTTCCTGTCTGCATCCAACGCCAGCCCTTCCCAACTCCATCCAACAATAAAAAAAAGAAAAAGTCTTGGCTTTAGATACATGAGATAGGCTTTAGATAGGCCTGAACTTGGCTCCCCCTGAGCCTCGGATCTGAAGTGATCCTTTGCTTTTCTTCCCCTGTTGCTGTGCCATTGCAGCACAAGTTCAGCTGCCTTAGCACGAAATCCCTGGAAACATACATTGGATTCGTAAAAATTTCTTATTGTAATGTCACATAACAAACTGACTATTCAGCTCACAAACTATAAACTTGCCATATGCGTATTGTCGTTTTTAATTTGTCCCTATAGAGCTGCTGCTGAACAGATCCCCCTGTCATTGTGTTATGTGTGTACAGTGCCCCTATTGTTCTTGCAGCTCATCCGCTGAATGCACAGCATAGCAGAATATAGCAATTGAAAACCTCTAAACAGGGCTTTTATTCAGTGTGAAAAGTCTTCCCGTCATACAGTAGACTTGGACCAGTGTGATGGGTCAACTCGGGCGATGTCATCTTTTTAGTGAAACCTCAAAATCCTGCAGGGATTGTGTCTTTGTGAGCTCTGAATGTGAACTGGGCTTATTAATAAGCCTGAGCAAACACAACACTGGTCCTGTGGTCCAGATCAGCCAATCAGAATCTAGCTATCCATTTTTTAGTGCAATGAAACAAATTGGTTGCTATGGGCAATACATGCTTATTTCTGTCTGTCAGCTATTATAATTGGATGCAGTAATGTTGTGTTCCTGCCCATAGAGGGCAGAGTAACACATCTCCTCTCTGGCCTGATTTTTTTATACTGTATGACCAGCAGGGTCACTTCTAGGGCCACATATAATAGTTAACACCTTGATGACACTAATGTGTAGAACAGTGGTCTCCAAACTGAGGCTCGGGGGCTGGATGCAGACCTATGCTTGCTTTTATCAGGCCCTTGGGGCATTATTTTCCCCAGTGTCAGTAACAGCGGGGCATAGTTCCTGCCACCTACACCGACAATGGGGCACTAGTCCTCTCATTGACAACAACATTAGTATTCCTCCCATTGATACCAATGATGGGACACTATTCCTCCCATTGATACCAATAAAGGAGCACTATTCCTCCCAATCATACCAATGATGGGGCACTATTCCTCCTAATTACACCAATGATGGGGCACTATTCCTCCCATTGATACCAATAAAGGAGCACTATTCCTCCCACTGATACCAATGATGGGGCACTCACTATTCCTCCCAATTACACCAATGATGGGGCACTATTCCTCCCACTGACCCCAATGATGGGGCACTATTCCTCCTACTGATACCAATGATGAAGCACTATTCTTCCAACTGACACCAATGATGGGGCACTATTCCTCCCATTGATACCAATAAAGTAGCACTATTCCTCCCACTGATACCAATGATGAGACACTATTCCTCCTAATTCCACCAATGATGGGGCACTATTCCTCCCAATTACACCAATGATGGAGCACTATTCCTCCTACTGATACCAACGATGAAGCACTATTCTTCCAACTGACACCAATGATGGGGCACTATTCCTCCCACTGACACCAATGATGGGGCACTATTCCTCCCACTGATACCAATGGTGGGGCACTATTCCTCCCACTGATACCAATGATGAGACACTATTCCTCCTAATTCCACCAATGATGGGGCACTATTACTCCCACTGACACCAATAATGGGGCACTATTCCTCCCAATTACACCAATGATGGAGCACTATTCCTCCTACTGATACCAATGATGAAGCACTATTCTTCCAACTGACACCAATGATGGGGCACTATTCCTCCCACTGACACCAATGATGGGGCACTATTCCTCCCACTGATACCAATGGTGGGGCACTATTTTTCCCACTGACATCAATGATGGGGCACTATTCCTCCCATTGATACTAATAAAGGAGCACTATTCCTCCCACTGATACCAACGATGAGACGCTATTCCTCCTAATTACACCAATGGTGGGGCACTATTCCTGCCACTGACACCAATAATGGGGCACTATTCCTCCCACTGATACCAATGATAGGGCACTATTCCTCCCACTGATACCAATGATGGAGCACTAGAAGGCTGTCGTATACGTAACTTTTTTGAAGCTGGTCTGGTCTCCAGGGGCGGAAGCTCTGCAGAGGACACAGCCGACAATGCAGTGGCGGCTGGTGCTCAATTTTCTTGGGGGGGGGGGCACCCTAGGCCTCCCATGGCCTCCCCAGCCAGCAAGCCAGCCAACCAATGACCCCCGCTTGATCGATCGCCGTTTCCACCCCCCCCATCGGCGCATCGCTCAGCTGACAGCAGACATTTGTGAACACAGCCAAGAATTGCACAGGCACTAGGATTTACATGATTGTGCCATTTCTGAGCCCACACCTCAGTTTGGGAAGTAGACATTGATCCTGAGTGATTCCTGAACAAAGATGGCTCCATCCTTCTAGAGAGAAAAGCAGGTGAAGACATTTTCAGGGGGGGAGTACTGCGATCTCTGTGAGAGGTGATACATCCCTGGAAGGGTTACACTTCCACATTACTTACCATAGTATCTAATATTAGGTCTGCTTTATTACACAGCTGGTTCCCTTCACACATGTCAAGCCATTTAAAAAGTAAATCCTTTTTGATGTAATACATATATTAAATACTTGACCCATGACATATGTGTGTCTGATAATGTTACTAGAAGAGTCCAGTACGTGGGAACTTGCGGTTTAATCGGCGCGCCGCTCTCTGATCTATCCGCCGCGCTTTTCTTCATCATTCTTATTTGATTTCTCTTTTTCCCAGTCGAAATTCAAGGTAATACGTTCCAGTCCTACACAACCCTTGGCTTAAATCAATGTTCATTTGATGAATTCATAGCCTAAGGACAGCGTGCGACTTGATAAATGGTAATTGTCAGGCAACATGGCAGCTTTTGTCACGAGGCCTGTACTCTTATTCCTGTAAATGATCGCTGTTAGTCAATGGCCATAGACTTAATTGTAATTGCCCGCTACCTATTGAACCTGAAAAGATTACGCTGAAGGCAAAAAAGGAATGATTTGGCTTTATCAGTCCATCTGTCACGCGGCCGCTGTTATCAACTTTTTTCCTTTTAGCCGCCAACGATTTTGCTATAAAACAGCTGTAGATATTAAAGGGAACCTGTGCTCTGTTTTAAAGCTGAACTCTGGGATAAGAATATACATTCCTCGTGTATATTCTTACTTGAATCTTGGAGTTCTTTTTGAATTTCTTCCAGATCTGTGCAGTAATCCAGTGTGAGACTTTCACTTCCTGTAATACAGACCGGTCACTGCTGCTCTCTCTCCTTGTGCAGGGTGACTGGTCTTGTCTCCGCCCCCTCCTGTCGTTTCCTACAAGCAGCCTGTAGTGGGCGGGACTTCTGAGCCCATCCCACAGTTCTGCTCTTTACTCAGGCTATGAACCTCATAATGATGAAGTCACTGCAACTTTTTCAAGGTAATATCTGGGGTTGCAAAGGTATTTGGTGCACACAAAGTAGATATCTATCATTTTTGGCTTTTGAGGAATATGTTTAAACAGGGCTTTTTTTTCAGCGGGAACGCGGGGGAACGCAGTTCCGGCACCTCCTGGACTGACTGTATGTAATGGCAGGGGGTGCTGGGGTGTGCTACAGGGTATTGATGCTCACTGCTGGGGGATCTATTCTAGCTGGAGGGGATCTATTTTTTCAGGGGGGTCTATTGTTGCCGAGGAGGTCTATTGTTGCTGGGGGGGGGGGGTTTGGTGTTTGTGGTACATTGTTGTTAGGGGGATCTATTGTTGCTGCCTGAAGGGGATCTATTTTACTGCTTTTCTTGATATCATCACCAAATTCCATACAAATTACTTAGCACCACAAAATGATACTTGGTTCTGTATTGTCTAAAAGGGGTGGTACTGGGAGGTGGGTAGGGGTTGGAACCAAGGGACGGTGCTCGGAGGTGGGTAGGGGTGGGGAAAAGGGGTGACTCGGAAAGGGGGAATTCCTACACCTATTGTCTGAGAAAGAAAGCCCTGTGTTTAATGAACGTTTTTGTGCATGGGATTCACCTTTAAACTTTTAAAAGGACATGCCTAAGAGAAAGCAGCATAAAATGCCTGCAGTTCCTTTAATTATCCAAAAAAATTCTCCTTTGTGCCCCTCTGCGTCCTAGTTTCACTTTGTTACTGGCAGGGCTGTGCCGTCTATGAGGCAGTTGCCTTGGCTGGTATTAATGGAAGCTCGCGGGGGTGGCCATATCGGATGTTTTTGTCCACAGTGTATGCCCTGTGTATGTTCAGCCCCAGGCCTGCACAGAGTCATTGGTTGTTATGGTGCAGATGGCTGCCTGTGTCCTAGCAGCCAACTATGCTGTGCTGGCTGCCCGCGGGCATCCTAGTGACCAGTAACGCTGAGCAGGCTGCCTGTCAATGTCCTAGTATCCAATAATGGGGGAGGAGGTCAAATTGGCTGCCAGCATCCTAGTTACCAATGACACTGAGCAGGATGCCTAGCAATGTTCCAGTATCCAATGATGATGGGGTCAAATTAGCTGCCAGTGTCCTAGTGACCAATGACACTGAGCAGGCTGCCTGTCAATATCCTAGTATCCAATAATGAGGGGGTCAAATTGGCTGCCAGCATCTTAGTGACCAGTGGCGCTGAGCAGGCTGCTCAGTAATGTCCTAGTATCCAGTGACGGGGGGAAGGGGTCAGATTGGCTATCGTATCCTAGTGACCAATGACGCTGAGCAGGCTGCCTGTCAATGTCCTAGTATCCAGTGACGAGGGGAAGGGTCCGATTGGCTGCCAGCATCCTAGTGACCAGTGAAGCTGAGCAGGATGCCCCGGCAATGTCCTAATATCCAATGATGAGGGGGTCAAATTGGTTGTCAGCATCCTAGTGACCAATGACGCTGAGCAGGCTGCCTGTCAATGTCCTAGTATCCAATAATGGGGGAGGAGGTCAAATTGGCTGCCAGCATCCTAGTGACCAGTGGCGCTGAGCAGGCTGCCCGACAATGTCCTAATATCCAATGACGAGGGGGTCAAATTGGTTGTCAGCATCCTAGTGACCAGTGACGCTGAGCAGGCTGCCTGTCAATGTCCTAGTATCCAGTGACAGGAGGGAGGGGGTCAAATTGGCTGCCAGCATCCTAGTGACCATTGACGCTGAGCAGGCTGCTGGATGGCCCAGTGCATGTGATCAGCACTAGGCCATCCAGCATTCTCCAGACAGAGGTTCAGGGGTCCTGCAGCCTCATAGGACGATTGAGGGGAGAATGAAAACTACTCCAAAAGCTTTAACCAGACACTGATAGAAGTCACAAGACTGCTATATACTGCTGATGAGAAAAGGTATTTAGCAGTTTATATTTACAGTACTAAAATAATTGCATTTCCATGTTCTGTGTACTGTGGGAGACCAGATATAGTGAATGCAGGCTCCTGGGTATAGTAACACTAGTATGCGTACTTTAGTCTGACCTGGTATCAGGCTCTTATCAGTCTTTATGCAACAGAGCTTAAAATGGGGGAGGGTGAAGCAGCACAATGAGCCAATCATTGTGCTGTAGTGCATGTGGCATGCTGATAGAAGGAAAAAGCAGAGAGATTAATTCATCAGTCTTTTTTATTACTGCCCAGCCACAGACTGGGGGAGGGACAAGTGTGCGTGTCAGGTCTGTGGCAGAGCAGTGTTTTCTCAAAGCTGGGTGAGCAGAAATACAAACTCTTTGGCAGGTAAACCAGCTCTCCTATAAGTACCTCATCTAGCTGTTTTCCTGGAGTTAAGTTATACAAGTTTATCTTAAAGCGGAGTTCCAGTCATTTGTTTAAATTAAGTCAGCAGCTACAAAAAGTGTACCTGCTGAATTTTAATAAACAGCCACTCACCTGTCCCAGGATCCAGTGGTGTACTCACCGCAGCCGCGTTCTCCCCGTGTCCTCCCTCGGCAGCGCCGGCATCTCTACTACAAGCACCCGTCGGTGACAGCTAGCGGCTTCACAGCCAGGTGCCCACTGCGCATGAGCGAGCTGTGCTGCGGTCTGTGACTGGCCCCCCCCGAAGTCTTCTAGGACCTGTCATATGTCCCAGAAGACTTCGGGAGGGAGAGCTTCTGCTTCCAGTGGCCTAGGTGACCGGAACGGAAGTGGGAGCGGGTACCTGTCAAATTCAGGTACCTGCTCCCCCCTCTTCCCCAAAAGTTCCATTTCACAAACAGGAGCCGGGGGAAGGAGGCCTTAAAGCGGAAGATCCACTTTTGGGTGGAACACCGCTTTAAAGCATATTTGCGGCCTTATAAATATGCATATACTTGAGTTCCATAGCCTGGCCATAGTTCCAATTTAAATAAACCCCGCGGCCTGGTTAATGGTAATCCTTGCAGCTTGCAGTCTTAAAAAATGTTCACCGGCTATCAATGGGGACCTGTCATGTTGTCTAGCTAGCACTGAAATATACTGTATGTATATATATATATTTGTATAGTGTGACCACAGAGGAGCTATCTCTTAACTCTTATTTATTCAAGTAACGGCACGTGACTCAATATGAGCCGCATTCGCCTTGAATGCAATTACACGCCGGTCTCCATGAGGGACAGGAAAACGGCGCAATAAACGCTCTCATCAATTACACTTACAGACACGTCTGAAATATTCCCCGGTGCGCGGCAGGCTTTTACTGTAAGATGTTAATAAGCCGGAATTTTATTGCCGCTTATGTATATCCTAGAGCGTGCATAGATAAAATATTTATCACGCAACTCCCAGGAGAGAAAATTACAACTTAATGAGATGAGCAGGAGTGAAAAACAAAGTATAAAGGAGCGACAGGAAGTACAGATTGTACCGTACAAAGTGACACCAAGCGAGAGACATTTCGGAACAGTTGTAGAACATTTCCTTTCACTTTGCCGAGATTTGCCTCTTGCGTTATTATTATTTCATTTTTTTGATTCCCCGGCACTATAGAACTTGCCATAGCAGGGTGCTGGACCAGATCCTTGACGAGAAGTAGAAGTTGCGATTCCAAACCAGAAAGCAGCTTTCTGTCAACTGGGGAGTTCTCAAGGGTCCCCAGAGTAATCTAACAAATTTAGGAAAAACTAAAGCACTAGTATGAGTCCAGCAAATTTTTATTGTACAAAAAAAGTTTCCTACACATTTCGGGTGCTCAACACCCCCCTTCATCAGGGCCAAGAACAAAACAATATGAAATAGTATAAGATTATGTAGGTCTAAAAAAGCATTTTTCAACTTTTTTTCAGTCACATCACTGTTTACAAGTATGCAAAATATCGAAGTACCCCTAACCTAAATGTTACTTATCACCAATGGAAGCCTGAGCCTGGGGCAATACACACAACTGCCTTGATGAAATTAGCTGTCCCCTCTCCATCCCATTAGAGATCCCTCCTATACATGAAAGCTCCCCTGTCACATCCGACCCCCATCAAAGAGTTCTCTTTTCTGATCAGAGCCCTACTGTATGGCTCCAGCAGCATGGCAGTGGGGGGAGGAGGCAGAGCAGGTCTGGATGGAGGTGCACTTCTGTCCTCTCATGAATTCTAGCGGTGGCCATTCATGCTGGCTGCCAACTCAACAAATTATGCTGTGCGTCTAGGGGTTTCCAAACTGCGGCCTGGGGGCCGGAGTTGCCCTTATCAGGCACCTGAGATACAATTGCCCCCCACTGATACAAGCCACTATTGCTTCTACACCAACAATCGAGCACTATTCCTGCCACTGACCCCAACACTGGGACACTATTCATCCCACTGATACAAATGATGAGGCACTATTCCTTCCACAGAGGCCCTGTTCCTCCCATTGACACCAATGATGGGGCACCATTCCTCCCACTGATACAAATGATGAAGCTCTATTCCTTCCACAGATACTACGCTGTACTATTCCTCCCAATGGGGGGGGCATTATTTACCCACATTGACGTCTGATTATTTTCTACTCCCTCTGGCCACAGTCCAGCCCCCTCAAAGTCTGAAGGACAGTAAACTGCCCCTTTGTTCAGGAAGTTTGGAGACCCTTGGTCTAGACCGGGGTCGGAAGTTTGGAGACCCTTGGTCTAGACCGGGGTCTCAAACTTTTGGCCCTCCAGCAGCTGTTGCGGAACTACAAGTCCCATCATGCCTCTGCCTGAGGGAGTCATGCTTGTAACTGTCAGCCTTGCAATGCCTCATGGGGCTTGTAGTTTTGCAACAGCTGGAGGGCCACCAGTTTGAGACACCTGGTCTAGAGCATCATTGGTTGATTTGGTGCTGATGACCTTCCTTCCCGCACCATAGCAACCCATTACATGGTATGAAATTAAGTGACAGACTGCGCCTTCTATTCACTATTCACCAACCTCGAGCAGTGCTTTACTTTGTTGGCCATTCAACCCTGAAGATGCAACCTTCTCCACCAAGGAGAAGGTTGCATCAAAAGTAGCATTTCTCTACCAACAGGTCTTTGGCAAATGAATTCTAAATTTTTGACCCAAGCTGAAGTTGGGCTTTGACTTCCTCTCTTTTCTACCAACATTCATTATTTGTTATTTTACACATCTTGCATTTTCATTACATCGGATTTTTTCCTGAAGGCTGCCATCTCCGCAGAAAAGTCACATGGGAGATTGTTTTCTGTACCCAGGGTCTACTAAACTTTTAAATTAGATGAGGAGAGGGCGTAATGAATGCTAAGCTACCGTGAAATTCTGCGTCTGAGCCTGGCGCTGGCTTACGCTTTAGCCACCTTGGGCGCCGGAGGGGTTAACTTGGGTCGCGGGTGTACCAGAGATAATGTCGGCTTGGGATAATAAAGGAGCCACTTTCTTCCCCCCTAAGCACATTAAACGGCCTATTATGCGATGCCGCCTTAATGCCATACGAGCGCTGCCTGGTAATTGTACATTTGTACACAGGACAATGTTCAGTGATTGCCTGTTCATTGCAATACTTATCTGTGGTCTGGCTGCAAATGTTAAAGAGCTGTTTTGAATTGGCATGTCTAAAAAGATGAAAATCAATAAATGATTGAGTTGTTAGACAAAATGTTGATGGGATTTGGAGTTATACAATCTGTTCACTGCAGGGATGTTTTATAGAGACTGGAACATTGAAAATTAGCGTGCTTGCCCCAGGAGCCAATCAGAATTAGGCCTAATTCACACTAAAGACCAAAACAAGGAACTACTAAAATTTAAAGGGGAACTTCACTCTGCCTACCCCCCCCCCCAAAAAAAAAAAAAAACAAATATTGTATTGATCCCTGTCTCAAAATAAATAACTAGACCACTAGACCACGTCAGTTCTAGTCCTGGTTGAACTAGAGGTTGTTCCTTTGCCCTTCTTCTCCAGATCCAGCACATGCACAGACATGTATGGGACCCGGCAGCCATGCATGCATGCACAATATCTTACATACACTATATTACCAAAAGTATTGGGACACCTGCCTTTACACGCACATGAAATTTAATGGCACCCCAGTCTTAGTTCATAGGGTTCAATATTGAGTTGGCTCACCCTTTGCAGCTATAACAGCTTCAACTCTTCTGGGAAGGCTGTCCACAAGGTTTAGGAGTGTGTCTATGGAAATGTTTGACCATTCTTCCAGAAACGCATTTGTGAGGTCAGACACTGATGTTGGATGAGAAGGCCTGGCTCGCAGTCTCCGCTCTAATTCATCCCAAAGGTGTTCTATCGGGTTGAGGTCAGGACTCTGAGCAGGCCAGTCATGTTCCTCCACCCCAAACTCGCTCATCTATGTCTTTATAAGCCTTGCTTTGTGTATTGGTCCAAATCATTTGGTGGAGGGGGGGGGGGTTATTGTGTGGGGTTGTTTTTCCAGGGCTTGGGCTTGGCCCCTTAGTTCCAGTGAAGGGAACTCTTAAGGCGTCAGCAAAGACATTTTGGACAATTTCATGAGGTCAGGCACTGATGTGGGACAAGAAGGCCTGGACAGGAAGTGCTTTGTGCACTGGTGTGCAGTCATATTGGAAAAGGGATGGGCCATCCCCAAACTGTTCCCACAAAGTTGGGAGCATGAAATTGTCCTAAATGTCTGGGTATGCTGACACCTTAATGCCGCGTACACACGGGCGGACTTTCAGACGGACTTTTGACGGACTTACAAAGGACTTTCTAACGACCGGACTTGCCTACACGCGATCACACCAAAGTCCGACGGATTCGTACGTGATGACGTACGACCGGACTAAAATAAGGAAGTTGATAGCAGGTAGCCAATAGCTGCTCTAGCATGGGTTTTCGTCCGTCGGACTAGCATACAGACGAGCGGATTTTTCGACCGGACTCGAATACGTCGGAAAGATTTGAAACATGTTCTAAATCTAAAGTCCGTCAGATTTCTGACCGAAAAAGTCCACTTCAGGTCCGATGGAGCCCACACACAGTCGGATTGTCCCCTGGATTCGGTCCGTCGGACCAGTCCGGTCGAAAAGTCCGCTCATGTGTACACAGCATAAGAGTACCCTTCACTAGAACTAAGGGGCCAAACTCAACCCCTGAAAAACAACCCCACACCATAATCCCCCCTCCACCAAATGATTTAGACCAGTGCACAAAGCAAGGTCCATAAAGACATAGGAGGATCTCCTAAAGTATTTAATTTGTGTGTAGTGAATTATGCATGGCGATTCTAAAATAAAAACCGTCATCATTTAATGAACCTGGTCCCCTTTCTACCATCCATCCCTTCCACCATCAAAGCCTTGTGTTTATAACTAGAAGAACCAGGCACACTTGAAGGGGTGAGTCATTCGGATTGTGTCATCTAGGACCTTTAGAACAGAGTATCCACTATTCCTTCTCCCACGCTCGTTTTATTTTAGTGGTCTTACACCTAATAATACATTTCACTTAATTAAATTTAAATAGCAGGCAGTTTGTACTGGCACTATTGTTATCTTTATGAGCACTTCAAATTTCCTGAACTTTATTAGATGGATCTGAAATGTACATCTCTGGGGGGGCGGCCATGTTTTAGTGCTCTGGTTCTACTTAGGTTGGTTTGGAAAAGGAAATTGTTCACAAAGTTCTGGATAATTCTTTTTTTCAATAAAACACTTTAAGCATTGCTTTCAAATTTACCAGCTAATAATTGTTCGTGTGATTGATTTGATTTGATATGAATAATGTGTGATTGATTTAAACCCTTTACAGTATTATGTTCAGCAGCTGGGAAATAGACCTAAATTCACATCAGCCACTGCGTGGTGCGGTGGAATGACCACAGTGCCGATGAGCTGATTTTGTTTTGTTTTTTTGTTTTAAATTAACTTTATTGACATGTCAGACAGACATTTCAATAAAATCAATTGGCCGCCGCACGGTGTGAGGTGGTGTATTGCTTCGTCTTCTCCTGTAAACACCATGCTAAACCCCTTGTCTTTCCACCTCCTGAGCCTTCCTATTGGTCCATTAAGTTTAATTTGATAGCGGCTTCTGCATTTTTGCTTGCTGAATGACTGCAAGGAAAGGGTCACAAATGTCTTATCATACTCATCAGACTATTAAATTTGGAAGATTGCTGTTTCCTACTGGAGAAGCAAGAAAAGTCAATCCATCAGCAACTTCTAGGAACACAGCAGCTGCCAGGAGTTGAATGAAATGATCCCTGGAACTAATATGACCCCATGGCCCATCACTTCTCCATCAGTGTGTCACGTGACCTCTCCTGGCCTAACATGAATCCTCATCTACTCTGCCTGTCACCATAGACCTCATGTGATTGGCACTTTGAGATGGGTCGGCTAGCTGTATCCACACTTAATGACATAAACATCCATTGCACTCCTCAATACTCAATACTTACATCATAGATGGCACTGGGATTTCCAGAAGTCCATCATAAATGTGAATGTATAAATCAGTTATTGTTATGGAGGGTGCCACCAAAACACTGCCTGTGTTTCTGGTGGGTTTCTCAGGCCCTGATAGCTGTACCAGTATCGGGGTCCACACTGTTTGCTCTCTAGGGTTGTAAGTTTAAGGGAAAATTGGTGGATACCTTTAAAGGCTGCAGGCAAAAGTGTAGGCGGAAACACTGATATTTGAACTGCCCTACCTATCTAAAGGTTTGTAGTTCTGTTCAGTGTTGTGACCTAGAGATTCTTGCCTGACAGCAGGTACATTGTTTCCCATTGCAGTTAAATCCAATCTCCGGGAAATTTAAAAAATATCCCTTGCAGTGTGACTGCGCCCTTAGAGCAAGAGATTAATTGCTTGTTTACGTCTAGGGGACATAGAATTGAGTATCTACTTACCTGATCCTCCACGCCTCTGCACTGCTCGATCAGTGCCCGCATGCTCCACCGGTTTAAGGTCCTGCATTAGACGTGATGATGCCAAGGAGTGCCGTCTGCCGGGGACAGGAGGATTTGTTAAGTTAAAGTGCAAAAACTGTACCTTACACTAAACAAGCAGGTAACCCTTGCAATGCAGTCGTAGCCCCACCACAAGGGATAATTTTTTACGTTTTCCAGAGTTTGTCATTAAGCAGTAGAGCTTGGCCACTGAACCCCTCTTTCATACCAATTGGGCAACAAAGAAGTATCATTACACTGGTGAGGTCTTCTCAAGGTAACCTCCTGGTTTAACATGTATGCATAGATGTGTGTGTATGTGTATGTGTATGTGTATATATGTGTATAGAGCCTTACTTGCTTAAGCTGGGTATATTCACATAGAATATTTAAATTATTTAACAGATTCCCCCACCCATGCAATAGAGGGAAGAGGAATCCCCCTGCTGAAACTTTTGTATTTTGACAGCCTCAAGTGGCAGTTGTCAGGCTACCTAAAGTTAAATGCTCTTGGGCAGCACTGGCGAAGTGGTTAGCACTTCCACCTAGCAGCATTGGTCATCAGTTCAAATCCCAACCACAGCACTACCTGTATGAAGTTTGCACTTTCTTCCTGTGTCTTTATGGGTTTCCTCCCACACTCCAAAGACGTGTTGGTCAATTGACTCCTGTCTAAGTTGGCTACAGTATGTGAGCTAGGTGGCCAATAGGACCACCCCCATAACAAATTTTGACCAGTTCCTCAGGAACCGTCAGAAATTCATGCAGTGCCCAGCTTTATAATTCTTCTCCTAACTCTTGCTACTGTTTCAAGGGCTCAGCCAAGGGAAGGCAATCTCTCCCAAAAACAGATACTTCCAGTGTTGGGTGATCACTGTTAGCTTGAATTGCCCTCGAGATTCTTATGTCTCCCAGACACACTATTTAAGAGATCTCCCTCTAGTCTTTTTGTGCCTTCAGCTCCATGTAAGAGTTTCTTTTGAAGTTGGACTTTTATTATTCTACATTACTGAAAAGCCAGGGGGGGCAAGCCATCAATATTTGGCTTTGAAGTGGCTCCAACAATTGGCATGAACTAGGAATTCTGGTAGAGATATTTCACTACCGGATATAGAAAAAGAAAAACTAGCATTGGATTCCACTTGCCAGCAACCACACAAACCTCAAACAACAGTTTTGTGTGCAGTTTGCCTCTAAGTGGATTACATGACTGGCACGTTTGAGGTTCTAAATAGTTTGCTTCTGTTTACTTATGGATATTGAGGTCAAATCTCTGCTGGTCTTGAATAGTTGGGGTCTATTCAAAATTAAAATAGATCTAAACCTTAACCGAATGATATTGGGTTTGCTAAAGCACTATGTATTGGAAACAGTTGGCATAGTTTTCTTTTTTTCTTTCTGCATAAGTTGAATGTAGCTGTATTAGTGACTGGTAACTATGCAGTTGAGTACTGGACATGATGATCTTTTTTAAATTGCTGTAACAGTTAACCTTTTCAGACTTCAACAAAATGGCGGTCGTCTGCACATAGACACTGACTCCCTGTTGCATGAATGTGAATAAAATGCGTAAAAGATGGTTTTAGCTCCTGTTCTCCTCCTGTAGAGAACTCCTCAGACCTGTTTTGCCCTTTTTGGAGCTTATTCGTAGGGGGCCTCTACGATTAAATGGGTATTAAAGGTTTGGCTTTTTAAAAAAATGAAAAACAAACATGTTATACTTTCCTACTCTGTGCAGTGGTTTTGCACAGAGTGGCCTTAAACCTCCTCTTCTCTGGCTCCTCCCCCTTGATCAGTTCCCCCAATAGCATGCCCCTTGCTATAGGCACACTGGTGCGTGCTCGCTCCCAAACCCAGTTCTATGCGTTCATTAGACACAGAGTCGCAGCTTAACCCCGCCCCCCACTCTCTCGTCATTGGCTCACTGGCTGTGATTGACAGCAGTGGGTGCCAATGGCTCCTGCTGCTGTTTCAGCCAATGAGGAGAGGGAGTCCCGGGACAGCCGAGGGTCTCATGCACATCAGGTGAGCATTAGGGGGGGCTGTGGGAGAAGCAGCACACAGAAGTTTTTTTTTACCTTCATGCATATGCATGAAGGTAAAACAAACCTCAGACTTTAACCACTTTAATGAGGAGCTCCAGGCTCCCCCCAAAAAGTCAGCTGCTACAAATACTGTAACTGCAGACTTTTAATATAAGGCCACTTATCTGTCCAGGGATCCAACAATGTCCTCTCCCAAAGCAATTCTTCAATCCGCTTCGGGTGCAGACTACGGCATCTCTAGTAAGGGAAACAGGAAGTGAAGCCTGTTTCCTACTGCTCATGCGCACGTGCCGCTGCTCCTTGTGAATGGTCCTGTAGTCTTCTGGGACCTGCGATGTGCCCCAGAAGACTGCAGGGGAGGGGGGCGGGCTCTTAACTTCCAGCTTAGATTGCCGTGGCGATCTGAGCTGGAAGTTTGGAGCAGGTCCCCGTCAAAACCAGGTACCCGCTCCTCCCCAAAAAGTGCCAAATGTGGCAGTGGAGGGTGCAAACAAGCGGAGCTTCCCCTTTTGCGGTTGTATCCTCCTATTGCACATTTTTACCTATGGGTAACCCTATAATAAGGTAAAATTAATATCTCATAAACCTGTACGGTTTAGAAGATAGTCTCCTTGCATGCAGCCACTGATGTCAGCGGTGCATGCGCTCTGAAGGTCCAGCAGATGCTGCCAGTAAATCAGAGCTCCTTGCCAGAACGGAGGACTCCCGCACATGTGCGGGAGTGACCTCATAGCGACTCCAACTACTCACATCGCTTGAGCCGCGAACCCAAAAGAAACGCAGAGGTAACATGTCAGCTCCCTCAGCGGTGACCGGGAGGCAGTGCGGGCGCTTCGTTCTAAGGTAAGTATTTCATAATGAGCTAGTATGCTAGTATGTACATTTATTAGCTCATTATGCCTTTGCCTTACAGTTTTTATTTTTTTGGTAAGGGCATAAAACCGCTTTAAGTCCTAAAAAGGGTAAAAGGTGTCTGAGGAGTTCTCTACAGGTGGAGAATAGGAGCTGTAAAAATCTTTTACTCATTTTATGCACATTCATGTAACAAGGAGTTGGTGTCTCTGTGCAGATAGCCGCCATTATGTTGAAGTCTACTAGAGCCTGACAAGCCAATCCTGTCTATTCACATGCTGATCCGACTAATACAGGTTTGGGGGGCATTCGAGCAATACTATTTTCACTGTTTTGCATTCAGTTTTCAGGTCAAGCTTTTAGGGGTGTGCCACTTCTTCTAGGTCCAAGCAGTACCGAACTCGACTTTTTTTTCTTAATAAAATATTTTTTATTCAACCTCAGGACCGCTCATCTCCTCCATCCTCTTTGAGCCACTTCCTGTCTACATGCACTTGCTCCAGTGTTGACTGTACATCGTTGCTCTGGACCAGCTTTCTGAAAGTGGCAACCATGGACCATGCCGGCACAATAGGCATGTAGTCTCCATCAGCAGATCAGAGTAACAACACAGGGGGCACAACTGGGAGACAGTTGTCTACCTATAACAGGAAGTTCCTGAATAAGAACTTTCACGGCAGGTAACTAGAAAGTATTTTTATTTTTTTTGAAAGATGCAATTTTATAGTGACATGACATTAACATAGTAAAGCTTATATGAGATTTTAGTGACTATGTTTAGATCTGTTTTAAATCATCATTCACATGTACCTCGGGGCACCATAATCTGTAAATACCAGACCAGCTGAGCCTAAGGCATTCCCAGGGCAGCTGTACCCACTCCTTATAGATCCATGAGAGTCGCATTATCCCATACCCCTGACAAACATTGCCTTTTTATGGCCACATTCTTTTTTTTCTTTCTGTTTGTGACCCTTCGATTCATTCCCCTTTACAGCTTAATGTAATGCAGCCCATCTCTTGTTGACGGCGCAAAAGTGGCAACGGATGACTTACACAATAAGGTAGGCAGACGGCTGAACAGCACCAGCAAGGGACACTTATTAGTGACAACTAATTGAAAGCAGGGGTGTGTTTTAATGACCCCCGTCACTTCTAAAAGCAATGGGCTGGTGGCCAGTGAGAGTGCTGCTGCCAGTTCTAATGAAGAAGTTAAGACCTATTTCTCCATCAGCGGGAGGACTTAACAGCTTTATAGCAGGCAGTTAAATGCGGCTTTCATCCACCTGCTGCAAGCAGACTGTTTTGTTTTCACTGGGAAAGTGATTCTTAATTACACTTAATTTGTACTCATATCCCTCATTTCCTGCCTGCCTGAACAGCTCGCAGCTTCACCGACAAAAGCAAGGGCTCTTATGATTTTCCAACGCTCCTTTGGAGACCCCAAAACAAGCCCGTGTGATGCTATGGTATATCGCCCGCCTTCTGCCGTGTTAAAAATAGGATCATAACACATCAATCACTCGGTTTCATACCTGACTGCAGTTAACAGTGAACAGACATATAAAAAAAATAAAGGCAAGGTTGTTATACAAGAATTTCAATGATTGGTCTTAAAGTGGTTCTAAATGTAGAAGTTTTTTTTTACCCTAATACATTCTCTGCAGTAAGGTAAAAAACCTTCTGCGTGCAGCCCCCCCCCCCCCCCCCTTATACTTACCTGAGTCCCATCTCGATCCAGTAATATGCACAAGAGCAGAGGCTCTGTCTGCTTTCTCCCTTCTCATTGCCTCAGAGACACCAGTGGAAACCATTGGCTCCTGCTGCTGTCAATCACAGCCAGTGACAGGGGGGCAGGGCTGAGTCCCGTTGTCTGTGTCAATAGATGCAGACACTGAGGCTCGGAAGTGTGCCGGCATAAGTGCCCCCATAGCAAGCAGCTTGCTATGGGGGCACTTGGGGGGGGGGGAGCCAGGAGCATCAGTGGGGGACCGGAAAAGAAGAGGATCAGGCCTGCTCTTGGCAAAGCTATTGCACATGCAAGCATACAGTTGTAGATTCCCGAGACTTAGTTTTTTGACATAACCTGAATATGACTCTTCAACTTGAGTCGGGGTAAAAGGGTCACCTGAGGTCTGATAGTTGATATCCTGTCTGACCTCACAGAATCTTTCAGGTCGTGTAAGGTCAGACAGTTGAAAGGGGATGTCAGGTGACATTTCAGCCCTTGATTTAAGCTAGAACGTCCGACAAACCTAATAAGACTGGCCACACATTGCATCAAGAGGTGTGGGCTTCAAGAAACTTCAGGGATCTTGCATGGATGCTTTATGAAGCTTATTGGTGGTTCTATTCCATGGATGCCCAGTTAAGAAGAAACAGCAGACCCAGAACAACCTGCTCCGAATCGTCTTGGACCTTCTTAGACTAAAGTTGGCAATAGATGGATGAAAACCTAACAAAAAGTCACGTGGAAAGAAAGATTGTGTGATTTTCGAACCATTAGTGAGCCTGCAGCACTGACCAATTTTCATGTGGCCATCAAAAATGGGTGATGGAACATGTTGGACATTTTTTGTTTTACGAACAATTTTTTAACTATCGATAGGAGATTCTTCGAGATCTTTTACTCTTCAGGGTTGTTCTCCCTTAAGTGGGGTACACACTATGCGAAAATCAGAAGAAAAATTCCCTACGAGACACACTCGTTTGATTTTCGTATAGTGTGTATACAACTTTTAACATCTGATTCAGACTTTCCAAACCAAAATTTCCAAAGGGACAAACTCCAAAAATATTTTTGGATGTGAACAGAACTAACAATTTTTGTTTAATGTTTTGCTACGAGAAAATTATGTGTCATTTTAATTACACGTGGGAGGTTATAGTAGGTGAGTGGGTGTAAAAAGGTCAAACTACATCATTTCCGCCTCAAATTTTGGTTTTTGTTGGGTAATTTTTAAAATCAATGATGGCACAATTGCATGACAAATCGCACACAAATTTAGATTTTCGGTCGATAGATCTGTCCATTTTTTACCCATCTATGGCTGGCTTCATACCAGGGGTGTCCAACCTTTTGACCTTCCTGGGCCACATTGGGAGAAGAGGAATTGTCTTGGGCCACACATAAAATACATTAACAACAAGGATAGCTGATGAGCAGAAATAAACAAACGCATCAATATCTGGTTGGATGGATGTAGCAACAATTCTCAATGAATTCTCAAGGTATTCATCAGATATTTTGGTTTCTAATTTTGCCCTTTGTGTGCTTCATCCTTGGAAATAGTTGCTCACAAATATAGGGGGGCTGCTGAAAACTGATGACGTGAATAAGGCTTGATTGTGAAGAGTGGGAGATTTTTCTTTGGGAAGATAACATTTCTAAAGTCAAGTAAAGAGACACCATCAAATTTTTCTTCGGCCGCATGTGTTCACTAATGCCGCGTACACACGAGCGGACTTTACGGCAGACTTTGCCCGGCGGACTGGATTTCGTCAGACAATTCGATCCTGTGTGGGCTCCAGCGGACTTTGTTTTCTCAAAAGTTGGACGGACTTAGATTTGAAACATGTTTTAAATCAATCCGTCGAAATCGAGTCCGGTCGAAAAGTCCGCTCGTCTGTATGCTAGTTCGACGGACAAAAAGCCACGCTAGGGCAGCTATTGATAACTGGCTATGAACTTCCTTGTTTTAGTCCGGTGGTACGTCATCACGTACGAATTCGACGGACTTTGGTGGATTGTGTGTAGGCAAGTCCGTTCATTCGGAAAGTCTGCCGTAAGGTCTGTCGAAAAGTCCGCCGAGCAAAGTCTGCCGTAAAGTCCGCTCGTGTGTACGCGGCATTAGTGTAAACACATTTTACAAAAAAATCCCCCCCCCCAAAAAAAAAAATCAAATTTTTTAAGTAATTTTACAATTTTGTGTTGGGCTGCATTCATAGCCGTCTCTGGCTGCATGTGGCCTTTGGGCCACAGGTTGGGCACCCCTGCTTTATAAAAATACAGACATTGGGTGTATAGCCTTGTAAAGGGCTGCCTGTTCATCTGTCCTGACTGATAAAGCTCTCACTGAGATAAAGGGACTATAAACAAGCGAACAGGATATTCTTAAGAAAAGGGTTAACAACCCCCCCAACCCAGTCATCTCAGATCCTGGTCCCAACTTAAAAGCCTGTCAGCTGTTTTTACAACTCCCAGCAGGGACCTCAAAGAGGTTATTTGTATTGGCTGTGGATGGCTTTTCTGCCGAATGGTTAATGTTGGTGTTGGATAGTGATAACAAGCAATAAAAGTATGTAGCAAAAAGGAAAGATTAAAGGGAATTAATGCGTCAGTAGATGATAAGCAACAGGCCTTTGCAGCTCAGCCCTAAGTCGTGTTTGGTAATAACACAATTTATTTTTATCTGACACTCTAATAAGTGTCTCCCTGTTGTTCTACTGTAAATCTTAGCTGAGCTTGCTATTCAAAGAAATAAGGCTTTCTTCCTCTGAACATACACGTATATCATTTGTAATTGGTTGAACACATTTATGGGGTTGTTTAATTATCGCCAAGTGCGTCCATTAGTTGCGTAATTCAGGTCTTTGGTTTGTGGTGGAATAAACCTTGTAGGCTTTAGGAGTTGAAGAAAGACAGAGTTCAGGTAGGTATAAGGGGGGCACTGGGGGGCTGACAGAAGGTTTTTCACCCTAATGCATAGAATGCATTAAGGTGAAAAACCATGAGAATTTACAACCCCTTTAAGCCTAGTACACACAGGCCGAATGTCAGGCGGCATTTGGCCCGTATGTATGGCAACCGTTTCAACAGAAGGACCATGACTGAAAAAGATCTGCCAACCGGCTCCCATTCAGTGCTTTCAGCCAGTGGCTCTCAGCCAAGTGTAGAAACTCAGAAAGTAATCTTAAAGCGTGTTGAAAATGTGCAAAGGCTTTTAATCTATTACATGCAATTAATGATGTTTAATTTCGAACAGAGTTGCATGGGAGGATTGATTGCCTTCCCAGCGCGATCAGAGTGAAATAGAAATAATTTGGCAGCATTTGGAAATTGCACGATCATGTAATGACCTTGGGGAATTGGAGAATTCAGACTTACCTTCCATCTCAGTTGTTGTTTTTCTTTTTTTTTTACTCCTTTTTTTTGATATGAGCTGTTTATCTACTGTAAAAATCATCCAAACGTCAGCTAGGAGACCAACTGAACTGAGCGTCATGCATTTCCTGAAAGTTCACTTGAAATTTAGCTAAATATTCCCCAGTACGTTTATAGACGTTCTCTCATTAAGGCTGGGTTCACACTGGTACGACGCGACTGTTGTACGACTATCATGCTATTTTCCCCTTCAAGTCCTACTTCCATCCGACTTGAATGAACAGGATAGGATTTTGCTCCGACTTTGAGATAGTCTGACTTGTCCTTTGACCAATCAAAACAATCCCAGTGTGACATAAATTCCTTTTCCTGCTGCTGTAATCACCATGTTACAAGTTGGTTGATTAGGACAAGGATCCGACTTCAGTGATATTGAATGGGCTGAAAACGGACCAAAGTCTGACCAAAGTAGTGCGGGAACCTTTTCTAATGTTGGACCGACTTGTGTCAAACCAGTTAAAATGGCTCTCATAGGAAAAATTGATTTGTACATGTCATGCAACATGTGCTCCCAAAGTTGGGAGTGTGAACCGGGCCTGAGAGTCACCAGCCAACACCTTGCACAGGTTGTGGCTGTCAATCCCAAGTATCAATGACAGCTGGAGTCCTTGATAGGAAAGCAGTTAGGCTGGGTCCACTTATGTGATTTTCACCACATCTAATTCTCATGACATGCGAGTGTGACCGGCTCTCAAGCAATCAATCAATTCACACAAGTCCAGGGCGGCTGCAAAGCAGTTTCCAAAAGGGTCCTGTGCATTTTTGGGTCCAGTTCAGGTGCGAACTCACACAACAATTCGGACCTGAATCGCACCTGCACTGGTGAACAGAAATGCACCGGACCCCAGGCTGGAAACCACGACTGCACATATGTGAACCCGGCCTTAAAGTGATTACCATGTCCATTATGATGTTGCATGTGATCACATGCAGGCTGAAGGCTTCAACCAGAAAATAAAAGCCTTCAGGGCTCTTTCACACTCGCAGTGGAGTGTGGTGCCCTCTGAAGAGCAATCTGCATTATTTTGCCCCCTCACCACCTGATTTTACACTATAATGCCACGCTGCAATCACGTGCATTGCTTGTGGTTGTGATGTGGCCTCCGTGAACTCAGTGGGTGAGTTTGACAAGTGTTGCCACTTGTCAAACTCTGCACCCCAAGTTAAAAATGCTGCATCCATGAAAACCACAGTATGTGATAACAGCCCCGTCCAGCTGTTATTTTACAGTTGTGGGGGGGGGGGGGGGGGGGCTGGTTGCCATAAAATCATTGCTCAGTCCCACTTCGTTGCCTACCCCCGACTACCCATCTGAAAGAGACTTCAGGCTGGAGTGGCATCTGCAGTGTACTGTTTAAAATTTATAATTTTCAAATACAATTACAGTATTAAAGAATACTATTCAATAAAATAAAAAGTTGAAAACATATTAAAACAGTTGGAATTACATTTCCATGTTATTGCTTAGATGAGATTATAGTCATTAGGTTTAGATCGGTCAATGGATTTAGTATTTAGATCTTTTTAAGTCGTTCGCCTGCAGTTTTCTTATGTGTTAACTCTTGTCCATCGCACTAAAATATGTGATTTAAAATTTTGTGATATTGTATGAGCCAAGTGTGTTCTTTGTTGTGTCTCCCATGGAGTGAGAGGAGAGCCATAGCGAGTAGCACCCCGCATCAGCACACAGGAAGGAAAATGTCACGGTGCTCATAAATGACAGGCAATTATCGGGTGACAGGCACAGAGCAGTGTCACAGCCAGGTCTGTCATTATATGTGAACAGTACAGACCTGAATGACATTCGAGGACTGAGGAAGTTAAAATGTCAAACAATTTCCTAAATCATGGTATTTTGCAAAGTGCTATAACTCTAGCCGGATTATATTTCTGCATCATGGCTGCCTGAATGAATTAAAATAATTCCACTCAACACTTTAAATTCAGTCTTCAGTGGATAATTGAGCGTACTGCTTAATAGGTTTATTTTTTGGACAATTTGATACACGCTGTAGTGTATTGGGTCATTCTACGAACTGAGAAACCCCCTGAGCAGATTAGGTTGTAACACTTTCCATAGTGTATAATACGAGGTGTGTCTAAAAAGTTCAGTGAATGGTATCAGAAAACAAACAAAACAGAAGATACCAAAAAATTACCTTTATTGGCCTTCAAAATAATCATCATCCTTCACAACACACTTTTGACAACGTTCATAAAGCTTCTGGAAAGGCCTCTTTAGGAATCGATCACAGAACCTCTGTCTCACATTCTTTGTTTTCCGCCACATCCGCAAAACGTGGGCCTTTTATGACGCTCTTCAGGCGGGGAATTTTTGGGCCGTGGGGAAGACGGTGAACGCCGTTTCATCAGTTGCCTCTTGGATCGAACTGGTAGGACCAGGTCTCATCCCCTGTGACGATGGTTCGCAGAAAGGTTGGATCCTGGTCACACATGGTAATGAAACCTCCAGAGATATGATAGAAAAGATAATTTAAAAGAGAAGTATAGGGTTTTTTTTTTTTTTTTGAGTCATTCTTACCAAGGTGGATGCTGCATCTCTCCCCCGGCGCCTCTAACACTGATAACTGAGCAATCGAACACAGCTTTTTTGCTCAGGTCTTACAGCCCCGTGAGCAGAGAGCTGCTGTCAGTCACTGTTCTCTGCTCTGCCCCCTCCTCACTCACTGGAGCACTGGGCTGTGGAGGGTCCGGCTCAGGCTCTCAACAGCTTGCTGAGAGGCTGAGCTGGGTGCCGGTCCAAGGATCTGGGCGGATCCCAACTCTATGGTCGTGATGACGCCCGAACCTGGACTTCAAACCGCTCTCTGCTGAAAATGGGTCACAGGAGGGCAAACTAACTGCATTCCTGTGATTCATAGGAGAAGTACAGCCAAATGAGCTTTAGCTGTACCTCACCTTTTAAGTAGAAAAAATAAAATGTTTTAATTGTAAAAAATTTAAGTTACACCCAAGCACATAAAATCCCCCTCCCCCCAAAAAAATTAGGCCCCCAACCCCCACATATATGCATGTACAAGCGTAATCGCACACGGCAGGACGCCTACACCTGAAAACAATTGCGATACACATATTACATATGCAGCGCATTACATAGGCAGCGCATATTAGCTCATTATGAAATACTTACCTCAGAACGAAGCTCCCCGTATCGGAGCCCGGTCCACGCCGAGGGAGCTGACATTTTGGCGTGTCTTCCGGGTTCGCGGCTCCGGGGCTGTGAGTGGCCAGAGCCGCGATGACGTCACTCCCGCGCATGCATACAGGTAACCCTTATTATAGGCTTACCTGTAGGTAAAAATGTCAAATTTGGGTATACAACCACTTTAAGGGGGCAAATCCTTCCGGTCATTAAGTGGTTAATGTCTAAACCGCTGGCAACAAAAGTAAGTACACACCTAAGTGAAAATGTCCAAATTGGGCCCAAAGTGTCAATATTTTGTGTGGCCACCATTATTTTCCAGCACTGCCTTAACCCTCTTGGGCATGGAGTTCACCAGAGCTTCACAGGTTGCCACTGGAGTCCTCTTGCACTCCTCCATGATGACATTACGGAGCAGACCTTGCGCTCCTACACCTTCCATTTGAGTATGCCCCACAAAATGCTCAATAGGGTTTAGGTCTGGAGACATGCTTGGCCAGTCCATCACCTTTACCCTCAGCTTCTTTAGCACAGCAGTGGTCGTCTTGCAGGTGTGTTTGGGGTTGTTATCATCTTGGAATACTGTCATGCAGCCCAGTCTTTGAAGGGAGGGGATCATGCTCTGCTTCAGTATGTCACAGTACATGTTGGCATTTATGGTTCCCTTAATAAACTGTAGCTCCCCAGCACTCAGCCTAAAACCATGATACTCCCACCACCATGATTGACTGTAGGCAAGACACGCTCTTCTTTCTACTCCTTTATCTTGGTCAGATCAGACCACAGGACACGGTTCCAGTAATCCATGTCCTTAGTCTGCTTGTCTTCAGCAAATTGTTTCCGGGCTTTCTTGTGCATCATCTTTAAAAGAGGCTTCCTTCTGGGACGACAGCCATGCAGACCAATTTGATGCATTGTGCGGCATATGGTCTGAGCACTGACAGGCTGACCCCCCACCCCTTCAACCTCTGCAGCAATGCTGGTAGCACTCATAGGTCTGTTTCCCAAAGATGACCTCTGGATTTGACGCTGAGCACGTGCACTCAACTTCTTTAGAAAAGGCTTCTCTTGTCTATCCATCATCATTTCCAGCCACCTTCTCCCCTGCACTCTACCTGTTCTTATGTCACTCTACCATTCACTTCACTCTCCTGCTTTACTCCGTCACCCCTATACACCCAACCTATATGGTTCCTACACACCTCTTCACCCTTTTTCACATATTCTTATCCTATGGGCTACTATGCTCAGTTACCACCAGCTTTAGGGCAATTGTTTCACACACGGTCCTCACTATTTTCTCCCCTTTTCTTTTCACTTCACTGAGCATTTTACTCACTTGGGTGTTTTCTTTCTCCAGCACTTAGTGGCTATTATTTCACTGCTCCTATGTTTATCTCTACAGGAAAAACATTTTTGGAATCAACTACAGCATATTATTTTATTCTACCATACACTATAACTTAAGTACTGGAGATCCATATCTACATGCTTTTTCTATGGCTGCTGGTGCCAATGTTTTGCCTCAGGGTTACACTACCTCAGTTTCCGGGGTTAACGCCATATCTAGTATAATTCCATTATGGTTACCATATACAAATCTATTAGTCTACACGACCAGGTAAGAGTGGTTGGGATCCTTGTCTGCTCCCCCTCTTTCCTTCCAATTTTGTATATTTTTCTTTTTATATATAATATTTTTACCCTATCTATCTTGGTTATTTATCCTAGATATAGCCCAAACCCTGCATCTGCTCCTGACGAGTGGTATACTAACCACGAAACGCGTAGAGCTTTCCTATGATGCGACGTCACATTCCCCCATGTTCTACCATTTTACCTGACTACTATCAAATATCATTATGCACCAATCTATTATTATTGAGTTATATGCTACCATTACAATCAGGCTTGCATTTCTAGGTCTATTGAGTTTTTATTGTAAGCTTAATATGTACTATATATTGATTGCTATATAAGATATGTATGTTACCCACTATATATTATGCAATTTTATTAATTTTACTATGCTACTATGCCATGTATGCCTTTTTGTATTTAATAAAATAGTAATATTTACACGGATTGGTTCATATATGTTATGTAGCAGTGTGCCTCATATAAAGTCCCACCCTCTTTTTGCCTTTTCTAAATGAATAGGGATGGAGGTAAATCTCAGTTATTGCCTCATACAAAGTCCCAACCCCAAATCCTTTTTCAATTATCAGGGATGGAAGCACACTGTTACACCATTTTATCCTCCGTATGATTTGTGACCTAGCCTAGCCAATCCCTAATACACAGTGCTACACATTGTGGCCAGGGTCGGGCTACTTCCGTTGTCCCCGGGAACTGCGACCCGCACCAGGTGCCCCCCTTCCTCTCTCCATCTCGAGGGGCGGGGAGGCGATCCCGCTGTGGATCGACGCCACGCCCACACGCCTTGCGTCATGGCGCCAACAGGATGTCATGACGCCGACGTGTTTGTCCATTCCGCGTGTATATGAGGGAGGTTTTGGCGCCTCAACGCCGAGCACTGGATTGAGCTCAGGCGATGGCGCCACCCTCCCTCTTCACGCAGCGTGCCGTTGGTGGTTGCCCTTAGTCCATTGGCCACCACTTCCTTTTTATGCACCGCGTCTCTATTCTTGGTATGTACATCTTTCCTACCATTGGCTTCTCTTGTCTATCCATCATCATTTCCAGCCACCTTCTCCCCTGCACTCTACCTGTTCTTATGTCACTCTACCATTCACTTCACTCTCCTGCTTTACTCCGTCACCCCTATACACCCAACCTATATGGTTCCTACACACCTCTTCACCCTTTTTCACATATTCTTATCCTATGGGCTACTATGCTCAGTTACCACCAGCTTTAGGGCAATTGTTTCACACACGGTCCTCACTATTTTCTCCCCTTTTCTTTTCACTTCACTGAGCATTTTACTCACCTGGGTGTTTTCTTTCTCCAGCACTTAGTGGCTATTATTTCACTGCTCCTATGTTTATCTCTACAGGAAAAACATTTTTGGAATCAACTACAGCATATTATTTTATTCTACCATACACTATAACTTAAGTACTGGAGATCCATATCTACATGCTTTTTCTATGGCTGCTGGTGCCAATGTTTTGCCTCAGGGTTACACTACCTCAGTTTCCGGGGTTAACGCCATATCTAGTATAATTCCATTATGGTTACCATATACAAATCTATTAGTCTACACGACCAGGTAAGAGTGGTTGGGATCCTTGTCTGCTCCCCCTCTTTCCTTCCAATTTTGTATATTTTTCTTTTTATATATAATATTTTTACCCTATCTATCTTGGTTATTTATCCTAGATATAGCCCAAACCCTGCATCTGCTCCTGACGAGTGGTATACTAACCACGAAACGCGTAGAGCTTTCCTATGATGCGACGTCACATTCCCCCATGTTCTACCATTTTACCTGACTACTATCAAATATCATTATGCACCAATCTATTATTATTGAGTTATATGCTACCATTACAATCAGGCTTGCATTTCTAGGTCTATTGAGTTTTTATTGTAAGCTTAATATGTACTATATATTGATTGCTATATAAGATATGTATGTTACCCACTATATATTATGCAATTTTATTAATTTTACTATGCTACTATGCCATGTATGCCTTTTTGTATTTAATAAAATAGTAATATTTACACGGATTGGTTCATATATGTTATGTAGCAGTGTGCCTCATATAAAGTCCCACCCTCTTTTTGCCTTTTCTAAATGAATAGGGATGGAGGTAAATCTCAGTTATTGCCTCATACAAAGTCCCAACCCCAAATCCTTTTTCACTCAACTTCTTTGGTCAACCATGGTAAGGCCTGTTCTGAGTGGAACCTGTCCTGTTAAACCACTGCATGGTCTTGGCCACCGTGCTGCAGCTCAGTTTCAGGGTCTTGGCAATCTTTTTATAGCCTAGGCCATCTTTATGTAGAGCAAAAATTCTTTTTTTCAGATCCTCAGAGATTTCTTTGCCATAAGGTGCCATGTTGAACTTCCAGTGACCAGTATGAGAGAGTGAGAGCGATAACACCAAATTTAACACACCTGCTCCCCATTCACACCTGAGACCTTGTAACACTAATGAGTCACATGACACCGGGGAGGGAAAATGGATAATTGGGCCCAATTTGGACATTTTCATTTAGGGTGTACTCACTTTTGTTCCCAGTGGTTTAGCCATTATTGGCTGTGTGTTGAGTTATTTTGAGGGGGCAGCAAATTTACACTGTTATACAAGCTGTACACTCACTACTTTACATTGTAGCAAAGTGTCATTTCTTCAGTGTTGTCACATGAAAAGATATAATAAAATATTTACAAAAATGTCAGGGGTGTACTCACTTTTGTGAGATTCTATATTTACTCAGTGCAACCTCTGCAAACATTGGGTAGTTTTGTGCCTTAAAATTAACCTTTAATGTGTTTTTTTTTTTTTTTTTTTTAACTTTTGTGTTTCCTAGACCTTTGCGGTAATATCATGTGACATAGAAAAATGGAACTACTGCTATTTTATTCTCTAGGCAGGTGTCTGCTTTCAGAAAATATATCATATTTGGGGTGTTTTATGTAATCTTCAGGCCTAAAATGATTTTTTAAACGTGTGCAGAAAACACAAAAACGGCTCTGGCAACGAAAATGTTAAAGGCTAAGTTCACCTTCGGGGACATGTTCCATGTTCCACCCATTTTTTTTGTTAAAATAAACTGTCTCCTAACTTTTTTTTAGCTGGCTTCTAGATTCAAAGCAAATTTGTCAAGCCCTGGGTCATGTAGACTTTTTTTTTCCCTCTTATAAATTCAGAGAAAAGATCTGATATATCGGAACGCCACTGTGGAGCGGAAATTCACAGTAACAAGGTTTTATTAAGCAGATCGGAGGCCACTCTTGATTATAGAGTCGGTTGTCTGCGTCGTCTTCCAGTCTTTCGTTCTGGTAATTGTGACTGGTGTATTGTGGCATGACCGACGTGACAGGCACACGTCTCAGTAGGATTAATCAGTGTGTCCTTTGATCCGTGACATATGTTCGTCGTAGACATTTCGAGTCAACATATTCGGCTTTTGTGGCCTGCCAGTTTAAGGGGGTCTTGTGTTGAAGCAGCAAGAAAAACACATTGACATCAACCGGGATGATGTTGGTGCTGACAGATGCAGCAGAGTGGCAGATAACACTTATCTGTCTTGTCATGTGTTTCCTTTTCCAAACAGAGCCTCAATAAAAAATAATGCACTTCTCTATCTTTCTGAGATTTTTTACAGCTGCTGTCATTGTTGAGAGATTCAGGATTTATTTCGGCCATCCGTACCTTATCCATTTTCCTCCCCATTGAAGTCAATGGAAACGCATGTCAACACAAATACATTGTTGCCTGTTTTTAATGCAGGTTGCAAAGCACTGCGCATTGAATGTCAACATACATCTTAACATGTGTTGATGCATGATTGAACGCTTGCATTAAGATGCATTTTGATATGTTTCTATTGATTTAAATGTAAACCGCATCAAGCAAAATCGCAAAGGCGCGATACCAGCCTTTACAAAGCCCAATGACATTTTAGCTTAACTTAGCTAAATACATTCCAGGTGCTTCGAAACAAGGGGTGTGCCAAGTATTACAGTTTAATTTATTCTTTACAAAGCAGCCACAGCCTGAGTAAAAATGGCTGAACCCTGCCAGTGTGCTGCAAAGAAGGACCATTGCTCTCTGTGTGAAACCCAGTGGTCTCTCTGCAAAGGTCTGTCATGGTCCCTGCTGAGTCAGACCTAAAAATTGGCAATCAGAAAATCTCTTGCTCCCTGATTATTGGAGAGCAATAGCTCTGACTCCGAATGGAAGTGTTTCTCAGTTGTCGCCATAAGGCAGCCTTTCTCGACTTAGATTCCTTCATAGCATGCGAGGGGATGCCGTGAAAGATGAGCTATTTCTGCCTCTCAAATAAGATCTTTTTAGCTGTCTGTAAGAGGGGTATTTCAAGACTGACCACCAATGTAAGAAGCATTCTTCCCACTGACCACTGATGTAAGGAGCATTCTTCCCACTGACCCCCAGTGTAAGAAGCATTCTTCCAATTGGCCACCAGTGTAAGAAACATTCTTTCCACTGACTGCCAATGTAAGGAGCATTCTTCCCATTGACAACCAATGTAAGGAGCATTCTTCCCATTGACAACCAATGTAAGGATCATTCTTCCCACTGACAACCAATGTAAGGAGCATTCTTCCCATTGACAACCAATGTAAGTAGCATTCTTCCCTCTGACAACCATTTTCCCACTTACTACCAGTGTTAGGAACATTCTTTCCACTGACCACCAGTGTAAGGAGACCTCTTTGTCAGGGAACATCAATGTAAGTGGTGCTTCTCGACCATCAGTCAAGGGAGCAGCTCTCAGTTTCCTAACACCTTACACATGCCACATTCCTTATTCCTTTTATTTATTCTTATATCTCAATTTACTGTTCACACCGATGTACCCTTAGCTGTAGATACAGCAGGGCTAGATGTAGCCTGTCTGATGTGGGGGTGCAGTAAAAAATGTCAGGGGAGCAGAGGGTTGGGGTTCAACAGTTTGTAGGGCAGTGTACAGGGGCTATTAGTTTGAAGGACAGTTTACAGGGTTGAGGACAGTAGGTCAGCAGGGCCCAGGACAGTGGGACAGCAGGGCATGACACTGGGCAGAGCTCTTTCTCCTATCTCTGCATGGTACACAGCCTGAGCACAGGCAGCAAGATCTCCTCCTCCCCACACAGCACACACTGTAGGGGAAATCCAATTCCCCTACACACAGCTAGGATCTGCACAGCGTTTAACTTGCTGCTATATTGCAGTTCTGACCAGTGAAATTCCCTGGTCGGTCAGAACGCAGCACAGATGCAGTAGCCAGCTATACACTGTGCAGATTGTAGCTTTGTGTAGAGGAATCAGATTTCAGCTACAGTGTGTGCTGTGTTGGAAGGAGGAGATATTGCTACCTGTTCTCAGGCTGTGTTATGTGCAGGGATATGAGATGGTTGGCAAAGCGTCAGGGGCGGTGGGTAAGCTTTGGGGGGGTGGAAATGAAATCTGGGAGAGCGCAGCCCACCCCAACACCTCCCTAGATCCGATAATGAGATACAGTACCTATTAGCAAGGGTTCCCTAAGACCCAAACATTATATTTCAAGTGTTCCACTAAGATAAAAAGGTTGAGGAAGACTGCCATGACAGGCGTCTCAATTGGAGGCATCTCCTCTCCCGTTCTGGTGACAACTGTCAAATTTTTGATTGTCCACTAGATTCTGTCTTGGTCATAGTGGTCACTAAAACAGATTCCACAGTAAGCCTCGTTCACACTGAACACGGCTTTTAAATCGCGCAAGTTCATGTGAACTTGCACGATTTCAAAGCTGCATTTCAGTCCGACTTCGGGGGCGACTTGAAAGACATCTGTGCAGGTTCATGCACAGATGTCTATTAAAATCACCCACGAAGTAGTGCGGGAACTATTTTTTGGAAATCGTTGTGGCGCCGCAAAGTTGGCTTCGCACCGATTGGGACGCTCCTATCAAATTGCATGTCAAATCGCAACGATGTGAACGGTGCCTTGGGATGCCATTAACAATTAGTAGCAGTGCAGTTGTGACATGTTTTTTTCCACATTTCATGAACGCATGCAAAATCGCACAATTTTGCTCAATCCTCTGTGAAAATTATGCATTACCTTATGCATTAGTTATTTTACACATTATAGGTTTCTGCATAGTAAACTCGTACCTCTTTGTTTATTCCAAATTGGGGGCGCGGGGACAGTTTTCTTGGACATTTATTGGGAAAGCAGGAATAAATTAGCATCTGATGGCAACAGGGAAATAATTATTTTTTCAATACAGGCAAAGTATTTAATAATTTGGAAATCAATAAGTGCCCTGGGAGGGAGGACAGTGTTTAGACACCATCCAAGCCTTCTTCTCTCTCCCTGTGCACAGTCGCAGACACATGTTCTGCTCGAACCTCCGGGATCGCAATCAGAAGTCGCAGGCTGTGCCCCATGAATATTTATAAAAGGCAGAGCGAGGGGTCTGCTTGACTTTGACAGTTTAAAGGAACACTTAGTTAATTAGAAGATGACATGTCACCCGGGGTCCCCTGACACTGCCCTGCCTTCTGTCTCTGTGTCCTTTCTCTCGCTCTCCTTTTTCTCCTTTTTTTTTTGACAAGCCCGATTACATCATTACACAGAGTTTTTACTCGTTAGCTGCCCCTCGAAAGAAAAGGTGCATATTTTAAGCATTAATTAGATGTTCTCTCTGGCATATTCCGAATGCGGCAGAAAAAAAAATTACATTTCAAAGGATTTCTGATCAGGGCTTCTGGAGACCATTAAAACCTTCGTGTTATTATAACTGTGTCTGCCTCGGTGTGGGTGGTATTGTAGTCTTTTAACTGACTTGTAAAACAGGTATATTTAATATTCACTGTATGAACAGTTGTGTTGCTTTGCAGATGTAAAATGTAGCCAAAAGAAAGAAAGGAAAGAAATTCATTTGTATTGTTACAAAGTAGAGATGAAGGAAAACAATTGTAACATAGTAAAGCAGGCTGTGGACATATGATCCTTGGATGATTTGATGTCCAACTGGCCTTACTCAACCGTTTCACTCTTAAGCATGGGGTCTTCAAACTACCTAAGGCCAAAGGCGGCCTTTTGCTTGCCTTATCCACCCCTTGGGGTACTGTTCCCCCCATTGATACAAGGCACTATTCCTCACACTCACACCAATGATGGGGATCTATTCCTCACATTGACACCAACAATAAGGCACTTCCACTAACACCAATGATGGGCCACTATTCCTTCTACTGACACCAATGATGGGGCACTATTCTTCTGCAGATACCAACAAAGGGGCAATATTCATATTACTGACACCAATGATGGAACACTATCCTCCCACTGACACTAATGATAGGGTGCTATACCTTCCACTGACACCAACGCTGGGGCACTATTTCTCCCACTAATACCAATGATGGGGCACTATTCCTCCTTCTACTGACCTCAGATGCTATATAATTATTTTTACTCCCACTGACCACCAAGCCTGAAATAATGTCTATACCTCCTGACTATCTAAGGTCTGAAAAACAGTTATTTGGCCATTTGTTTAGAAAGTTTGGAGACCCCTGCCCTAGAGGAACCCTTGAAATAGTTTTCAAGTCTCAGGGAACCACTGCTAAAGTTTTTTGGGGGCCAGTGGGAAGAATATCCCTTACCTTGGTGATCAGTGAGAAGAATATTCTTTACATCGGTGGTCAGTGGCAAGACTGTCTCTTACAGTGGTGATCAGTGGAAAGAATGTCTCTTTCATTGGTGATCAATGGGAAGAATATTCTTTACATCGGTGGTCAGTTGGAAGAATATCCCTTACATGGGTGATCAGTGGGAAGAATACTCTCATTTTTGGTCAGTGGGAACATTGTTCTTCACGTTGGTGGTCAGAATATCCCTTAAAATAGTGGTGAGTGAGAACTGGGAAGAAAGCTCCATACATTGGTAGTCAGGTCAGTGGGAAGCATTCTTCTTACATTGGTGGTCAGTGAGAAGAATATCCCTTACATTGGTGATTAGTAGATAGAATATTCTATACATTGGTGGTCAGTGGATAGAATGTCCCTTACATTGGTGGCCAGTGGGAAGAATATTCTTTACATTGGTGGTCAGTGGGAAGAATGTTCCTAAATAAAAAAAGGGTACGCCACAAAAAGGGTACGCCACTATGCCACTGTTCTTTACATTGATGGTCAGAATATCCCTTAAAATGGTGGTCAGAGGAAACTTTTAAGAATGCTCCTTACTTTAGTGGTCATTTGGAAGAATGCCGCCCCTAAAAACAGCTAAAAAGATAATTGGTGTCATGTTGCTGGCTCTGCCAAGTAATGTCGAACCCAGATCCATGCAGGCACCATCAGATGGGAGGTCAATCAGCCACAGCTCAAGGAAGCCCTAGCAGCCTCTAGAGCAGGGGTCTCAAACCGGCAGCACTCCAGCTTTTGCGAAACTACAAGTCCCATCATGCCTCTGCCTGTGGGAGTCATGCTTGTAACTATCCGCCTTGCAATGCCTCATGGGACTTGTAGTTTCGCAACAGCTAGAGGGCCACCAGTTTGAGACCCCTGCTCTAGAGGAACAATCTTGCATAAACTGGGCTATCACCTAGACTGTATCTAGTCTCTATTGTCTCTGGTTAGATTAGCTTACTCTAGAGAGGTCTGATCAGGCTTGTCTATTGGCCTGTGATCACATTACCATGTATGCCTGGATCAACTGAGGGTACAGGTTCATCTGCAATGCTGGCTTATCTCTGAAAGAGACCCTGTCACCAATGTAAACAATTACAGGTAAAAGCACAGAAAAATAAACTGTTTTAAATGGTTGCAGTGTTTTTTCTTTCTGAAACATTTTTTGTAACATTTTTTCATTCATTGCAATGTGCCTCTGAACTTGGTGGAAAATGTGACTACTCCAGATGAATTTGTTTCCTAACACAGCCCCCTTCCTCCTTGCTTAAATGCTTCTCCTCTTTTGGGAGTGTCTAAAGTACTGTCTGCGATGGCCCAGCTCCTCTGCCTCTCCCCTCATTTCTCTACATATCCTTTTATGTAACTGCAAGGAAGGAGCAAAGGGAAATACTTGACATACCTGACACAGTGCCAGGGCTGCTGACAACACATCCAAGTTGGCAGTGCCCAGTCATTCACACGTTTATCCATTCCAAGAAGAGTGGATCTGCATGCAGGTGGCCTGTTTTTGGTCATAGAGATGAAGTGGGTGGATGGACTCACTTGTAGCTTCGACTTTGACAGGTACTCATGGACCCGTGCATGGACCCAGACACACACTGTCTGTCCGCTATTTGCTCACAAAAGAAAAAGGTTGCATGATGTTATGATGTTATGATAGAACATTAGAGTTGTCCTTTAATTAATTAACAATGGATGAAAAGGTGGAGTCACTGGCACAAACATTGCAGCTATTACACCCAAGCCTGATCCAATTAAATCGCAATTTGCTTTTTGTGCTTTTTATATTTCCAGCTGTCAGAGAATCCAAATATTCAGATCTGATAAATCAGCCGGTATGTATTAAATGGTGTGAAGAATTAATTTCTGTGATACATAATTAATTAAGCTTCCACATTTTCAAAATTAAATTTTCATACTCGGTTTGCTTTATTGGGCCTATTAAAGCCTATCTGATCTTAATAAGCTTGTGAAATCGCAGTCGTGCTGTATTTAAACTGCAGAGGGAAGGGTATGGCGTCATGAGGAGAATACAGTAGAGAAAAGGGGGGCTAATGCCTATTGGAAGGCTAACCTGCTGTCCTACAATCTAGGGTTGGCAGTAGATGTCCCAATCCAATCCAATTAGAGGGCTAGGGAAGGGGGCGGAAGGGAGAAGCAGCAGCACACTTATCTTACCAGTGAATGGCTGTGCAGGGAGGGTGTGAGGACCTGCGTGATCATTGAAGGGGAGCAGGCTGAGTTCCCAGCAAAGCTAGAAAACTGATCATACTGTGTTCTCCTGCTTAGGGTGGTTAGTGTTTTTAATAGGGACTGGCAGAAACACCAGGGATTTCACACAAAGGAAGCAATACAAAGAGAACAGAATACTTTCTCATACAAGTTCATGGTACAGCAGGCACATATCAGGAATATGAAATGTTGGGTTTACATATGCTTTAATTTTAACATATAATAGTATACCTGTAAATATATAAACTAAAGACTGGTGTTTTACCTTCCTCTGAATCCTCATTTTATACGATGGCTGTCCACTATACCCCATTCATTACCAGCACTCAAGCCCCAATGAAGAGGGAGCTGTGAGTCCCCGAAATGTCGGGACTCACCCGGGGAGCGGGTACCTGGTTTTTACAGGTACCCCCTTCCACTTATGAGTGAGTTCGCTGCGGCAAGCTCAGCCAGAGGTTTGGCCTCCTTCCCCCGCCGCCGGGCCATTCACAAAGCGCAACGCATGAGCAAAGCCCCAATGCGCATGAGCAAGCCCCAATGAAGAGGGAGCTGTGAGTCCCCGAAACGTCTTGGCTACATCCCACAACCTGTTTTCAAGATATATAAAACATACAAAAAGAACAGGAGGGCGCACTGACCTTGTGCATTACCAAAGATAGAATTTATTCATAAAATAAAACAAGAAATATACTCACAAACAAGCTATAAAACAAGGCTTATCAATACTCCAGCAATTGCGGGTAGTATCTCTAGACGCCTACAACCTGG
The DNA here is from genome assembly GCA_037952925.1 of Lithobates clamitans. Lineage (NCBI taxonomy): Eukaryota > Metazoa > Chordata > Amphibia > Anura > Ranidae > Lithobates > Lithobates clamitans. The sequence continues at coordinate 154,246 of JBBGZY010001813.1, read as the reverse complement.
ACCAGATATTGGAGGAACCAGATGGCATCGCAAGCGGCTTACGCGTTACGAGGGCAAACCCTCTTCCTCTGAGCCATAGCGATGGTGAAAGGAAGAGGGTTCACCCTCGTAACGCGTAAGCTGCTTGCGATGCCATCTGGTTCCTCCAATATCTGGTCCAGGTTGTAGGCGTCTAGAGAGACTACTCGCAATTGCTGGAGTATTGATAAGCCTTGTTTTAAAGCTTGTTTGTGAGTATAATTCTTGTTTTATTTTATGAATAAATTCTATCTTTGGTAATGCACAAGGTCGGTGCGCCCTCCTGTTCTTTTTGTATGTTTCAGTTCTAAGGATATCCATTATTCTGAGGAGGGCAGCAAGATCTGTGACATTCCATTGACTCTGCTAAGGGGTTGGCTGCGCCACTTACTTAGTTGACCGGGAGATTGTTTTGCGTCGTTCAAGATAATTAAAGCAGAGCTCCACCCAAAAGGGGAAGCTCCACTTGTCTGCCCTGTCACATTTGACACCCTTCGGGGGGGGGGGTACCTGTTTTTTACAGATACCCCCTCCCACTTACGAGTGAGTTCGCTGCGGTGAGCTCAGCCAGAGGTTTGGCCTCCCTCCTCCTTCCCCCGCCGCAGGGCCATTCACAAAGGGCAACGCGCTTTGCGCATGAGCAATAGGGAATCGGCTCTGAATTGAAAAATGGGCTCGGATGAAGACACCGCTGGATTCCAAGACAGGTAAGTGTCATGATATTAAAAGTCAGCAGCTACAGTATTTGTAGCTGCCGCTTTTTTCATTTTTTTCTGGAGGATCCCAGAGCTCCTCTTTAACCTTTGACTGGACCAAGCATAAACCTGTATCACGCTTATTCTTTCATATACTGTTTGACCACCCCAGAGACGCTTAGGGCTTGTTTAGACTAGCGGTTGAGGGGCATTAAATACATGCAGGTGAGCCCTATTTTTAGCACCCCCCAACTGACAGTGAACCATGAAGTTCACATGCTGTGCTTCGCACGTGCGGCAAAAACTATCCAACATTTTGCAAGTCCAATGAAAGCGACCCATTCAGGCAAATAGGGAAGCATCTGCCATCTGTGTCATCCGTTTGGGAGATTTCTTTTCATTTCCAAAACAGGAAGTGAGAGGAAATCCCTCCAAATTGGCCGTCACTAGAACTGGTGTCCCCACTGGAAGATGCTCGTTCTGTTCCTGTTCTGGTGAAAACCCAAAACGTGGGGGTTTTATTTCTCTTACACTCTTGATAACGGTTAACAGGTCAAAGAGGGGGGTGAACCCCCCTAATCAGGGCACAGACAGCAATAAGAACCTTACAGGGGTTTTAATCCTTCTTCACTGTATGCAAAATTTAGGGGGGGGGGGGGTTGCCTTTAGTTATACTTTAATTACAGGAGTAATGCCCCCCTCTGTCCCAGCACGGAATTGTAATGAAAACACTATCTGTCTGCAGTAGAATTTTTGTTGACTACATGTCCAGTTTTCTTACAGAAGCTGGCTCTTCTCTTCGTTAGTAGGACTAGGCCTAGAGAGCCCCTGCTGTACCTCCTTGGACCAGCAGGTGGAGCTGTGTTCCTTTTCCTTTCTCTTCCTCCTGCAGATCAGTTAGTAGCATTATTTGCTATGTGACCTATGAATCGATCACTACATGCACAATGATTGCTATAGATTTTGCATATGGGATAGTATTAGTTGGCAATGTTTGTTATTTTTTTAGTAGCACTTTCTGGTTAAATACTATTTTTTTTTATTTATATACTTTTTTTACTGTTGTTCACTGTCCTGGTTGTGCCTTTTTTTTACCAGGAATCTATTATGGGCAAAGTAGGTGGGCTACCTTTGATGACCTCCTAATAAAATACTGGGTGCCTTGCTATCATGCTTCTTCTGTGGCTTCAATACTTTTCAAGCCTACGAGTAGTATAAGTTTGCTGCAGATGAATTCAGAACTTCCAATCTGCCTGTCTGTTTTGGAGTCAGACCCTCAGAATTGGCAGATTGGCATGATGGGCAATTCACCAAAAGTTTTCTGAAGAAGAAACTGCATTGGCAGTCTATGAAAGATTTCCAAAGTCTATCTTCCACCAATACAGAGAAGACGTGCCGTTTTGTTAGACCGTTAAAGTGACTGTAAACCTATGGACACGGTAAGGCTGCGATTATGGGCACAGTGAGACTGCATTATGGGCACGGTAAGGCTGCGATTATGGGCACGGTGAGGCTGTGATTATGGGCACAGTAAGTCTGAGATTATGGGCACGGTGAGACTGCATTATGAGAACGGTGAGGCTGCGATTATGGGCACGGTGAGGCTGTGATTATGGTCACGTAAGGCTGAGATTATGGGCGCGGTGAGGCTGAGTTTATGACGTGTGATGTCCTAGCCATGCCCCGCTATGTCCGCCTTCGGTCTTTGCCATAACAACGGTGCTAAATCAGCTAAAAGTAGTTGGATTTGTATGTGCGTTATAATTAATCGAAATTAGTCGATTAATCGATTTTAAAAAAATCGATTAATCGAACACGAAAATTTTAATCAGTAACAGCCCTATATATATATGTATGTCAGAAGGCTGGCCATTGGCTAGCCTGGGTTTGTAGGAGGGGTCTGTGGCTTATAGTCCCTCCTCCTTTCTTAAATGCTTGTCAGCCTCGCTATTCTGTAAAAAAAAAAATCTTATTAGCTATATAAGTACCTGTAATAAATAAATGGTGTTTAATATTTTTTTCTAGGCCTTAGAAATATATATATTTAAATGTATGGGCAGTCATATGTGCTGATTACATATGCAGTCTCTGCTTCCTTCCTAGAATTGATAAATAGTGATCGTGCTTTTCTTTTTCTTTCTCTCAATGTAAGTTTGTGATCTGCTGTTTTCTACTATTCTGGCAGTTCAGTAGAGGAATGGTGATCACACCTATTATCTGAATCTAAAATACAATAATGAAAAATATGAAAAAAAAAGGTAAAAGTAAAAACCATAAAAGTCAAGTCATAAAATTCTTTTCAGTTAATTTTTAGTAATTATTTAAAGTGTATAGTCAATAAAAATTATTTTCAGTTTGCCATCAGTCCATACTCTTCTGTGTTTCTAGAGTGTAAGCTCTATGAGCAGGGCCCTCTGATCCCTCCTGTATTGAATTGTATTGTAATTGTACTGTCTACCCCGATGTTGTAAAGCGCTGTGCAAACTGTTAGCGCTATATAAATCCTGTATAATAACAATAATAATATTGTTGTATTCCTTGTTGCTTCCTTTCTTCCTCCCGTCACGTTTTAGAAGCCCCCCCCCCCCCCGCCCCCCGCTGGTCCTGCTAATAGCAGGGAGATGTATAGTACAAGCCTTATCGTGCACCTTTAAAATATGCTCTTGTGCTGCGGTAATTGCATTAGCGGTGCATTAAAGCTGAACAATAGCTGGAGGTTTTAACTGGCCAACAAACATCCATTTTTGCTGGTAAATGACTCATTTAGCGCCGTGTAGCGGCTCCCAGTGAGGGATTAGGAAGATTGAGGAGAAAAGGCAGGGTTAAATTAGATTGGACTGAGAATTCCTGACCGGCATTTTTTTCCTGAAAGGCAGGTTAAAAGTTCACTTGTAGACAATAGAGACCTCACTGACATCCTGCTCGTCCTTTGCTGCCATTCGGTGACAGTACCAGAGAATGGACATCAGTGTTAACCTTTGGAGGGGAACAGGGGTCTTGGGTGGTCACCTACAGTGAATTCACAGACGTACTATTGGAGGGTTAGTCCATCGAGGATTGGCATTTCTGCTTTTGGGTAGGAGCTTGTGGGTTGAATGACTTAGTGGCTTCTTTACTCTCCTATGGTCTCCAGTGTTCCCCTTTTCAAAAACTCAAACAAGGAGAGTGAAGAGCTCTTAGCCTAGGTTCAGATCTTTGTGTGTTGGGAACGGGCCCAAAATTGTGCTCTTTACCAACATGCAGAGAAACGTGCTGGCTTTTAGCTGATTAATTGATAATGGCACCCCCCCGCGCATCTGAAAACGTGTGCTTGCATACCGTGGCACCATGTGGTTTGGTGTGGCCCATTTTTGGGAAAGAATTCTGTTTTGTGTTTCTCGCCTGTAGTGCAACCTGTTAAAATAAATGGGCTGCTCTACTTGTAACACAAGGGATCATGCGAAAAACACCCAGGAATGTGCAGATGCTTGATTGCACCTGTGAGTGTGAACCAAGCCTTAGGGCCCTCAGCACCATGTGGTTTGATATGGCCCATTTTTGAGGAAGGGTCGAAGACTTCTGTTTTATGTTTCTCATCTGTAGGGCAACCTGCTGGAATGAATAAGCTGCCCTACACGTGACCCAGGCGAACATGCGCAAAAGCACGGGAGAGTACCCATACTTGGTTGCACCTGTAGAGTTTAACCAAGCTATAGGACCTGCAGCACCATGGTGTGACCCGTTTTGGGAAAGAGTCAGGGACTTCTGTTTTCTGTTTCTCACCTGTAGGGCAACCTTTTGAAATGAATGGGCTGCCCTACACATGACGCAAGGGAACGCGCGAAAAATGCATGGGAATGAGCCCATGCTTGGTTGCACCTGTAGGGTTTAACCAAGCTATAGGACCTGCAGCACCATGTGGTTTGGTGTGACCTATTTTGGGAAAGAGCCAGGGACTTCTGTTTCATGTTACTCGTCTTTATAGCAAACAGTTCTGTCCTACTTGTGATGCAAGGAAATTTGCGAAAAACGTTCTTTTTTTGTTTCTCACCTGTAGGAATCAATTGGCTGTCCTACACATGACGCAAGGGAATGTGCAAAAAACGTGCAGGAACGTGCCCATGCTTGGTTGCACCTGTAGGGTTGAAGCAAGCCTTAGGGCCCGCAGCACCATGTGGTTTGGTGCGGCCTGTTTTTTGGAAAGAGTCAGGGACTTCTGTTTCATGTTTCTCACCTTTATGGCAAACAGTTCTGTCCTACTTGTTATGCAAGGAAATTTGGGAAAAACGTGCTGGAATGCACCCATGCTTGGCTGTACCTGTAGGTGTCAACCAAGCCTTAGGGCCTCAGGTATGACTTAGTGGCCTGGCCTTGCCATTGCTTCAGAAAGCCCACATACAATACAGTGCCTTGCAAATGTACATTGTGCTCTGTTTGCTTCAGGACTCCAAAACAAGCTCTATTCCAATGACTTGTCACAGTCATGTGACTGACCACTCGTCCAATCACAGAGTTTTCTCGGCAGCCCTATGCATTACATTTCTGGATCACAAAGCTGACTGCCAAAGAAAAAAATGTCAAGTTAAAGCTGAACAGTCTTGCACAGTTGTACAGGCTCTTCTCCTGGACTGAAACTGCTTACTCTGAATTCACTGCACTCTGTGAGTATCTCACAGTGTACCTTAGGAGCTGCAGAAAGTCAAATAGAGCCCTCATTTCCTGGCTGGGGGACGTCCAGCATCATTTAGCTTCCCCCTCATTTTAACAGTCCCTGACCCATCCCTTTCTCTCTGCATTTCAGTTATTTCAATAGTGGAGCTCAGCATCACATGTGAGCATCACCTAGGGAGGTCTACATGCAAATACAGTCTGTCTAGGAACACCCCCTCCTCCAGACTGACACCCACCCATCAAGGCCTTTTTTTATATTTGCATAAATCCTCACAAAAGCCTGATCACTGCTTGCAACAGAAGGGGGGGTCTTTAAAGGAGTACAGATCAGGGTGCTGATGTATTCAGGAAGTTACAGCACCCTGTTGTCCCATCCATAAGCTGCTGGTGTTGCATAGAAAAGTACAGAGATCCAGTGATGCCATGACTAGGTCTAAAATAAGGTATGCAATAAAAAAAGAAAGTTTTTATTAAAAATTGTCTTTAGCATGTTGAGGGGGGGATCCATGGAAGGCGAAATATAAGCTAAATTAAGCTAAATTAAACTTTAACTATAAACAATTTGCATATATATATATTCCAACAGCATATTTGTGTATCAGAGAATTATGGGGACTCTGGCACCACCACCAGCCAAAATCTGTTGGAAGAATCAGTCGATTTGGCAGGTTCATTTAAAACTGTTTTGAATAGACTCAAGGGCTTTTCAAATTATAACATGGTATTGTAGACGCAGAGGGTTTATGTTAAATACCATTTTTATGGTTAATATCGATATTCTGTAAATTATATTGATGAGGAAAGTTCCAAGAAAGTCTGTTCAATGCTCGTGTAAAAATTGATTTAATAATAAAATAGCAAAATATTACAAGAACAATATTTGGCACATGGCATTTGCTGTAATTATGGCAATAATATTAAAGTGAGACTAGCAATTTGTAATTTTGTAATAATCCTTTTGACTGAGATAATTATCAGGCTTAGGGTTAGAAAATTAGGTTAAGGGCTAATTTTAAGAGTCAGTTGATGTTAAGGGTGAGCTTATGTTAGGATTGGTTAAGACTAAGCTTTGGGGTCAGGTTTACCACTTGACCTTCAAAAGATTTGCCCCCCCCCCCCCCCCCCACATGACCAGACCCTTTTTTTGCGATATAGCACTGCGTTTCTTTAGCTGACAATTGTGCGGTCATGCAATGCCCTACACAAAAACTACATTTATATAATTTTTTTTCCACAAAAAATTTGATCACCTCTGCGTTTTTTAAATTTTTTGCCTTATACACGAAAAAAATATCCGAAAATTTAGAAAAGCAAAAACAAACAATATTTTTTCTTTTACAATAGCAAACAATATTTTTTACTTTCTGCTATAAAACATATCCAATAAAACACAATGTAAATAAATACATTTCTTCAAAGATTTAGGCCAATATGTATTCTGCTAATTTGTAACAAGAGAAGAGATCTGGGATTTTTAAGGTGCAAAGAGACAAGACAAATATAAAATATATCCAAATTGTACTTTAACATTTAAAAAATCTGCATAATGCCATCATATATATTCTATATATCCACATGGTAGATGGAAAATATGCAGTAGATTCCAGTTCGCTCCATGTTTCGCCATACCATGGCTTCATCAGGAGATATTTTATCAAGAACTGCATATGTGATCACTAAGAATTAAAAATAGCATATTTTAGACAACAAATCAATAACATAAAAAACACAATATTATTTAAATAATATAATGATATATGTGCAAAAAACAGGTTTTGATCGATCTCTAATGTGCATAGGCCTGTCTATTATCCCCAAGTGTCCATTACCTGAATACTGATGAGTATCTTAAAATCCAATAGAAAATTAAGCTGCAAAATCATAGGGGTGAATAGATATGAACAATTGGTGAAACCACAGAGGAATGCATGATGATGCCCCAAATTTGGCCCACCTAAGAGGAAGGTTACAAAATAAATAGCCATATCATCATAAGATTTGGATCAATCCAGTAATGAAATCCTTACCTGCCAATGTTGCCAATATGTTGTATTAAAATTCTGTTTAATTGGAAATTTGCTCCAAGAATCCTCAACTAGAACCTTTGCCCAAGTTCAGCACTGCGATTAGCAGTGGCCACTCAGTCCATGTAAACTAATGGTAGTCTGACAGCGGCCGCTGCTATTCGAATGAAGCTGTACATTGAGGAGATAGCTGTGGTAAGGTACAGATGGCCGAGCCTGGACGCAGCTGACTGCGCTGCTGATCACATAAGCCGGTCATTCCAGCAGCAAGAATTGGCAGATCTTTGACACAGGAATCTGATGGCCGCCACTACCCAGCCAGGTGAAAGGGGCCTAATAAGTGCAATTATCAATAAATAGCCAGCAGTGTTTCTCCCTGAGATCATCGGGGCCCTTTTCTTTCTCTCTGCTCCCTTCTATGCTGAATGAGCTGAATTTAGGCGTGCACCACTCGATGGCAAAGCCCCGTACAGTGGGAGTGCACCACATGATGGGAGTGCATTCCCTGGAAGGTGAGAATTCAGAGGAGCAAATTTCAGTCATTGGTTCCACTGGACAAGAGAGGTAAGTAGAGTGAAAGGACAAGAGAGCCACTGATTAGGTGACCATTTACTATCTAATATTATACATTATTTCTAATTAAACAGAGTAACTATACTGTGAACCTAAACTAACTTTAGGGTCTCCACTCTGGCATCTATGTCCCCCATTCGGTGTGTTCCACTGAGGGTTCCACTGAGGGTGCAGGGTGCATCATCTTGTGCATCATCCTTTCTACATTGGTGGTCAGTGGAAAGAATGCCCTTACATTGGTGTTCAGTTAGAAGAATGCTCCTTACATTGGTGGTCAGTGGAAAGAATGCCCTTACATTGGTGTTCAGTTAGAAGAATGCTCTTTACATTGGTGGTCAGTGGGAAGAATGCTAGGAGTCCACTCTGACTCCATGTAATCCTCAAAACAAATAGAGAAAAATCTCAGCCACCGTACACCATACAAGCTCAGCATGTAATAAGTAATAGCAGCCTCAGCCTATCTCCATCCAGACTACGTTCCTGACATGTTTCGCCCCACCCGCGGGGCTTAGTTATGAAGGTAAAGATTTCCCTGTGGTAGGAAGGTTATATATATTGCATCATGGGGCACTATCTACTTTCTATTTTTTATCCTGTGCAATGCTCCTTGTTTTTTTTCTCTCCCCCTCTTTAGTCTTCACCTGTTTGTTTGCTAATTAATCACCATAGTGGCCCATGATGCTATATATACCCTTCCTACCGCAGGGATATCTTTACCTCTATGACTAGCCCCCTGGGTGGGGCGAAACATGTCGGGGGCGTAGCCTGGATGGAGTTAGGCTGAGGCAGCTATCACTTATTACACGTTGTACTTGTATGGTGTGTGGTGGCTGAGATTATTCTCTATTTGTTCTGTAGAGTAATTATACCGGTAACTATCTACTGACAGATTGTATATGCAGTATCTCACAAAAGTGAGTACACCCCTCACATTTTTGTAAATATTTTATTATATCTTTTCATGTGACAACACTGAAGAAATGACACTTTGCTACAATGTAAAGTAGTGAGTGTACAGCTTGTATAACAGTATAAATTTGCTGTCCCCTCAAAATAACTCAACACACAGCATTAATGTCTAAACCACTGGCAACAAAAGTGAGTACACCCCTAAGAGAAAATGACCAAATTGGGCCCAAAGTGTCAATATTTTGTGTGGCCACCATTTTTTTCCAGCACTGCCTTAACCCTCTTGGGCATGGAGTTCACCAGAGCTTCACAGGTTGCCACTGGAGTCCTCTTCCACTCCTCCATGACGACATCAGAGCTGGTGGATCATAGAGACCTTGCACACCTCCACCTTCCGTTTGAGGATGCCCCACAGATGCTCAATAGAGTTTAGGTCTGGAGACATGCTTGGTCCTTGACCTTTACCCTCAGCTTTTTTAGCAAGGCAGTGGTCGTCTTGAAGGTGTGTTTGGGGTCGTTATCATCCTGGAATACTGCCCTGCGGCCCAGTCTCCGAAGGGAGGGGATCATGCTCTGTTTCAGTATGTCACAGTACAAGTTGGCATTTATGGTTGCCTCAATGAACTGTAGCTCCCCAGTGCTGGCAGCACTCCTGCAGCCCCAGACCATGACACTCTCACCACCATGCTTGACTGTAGGCAAGACACACTTGTCTTTATACTCCTCACCTAGTTGCCGCCACACACGCTTAACACCATCTGAACCAAATAAATTTATCTTGGTCTCATCAGACCACAGGATATGGCTCCAGTAATCCATGTCCTTAGTCTGCTTGTCTTCAGCAAACTGTTTGCGGACTTTCTTGTGCATCATCCTTTCTACATTGGTGGTCAGTGGGAAGAATGCCCTTACATTGGTGTTCAGTTAGAAGAATGCTTCTTACATTGGTGGTCAGTTGGAAGAATGCTCCTTACATTGGTGGTCAGTGGGAAGAATGTTACTTACATTGGTGGCCAATAGGAAGAATGCTCCTTAAATTGGTGGCCAGTGGGAAGAATGCCCTTACAGTGGTGGTCAGTGGGAAGAATGCTCCTTACATTCGTGGTCAGTGGGAAGAATGCTCCTTACATTGGTGGCCAGTGGGAGGAATGCTCCTTACATTGGTGGTCAGTTAGAAGAATGCTCCTTACAATGGTGGCCGGTGGGAAGAATGCTCCTTACATTGGTGGTCAGTTAGAAGAATGTTTCTTACATCGGTGGCCTGTGGGAAGAATGCTCCTTACATTGGTGGCCAGTGGGAGGAATGCTCCTTACATTGGTGGCCAGTGGGAGGAATGCTCCTTACATTGGTGGTCAGTTAGAAGAATGCTTCTTAGATTGGGAACACGAGTTACCGCTACACACAGGTGTGAATGGGACTTAGGCTTTTCTTCCTCTTTAACTCACCATAATCTACTAAATCTGATGTAACATTTTTGGTTGGACTGATCCTTTAGCAAGCAATCACCGTGCAAGTCCCACTAAGTAGGAAGCACAGTCTGCACATGGAATAAACATTTACAGCTACCTTTACAAAAATACTATGCATTCCCTTTAGGCTGATTTTGCTATTTGAGAATGCAGGGGGAAAAATTCTCAGTTCTCCAAAATCTCATCATATTCTCTCCCCGCCATTTGTCATTTGTTTATTATTGCATATCTATCAGTCATATCAGACAAATCTGGACCCGGTATAGCTATCCATCGAGCACTTGTAAGGGCGATAAATTCTTTGGAGGATTTCATTTGGTTAAGTGTCGCTCTGAAGCCACTTGTTCAAAAGAGGAATGCGTTGTGTCACGGCGCTCACTTCTGCCTTTTCGTATCGGTGGCTCCATCTGAATAGGCAATGAGATCTGATTAATATGCATGAGGAGCAGTATTTAGTGTGTGTGCTGGACCAGTGCACAGCAGCCAGACTCCGGCTGTGGAGGGGAGGGCTCTGCAGCGTCAGGATACAGCACAGAGACACACAGAGGAGCACTGTGCCTTCTGTCATTGCCGAGCAGCATCAATGTGACTGCTTTTCCTGGGATCTCTGCCTCCTCGCCCCCTGGATGGCCGCACGCATGTGTCCCCTCTGAGACATCCTCCAAACATGGGATGCAGCCTATGCAGCTTGAAGAGAGCCGATGAGGAATACAAATTACTCTACGAAGTTTGCCAGGTAATGCCATGAAATTTTAATTTCCATGTGCGATCAGTGCCGCCAGCTCTTGCCAGCCTCTGGGTAGGTTAACCGCCGCTGCCAGCAATTTCCAATCAATATGATATCTAAGCCATTGCTGCAAAAGGTCCTGGGGACTGTCCCCGGATTGGGAGAAGGCATTTTTTCTTGTTGACGTGCCCCTAGATTTCAGAATTTGCCAACCGTAGTAGAAATGTTTTGCTCTGGTGCACGTGAGCTTCATATCCTATTCCGTCCTAATAGTTGCTAATCTGAAAAATAAAGTATTGAGTTTCAGTTTAGTAAGCACCTCCATGGCGCGATGGCATTGTGCAGGGAGAGTTTGGATGTGTCCGCTCTCTCTGCAGCAAAGTGGAAGAGATTTTAAAATGTTGGTGATTATGGGTCAGTCATTGTAACATTATGGTGGTTATGGTTCCGTCTTGTTTTGCACAGTATGATTTATAAGGCTGTATGTATTATATTGTATCTCCGATCCATCCAATCTCTGGTTTACCCAACACTGTTTACTATTGTAACTTCCACTTGTTTTTTTTTTTACTTCTTTTTAAACACAGAGAATATTTATGTGTTTTGTCTAAAGGAATACCAAATGTTTATTAATAAGCAATAGGAGAACTTTTCTACTGTCCAAGGCAGAATTTGTCAACCTTTTTCTAAGACAGAGGAACCCTTGAAATAGCTTTTAGGTCTCAGGGAAGTCCTGCCAATAATTACTTTATCTACAGCTCGCTGTGCTTTAGCGTGGTGTCAATGGGAGGAATGCTCATTATATTGATGGTCAGTGGGAAGAATGCTTCTTACATTGGTGGTCAGTGGAGAGAATGCTTCTTACATTGGTGGTCAGTGGGGAGAATGTTCCTTACATTGATGGTCAGAGGGGAGAATGTTCCTTACATTGATGGTCAGTGGGGAGAATGCTTCATACATAGGTGGTCAATTGGAAGAATGTTTCTTACATTGGTGGTCAATGGAAAGAATGCTTCGTACATTGGTGCTCTGTTGGAAGAATTGTTCTTACATTGATGGTCTATTGGAAGAAAGTTTCTTACATTGGTGGTCAGTGGGGAGTATGCTTCTTACATTGGTGGTCAGTGGGGAGAATGCTTCCTGCATTGGTGGGCAGTGGGAAGAATGCTCCTTACAATGGTGGTCAGTGGGAAGAATGCTTCTTACATTGATGGTCAGTGGGGAGAATGCTTCCTACATTGGTGGAGAGTGGGAAGAATGCTCCTTACATTGGTGGTCAGTGGGGAGAATGCTCCTTACATTGGTGGTCAGTGGGAAAAATGTTGCTTACATTGGTGGTTAGTTTGAAGAATGCTTATTACATTATTGGTCAGAGGGCCCACTGGTGGTTAGCGGTGTGAATTTTTCTTACATTGGTAGTCAGTGGCATCAATGTCCTACTTACAGATAGTTAAATCATTGGTGTCAGTGGTTCCTTCTGAGAAGAATTTGCCCAAGAAACCCCTATAAACCCCTAGAGGAACCCTGGTTTAGAATAGCTGGTCCAAGGACTAAAAAAAATTCAGGGATAGATGTTCAAAGCCTGAAGGCATTATCTGGCGATGTAGTTTTGTTATTTGGTTACTGGTGGAAAGAAGCATGTTTTAAAAGGATCGGGAGGATTGGGAACTACATAGCCAAGCATAGTCCAACTACGAAGCTTAGCTGTCTCTGTTTTAAAGGTCAAGTCTATTGTTGGTATTGTTGGATATTGTTACCCAGGTTGCTATTCTGTTTTGACAAGATCTCTGATTTTAATTCTCCTCTGTGTATACCATTGGGTTTTAAGGTACCTACAGATTCTAGATGGCATGCTTGGGCACTGAAAAGTCGGTCTTACAAAAGATCAATGTGTAGGTCCCCATTAAGTGAAAGTGTATATGAAGGCCTGTGGAGGAGAGATGTGGGGAACACTTGAGTTCTGACTTATTTTGGGTATAAAACGGTCAATTTGCTGCTCAAGAGTTCTTGGTCAGGAGATGTCAGGGATTGCCTACAGAGATAGCCTTCACCTGGTCAAATCGTAGTTGTCTAGATTGAGCAAATATTCTCTTGACCCTCCTCTCCTGTCTATCTCTGTTCGTGTGTTTTATTTATTTTACATAAATCGTAGCATGGAGAGTCACACCCCCTTTTTTTAGGAATTGTAATGGGCACAACTGTGGGAGCCAGAAACAACAACAGGAATCTTCTCACTTGATGGCCCCAAGTCAAGGGGCCATCAACTCCCCAGTGTGACCCATTACGAAACACCAGTTGTAGGTGGACTAACCCTTTTAACATACGTTCAGTTTTTGCTCTGTGTTAATGCTTTAGTGAATGCCAGGACATATATGATGCCACCTGCAACCCTCTAGATGCTTTAGGCTACCTTGCACTGTGCAGGCTCTATAGATTGTTGTGGCAGCTCGCTGGCGTGCCTCAAATAACTGATCGTTTTATTAGCTGTTAAGCAGCAGGGGAGCATGAGCTGGATGTGCTCTGTAACGTGCAATGGACACTCTAGTGTTTCATCCCTAATGAAGGAACTGGGCTTTGCTGCCTTTTCTTTTTTCTCTTGTGTGCCGTAAGAAGCTGCGAAAGAAGGTTAGCGGGAGTGCGTTGCTGGCGTGAGCCATCCTTCCTGTTGCCTAGTTATCTGTCAGTGGGGAATCTTTCTCCTTTAATGTTCAAAGTGTATTTAGTTCACAAGGTGTTGTAGTGGATGGATAATTAATTGACAATTGTCTGTACAGGCGGTTCCTGGGTTACAAACACGATAGGGTCTGTAGGTTTGTTTTTAAGTGGAATTTGTTTGTAAGTCGGAACAGGTACATTTTTTTTAAGTGTAACTCCAGCACAAAAAAATAGTTTTAAAGTTTTTTGGGTAGCATAGGGAAGGGTTAACACCCCTGTAACATTTGTTTTGCTGTCTGTGCCCCTTTCAGAAGATTTCACCTCAATTTCTGTCCCTATGACAATTGGATTTTGAAAATTTTGGGTTGTTGCGGAAACAAGGATTTTACATAGTTACATAGTAGGTGAGGTTGAAAAAAGACAAGTCCATCAAGTCCAACCTATGTGTGATTATATGTCAGTATTACATTGTATATCCCTGTATGTTGCGGTCGTTCAGGTGCTTATCTAATAGTTTTTTGAAACGATCGATGCTCCCCGCTGAGACCACCGCCTGTGGAAGGGAATTCCACATCCTTGCCGCTCTTACAGTAAAGAACCCTCTATGTAGTTTAAGATTAAACCTCTTTTCTTCTAAATTTAATGAGTGGCCACGTGTCTTGTTAAACTCCCTTCCGCGAAAACGTTTTATCCCTATTGTGGGGTCACCAGTACGGTATTTGTAAATTGAAATCATATCCCCTTTCAAGCGTCTCTTCTCCAGAGAGAATAAGTTCAGTGCTCGCAACCTTTCCTCATTACTAATATCCTCCAGACCCTTTATTAGCTTTGTTGCCCTTCTCTGTACTCGCTCCATTTCCAGTACATCCCTCCTGAGGACTGGTGCCCAGAACTGGACATAATACTCTAGGTGCGGCCGGACCAGAGTCTTGTATAGCGGAATTATCATTTTATCTCTGGAGTTGATCCCCTTTTTAATGCATGCCAATATTCTGTTTGCTTTGTTAGCAGCAGCTTGGCATTGCTGAGCCTATCATCTACTAGGACCCCCAGGTCCTTTTCCATCCTAGATTCCCCCAGAGGTTCTCCCCCCAGTGTATAGACTGCATTCATATTTTTGCCACCCAAATGCATTATTTTACATTTTTCTACATTAAACCTCATTTTCGATGTAGTTGCCCAACCCATTAATTTGTTCAGATCTTTTTGCAAAGTTTCCACATCCTGCGGAGAAGTTATTGCCCTGCTTAGCTTAGCATCGTCCACAAATGCAGAGATTGAACTGTTTACCCCATCCTACAGGTTGTTTATGAACAAATTAAATAGGATTGGTCCCAGCACAGAACACTGGGGGACCCCACTACCCACCCCTGAGGATTGGTGATAAAGCTTCAGTGAAGGTACCTTTTTCCCATAGTAACTCTTACAGGAGTGAATTTCCCTTCCTAGGGGTAGATATCTCACTTCCTGTTGTTTCCCTCTGTTTGTAAGTCGGAGGTTTGTAACCCGGGGACTGCCTGTATTTGTCTAGCTGGCCAACTTTCTGCAGAGTGATTGATCCTCAGACTCAATGGGGTTGATTTACTAAAGGGAAAAAGACTGTGCATGTTGCAAAATGCAATTGCCCTCTGCAAGTGCGGTTGCTCCAGAGCTTAGTAAATGAGCAGAAACTCTGCTGACTGCCATCATCCAATCATGTGCAAGCTTTAATGCATTTTTTTTAATTTTCTTTGGTCATGATTGGGTACTCTTTGCAAAGTGAAGCCTTACCTCATTTACTAAGCTCTGGAGCAACTGCACTCGCAGAGGGCAACTGCACTTTGCAAAGTGCACAGCCTTTTGCCTTTAGTAAATCAACCCGAGCTTCCACGTGTTATTGTCAAAGCTTAATTGAACAAGCTGAAAGTTAGAAGCTGATAGGTTACTTTGCACAGCTGCACCAGATTCTGTGTTCACTAACCACCAATGGAAAATATTCATTTCTGTTGAATAAGACATTTGATATTTATGTAACCTTTTCCGCCTTGTCTGTTCATTGTTGGCTGAATCTAACGCCAAGAACAAAAATGTTATATAGTATATTGCAGTTTACTAGTCTTTAAATGTGGTGGCTGCATTAGTTTTATTTTTTTGCGTTATTTTCCCTTTATTTTAAACTGGTGATCTTGCCAGTAACACACTTCCTGTCCTAGGGTGACAACCTGCACTCACTGTACTATACAAGAGCAGTAATGTCACACCAAGCTTTTTGCTATAGATTTGGACTACAAAACACCCACCTATCTCTCCTCATCTCCATAACTTAAATGGGAGTTCCAGTCCCCCAAGTCATTTTTATTTTTTTTAATACTCAGCTGTAATTGGGTCCACTTTAAATGCAAAAGTTAGATAGTATTATTAATGTAGTCCTTTTTATTTATGTTTAAATAGTTTAAAACTAACTAGATCTCGGAAGCAAGCAGGGTCTATATCTCCTGTGGGCATCTGAAGCCCTCTTGTATCCATTTCCGTGATTCGATGCAGCTGGCTACCCAGCATGCACCGCCCAATCTCACGCCTGCGCAGTAATGCACTGCGCGGCGCTCCCGACACATCACCTTAACAGTGGCGGCGTTGGAAGAAGTTCCTGCTATAGCAACCTCATGTTTGCATCCTTTCCGGTCGGCAAATATCGCAAGATTTCGGTATTAGACGACTCCCATGGACTCCTGGATATTCCAGGAGTCCATGGGAATCGCCTATTTATGTCATCGCCCCTAGGCGGCCAGAGCCAGAAATGCTCTAGAACAGGGGTCTCCAAACTGCGGCCCGAGGGCCAGATGTGGCCCTTTGCTAGCCTTTATCCGGCCCTTGGGGCACTATTCCTCCCACTGATATGAGGCACTATTCCTCCCACTGACAACAACAATGGGGTACTATTTCTTCCACCGATACCAATGATGGGATACTATTCCTTCTACTAATAGGGGCACTACTCCTACTCCTATTGACCACCAACCCTGAGACCAAATTTATCCTCATGCCGAGCCTGTGACATTTTCTGCCCCTGCTGGCCATAGTCTGGCCCTCCTAAAGTCTGAAGGACAATAAACTGGCCCTTTGTTTGAAAAGTTTGGAGACCCCTGCTCTAGAACATAAAGAATTAAAGGTGATTAGAAAAAAATTAAATAAAAAATGTTTGCCATTTAACATAGAAATGAGGATGGGCATTGGATTTATTGAAAGTTAAAAAAAAAATGAGTGGAACTTCGCTTTAAGGGAAGGGCTAAAGCCCAACTCCGGGCGCTTGTTAAATGTATCCATGCAGTGGGTTCGCCCCTTTCCCCTGCACTGCATGCTTTAAATGCTAGTTTAGCTAGGGGGAGGGGGGGAGGTATGTACAAATCATTTTGTTATTCCAGCAGCCGATGGCTTCCTCTGCTATTCGATGTCCCTGGATGTTGCTGGGCCCTCAGCATCCCAACGTACAATGCAGGACTGATGGTCCCCCATTGTACATGATGATGACAGGGAGCTGCGACCGATCAGGCAGCAAAGAGAAGCAGTTTTAGGGGACTGGGGGCACAGAGAGGAGGAAGACTGCGTGAGCGAGGAATGAGGCAAGTATTTCAATGTATCCCTTCCTCCCCTAGCTAAACAAGTATTTAGGGGTTGATTTACTAATGGCAAATAGACTGTGCACTTTGCAATGTGCAGTTGCCCTCTGCAAGTACAGTTGCTCCAGAGCTTAGTAAATGAGGTAAAGCTTCACTTTGCAAAGAGTACCCAATCACGTGCAAGGAAAATAAAAAATAAAAAAAAAACATTTTTGCTGGCATATGATTGGATGATGGAAGTCATCAGAGCTTCTGCTCAATTTACTAAGCTCTGGAGCAACTGCTCTTTGCAACGTGCACAGTCTATTTACCTTTAGTAAATCAAGCCTTTAATCCATACAGTGTGGGAGGGGGTGCTCTCTTGGCTGGGCAAATATTTCTGTCGAAGCAGTGGTTACCCTTCCTTAAAGCTTTATTAAACAAATGCAGGGAGCTTCTTTAATCTGTTTTGACAAAGGTTTTTTTATTCCCAGTGGAAATAATGGTGATGTAATAGATCCTGAGCCCTGATATAGCTGTGCAGCTTATTGTATACCAAGCTGCAGGGGATGTTTGGGATTTGAAATCAATAATAATTAGAATGAGCCTATGGGGGCCCGTTATAAAACAAACACTTTTACTGCTTATAGAACACAACAAAGACAAACCGTTTAATAACCAACACAGGACGATCGTCTTAGAAGTCCCTTTATATAGTCCAAATCCAATGCAAGAATATCTGAAATTCTGCATATAATGTTATATGCTTTTTTTAGTTATTATTATTATTGTTATTATACAGGATTTATATAGCACCAACAGTTTATGCGGCGTTTACAATATAAAAGGGAGATAATACAGTTATAATACAATAAAATACAAGAGGATTAAGAGGGCCCTGTTCAGAAGAGCTTACAATCTAATAGGGTGGGGCAGGTGGTACAAAAGGTTGTAACTGTGGGGAATGAGCTGATGGAAGTGGTAGAAGATTAGTTGGAGACGTGATAGGCTTTCCTGAAGAGATGAGTTTTCAGGGATCGCCTGAAGGTAGCAAGAGTAGGGGATAGCCGGATAGATGGAGGTAGCGAGTAGTTGTGTTTTGCTGTCTCATTCACATCATCATCAAACCTTACTAAGCACTATAAAGTGGCCACATAACACAACCCAATGTCGTTTCCGGAAAACAGCAATACCGCGTGTAAAGGAGCACAGATTACTATGAGATCTGATGGTTCTAATGCCGCGTACACAAGAGCGGGCTTTTTGACCGGACTGGTCCGTCGGACTATCAGACGGACTTTCGACGGACTTCCAATGGACTTTCCAAATGAACGGACTTGCCTACACACGATCACACCAAAGTCCGACGGATTGGTACATGATAATGTATGGCCGGACTAAAATAAGGAAGTTGATAGCCAGTAGCCAATAGCTGCCCTAGCGTCGGTTTTCGTCCGTCGGACTAGCATACAGACGAGCGGATTTTTCGACCGGACTCGAGTCCATTGGAAAGTTCAGAAACATGTTCCAAATCTAAAGTCGGTCAGATTTTCGACCAAAAAAGTCAGCTGCAGGTCCGATGGAGCCCACACACGGTCGAATTGTCCGCCGGACTCGGTCCGTCAGACCAGTCCGGTCAAAAAGTCCGCTTCTGTGTACGCGGCATAACAGTCCATATGTGTCATGGGTGCTCAACCTTTGGCCTTCCAGCTGTTGCAGAACTACAAGTCCCATCATGCGTTTGCCTTTGGCAGTCATGCTTGTAACTGTCAGCCTTGCAAAGCCTCATGGGACTTGTAGTTTCGCAACAACTGGAGGGCCCCAGCTTGAGCATCTATGGTATATGTAGAAGAATTAAAACAATTAGCAGCTGTGAACCTCAACAAAGCTTTGAGTCCCTGCTCAGGCTTCTGTAGCCATATCCGATGGATTCTGCTGAGGGTGAAAAGTCTGTCTTGACTCTATAGAAATCATAAGCAGGAGACACATCCCATTCGCTGCCCACCATGCAAGCCCATCCGTAACAGTGATAGCAGCCTCAGCCTGGCTCCATCAAAGCCACGCTACTGACGCGTTTCGCCCTGCCCATGGGACTTAGTCATGGATTTCTCAATAACTGTGTCCCATGGGTGTCAAGTGTCAAGGGCATGGCTTAGAATAAATGGTGCCAGGCTGAGATTTATGGATGGGCTTGCATAGTGTGTAGCAAATGGGGCATCCCTCTTGCTTACAATTAGCAGCTGTGTTTAGCCATTCCTCCTTAGTATGTCATATTCTTCAAAGGTGAGGGCGAACCCAGCATGCCTTACACTGACTTCAAAAGATCTTAACGTATGTGTAAACACTTACTGAAAGGTGTTAAATTTGCTATGTAAATCATAAATAATATCTGTTTTTACAGTTTCTTTGCATTCCAATGCTGCAGCCACTTCCCGTCTACATGCACTTCCGCGGGGTGGCTACAGTATCTCACAAAAGTGAGTACACCCCTCACATTTTTGTAAATATTTTATTATATCTTTTCATGTGACAACACTGAGGAAACGACACAATGATCAGGGATATGCAATTAGCGGACCTCCAGCTGTTGCAGAACTACAAGTCCCATGAGGCATAGCAAGACTCTGACAGCCACATGCATGACACCCAGAGGCAGAGCATGATGGGAGTTTTGCAACAGCTGGAGGTCCACTAATTGCATATCTCTGCTTTAGATCAACAGCGTGCAAGATTGTAAAGATGCAGTTTGAAGTATGACCAGTAGAGGGCGGTTGGTCTAAGGAAAGTTATAGTGCTATTTATATTTTGATGGATGCGTGGAATGAAAACCTAAGCAAGATATTTTTTTTATCTCTGTTGGAAGGGAACAGATAAATCCCATTGTGGACTGCCAACTTTTTTTTCCAATTAATGAGTTTAATCAAGATAAATCATAGCTATTTACTATCCCTCTGCAAATTAAGACCTAAAAGAGCCCAGATTGTGTCTTCCGTCTGCAGCATCTGTTTAATTTATATCGCCCAAAGGGACATCGCGCCTAAATTCATCATCATTTCTCTCCTGGATGCCGACAGTGCAGGTCTGTGTACATGTCACCATCAGCCAATACTCCCAGAACTCTCCTGTCAAATTTAAAAGATGAGAAACTAGTTTTTGTCCATGGCAACCAATCAATAGCGTTGACTAGAAAAACAACAGCAGGAAGGTAGTAAGCAGAACTCCAGCCAACAATAAAATAAAATAGAATAACCCATTAAAAGATAAAATTAAAAAAAAACAGCTTTTGCTGCAATATTCATCTTCAGTCTAGAGATTTCCCCTGCAGTACCTCTTTCTGCCTCTAGATGTCATCAGTATGATGGCCAGCATCATTCAACCTATTTCCTCTGAGCCCAGGTTGTCCTGGACCCACTCCGGCCTGAGACTGGACAGTGATAGCAGAAACAGTGTCAGGACCTTGATCACCTGCTGGTGGCACTGTGGTTACCAGAACGGAAGCTTGTCGTTCCAGTGTCTGGCTATCCAGTCTGTCTAGCATCATTCAACCTATTTCCTCTGAGCCCAGGTTGTCCTGGACCTGCTCCAGCCTGAGACTAGACAGTGATAGCAGAAACAGTGTCAGGACCTTGATCACCTGCTGGTGGCACTGTGGTTACCAGAACGGAAGGTTGTAGTTCCAGTGTCTGGCTATCCAGTCTGATGTCTAGCATCATTCAACCTATTTCCTCTGAGCCCAGGTTGTCCTGGACCCGCCACAGTCTGTGACTGGACAGTGAAAAGAGAAACAGTGTCAGGACCTGGATCACCTGCTGATGGCACTGTGCTTCCCAGAACAGAAGGTTGTAGTTTCAGTGTCTGGATATTCAGTCTGATGTTCAATATCATTCAACCTATTTCCTCTGAGCCCAGGTTGTCCTGGACTCACCCCAGCCTGTGACTTGACAGTGAAATGAGAAATAGTGTCAGGACCTGGATCACCTGTTGGTGGCACTGTGGTTCTCAGAATGAAAGGTTGTAGTTCTGGCATCCACCAGTGGGTGTCTCCCATCAGCCAGCAGATCCCAGTAATCAGTTTCCACCTAATGCTGGCTACTGGGGGACACCCGCTGGTGGACACCGGAAAAACAGCCTTCCACTCTGGGTAGCAAAGTGCCACCAGCAGGTGATCCAGGTCCTGACAAACAGCATGGTGATGAGCTCATCTCCCCATCACTCTGCTCTCTCCACCCATCAACATGCTTCCTGTTAGCACATGAACAGATGGGCTCCTTGTATTTCTTCTTCCTGTTACATTCCAGCTCTGCTGCACAGGCTTGAGGCTACTACCAGGTCAAATTCAGATACTTCTGTATGCAAATACATTGATTGACTAGGTCCGTTGCTTTCTGAGTCACTGTTCTGACTGCATGACAGCCAGGCAGCTGGTATTTTCAGGAGAGGTCAGGAATGGCAGCTTCCATGTTTTTCTCGTGACAGGTCCTCTTTGAAGGTTGTATGCAGTTGTACTAAACATTTCATCCAGCATGGAACTGCAGCCAAGATTCTCTGGGTCTACAGCGAACAAGGGAATGAGGCTTTCTGGCCTGTGTCCCACCCAGGAAGCTTTGCTCATAACCGGCTCACTGTCCGTGTTAATGGCGAGCCCCTGATGTCGCCAAGTTTTAATGCAGTCTGGCTCACAGAGCTGCCACCCGTTCCCAGTATCTGGAGCGAATCAGAGTAAACTCAGGAGGCGTCAGATGGTGGAACGGTCCAGAGATACTTTCTGTCTGCTTCAGGGAACAGCCATGTAATATATCAGCGCCATTATGTAACACCTTCTCCTATTGGCCGCATTAACAGCAATTACACCAAGCCACTAATATGGTAACTATTGCCAATTAAAGTGAACCTGTCATATTGAGAAAAAAAAAAAACGAACACAAGCCCATCAGAAAAGGAAGCACAGAGTGCGTTATGCACATGTTAGATCTACAGGAATTCTTCTATATAGTATATACTTGTTATCCCTACTAGGCCCGGTGATATATTTAATACTAAACTCCTAGCAAACTGATAAATACACAAATAAAGGCCATATATCCACTTGCCAACAGCAATACGTATTTAATTTTTTTTGTCAGCCATCAGCTGGCTTTCTCATGAAAGTGGTCAGAGCGGCTCATTAGCCGCTGGATTGCTTTCCGATACAGCAGGAGAGGACGCCCTCCTGGCGCTCACCAGTGTTTCTCAAGTTTACAGTGTTTACCGGCACGCCCGCAAAATTATTTGACAGTGCAGCCGGCTGGTCACAGAGGCAAACAGAGACCAGATTGTCTCTGATCGCCTCTATGGCTTTGGAGTACCGGAGTGACGTCACTTCCCGTCTACGGCAGCTCATTAGCCACCGGATTGCTTTCTGAAGCAGAGGGAGGGGACGCCCACCACTCGCCGGTGTTTCTGGGGCTTACCGTTTTAACCAGTGTGCCCAAGAAACCATCTCATGATGCAGCCGGCTGGTCACAGAGGCGACTAGAGACCAGATCATCTATGATCGACTCTATGGTTTTGGAGGACCGAAGTGTCGTCATAACATCACTTCCGGTCTTTTTTTTTTTTTTTTTAGGCAAAAGCTCAACATTTTTTTTTGATCTTTTGGTTTTAAAGGTAAAATTTGGGGTCTTTTTGACCCCAGATCTCTTCATAAAGACCTGTCAACCTTATTTCTATTACAAAGGATGTTTACATTCCTTGTTATAGGATTAAAAGGGATCAAAAAAATAAAAAATGAAAGGGACAGTGTAAAAATAATAAAATAATAATGTGCCCCCATCCCTCCCTGCTCACGCACAGAAGCAAACGCATACGTAAGTCACGCGCATATGTAAACGGTGTTCACAGCACACATGTGAGCTATCGTCGCGAATATTAGAGCAAGAGCAAAAATTCTAGCGCTGGACTTACTCTGTAACTCTAAACAGGTAACCTGTAAAAAAAACTATTTAGGTGTCGCCTATGGAGATTTTTACGTAGTTTGTCGCCATTCCACGTTTTAGAGCGTGACATGTTAGGTATCTATTTACTTGACATACAGTAACATCTTTCACATTATACAAAAAAAATAGGGTATATAATGTGTTTTTTTATTTTCTTTTATTCATTAAAGCGTATTTTTTCCAAAAAATTGCGTTTAAAAATCGTGTGAAATACAAAATTGGGGTAATAAGTAATTTTCTAGCAAAAAAATACAGATTTAAACTTGTAAACAAAAAGTGCCAGAAAAAGCTTGGTCTTCAAGTGGATATAGAAGGTGTTTTACCTGCCAGAGTATTTGTATTTCTGTCCATCCAGTTGTGATAATTACACAGCTCTGTCATGCAGCACAGTTCTGGCAGAGCTGTAGACCTGCTTTTTCTCTGCTGCAGTTAAAGAATATGTAAAGGTTCCTTTTAAAAAAAAAAAAACCCCAAACATGTCATACTTACCTCTTCTGTGCAGTTGGTTTTGCACAGAGTGGCCCCGATCCTCCTCTTCTGGGGACCCTCAGCGGCGCTCCTAGCTCCTCCTCTTCTCGAGTGCCCGGTTGGAAAGCCGCTCTCCCTCGGGGCACTCGTGCTTGCGGGCTCCCGTGTCTTGCTGCTGCATCCATTGACAGAGACAGCAGGACTTGGCCCCGCCTCCTTGCTCCCGCATCATTGGATTTGAAGCCAATGGCGGCGCTGCTATCAATCTATCCAATCAGGACCCGAGACACCGGCTGGAGCTGGTGTGCTCATCCCCGTCACTGGAAAGACCTTGTTTAGGTAAGTAAAAGGGGGGCTCCTGAGGGGCCGCTGCAGCACAGGAGGTTTTAGAATGCATTAAGGTGAAAAACCTTTAGGGTTTACAACCCCTTTAAGTACCACTTACAGGTCCTGTCCCTCCTCAAGCCTGTGACTGGACAGTGAAAGAGAAGCAGCAGACAGATGACCTCATCTCTCTTCCACTCTGCTCTCTCCTTCTGTCAGCATGTCCTTTGTTGGCACATAAGCACTACATGTGCTTTCACTTTCACTCTCGGAGATAAACAGAACAAATAGAGAAAGTGGGTGAATAAAAAATCCTTTACTTTTATGTAAGATCTGGCTCATGCTGAGTGTGCCTGCACTGACTGCTGAGAAGGCGAAGAGCCGGAGTGAGTGACCTTCCATTGGTCTTGTTGTTGGTTTGAAGACCCTCCATGCATAACATTGGAGTTGGTTTTCCCCTGAACCCATAGACCTAATGTGAGATTATTTTTATTATAGATATTAGTCTTCAACCAGGAAGGTTACCAGTTAGTGTCATCGATGCCTAATGGGTTAATTGCGCTGGACGTGACAGCGCCGCGTCTTCCACGCGCCCTCCCCTGTCCCTGCGCTGTGATCTGTTAGACATCTTTTCGGTTAAGTAATAGCGCATGCCATGGAATGTATTCCTGAGCCGGAGGCAGAAGCAGATGTGGAAGGATGAATAATAGAAGATATTTGCCCGCTGACAGTCAGCCTGATGCAGGTAAATAAAAAAATAAGCAGATTTATACGTCTGTCACCTGGCTGTGCCGGCAGAGGGGAGGCAGACATCCCGGGGAGATCCAGCTGTTTCTAAGCTTCGGGGGGATAGGAGTTGAAGGCGACGCGGTTATTTCATTGGAGGTAAATGGCTGCATAAATAAAATGCAGCACCAGGCTGGCAGAGAAAGGGCCAATGGTGTTAAAAGGCCCAGACACTTTGAAAAACAGCCTTTGACTTCCTGGAACGCTTGCCCAATAGGCCACCCTGTTATTATACAGTACTTACCTTTCCGACAGCCTTAAAAAATGCTGCAGCTCTGCTCTCCAGGTGCTGAAAATATTCAGCTATTGAATGAATCGAATACTTGCCTCCCCCACTGCGTGCTGTGGTTCCTCCCTCTGTGTAGTGACATACAAGCCTATGGGAGGATCCACAGCAGTCAACCGGGGGGGGGGGGGGGGGGTAAGTGTTCTAGACACCTGAAAGTGTATAATACCTGCAGCGGCTGGGGAGCAGAGAGGCTTTTTAAAAAAAAGGGCCACTGGACAAGTACATTCCTGCTTCTTTTACAGGGGACCTTTTGGAGTAAAGCAGTGGCTGGGGCACTTTAATGTCAAAGTGGTTAAATTTAACCTGTCAAGGCAAAATACCTGTGTGAGAAGCCACAGATAGAAATGTAACCTTGGGTCTCTTTACCAGGGCAGTGAAGGTAACCCCATCTATGTTTACTATGAGTGATGTCACAGCCAAAGTTAAAATGTAGTCAAGGAGTGTGGCCCTTTGGTACTTTCTCTACGGCCCTTTGCTGACCCCAGCAGTCATTAGTAGAAGCATTTGTATGTAAAAAGTCTATAGTGGTTGTGATCTAGCAGTCTCATGTGATGTCACAGCCGAAACTAGAATGTAGTCAAGGAGTTAGAGCTCGTATGCCCAACCTACGGCTGGTGGGGTTTTTTTGGGGGGGTTGCGGCAAACCACCCCCAACCCCCCCCTGACACTAACACAGCCCACACCCCCACCACCCGCTGTCCTTACCCTGGATCCAGGCGGTGAGAGCATGGTGGGCTCTGGGAAAGCTGCTCCAGTGTCCTCTCCTGGAGCAGCTTCCGCAGTGACTCCTCTCTTCTCCTCCCGGCATATAGGAGCGCCTGACGTTTTGGCCAATCGGAAAACAGGTTTCATACCTGCTTCCCGATTGGCCGGGAGGAAGATCAGTGTCGCAGCAGCAAATTATCATTCGCTGTTCCAACACACCTGGGTGGGCTCCAGACGCAATGCTCTGCGTCCCGAGCCCACCCTATTTTGAAGCCTATCAGAGCCTTTGGCTCTAATCAAGTTCTTCAAAAAAAAGAACCCTGGCAGATCTAATTCATATGCCCGGTGACCCGAAAGGGGCCGCACACATAATTAGGGGGCGGCATGCTATGCACGAATCTATCCACTGCAAATAGGGGGGCAGCGCCCGGGTACCCCTAATGGACGGGCCAACCCTGGTAAAGAGTCTATAATGACAGCGATTTAGCAGTCTCACGTGATGTCACAGCCAAAACTAGAATGTAGATAGACCCCTATGCCCTTCGTTACTTGCTGTGTGGCCCCTTGCTGACCCCACCAGTCATTAGTGGAAGTATCCATACATAAAGAGTTTTTATTGACAGCAATCTAGCAGTCTCATGTGATGTCAGAGCCAAAACTAGAATGTAGTCAAGGAGTTGGACACTTTTGGCCAACCTGATGGCCACGGGCCACATGTGGCCCTTTGGTACTTGCTGTGCAGCCCCTTACTGACCCCACCAGTCATTGTTGGAAGCATTCACATATAAATTGTCTACAATGACAGCGATTTAGCAGTCTCATGTGATGTCACAGCCAAACTAGAATGTAGTCAAAGAGTTAGACCCTTATGACCTACCTAAGAGTCAAGGGCCACATGCGATGCTTTGGTACTTGCAGTACGGCCCTTTGCTGAACCCAGCAGTCATTAGCAAAACATTTATATGTAAAGAGTCTATAATGACAGTGAATCCAGCAGTCTCATGTAGTATGCTCCTAGACTCTCTACTGTCTGTAGTAGGGTTGCACTGATACTAGTATCTGTATTGGTGCCGATACCGAGTATTTGCACAAGTATCGATTCTCGTGCAAATGCACCGATACCTGAAACCGATACTTTCAGGTTTGGTTCTTTGAGCTGTCGGTGGGTCTCGTCAGTGTTAAAGAAGTCCGGTAATTGGAGCTGTCAAAAAAAAAAAAAAAAGCAACCACCAATGTTTATTAACAACATTGTTCAGCCCTAAAACACTTAAATTAAAAATAAACATTGCTTCTTTTTGTATATTTCTGTTTCTTCATCTGCAGATCAAAGAGATGAACAAATGTTCCTCTGATTAACCCCTCAACAACCCTTAATTTACTCTAATCAGCCTTAATTAACTCCCAATTCTCCTCCATTTAATTATTATATTCCTGCTTTTTTTTTCTCTTTTTTTCACGTCTATTTTATAAACGATAAACAATGAAAACTTTTTTGTTTGTTTGCTTTGTTAGTGAATATTTTTACACATATATATTAACATATATTTACACATTTCACATTGAAAAAGCGCAAAAAAAAAAAAAATCTATTTATTTAATTTGTAAATAACTTTTTAATGCTTTGTACCATTGCTGACAGCTGAAGTTAAAACAAAACAGTTGCGGTAGGTATCGGTAATTGGTATCGGCGAGTACTTAAAAAAAAAAGTATCGGTAATCAAACCCATTGTAAAAGAAAAAAATGGTATGGGTGCATCCCTAGTCTGTGGTGTTTCTTATGTCTCCAGCCACACCAATTTCATGTTTGCAGTCTCTGATTGTCTTCTCAGGTATGTCTGATGTCATATACTATACTGAATACTATGTGTGGCCCCTTAGAGCTGCAAGCCACAGTTGAGTCCCTCTTACACCTCGTATGTTGACAACCACGAAGTTGGAGAATGGCAGCTTCCATCGGGTGCTTCTCACACAGGTGTTCTGGTTTGGGACAAAGCATCTTTAACAATATATCAGCAGCAGGTTACCATCGCGACTGTGTTGTATGAAAAGCAAGACCCCTTATATCAGCTGGGGACGATCTACTGGCAATGATCTGCCCCCCCAATGCATCTGTTTGCCAGGATGGCAGCCATCGGCAGTACAAAGAGGATCAGAGCGAGCGTCGCGCCTCCAACACCCCCCTCTTCATCCACTAATAACGCAAAGCTCCTCGCTTCATTAAGGGCTTTGGCTCTAAGCCAGCAATTTCATTTTTTTGCTGCTCCGTGCTTAATAATGCAGAACAACATCCCCCACTTGTCATGCAAACGTCGTATTGTACCTTTAATTACATAATAAACCGAATATAAAGACACCTCGTTATTACAGGCGGGGGGGGGTTACAGCGCTCCGAAGGGGGAGGAATTAAACACCTGAAGGCGAGGGTTCAAAATTTATATCAGGGCAGCCATGAGCAGTTATTAAGGGGAACTCTACTGTATATTTAGGAAATGACCCATTTTTAGTAATAATTGTAAGGATTGTGCGTCATTTTTAACTAGACGTTCACCTTTTACATACTTCCTGGTTTCATATTTGATCTCCCTCCGGTAACCTCTATATAAATCAGCAGCTACAAATACTGGAGGTGCTGAATTTTAAAAAAACGGTAGTTGCGAGTCCATGGAAACCAGCGCTGTCTTCCCGCAGCGGATTCTTCTCATCGCTGCGGCCCCCGCGCCACCATTTTGGATTTGGTAGCTGCCTGTAACATCCCGAGGAATCACAGCTGGCTCCCCACTGTGCATGCGTGGGATCGCATGGGACAGTGAGATTGGCCCTGCAGACCCCTGGGATGTGTGAGGTATCCTGGGGGATGTGGGCATTGAGGGGGACAGAAAGAGCAACGTCATTCTCACTTAGGTGAGAATTAAAGTGGTTGTAAACCCTTACATATACCCAGTGCAGTGACGAGCCTCAAGTGATTTCCAGAGATGAAACAAATCCTCCTTTATAAGTTGTACCTGTCTATCTGCAGTCTTCTCTTCTCTACAGCCATTCAAAGTCCAGAATTTATAAAGCTTGTCTGAGATGTCAGAAAAAAGGGGGTGAGGAGCTGAAATGACACCCTGCGGATCTCAGTGGGGAGAGCTGTGAGAGCAGATTGGAGGGAAGGGACACCCCCCCCTTTTACGCAGAACACAGGTACAGAGCTGAGACTGTCAATCACAGGCTGTGTGCTGGAGCTCCCGCCCCATGTCACCTTTTTTCTCTTAGTGTCAGGGAAATTTATCAGAAGTGCCCCATGTAGAGAAAGAGGGCAGCAGACAGAAATGACACTTAGCATTCTGGATTGAGACAAGTACACACTATAGAGGGATATGCTTTGTTCATATTTCATTTCTGAGGTTTACAACCACTTTGATGAAGTGGGAACCAGTACCTGTCAAAAAAATTACCTACCCCACCCGATAAAAACAAACATGTTTAATGTGTTAAAGGATATGTAAAGGTTCGTGTTTTTCAAACAACAAACGTCATACTTACCTTCTCCTTGCAGTTGGTTTTGCACAAAGTGGCCCCGATCCTCCTCTTCTGTGGTCCCTCAGCGGCGCTCCTGACTCCTCCTCTTCTTATGTCTCACTCTCCCTCGGGGCACTCATGCAGGCGCGCTCCCGTGTCCTGCTGCTGCGTCCATTGACACAGACAGCAGGACTCGGCTCCGCCCCCCCGGCTCCCACGTCATTGGATTTGATTGACAGCAAAAAAGTGACAGAGGACATAGATTTTTTTCAGTCTCTTTTTCTCTCACTGATAAATGGACACAGAAGTGACTGGTACTGATCGCTCACTGCGTTTATTCAGGAAAGGAAGGGCCAGTAAATTACATATTTACCAGCCTCTTCCCCTGCTCTCCATCCTGAAACATCCCCCTGTGTGCCTGCAGCAGCTGCTGGTGGGAGAAGCGGGAAGCTGGCAGCGCTGCAGGGGGAAAGGGGCACACAGGGGGGGCCTGGACAGCAGATGGAAGAGGCGAATGTGTTAGAACCAATCCCCCTGCAGCGCAGTCAGATGGAGGGAGAGGAGGAGAAGCTGGCAACGCTGCAGTGGGAGGCAGAAGAGGATCGACACCTGCAATAAGGCAGTACAGCCGGCCCTCCTGCTCAGCAGGTGTCCGGGCCCCCTTTTGACCTGATGGGGCCCGGGCCCAGTACAGGAGGGCTGGCTGTACTGCCTTATCCCAGGCCCTGGCTGTACTAGAAGAGGCTGAGTAAGATGCATTAAATATTAATATTATAAAAAAAGTTACCAATACATTTCATGAATTATAATAAATACACAACTACATTTACTGTTCTTTTTATATCTGCTCTAAAGTGAATTTAAATCAGTTAAATACATTCCAGGTGCATCAAAACGAAAGGTGTTCCATGTCTTACAGTTCTTTTTTTTTTTATTAGAAAGCAGCCGCAGCCTAGAAAAGCCTGTCCCCTGCCAGCATGCTTCATATAAGGACCTTTGCACTCAGCGTGGAAGCAGTGGTCTCTCTGCAGAAGTCTAGGATGCACTTTTCTGAGTCAGACCTGTAGCAATCAGCAAAGGCCATGTTCCCTGCTGATCAGAGAATTCCAGCTCTAAGCAAGGGGGGGTGTGTCAGACTTCAACAGAGAGACTACTGCTTCCACACAGAGAACAGGGGTACAGCATGCTGGCAGGGGAAAGGTTTTTCTACTCAGGCTGTGGCTGCTTTCTAAAGAAAATGGACTGTAAACGTTGCGCACCTTTTTATTTAAAAAAAAAAAAAAACACTATTTAGCCAATTTACACTGAAATTTGATTTTGGCGCAGGTTCAGCATCCAAGATGGCGGCCACCGCCGATGTTTAATCACCAACACACACCACAGACTTTTTTTTTTTTTTTCTAAAAAATTTACTTTGTAAAAGAAAAAAATGCCGGCACAGATAAGAAAAGCGACCTCCTGGAAAATGCGAAGCGTCCCTTAATGAGCGCGGCGCCTGTGCTCGCCGCTCGCGAGTTCCCTCAGCTTAATTAGACATTCATCAGCGGCTGGCAGTAGGAATGTTCCTCTTGACTTGCGGATGAATAATCTCTCCTCTCTGTGAATCCCCACATGGAAAATCCCTTTTATTGCACATAAATCCAGCCGAATGGAGGAATATTCCGTTACCAGCAAGTGAACAATCGAGCAGTCAGCTAGAAACAAAACGGCGGCGGCTCTTGAGAATATTATTGGCGGCCGCACGTAACGCGCACCCATCCCAGCTTAATAGATCGCTGCCAGAATTTATTGGAAGGGGAACTAAAATGATTTGTCAGACTGGGCTGTCATTAGGGCTAAGCAGCGCTGTCTGCCATTCGTTGTAGGTGCGTCCGTGTTTACCTAAGGTGGCATTCACACCTTGCGCTTAAAAAAAAAACACGCTCGCTGCATCTTTGGTGTGAGTTCCAGATGATTGGTGATGTATGTGAAACACATGGAAAGTGCAGAGATACTTAAGTATTTTAATACTTTAAAATTTTAAAAACCTGCCATCCAACATTTGTCAGCGGAAAATCCGGCAACAATCGTCCGATGGAGCGCACACACGTTCGGATATTCCGACGGGAATTGTGTGATGTCAGGCTATTGGCGGAAAATCCGACCGTTTGTACGCTCCATCTGAGAATTGTTGTTGGATTTTCCGCGGCCAAATGTGGCAGGTTTTAAAATTTTCCGCGGACAAATGTGTGTTGTCGGATTTCCCGAGCGTGTGTACACAAGTCTGTCGGACAAAAGTTCAAAGTACAAACACACATGCTCGGAAGCAAGGATGAGCCAGAATCGGTCGGTCTTGTAAAGTAGCGTTCGTAATGGAGAATTAACATTCGTGACGCGGCAAATTATGAAATCTCGAAATGCAGCGCTCAATTCTCTTCTTCTTTAATGGGATAATAATGAAGCTGCTTTGCTGGTGATACTGATGGAGTTATTGCAAACTAATTTTCAAAGGCTTTTTTTTTCTAGTGATATCAAGAATAATTTTATTAGGCTTTTTTTTTTTTTTTTTTATTTGGGCAAGTTACCACAGCACCATTTTCCCGTAGTTTTTAAGATCAAAGATTCAACTATGTTGGTGTCCCTTGATAATTTTACATTATATTTTTTTAAATGTAACTGTCTACTCCCAAACTGTCATTTGAAGTAAAACACATAGCCAAGTATTATTCTCCACAATTTTTTTTTATTGTGCTTTAAAAAAGAAAACAAATAAAATTAGACATGCTATCTGCTAATAGAACTTAACCAAAAAGTACATTCTATGCATCTAAAAATATAGAAAATATACCAAATCAAATCATTATTATTTAACCAAAAAATAAAATAAAAGCCTCATGCATGTGTCCTGCTTCTTAATATAGGGGGTCACCAATTCCAAGAGTTGTTGAAAGCAGGGGTCTGTCATCCGGAGATAATTATGAAAATCATCCGGATTATTCTCCTGGAGCTCCCGCAGCAAAGGCATATGACATAATTGGTCACGATTAATAAAGCAACCAATTTTTGGTCCAAGAAATCCTCCTCCTCCTGTTTCTGGACTGGACTTGGGTCAAAAGCAATAACTCCAAGGCCAAAAATAAATAAGAAAAGGAAAATGCAGCTCACAAACACTCCTTGCTCTAAGACGATACCGCCCTAGTGAGAACTAATTCCAGGTGCTGGCTTTGCACAAGTTGCAGTGAGGTGAGAAGAAATCCTGGATAGCCGCACTCTGGGATAAGGACATCTTTATTGAAGTAAAATCCAAAATACAGTCAAATACAAATGGATATGGGGTAAATAATAGCTAACGCGTTTCACATCATTGGATGCTTATTCATAGCATCCAATGATGTGAAACGCGTTAGCTATTATTTACCCTATATCCTTTTGTATTTGACTGTATTTTGGATTTTACTTCAATAAAGATGTCCTTATCCCAGAGTGCGGCTATCCAGGATTTCTTCTCACCAATAATAAATAACACGTTATCTCCTCCTAATCCGCAACATGTCTGGTTGATGAACGGCCGTTCAGAAATTAAATGAAAATCGCAAAATGAAAAGTGCGAAAAGAAAAGCGCAAAATAAAAAGCGCAAAATGAAAAGCGCGAATCAACACTCACCAAACTTCTACTAACACAAAATTAGCAGAAGGAGCCCAAAGGGTGGCGCTAAAGAGCTGAAAAACAACGTAGTACGTCACTACGTTCATATTTGTTGGCTGACAATTCCTTGCCGTTTGTGTGCAAGACAAGTTTGGTCCAATGCCCTTCGGACAAAAGTCCACGGTTTTGTTGGCCAACAATCCGATCGTGTGTACAAGGCTTTAGACTTCATTAACACATGTGGCCAGGGGACAGCAAAACCAGACAGCTGAGCCGCAGTTTTACCACCCCCCTGACTGCCCACCGGAACAACTCCAAGTGCATCAAAATAAAAGGTGTTCTATGTCTTACAGTTAATTTTTTTTTTTTAGAAAGCAACCACAGCCTGAGTAGAAAAGCCTGTTCCCTGCCAGCATGCTGCAGAGAAAGACCTTTGCACTCACCCCCTGACTGCCCGCCTGAACACAAACATGCAGCCGCTCATAGCTGTACACATGCCACTTGCAGCGGATGGTGTCATCGCTGACGGGTCTAATGCACCCGATTGCGGTGCGGGAGTGTGGCAAATATAGGGTTAAATTAGGCGACATATCCCTTCCTTGCTGCCTGTCAAATGCCCTCTGAAAAGCGATCTACCACTAATGGCTCACCAGAGGGCACAACTTATGTGGACAAGCCCTAAAGGACAAAGTTAAATGGTTTGATGGTCATCTTTTTAATAGACCCTCCAGCAGCCAGCAACAATAGATCCTCCAGCAGCCAGCAACAATAGATCCTCCAGCAGCCAGCAACTATAGCCCCCGCCCCCCCCCCCCAGCAGCCAGCAACAATAGACACTCCATCGGCTAGAAACAATAGACCCTCTATCAGCCAGAAACAATAGACCCTCCATCAGCCAGAAACAATAGACCCTCCAGCAGCCAGCAACTATAGATCCTCCAGTAGCCAGCAACAATAGACCCCCCTCCCAGCAGCCAGCAACAATAGACCTCTCCCTCAAAAGTAGATCCCTCCCAGTAACAATTGACCCCCCAGCAAGATAAACCCCCCCAGCCAACAACAATAGACCTACTCAGCAACAATAGACCCCAACAAAAAAATAGATCTGCACCAGCGACAATAGACCCTCCAGCAGCCAGCAACAATAGACCCTCCAGCAGCCAGCAACAATAGACCCCCCCCCCAGTAGCCAGCAACAATAGACCCTCCAGCAGCCAGCAACAATAGGCCCTCCATCAGTCAGAAACAATAGATCCTCCAGCAGCCATCAACTATGGATCCTCCAGCAGCCAGCAACAATAGACCTCTCCCTCAAAAGTAGATCCCTCCCAGCAAGATAAAAACCCCCAGCCAACTACAATAGACCTACTCAGCAACAATAGACCCCCACAAAAAAATAGATCTGCACCAGCAACAATAGACCCTCCAGCAGCCAGCAACAATAGACCCTCTATCAGTCAGAAACAATAGACCCTCCAGCAGCCATCAACTATAGATCCTCCAGAAGCCAGCAACTATAGATCATCCAGCAGCCAACAATAGACCTACTCAGCAACAATAGACCCCCATAAAAAAATAGATCCGCACCAGCGACAATAGATCCTCCAGCAGCCAGCATCAATAGACCCTCCACAGCACACCTTGCCATAAAATACAGGAAGTGCCGGAACTAGGTACCCCCCGCGTTCCCGCTGAAAAAAAAGCCCTGGTCCTATTTGACTTGCTGTAGCATCTAATGCACGTTGAGAGACGCTCACAGTGTGCAGTGAAATCAGAGTAAGGCCCCTTTCACACTTGTGCAACTTGGGACTGCAAAGTCGCATGATAATTTGTACCCCATGATTTCCAATGAACACCATTCATATCTGTGCGACTTCAAGTCACACCGACTTCAAAGTAGTCCCTGTACTACTTTGATCCGACTTTGATGCGAGTTGAGGTCCATAGACCTCAAGAATACACAGGCATTCCCTGAAATCACGGCAAAATCTCGTCAAAATCATGGTAAAATCGCAGTAAATCGCATGGCTTTCAAGTCGCAGCAGTGTGAAAGGGGCCTAAGCTAGTTCAGTCCAGGAGAGGAGCCGGTACAATTGTAGACTGGAGGGAAGTCCGGAGATCAGCTTTAAGAAGGAATAGACAGATAAGAAAGCTTCTCCTTTGCACAGGATTGCCGTCCTCTATAGAATCAATGATGTAATCCTCCTGATTCTCCACATATACATCTGCTTATGGCAGTGTAGCAGGTGGTGGGGAGGGACGCGGCTCAGCCCGGGTCACATAAAGCAGACGGGAGGGAACATATGGATGGATAAAATGTGCAGAGCACATAAAACGTCCCTCCTATAATTCATCCGAGGGGGGCGGGCAGCCGGTACCCCGCACTGCCACTTAGGAATTAAGTGCGGCAGACAAAAGCCTGGATGAGGTCCGGGGTAAATAATTAGGTGTTTCCCATTTTATAGATCTTCATCCCAACTTCCCGGGTCCCATCCATACTGAGCGCAGCTCTCCCGAGAGAAATCCCCAGACTGGGCTGACACACCATGTTTTCTATATTCCCATTTATAGGCAACATGACAGGTGCTATTTAAAGGAGGTCTCCACTTTAATAATTCCGTTTTTCTTTTAAAGTGATAGTAACCACTTGCCTACCAGGCGTTCGCCCCCTTTCCTGCACAGGACAATTTTCAGCTTTCAGAGCTGTCACACTTTGAATGACATTTGCGCGGTCATGCAACACCGTACTCATAAGAAATTATCTTTTTTTTTTGAGACAGATAAAGCATTCTTTTGGTGGTATTTAATCGCAACTGGGTTTTTTATTGTTTGCTAAACTAGCAAAAAAAGATAAAAAATTTTGAAAAAAAAAATAGTTTTTCTCAGTTTGTTACAAAATTTTGTAAATAAATAATTTGTCTCCTTCACTGATGGGCACTGATAGGCTGCACTGATATGCTGCATTGATAGACTGCATTGATGGGCACTGGTATGCTGCATTGATAGACTGCATTGATGGGCACTGATATGCTGCATTGATAGGCTGCACTGATAGGCTGCACTGATGGGCATTGATGGGCTGAACTGATGAGGCGGCACTGATAGGCTGCACTGATGGGCATTGATGGGCTGCACTGATCAGGCGGCACTAATAGGCTGCACTGATGGGCACTGATGAGGCTGCACTAATATGCAGCACTGATGAGCACTGATAGGCTGCACTGATATGCTGCATTGATAGGCTGCACTGATAGGCTGCACTGATGGGCATTGATGGGCTGCACTGATGAGGCGGCACTGATAGGCTGCACTGATGGGCATTGATGGGCTGCACTGATCAGGCGGCACTAATAGGCTGCACTGATGGGCACTGATGAGGCTGCACTAATATGCAGCACTGATGAGCACTGATAGGCTGCACTGATATGCTGCATTGATAGGCTGCATTGATGGGCACTGGTATGCTGCATTGATAGGCTGCATTGATGGGCACTGGTATGCTGCATTGATAGGCTGCATTGATGGGCACTGATATGCTGCATTGATAGGCTGCACTGATAGGCTGCACTGATGGGCACTGATAGGCTGCACTGATGGGCATTGATGGGCTGCACTGATGAGGCGGCACTGATAGGCTGCACTGATGGGCACTGATAGGCTGCACTGATGGGCATTGATGGGCTGCACTGATGAGGCGGCACTGATAGGCTGCACTGATGGGCACTGATGAGGCTGCACTGATATGCGGCACTGATGAGCACTGATAGGCTGCACTGATGGGCATTGATAGGCTGCACTGATGAGGCGGCATTGATGGGCACTGATAGGCTGCACTGATGGGCACTGATGAGGCTGCACTGATATGCGGCACTGATGAGCACTGATAGGCGGCACTGATGACACTGATAGGTGGCACTGACAGGCATCACTGATGGGAACTGATTGGCAGCACTGGTGGGCACTGATTGGCAGCATCGGTGGGCACTGATTGGCAGCACTGTTGAGCACTGTTGGGGCTGCACTGATTATTAGGACACTGATGATTAATGCCCTGATTGTCAGTGCATATGTCTCCTGTGCTGGTTTTCGGCTCTCCTATCCTCACGCGCTGTCACCGTGAGGGGAGGACTGCCGATAACTGGCAAATTCTGTTTACATGTGTGATCAGCTGTGATTGGACACAGTTAATAATCACATGGTAAAGAGCCACCATGATTAACTCTTTACCCTGATCTGTGATCAGCTGTGTCCGAAGGCAGATCACTGCTGATGTGCGCTGTGGGAGGCACACAAACAGTGCAAGCACAGGAGGACATCATATGATGGCCTTCCAGCAGTGCGGCCAAGCTGTAGCTGTCATAATAGCGTGGTCGTGAAGGGGTTAAAAGCAATTATTATTATTTTTATATATAAAAAACATGTTATACTTACCTGCTCTGTGCAGTAGTTTTGCACAGAGCA
Organism: Lithobates clamitans; assembly: GCA_037952925.1. Classification (NCBI taxonomy): domain Eukaryota; kingdom Metazoa; phylum Chordata; class Amphibia; order Anura; family Ranidae; genus Lithobates; species Lithobates clamitans. Next base: position 116,816 of record JBBGZY010001813.1, on the reverse strand, counting down.
GCTCCAATCCTCCTCTTCTTGGGTCCCTCACCGGCACTCCTGGCCCCGGGGGCACCTGATCAGGCTTGCTCTCGAGCCACTGCCCTGTGCTTCCATTCACACACGGCGCCAAGGATTGGCCCCACCCTCTCTCTGTCCTCATTGGCTCACTGGCTGTGATTGATAGCCAATGAGTAGGGAGAGTCCCCGGAGAGCCAAGGCTCTTGTGCACATTGCTGGATCACGATGGGGCTCAGGTAAGTATTAGGGGGTGCTGGGGGGCTGCTGCACAGAGGTTTTTTTATTTTCATGCGTAGAATGCTTCGGTTCACATTGATGCGATGCAAGAAACGCAGAGAATTCTGTGCGTTTTCCATACCGCATTGAAATCGCATGGCATCCATGCGGTCTGCTGCAGATGTCAATGTTAAATTAAAGACACCCTAAAACAGCTCGTAAAATGCAGTGCGATTGCCAGAATTGGATGACATGGGTGTGAACACCTATGTGATGCAATTCAGGTGCAGCAAAAACAAAAGAGTCCTGCACTGTTTTAGTGCAATGCGATTTGAGCCACACAAAAATGAGTGGCTCCAATCACACCGCACAGACATCACATGTGATTTGCACAGGAATGCGGTGCGATTCCTATGCGACTCACATGTGGTGTCTCGCACGCACAAGTGTGAACCCAGGCTGGGCATTTGGAATCACTTTAGGTCCTTATATAGAGCAGATTAATTCTGCAGCATCTTACAATGTACATAGGACTCTCAAATTATTCCCATTTAAAAGGTATGGAAACCCTCTGAAATGAACAATGAGCAAAGTATATCTTTCTATAGTGTGTACTGCCCTGAGATCTCTGATCTCTGTCTGCTCTCTCATTCCTTTTCTGTCTGCTTGAGTTACTTATGACTGTCTATGCCAGTGATGGAGAACCTTTGGCACTCCAGATGTTTTGGAACTACATTTCCCATGATGCTCCACTACACTGCAGAGTGCCTGAGCATCATGGGAAATGTAGTTCCAAAACATCTGGGGTGCCAATGTTCGCCATCACTGGTCTATGCTGACACCAAGCAATCCCGTGAGACCAGCATACAGCAGGTGATTGACAGCCTTGGTTGTGTTCAAACATGTCTGACACAGATCAGAACGAGTTTGGGGTGGAGGAACTTGACTGGCCTGCAGAGAGTCCTGACCTCAACCAGATAGAACACCTTTGGGGTGAATTAGAGTGGAGACTGCGAGCCAGGCCTTCTCATCAAATATCAGTGCCTGACCTCACAAATGTGCTTCTGGAAGAATGGTCAAACATTCCCATAGACACACTCCTAAACCTTGTAGACAGCCTTCCCAGAAGAGTTGAAGCTGTTATAGCTGCAAAGGGTGGGCCAACTCAATATTGCACCCTACGGACTAAGACTGGGATGCCATTAAAGTTTAAGTGCGTGTAAAGGCGTCCCAATACTTTTGACAATATAGTCTATATACCCATCGTATCTGACTCTCTGTGGACCAGCAATCTGGGTACCATGTCTGATACATTGAGAACCTTTTCCATAGAATTTTGCTTGGCAAATTTTATACAAGGTAGGTGGCCAGGTCTTTCCTCAGCCCTACCCAAGGAGGCTTGGGACAGGCATGCCAAACATGCATCGACACTCTGTGCATACATACTTGGACCAATTTAGATAGGAGCCAGTTGGCCTACCAGATATGCTAGGTGTGTGGGAGGAAAATGGAGTACCTCGAGAAAGCCCACACGAACACGGGGAGAGCAAGCAGACTCCATGCAGGTCATGTCTACGCCAAAATTCGAACTAAGGATCCCAGCGCTGCAAGGCAAAAGTGTTAACCACTAAGCCGCTGTGCTGCCTTTGGTCTTGGTAGGACAATTATAGCGCTATGTTTTAGGAATAAGGATGAGTTGAAGGGTTTAAGGTTAACTTGGGGTTAAGGGTTATCATGGGGAATAATTTAGTTTTTAGTTGTGATAAACTAGTGTTTTAGGTGTATGCCAATCATTCTGGTGTGCACCAAGTGTGCCAATGCAATCAAAGTAAGTTCCTGCCCAACATCTTGTAATGATTGGCATTTCTTCTGCAAAATGCAACCAAAATAAGAGGCAGAACCAGGAAGCCTTTCCCTTAACATATGGATGATTGATTATGGTGTTTTTCCGGAGTTCTTTTTTAAACTTTAGAATCTCCCAGCAATGTGTTTTTCCATTTGATTTCTGCAATCTGCACAAGGGACGTTGCTCCCTGCAACTCTAATGGAACATTTCCATTGAAAATTACACAAAGCGAAATGAGCCAGTGTAATTTGTCTTCTGAGGTAGTTGACTGAGCTCGAGCTATTTAACACGTCTCCCTGAATGGCGCCCATGAAGGAAGGAGTCTATTATAACACAATATGGTTTAGTTTTCCCCAAACAGAAGAAGGATGGGATGAAAAGCAGGATTAAGCGGGAGAGCAGGCTGAATTAACCTGTATCCCGAACTGCTCCTGCGGAATCCACCGGCCTGAAGAATGAAAGCGCTTCTGGCGCCCTGCAGACTATTTTCTGGCCCTTAAAATGTCGTCATCTTAGGATCTCAATAAAGTTGTTTAGCAGAGCAGAAAGGGCATCTCGCTGAGAAAACAAGGGTACGTACTGGGCCGTGAATGGGAACCCAAAGTCTCCCAAGGATTTTCAGACTGTTCTATACACCATGACCCTCGAAACAAACTTTCCCTCCCAAACACAACGAAATAAAAAGCAGCCAACAAACACCTTAATGCATACAAATGTTTACCATTCATTGGCGCTAAATACCCCGAAGCCAGTCAGACAGCTGTAGCCCCAATAGGCATTGTTTCTGGTTCCAAAACATTATCTCATCCCCGAGAGTCCAGAAAATGAAGCTTTGTTACATAAAGAAAAGGTAAAGGAAAAATACAAAACCTCCCATCCTTCGGTCCAGCTGACGTATCTGTCGCCTAAGAGAAAAGTAGGAGATCTGTATTTAAAGGGTCAGGTCACCTTAACTGATACTGGAGAATTACTCAACCTAAAGACCATGTCTTACTGGTTATGTGCCTAGAACAGTGGTCTCCAAACTGTGGTCGTTTGCTTGCTGTTATCTGGCCCTTGGGGCACTATTTTCATACAGTGATACCAACAATGGGACATAATTCCTCCCCACTGACACCAATGAAGAGGCAGAATTCCTCCCAGTGATGGCACTATTCTTCCACCTACTGACCACAGGTGCTATGTAATTTATTTATTCCCACTGCCCACCAAGACTGAAATGTCTACTTACACTGATGCTGGGGCATTTACTTCTCCCAGTGGTCACAGTCTGGCCCATCTAATGTATGAAGGACAGTAAACTGGCCCTTTGTTTAGAAAGATTGGAGAGTCCTGTTTTAATGCGACAGAATTAGTGCTTTATGTTTGGCTGACCAGGAACCCAGTGGCAGCGCATGAGGATTGGGAGAGAGTTTTCTTCTCTGAGTAAGCTCCTAGTTGGGACTTGATGGACCCACATGGTCTTAGCACTGGTTCACTTGAAGCTCAGGCTTCCATGCACAGTTGGATTGACCATTAGACACAGTAGGTCAGTTCCTATAGTAAACATTGACGAAGGGGTGGCTTTTCCTTGCATAGCCATTGACCACCATTTTTAATTATACTTAGAAAACTCATGTAAGGTTTACTTATACTTTCTTGATATACTTAGAAAAGCTAATGCAAGTTTATTTATCCATTGTCACATAATTTTAACCCAGTTAGGTCCAGTAAAACAAGAAATTGTAAAAAATGTAAAAGAATTGTCTCTTTTTTGGCGTCAAGCATTGGGTGCCTACAGACTGAAGTGATGGTAATCCAGGCCTTGCTTGCTCAGCTTATACAATCCTAAATCAAAATGTCAGTATGCTGGTGCAGCCAATGCTGAGGGTTTTGCAGCTGTTTACAGAACACCCCGGCTGCTGACAATGTCTATTACTCTCCTGTCACATCAGCGGCTCTGGTCATTCGCCCTCCAGCATTTGGTCATCTCATCACAAGCTCCGAAGTCTACAAGCTGCCAGGAAAGAATTCTCCCCGGAGAAGAAATTTCCTCCGAGTCGTAGCTTGGTGGCTTCCACATCATTGAGCAAGTTATTAAAATCTACAAGAATAAAGTATCTCATTACACGGGAACAGTGAGAGCAGAGGTCGTGCTCTGGAAAAGCAAGCTGATGGTGGCGGGGGGAAAACACAGAGGGATCGGAGTGGGCTTATTAGGGAGCTTGTATATTTCCAGCTCTCCTGATGGTTTGTGAAAGCCTCAGTGTAAGTGACTAGATGAATAGCTTGACAGAGAGTAACTGGCGTGATTTTTATTGCTGTTTGAGCCCTCAATAAAACTGTTTTTGAAACAAACACTATTGAATCCATTTATATATTCTTGACAAAAACCAATAAATGTATCATTTCACATCAGGTTACTGTAATCACCTGCCCAATCAGCACTGACAGTGGCGGAGGGGAGGGCAGCACTGAGAGCCAATCAGGTTTCTGTTACTCTCAATTAACAGATTGAATGTGCTGATGAGAGCAGAGTGTTGACTTCCACGCTGTACTGGTTCTCTTTTATTTTCCGGTGTGGTATTGGGGTGATTATACTCATATGGCAGATGCTTTTCCCCATGAGCTGGGCCAGTCCAAAAAATGCCGCTGACGAAATCGTTGACGAAAACGTTTTCGTTGACTAAATTAACACTGCTCTTGACTCCTGGCTGGGGCTCCTCTGAGCCCTGGGTGAGACCCTATGTCTCCTGGCTCCTGGCTCTTGGCTGGAGCTCTTCTGACCCCTAGGTGAGACCCTATGTCTCCTGGCTCTTGGCTGGAGCTCTTCTGACCCCTAGGTGATACCCTCTGTCTCCTGGCTCTTGGCTGGAGCTCTTCTGACCCCTAGGTGAGACCCTCTGTCTCCTGGCTCTTGGCTGGAGCTCTTCTGACCCCTAGGTGAGACCCTATGTCTCCTGGCTCTTGACTGGAGCTCCTTTGACCCCTGGGTGAGACCTTCTGTCTCCACCGAAGGTGGAAATTTTGATGTCACCCCCCCCCCCTCCTCACCTTGTCACAATTTATTAAAAAAATACAAGGTGTTCTGGTGGCGGTGCAGAGTGAGTCCCCCCCTGGTCAGTGTGCAGAAGGGTAGCTGCACACCGATTACAGATTACAGCTGTTACTGTAGTAGCGTCAACTTCTACAGTGACTTCTCAGGGTCCCTTAGGTATATTCTGTGAAACTGGACCAATGTAAGTATGCAGTAAAGATCAGCTTTAAAGTATAAGTAAACCTCTAACCATGTAAAGCAACCAATTCCATTTAAATAGAAATGAAAGGCAAAACTTTTGTGTATAGATATAAAAAAAACATTATAAATAACTTTTATAAGAACAACAACAACAGCACATCGATCTTCCCAGTGAAAGGTTGTGCAGGAGGGGGGTGTCAAGACAAGCCTGATCATTGGTGGAGAGCAGGCTGAGCTCCCAGCACAACTAGAGAACTGACTACGCTGTGCTGTCACGCTTATGCCCCGTACATTTCCGACGGAAAATGTGTGATAGGACCTTGTTGTCGGGAATTCCGACCGTGTGTGGGCTCCATCACACATTTTCCATCGGATTTTCCGACACACAAAGTTTGTGTGATCTCTGTGAGAGGTAATAAATACCTGGACATTTTACATTATTACTATTCAGCTACCATGGAACCATACTGTATAGCTGAGGCTAGGTCCACTTCCCTATCCCCTCACAGCTACTGATATGATCCATCAGACACCATGAAGAAGATATCAAGGGCGAAAGGAGTCACTCACCCCAGTTGTCTGGCAGATTTTCCGACACACAAAGTTTGAGAGCAGGCTATAAAATTTTCCGACAACAAAATCCGTTGTCGGAATTTCCGATCGTGTGTACACAAATCCAACGCACAAAGTGCCACGCATGCTCAGAATAAATAAAGAGATGAAAGCTATTGGCCACTGCACCGTTTATAGTCCCGACGTAGGTGTTTTACGTCACCGCGTTCAGAACGATCGTATTTTCCGACAACTTTGTGTGACCGTGTGTATGCAAGACAAGTTTGAGCCAACATCCGTCGGAAAAAATCCTAGGATTTTGTTGTCGGAATGTCCGATCAATGTCCGACCGTGTGTACGGGGCATAAGACTGGTCAGTTTTTAATCAGAAAGCAGAGGGACTGGCAAGAACATCATGGATTTCTCACAAAGGAAGCAATACAAAGAGAACAGGATACTTTCATCTTACAAGTACAGCAGGCACATATGAAGTGGAATATGAAGTGTTGGGTTTACATGTTCTTTACTAAATGTCCCTCCTGCTTCACAGAGAATCCTAGAACTTATTGTCCCTCAACACCAGGCCAGGCTCAGGTCCTTATGAACGCTGTCTTCATGAATTGTGTCAACACGTAAAATCTGTCCTTGAGGTTGTACCGCGTCTGTGTGGCGACGGTTCTCATTGTGCAGCGCTCAGCATCGCACATAGCATTACAAGCAGCTTGACGGGCTCTGGGGTGTTTACAACAAACATTTCTAGTGATATTGATTGCAGCCTCCTGTATGATAAGCCTGTTTATTACCAGTAGCTGGAGGCGATCAATGCATTGCTCTGTCTGCGTCCTGATCTGAACACTGGCGGAGCTGAGATAACGCACGCACAAAGCGTCATTTAATTCACACAACGTACCTACATGAAAAGAGGCGGCAAAGGAAAACCATTCCATGTGTGAAATATAATTAGTCTATTAGACAGTCTCCCTGGAGTCATTGCAAGTAAATAAGGCCCCTGATTCTACCGACATCACCGCACTGAGACGTCTGACAGATTTCACTATGAGTGACATATCTTGCCTGAAAGGAGATGACACTGAGGACATCTCCGTACACAATGAAGGGGAAGCATTGTGTCTGCAGCCAGTTACCTCTTTTATCTATATTTCAGAATACCGGCTGAATCTCATTTGTAGCATGGTGGCTGTAGCCTTTCAGAGCTAGGGTTTTGTATTCTGTTCCCATCAGGGACTCTATCTACAATTGTTCTCATGTATGCAAATAGGTTTTGGGTCCTCTTTACAGATGGCAATGCAATCTGATCTGAGAGGACTTCCTATGCTGCAGAAAGCCTTCTTAGCAAGATATATTTTATGGTCAAAAATTTGTGACCATCACACCTCTATGAGCTTGTTGGACATCTCATTCCAAACACATAGACAATAATATGGAGCCCTCCTCTAGAGACATTACTAGAACCTACAGGGCTCTGGTGCAAGAACCATGAAGGCCCCCACTGACTTCTGACTGAGGCTCTTCCCACTAATCACAGGGACCTTTACTAGGGTTGCCACCTCATCCCTTTAAAACCGAACACTTATGATTTACACAGGTTCTGAGACTAATTTAATGCAGAAAAGGCACTAAGTGAGTTTAATTACCACCTTGATCAGCCACTGAACACGTGTAATTCATATGTGTTCGGGTTTAAAGGGATGAGGTGGCAACCCTACCCTTTACTCCCATAGTGGGACTCTTTATTAAGTTCCCACAGTGAGACACTTTTTACATGTTCTGCAGCGGACCCCCTTTCTGCTGTCTTGGGGCCCCCCACGAAAGCCAGGGCCCAGTCGCAAGTGCAATGTTTGAGACCCCAGTAGTTCTGCCACTGCCCTCCTCCCTTCTTTGCAGCTATAGCAGCTCCACTTTTCTTGAAATGCTTTCCAGAACATTTAGGAGTGTGATGGTTGGAATTTGTGCTTATTCAGCCAAAAGAGCATTTGTGAGGACGGGTATAGATGTTGGAAGAGAAGACCTGGCTCATAATCAGAGTTCCAGTTTATCCAAAAGTGTTCCATTGGGTTGAGGTCAAGGCTCTATCTGGATCACTCAGTTCCTCCACACCATACTCATCAAACTATGGGGGTTATTTTTCGAAAGGCAAATCCACTTTGCATTGCAAGTGCACTTTCAAGTGCAGTCGCTGTAGATCTAAGGGAGACATGCAAGGAAAATAAAAAACAGAATTTTTGCTTGCACATGATTGGATGACAAAATCAGCAGAGCTTCCCCTAATCTCAGAGCTTCCCTTCAGATCTACAGCGATCTACACTTATGCCACGTACACACGAGCGGACTGAACTCCGAAGGAGTTTTCAACGGAGTTCCGACGAAACAGGCTTGACTACACACGATCCCACCAAAGTCCGATCGTTTCGAACCTGATGACGTACGACCGGACTAGAAAAGGAAGTTCAATAGCCAGTAGCCAATAGCTGCCCTTGCGTCGTTTTCGGTCCGTCGGACTAGCATACAGACGAACAGTTTTTTCGTTAGGAATCGAGTCCGTCAGAAAGATTTGAAACATGTTCTATTTCTAAGGTCCGTCAGATTTTTCGAAAGAAAAGGTTCGATGAAGCCCACACATGATCGGAATGTTCAACAGATTCGTTCCGTCTGACCTTTTCTGCCGGAAAGTCCGCTCGTGTGTATGCGGCATTACAAGTGCACTTTCAAGTGCACATGTAGTGCAGAGTGGATTTCCCTTTAGTAAATCAACCCCTATGTCTTTATGGGGCTTCTGGAACAGAAAAGGGCCTTCTCCCAGCTGTTTTACGAAAGGTTGGAAGTGCATAATTGTCTAAAATGTGTATTTTATGCTGTAGCATTAACAGTACCCTTCACTGGAAACACCTGAATTTGGTAATTTTAAAGGGTGAAACAGAGGGGGGTTGGGGAGCGCTGGATGATGAACAAAAAAATATAAAAGTGGGTACATATATATCAAAAAAAATAAAATACAAATATAAAAATATAAATCAACCTGCCCATGTATATAAACTTAAGTGAACAAAATTCATAAACCTGAATATCAGTGAACAATAATAATTGTGCAATCGTGACATGTGACGTCAAAAAGTTATAAAATAATTATATCAGATATGAATAAGCATCAATAACAAAGTCCATCCAAAAATTGGTGTAAAATCCTGATGTAAATCTTCATAACAAAAACGTGAGCAGCAAAATCCCTTCACCATCACTGAACAAAATACACCAATGTGCTCATGGAAATGGATGTCCGCTTACCAGATGAAGTTGACCAATTTAATTAAAAAAAGGTCAAATAGGCTTTAGCAAGATATTGCTTGCTGCAAGTGAAATATACCAGACTCTTGTCCTCACATCACAGGGTCTCACGCATGGGATATAAAATAGATGGAGAGGAACCAAATATAGTGTAATACCATTTATTGAGAATAAAAGAAAAACAGAACATAGCCAAATGGCTACTCACATAGAAAGTGCCATCGCCCGGCACTGAGGCTGGAAAGCGTGTCTAGGAACGAAAAATCCGATCTGTGGGAGAGATTTCCCAAATAATCACGGCAGCGGCGTGCGTTCCACCCTCGACGGACAGACGAACCACGGAGGCCGGAAGTGATGTAATTGCGTGACCAAGTACCGCGGTACCGCGGTACTTGGTCACGCAATTACATCACTTCCGGCCTCCGTGGTTCGTCTGTCCGTCGAGGGTGGAACGCACGCCGCTGCCGTGATTATTTGGGAAATCTCTCCCACAGATCGGATTTTTCGTTCCTAGACACGCTTTCCAGCCTCAGTGCCGGGCGATGGCACTTTCTATGTGAGTAGCCATTTGGCTATGTTCTGTTTTTCTTTTATTCTCAATAAATGGTATTACACTATATTTGGTTCCTCTCCATCTATTTTATATCCCATGCGTGAGACCCTGTGATGTGAGGACAAGAGTCTGGTATATTTCACTTGCAGCAAGCAATATCTTGCTAAAGCCTATTTGACCTTTTTTTAATTAAATTGGTCAACTTCATCTGGTAAGCGGACATCCATTTCCATGAGCACATTGGTGTATTTTGTTCAGTGATGGTGAAGGGATTTTGCTGCTCACGTTTTTGTTATGAAGATTTACATCAGGATTTTACACCAATTTTTGGATGGACTTTGTTATTGATGCTTATTCATATCTGATATAATTATTTTATAACTTTTTGACGTCACATGTCACGATTGCACAATTATTATTGTTCACTGATATTCAGGTTTATGAATTTTGTTCACTTAAGTTTATATACATGGGCAGGTTGATTTATATTTTTATATTTGTATTTTATTTTTTTTGATATATATGTACCCACTTTTATATTTTTTTGTTCATCATCCAGCGCTCCCCAACCCCCCTCTGTTTCACATTTATGCATTTATGGAATTTTTTCTATTTTTTGCTTAGGGTGTAGCTGCTTCACTTAGGTTTTCTTACTTCATTTGGCGCGGAATTATTTATTATTTTCACAATTTTAAAGGGTGCCTATATAAAGTTGGCCATATCATTAATGCATTGAGGTGTCCAGTGGAAGTAGCCAAGGGCTGTAATGTTGCCGTGAAAGTGTAGGAGAAAACAGGGAGCGTCTTCTGCCAAGGCGGTGGATGTGAATGTTGTATATGTACAGACCTGTGTGTTTTCACTGTTGAATACAACTATGGTTCTTTGGTTACCCTGCGTTGTTGTCTTCTCATTCTCATATACCTAAAGTGAAACTGAACCCTCCTATCCCTTACAGCCAAGGAAATTGCCATCTTAGACTCTGTTTGATCTGCAGATGCTATTATGCTGCACATGTGATCAATAATGAACCAGCCATTTAATAGTTTGATAGTTCGGTTGAGAGCACAAGCAACTATGACAGTTATCATTCACGGTGTGCCTTGAAGGTAACTGTTTTGGGAAACAGTTAAGTCGATGGGTTTAGTTCAGCTTTAAAGAGCTCTGTGGTAATCTCCAGTAAAATTTGCTCTTGGTTCCATCATTTATATGTGTGTAGAAATTCTCCCAGTGTTGATACTCTCATAGAGAGGGGTACACATGTTCAGGGATATGAATTACTCAAGTCATCCCTTGTACATTTGCAAATCTGTTGAACTGAGCTTTAGATTATAGAGGCTGGTTTTAATGCAATCCTTTGCTGATTGGCAGGGCTGAGCACTGTGGAATGTCTCCTGTTTGAGTACTTTTAGCGAAGAGACCCTCCTACACGCACTTGCCTTGCCAATCATAAATTCATGTGTGTGTGGTTGCCTCTTTGGTAGTCAACCAATTACTGGTAAATAAACTTCCACCACAGCCGGTCAGAAAGGAATGGGTCATTTAATATGTGTTTTCTCTTCCTGCAGGTAAATGGAAAGGATCTATCTAGAGCCACCCATGACCAGGCAGTGGAAGCATTTAAGACGGCCAAAGAACCTATTGTGGTCCAAGTTTTACGAAGAACCCCCCGCACAAAGATGTTCAGCCCTTCAGCCGGCGTGCAGATGATGGACGTGGAAACTCAGACTGAAATCACTTTTGAGCACATCATGGCTCTGACCAAAATGAGTTCCCCATCTCCTTCTGTAGCTGCACTGAATCCCTATCTCCTCAATGAAGAGTAAGTACTCCCCTTTCATTGGTTATCATGTTACTTTGTCATTTATTAAACTATGCTGTATTACCAAGTTATCCTTACTGTCTAGTAAACAAAAAGATTTATTCCGGGATTTTGCAATGTATAAAAAATTGCTGTTTTAAATTATTTTGCTTAACGAAGATCAGTCATTCGAATTTTTATTTTACAGTTGTGTCCCCTATGGAACAAAGTACATGTAGTATTTTGTCTCATGTTTCTAAATTTTTATTAACCCTAGTTAGAAGTCTGAGGTCAGACCTGCCCCCCTCCCCTTCTGCTAAGGCTGACAACAGCTATGAAGGAGATGGTTGATTCATATCTGCAGCTTGTCTTGGCTGTGAGCACTTTCTCCAGGCAAGCAATGTCAAGAGGAATGCAGGGACTGAAACATCCCTCCTCTGTCTGCATTCCTCTTGCCATTGCTTGTCTCAAGAAAGTGCTTACAGCTGAGACAAGCTGCAGCTATGAATTAGCCGTCTCCTTCATAGCTGTTGTAGGATTGGACGCGGCAGGAGGGGAAGGGGGCAGATCTGACCCTATACTTGGGTTAGAAAGCAATTAGAAACATGGCACACAGTACTACATGTACTGTACATTGCCCCATAAGGGGACAGAACTGTAAAATCTAAATTCTAATAATAGATTTTCTTTAGAAAGAAAGCGTAATTTCTAATGGTAATAATGGTCTCTAGATACCTGTTTCTGTTTCCATTGTGTGTCTGTTTTTTGGCTCTCTCCCAGGGCTGTAGTCCTAATAAGAGTGGGCCTCAAAAGGAAGTGGTGATGCCATGGCAGAAGTAGGTGTGGCTAAATGGGTGTGTTTCAGAGGGACGTGACTTAACAATCACTTAACCTTCACTACAGCAGATGAAGGCATTGTTGGGGCAGTATTGTGATCTCTGTGAGAGGTAATAAATACCTGGACATTTTACATTATTACTATTCAGCTACCATGGAACCATACTGTATAGCTGAGGCTAGGTCCACTTCCCTATCCCCTCACAGTTACTGATATGAGCCATCAGACACCATGAAGAAGATGTCAAGGGCGAAAGGAATCACTCACCCCAGTTGTCTGCCTTCTCCCTGTGCTATTACACACAGGGGTAGGGATTAGCTTATGTTCAGTCCGAACCTGGAAATTAGTTGTCATTGGTGACCCTGCAGCTCCATGTGTATAAAGGTGTAGGGGTGTTCATGACATCATTGACCTTATATGGCCAAGTTAGGTCATTAACATTGACCTAATATGGCTACATAGCCATATTAAACCATTGATCCTTATAATATCATTGACCTAATATGGGCACATCAATGACTTAATATGGCCATGTAGCCATATTAGGTCAATGATGTCATGGGCATCCCCGTCCCTTTGTATACTTGCAGCTGCGTAGTGGGGAATCCCCCACCCACAGCTCATTATCCAAGCAATGACAGGTAACTTCGGACTAACTTGGATTCGAACTGAAAGCAAGCTCATCATTAGGGATGAGCTTGGGTGTGGGCCAAACCTGGAAGTCAGCTCTCATTGCTGGGCCAATAAGTTGTGGATGGGAGATTGCCCGCTATGCAGCTGCACATATACAAAGGGATGGGGATACCTTTGACATCACTGACCTAATATGACCACATGGCCATAATGATGTTATGAGAATTACTACACTATTGTGTACATCAGCGGGGGGGGGATCTCACACCCGCAGCTCATTTGGTCTAGCAATGACAGCTAACTTTGGTTTTGGACGAACCCATGCCGGTACCCAAGTTTATCACTTCTCATCACTAGTGTCTAAGAACTGTGTTTCGATCCCAAAACAACAACCACATTTTGTTCTGGGCATAATGTTCTGATTGCTAGAATTGCTTGAAGATCCCTGCCTATACTGTTTGTGAATTCTCAGGTGACTGGAGACCGAAAACTGTTTCACAGCTCAGGGAATAAGCCATGTGCCCCTCCTCTCTAACTTGTCATTATCTGTGAATCACTCTGAATCTGAAGTCCACTGGGGACATATGGAAACATCAAGAGATAATTAATACGCCTATGTAATGAAGCATGGACGGCTAATTTGTGTCAGCAGACTCGCCTGTTTTTTTAGAACTGCCGACAGTAGCACATTTTCAGGCTTACAATGACATCCTCTGGGGAATTGTACTGTAGCATACCTGTCAGATACAAACAGTTCAGGAAGACTTTCTGCGGGCCTGGATTCATGGTGGTTGTCATTTACTAAAGACTCGTCACAACTCTGTGTCATGATGCAAAATGGCCTTCTCAAGAGTTAGGTCTCATGCATCCTGGGTGTTTCACCCTGGTGCATAAGATCCTAGCGTTTTGGTGTGCAACTCTGAATTCTGGCCATTCGTCCCTGCGCGCCCTAAACGTACCACTTAGTGCACCATCCAGCTTTAGAAGATTTTAGCCTCTAGTAGAGTTTTACAGGTTGCCGACAGCAGGACTTAAAGCGGAGTTCCACCCAGAAATGGAACTTTCGCTGATCCGGTTCCTCCCCCCTTTCGGTGTCACATTTGGCACCTTTCTGGGGGGGAGGGGGAAGCAGATACCTGTCTAATCCAAGTATTTGCTCCAACTTCCGGCGAAAGAGCGCTGCAGCATCTGCGTCAAACTATGCCATGTCCGGTCCCTCCTCCGCCGCCCCCTACCCCCCCCCCCCCACTTTCTTCTGGGAGACACACAAGTCTCGGATGACCACAGGGACCATTCAGAATGCGCAGCGCGACTCGCGCTTCGCTTCCTGATTCCCTTACTGGAGATGCCAGTGCCTCCACCCGGAGCCGAGGGACGGGTCGGCTTCGGGTGAGGACATTGCGGGTGCCCTGGACAGGTAAGTGCCCTTATTAAAAAGTCAGCAGCTGCAGTATTTTCCATGCGGAACTCTGCTTTAATGGTGCACCTATTGCCCACACATAAACGCCAGGATCTCATACATGCATGCATCAAAACTAAATTCCCCAATGAATACCGGATTGAATGTCTACCAATTGCACTTAGTTACAAGCGACACTACTGTTCTATGTATGCATATGTTTTTATGCTTAATAAAAAATTGTTATTTGAAAAAAAAAAAAAACTAAATTCCCAGTATACACGAGGCCTAAAGCTGACCATACACAACTACAGCAAGAGCTCTGCAATTCTACAGCATGAAAATTCAGCCACAGTGACCCCTGTGGTGGGATGACTATTGCACAACATAACTGAACCAAAACTTGCAGAAGACTTGCAGAATGTTTGCAAAGTTGATCTAGAGTCATGCAAAGCGGACTTGCTACAATTGTGCAACAAACTTGTGAAGCCTGGCAAGTCTAACAATAGCTTAGCAAATCATTATCAAACTTGCAGCACAATTGCTTGCTATCTGGGTATAGATTTCCTCCAGGCTGAATGAAATTATTCAAATGGAATCCTCTATCCATGCTAACAGCATGGATAGATGAACCCCCTTGGGCAAAAAAGCAAAACAAAAAACATTCAGCTATTTCCTAGATTTTCTTTGATTTAAACCAGAAAAACACCACATTTTGCCACTAGATGGTGCTAAGTATCATATGAATTTCCTATGATATTTAGCTTAATCTAGTGGCCAAATGGGGTATTTTCTCTTTTAGATCAATATAAAACATTTGTCCAGCACAGGAAAAAGCCAGATAACCTTGTACTTGCACATTCTTGCACATTCTCTGGGCGAATTGCTATATGAGTTTTTTTTATAAATACACCCCAATGTGTGACAGCTATTCCACAGTAGAACAAGCTCACCACACACCTACAAGAAGGAGCTTAGCTATTGTATTCTCATAAGTGGAGCTGGTGGCTGTCAGAATACCTGAACAGTTATGGCAGCTGATTGGCTGCAGTCACTTTTCGGCTGACAGTTTTGCTACAGGCTCCTTCAACAAAAACCTAATTACATTTTAAAAGTGACAACTGTGACATCTGTCTAAGAGCCACAGAGGTGGACTGATCGGGTCCCTGCAGTCTCCTCTTTGGAGTGGCGGGTGTCACCAGACATCCAATCATATTCACTAAAAGCAGACAGATGGGGATCCATTTCTCATCCGTATGGCGGATCAAATGTCAGTCTGGTGTAAATGAACAGGCGGTCTGTTTACATCTAACCGCCCGTACAGAAGAGCAGGCTATCTCTGTGTCTGCTCACGGACCAGCCATCAGCCTGCTGAGCGGGGATCAGCAGACTCCAACAGAGCCCCTCCTCATCAGTTATTTCTTCTCATTTCACTGTCCAATTACAGGCTGGGGGGGGGAGGAGCAAGACCTGTAAGTGTTACCTGAACTGCAGCAGAGAAAAATCAAGTCTCCTACCCTGCTAAACAGGGCTGTGCTTTGTGGCAGAGCTGTGTAGATCTCATAACTGGATGCGCAGAAATACAAATCCTTTTACTGGTAAATCAAAACTTCAGAAACAGGTTGATTGTAATGCCCCGTACACAAGATCGCATTGTTGGCCCACAAAACCGTGGAATTTTGTCCGAAGGGTGTTGGCCCAAACTTGTCTTGCATACACACGGTCACATTACGAACGTAGTGACGTACTACGTGGTTTTTCAGTTTTTTAGCGCCATCCTTTGGGCTCCTTCTGCTAATTTCATATTAGTAGAAGTTTGGTGAGTGCTGATTTGCGCTTTTCATTTCGCACTTTTCATTTCGTGCTTTTCAGTTCGTTTCTGAACGGCTGTTCGCCAAGCAGACATGTTGCGGAATCGGAGGGGATAACGTGTTATTTATTATTGGCCTTGGAGTTATTGCTTTGACATCATTTTTTGATTGAATAATGATTTGATTTGGTATATTTTCTATATTTTTGGATGCATAGAATGCACTTTTTGTTTAAGTTCTATTGGCAGATAGCATGTCTAATTTTATTTGTTTTCTTTTTTTAATGCACAATAAAAATATTGTGGAGAATAATACTTGGCTATGTGTTTTACTTCAAATGACAGTTTGGGAGTCGGCAGTTACATTTTAAAAAATACAATGTAAAATTAACAAGGGACATCAACATAGTTGTATCTTTAATCCTAAAAACTACAGGATAATGGTGTTGTGGTAACTTGCCCAAATAATAATAAAAAAAATTTAAAAAATAATAATATTATTCTTGATATCACTATTAAAGAAAAGCCTTAGAAAATTTGTTTGCAATAACTCCATCAGTATCACCAGCAAAGCAGCTTCATTATTATCCCACTTGCTTACTGGGCACTTAAACACCCCTCCTGTCCAGACCAATTTTCAGCTTTCAGCACTGTCGCACTTTGAATGACAATTGCGCGGTCATACAACACTATACCCAAATTACATTTTTATGATTTTTTTCCCACAAATAGAGCTTTCTTTTGGTGGTATTTGAGCACCTCTGCGTTTTGTTTTTTTTTGTTAAAAAAATTGAAAAAGACCGAATTTTTCAAAAAATTTTTAATTTTTTTTTTATATTTTGATATAAAATTTTGCAAACAGGTAATATTTTTCCTTCATTGATGTACGCTGATGAGGCGGCACTGATGGGCACCGATAGGTGGCAGTGATGGGCACTGATGGGTGGCAGTGATGGGCACTGATGGCTGGCAATAATGGGCACTGATTGCTTACACTGACGGCAGCACTGCTAGGTGGCTCTGATTGGCACCACTGGTGGGCATTGATAGGTGGCACTTGTGGGCATTGATAGGTGGCACTTGTGGGCATTGATAGGTGGCACTTGTGGGTATTGATAGGTGGCACTCATGGGCACTGTGGGCACTGGCAGGTGGCACTGGTTAGCACAGCTGAAGCAGATGTGCCTCCTTCCTCTTCGGGATCAATGTCACTTTAACATAAGCCGGTGATCGGCTTTTTTTTTCTCCTCACGCTGTCAAAGTGAGGAGGGAAAAAAAACGATTACCGAGCTTTTGTTTACATCATGTGATCAGCTGTCATTGGCTGACAGCTGATTACATGGTAAGGGGCCAGGATCGGCCCCTTACTGGGATCGGTGATCACCCGAGTCTCCGTGACTCGGTGATCACATCGCGCGCTGCGCGCCCTGCAGGGTGCGCGCGGGGCGCGTACACATGGGAGGACGTCCTATGATGGCCTCCCGGAAATTGAGGTCCTCGCTGTGGCCGTCATTCGGCTATGGCCTGGACCACAAGTGGTTAAAGAAGAAGAGAATTGTGCGCTGCATTTTGAGATTTCATAATTTGCCACGTCACGAATGTTAATTCTCCATTACGGACGCTAGTTTAAAAGACCGACCGTTTCTGGCTCGTCCTTGCCTTCCGAGCATGCGTGTATGTACTTTGGACTTTTGTCCGACGGACTTGTGTACATACGCTCGGAAAATCCGCCAACAAACATTTGTCAGTGGAAAATTTGAAAACCTGCCATCCAACATTTGTTGGCGGAAAATCCGACAATTGTCCGATGGAGCATACACACGGTCGGATTTACCGACAACAGCCTATCATCGAACATTTCCCGTCGGAAAGTCCGATCGTGTGTACGGGGCATAACAGAACAAACAAAAGTTAACAAATTAGACTTTGCAAATAAGTCCCGAAGTGTCCGAATCGAATAATTGCTTTGTTGGGAAAAGCAGTAAGTCAGATTTCCTTCTTTATGTGCTTTCTGCAACATGGCGGGCGAAAAGAGAACAACAGCCACAAGGCTAGATCGTCCTTCAGACACTTCTGATGGCGGTGGCCTGTGTGTAGTCGACCGTCCTACTCTAATCAGCTTTTATCTAGCGTTTAATTATGTCTGACAGGAAAATTTTTTTTGTTTAGCACGTCTTTTTGACTCCGCTGGGTTTCAGTCAGCAACGGCGGCGACATTTTCCCGCCACCCCGCTTAATGATAATCCCTCGGAATAAACAGAGGAATGATGTTTGGAGGATGATGTTCCAGGCCAGTGGCGGAGCTCATCGTTTTTTTCCTGATGAGCCGAACATCCAGATGAAGCCATTAGCTTCGAACAATCCCGCTTCCTACATGCAAATGAAGGCAATAATTAGAAACGTAGACGCGCGGAGCCGATGGAGTGTCAGGCAAGAACAAGTTTGAAATAACCAGCTGAGAAAGGGAATTCCAGCGCAGCGGGCTCCAGACACGCCGCAGCTTGGCGGCCCCGGCAGGTCACAGTCAGAGAGTGACAGGCATTCCGGAGCTGTGCCAGCGACTGTCAACACTTTTCACTGACAAAACGTCAAGGCCGCCCCCCCCTGACAGCTGCTGTGACTGGATTTCACGGCCGATTTCAGTCTACTGGTGACAGAAAGATGCCAAAGCTGATTATGTGTCACCATGTTCTGTTTTAGTTTAGCCAATGCAATTCATATCTAATGCCTCTTACACACGATCGAAAATTCTCCAAGCCAAAGACCGATGAGAGCTTTTCGTCGGAAAATGCGACCGTGTGTATGCTCCATCGGACTTTTGCTGGCCGAATTCCAGCCAGCAAAAGATTGGGAGCATGTTCTCAATTTTTCGGTCGGAAAAAGTTCCTATCCGAAAATGCGTTCGTCTGTAGCAATTCCGACGAGCAAAATTCCTACGCATGCTCGGAAGCATTGAACTTCATTTTCTCGGCTCGTCGTAGTGTTGTACGTCACCGCGTTCTTGACGGTCGGAAGTTCAGCAAACTTTTGCGTGACCGTGTGTATGCAAGGCAAGCTTGAGCAGAATCCCGTCGGAAAAGCCGTCATATCTTTTTCCGATGAGAATTACGATTGTGTGTACGCGGCATTAGGCTGGCCATACACGTAGCGATTTGTAATCAATTTCAATACAAGCGATCACAAATATTTGATATATCATTGATTTAAATATTGACATACAGTATTTTTTTGCATCCTGTATTTAAGGCCTTACCTACACTTGTGTTGCCTATTGAAAAGCAATCTGCATTGGATCACTAATGTGACAGGTGATGGGGAGACATTGTTTTGCTGCCTAACCAGCTGTTTTAACCCCCTTAATGCTGCACTACTGTGCCGTAACCATGTGCATTGCACGCGGTCGCAGGGCAGTTGCAGCACGGCCCCAATTCACTTGATTGGGTCTAGCTTAGTAGGTAGTAGTGCCCACTGAAATTAACGGGGGGGGGGGGGGGGGTAATTCCTGCCACAACATCACCACCGCATGGACACCCCTTTGCAGCTTAAGCTGGAGCAGTTGGGGGGGGGGGCGGCTTAAGGGAAAGCTTTTCAAGCAGCTATGGCAGTTTTTCATTGATAATATCCTGCATCTAATACCACAACTATTTTGTTAAGTTTTGGATGAATTCAGTATTTGCCTAAAAAAGTCTGCCAGGTCTGTGTTCCACTGAGGGGGTGGGGGGAACTTCACTTCCTGTTTTGTAGACTCAACAGGCAGTGAGAGGAAATCTCTTCAAAGAGAGCAAAATCCCCTTAAACTGGCCATACACTGATCCAAGTCCAATCAGTGTGCGGGCTTTTCTGCTCAGTGGATAGTTTAATCAACATCTGTTGAGGGGACATCTCTCGCTGATTGGAGAATTTATTAAAAGATAAGTATGTTTTTTTTTCCTTAGAACTCACGCTTAGGTGGATGCTGCATCTGTCCCCGCTGGCTCTAAGACTGAGAACCGAGCAATCAAACACTGCTGATCGCTCAGTTCTCAGTGCTCTGTAAACAGACAGCAGTGACTGCCAGTCACCGCTGTCTGCTCTGCCTCCCCCCTGCACTCGCTGAAGCGCTGGGCTGGGGGGGGGGGGGGGGCGTCTGCCTAAGGCTCTCAGCAGCTCCCTGAGAGGCTGAACCAGCTACCGGACAAGGCTCCTGTGTGGATCCTGACCATATTATCGCGATCTTTCCCAAGAATGAACCGGCTCCGTGAGATCAGCTGAAAACGGGTCACAGGAGTGCAGAACTAACTGCACTCCTGTGATCCACAGGAGAGATACAGCCAAACGAGCTTTGGCTGTACTTCTTTAAAAGGACAGGTCCAATTTAAAGCGGAGTTCCACCCAGAAATGGAACTTCCGCTGATGGATTCCCCCCCCCCCTTCCGGGGCCACATTTGGCACCTTTCAGGGCGGAGGGGGAGCAGATACCTGTCAAATCTAGGTATCTGCTCCCACTTGCGGTGAAAGATCTACACAATGCCCGGCCCCTCCTCTCCCCCCCGCTGTTTTCTGGGAGACACACAGGTCCCAGAAGACAGCGAGGACCATTCAGAACACGCAGGAAGACTCGCGCATGTGCAGTAGGGAACCAGGAGTGAAGCCGACAGTCTTCACTGCCTGGCTCCCTTACTAGGAATGGCAGCGGCAGCACCCGGGAGTCGATCCGAAGATCGACTGGGGTGCTGACATCGTGGGCTCCCTGGACAGGTAAGTGTGCTAATATTAAAAGTCAGCAGCTACAGTATTTGTAGCTGCTGACTTTACATTTTTTTTCCCGGGCGGAACTCTGCTTTAAGGGTGAGAGAAGCTCAAAAAGCCATTGGTAAACCAAATGGCAGAGGCGCCCAGTGTGATGTGTCTAAGGATGGGTCGGAGTTATCAAGTTTGACGAACATCAGGTTTATTTCACCAAAAGATTTGTTTTCGTGGCTATAACTCTCCACTTCCTCCTCTACGATGTTACACAAATGGTTGATATTTCTCAGTTTACTGAAGAAACTTGGGTGGAACAGTGGACTGAGAAATGTTAGATATTTGTGTATCATCGTAAACGGAGGAAATGGCGACTTATAGCCACCAAAAGCATCTTTTGGTGAAATAAAGCTGATGTTTGTCAAACTTGATTAATCCGACCCAGGGGTGTTGCTAGGTCCACAAAAGATCTGGGGCTAGAGCCCATAGCAGCGTAGTAAAGAAAGTCATATGCTTGGGCTGGCATACATATGTATATACAGTAATATACATGTGTGTATATCCCCAGAGGGGCCCCCCCTTACATCAGGGTCCCCAGAGCCCTCCCCCTTGCATCAGGGTCCCCAGAGAGCCTCCCCCTTGCATCAGGGTCCCCAGAGAGCCTCCCCCTTGCATCAGGGTCCCCAGAGAGCCTCCCCCTTGCATCAGGGTCCCCAGAGAGCCTCTTCCTCACATCAGAGTCCCCAGAGAGCCCCCCACTTAAATCAAGGTCCCCAGAGAGCCCCCCACTTAAATAAGGGTCCCCAGAGAGCCTCCCCTCCCCTTGGGGACCCCTGCAGGGACTCGGGGCTATGGGCCCCAGATTCGGGGCTATAGCCCCAAAAGCCCCCCCCCCTAGCGACGCCACTGATGTGACCCATTTTTAGACGCATCACACCGGGTGCCATTTGGGGTTTTGACCTCCTCTCACACCTAAGAAACCAATAGAGAAACCAGGAATGGGACCCCCATGGCATCAAGAGTGACAGATCTGGGCCGTCTCTCCACCCGCACTTAGAGAAGGTTGTGGTTTTCTGCACATCTGGGTCAACTTTTCTCTCTAATCATAAAAATTATTTGAGGTAATAACATTACTTTAGATACATACTACACTATAGGGGCTCTCCCGCCTCTTCCCCTCGTTTTTTCTGGTGGATCCCTTGGGGTGTCCAGTCTGCTTTTTCAGTCTGACCCTTCAACCTTTGAGGACCACTACCTCCTTAAGTCCAGGTTCACTTTAAGTTCTTCTTTCTTTTCTCTGCATTTACTTTTCAAGGAAACTGTTTGTTAAAGTATAACTAAAGGCAAAGTACTTGGATAGAGTGGAGAGGGATTAGAACCCATGTCAAGTTTTTAATGCTGTCTGTGTCCCCATTTGGGAGATTCACCCTCTCTATTTGCCCTGTTTCACTGAGAGTGAAAGTTACAGAAAGTCACAAATTTTGGGTTGTCACCAGAACCTAAATAGAGGGGAAATTTCACAGTGAGGAACCAAGGACTACCTATTGTGAATATGGGACAGGAAGTGAAGGTAAATCTCCCCAACGAGACACATGTGGCCACAATAACCCTCCATTACTCTATGAAAAAAAAGTTTTGGCTTTAGTCCTACATCAACAACTTCAGCCTCGGAGGGTTTCACCCACTTCCTGACCAGAGCATTTTTTGTAATTTGGCACTCCGCTACTTTAACTGGTAATTGCGCGGTCATGCAAATAGAGCTTTCTTTTGGTGGTATTTGATCACATATGAAGTTTTTATTTTTTGCGCTATAAATAAAAAAACGACAATTTTGAAAAAAAAACAATATTTTTTACTTTTTGCCATAAAACAAATCCAATAAAAAAATTTAAAAAATCAGTTTTTTTCATCAGTTTAGGCCAATAAGTATTCTGCTACATGTTTTTGGTTAAAAAAAATCCTAATACGCATATATTGATTGGTTTGTGCAAGTTATTGCGTCTACAAACTATGGGATATATTTATGGCATTGTTATCTTTATTTTTACTAGTAATGGCAGCGATCAGTGCTTTTTAGCGGGACTGCAACAATGTGGCAGACAAATCTGACACTAAGTGACACTTTTTGGGGACCAGTGACACTAATACAGTGATCAGTGTTAAAAAAAAATGCACTGTCACTGTATAAATGACACTGGCAGGAAAGGGGTTAACATCAGGGGCAATCAAATGGTTAAGTTTATTCCTAGGGAGTGCTTGCTAACTGTGTGTGTGGAAGGGGGGGGGGTGGTCTGACTGGGGAAAGAGAGAGATCTGTGTTCCTGCTTAGCAGAAACAGATCTCCATCTTCTCCCCTGTCAGAACACAGATCTGCCTTGTTTACATAGACCAGCGTTCTGCCTCTCTCTGGAGAGCTCGCCGGGTGACGGTGAACATCGTGTTCCGCCGGACTTGCTGATTGGCTACCGCTGTGTCCAATCACAGTGGGAGCGGGCCGCCCCAGACCCAGAAGAAGCCGCAACGTACAGGTACATTGTTTCGCGCAGCCGGGCCGCCCTGCCGCAGTAAATGTGCGGTCCGGAAGCGGTTAGAACGCGTCGGCATTATAAATATGATGTGATTAAATGTGAAACAAATACTTTGCTTTGCTTTGGCTGAGTTGTTTTTATTTTTCGGTAATTTTTCTGGCATCCGGTGTAAATAAAAGTAGCAGGTTACAGCTCGCGCGCTCGCGCGCTCGCACGCCTTCCTGTTGTATTAATGAATTTCAGCTTTTCAAAGGTAACAGAATCCAGTTCTGTCGCAGACAAATGATATCAAAGGATCCTTCTTCTTATCCTTTTCGGCTGACGTTTTGGCAAGTTTTAATTATGAATAATACGGGTCAGAGGTTCCTGCACTTTTGACAAGAGATCTTTATGCAAATGAGAATAACGGAATAATTGCTCATTAGGTAGAGAAAGGGGCGTGTTCTGAAATCTTTGCCATTTTCTTTTTTTTTCTAGGCACTCGCCACTTCACGAATACTTTGACCCCAATGACTTCATGGGAGGCTTGCACCAAGATATCGACAGAGACGAACTAGAGTTAGAGGTAGGTTCTTTAAAAAATAATTATTTTTTAAATGAGCATTTTACGAATGGAGGCTAATCACTCATTTTTAGGGTGTGTTAATACAAAAGAACACCATTATTTATATCACTCCATGTAAAATAAAGAGGCATTCTTGTGGAATGCATTGCAGAAATCATGTGACCAAATGCCTAGGCTTTTTTTTTATGCGAAAAGCACTGGAAGGAGCCCAGAGCAGCATTTTCTCCAGGAAATGTATTTCATCCCTTCTTTTTTTGTCTTTTTTATTCATTCCAGCAGGACTAATAAGGCCAAAATTTAAAAAATACAGTATGGTACTCCAACAGTTCATATTCCTGATATGTGCCTGCTGTACCATGTACTTGTGTCAAGTATCCCGTTCTCTTTGTATTGCTTCCTTTGTGTGAAATACCCGGTGCTCCTGTCAGCAGTGGCGTCGCTAGGGGGTGGCTTTTAGGGCTATAGCCCCGAATCTAGGGCCCATAGCCCTGAGTCTCTGCAGGGGTCTCCAAGGGGAGGGGAGGCTCTCTGGGGACTCTGATTTTAGGGGGAGGCTCTCTGGGGACCCTAATGTAAGGGGGGGCTCTCTGGGGACCCTGATGCAAGGGGGAGGCTCTCTGAGGACCCTCCTGTAAGGGGGGCTCTCTGGGGATATATACACACACACACACACGTATATTATATACATGTGTATGCCCGCCCAAGCGTATGACTTTCTTTACTACGCTGCTATGGGCTCTAGCCCCAGATCTTTTGTAGACCTAGCAACGCCCCTGCCTGTCAGTCCCCCTGCTCTCCTATTTCAAACTGACTATGCTAGACATGAGAGCACATCCATCCCAGTGTGGTCAGTTTTCTGGCTGTGGTGAGAGAAAAGCCTACTTATCCTCCAATAATCAAACTGGCGCGGACACTCGCCCCTGCATAGCCATTCACTGGGGAGATCAGTGTGCTGCTGTTTCTCTACCTCTAGCTCTCCAAGCCCCTTATGCATCTAAGAACAGAGGCTGTGATCACTTATAGAAAAAGAAAGAAAAATATGTATAACGTTTATATATACAGTATCTCACAAAAGTGAGTACACCCCTCCCACTTTTGTAAATATTTTATTATATCTTTTCATGTGACAACACTGAAGAAATGACACTTTGCTACCATGTAAGGTAATGAGAGTACAGCTTGTATAACAGTGTAAATGTGTAATCAGCACATGGATTGGTACCTGCATTGAATAAGTAGTGTCCCTTGTGCTTGTAGCTGCTCTCTTGGGTGAAATTTTACATCCCCTGTGCCATTCCCCCCCCCCCCCCCCCTACAAACTTACACTGAGCCTTTGGGCCTGTCATACGCACTCATCCAGAGTGCTGATGATGCCCGTCCTTTCCACCCACCCTCCTTAATTCATAAAAGCTGTACAATAGGTTCCCACAATGAAAAGTTCTGTATGAATGGAGGACAGGCGGTTGAATGAAAGGTCCGCCTCCTCCTTTCATAGAGCACTCTTCACTTCACTCTTTTTTTTTTTTTACCTCTTCCATTGGAGAAATAGAACTTCTCTGCTGTTTCTCCTTTCACTGTCCAGTCACAGGCGGGGGAAGGTCCAGAAGAGGTGGGATTGAATAATTCTAACTATCAGACTGAGGACATCTAGTGGCAGAAGTAAAGTATAGCGTGGGGAAAAATCTCAGTTGAAAGAGAATATTGCAGCAAAAGCTGGTTTAGTTGTTTTATCGTTTATTGCGTAATTAGTTTTTATCTTGTTTTTTTTTTTAGCTTGGTGTCTAGTATAGCTCCTCTTTAAAGCAGTGGAATAATGACATGCAGAGTGCAGTAACTCATAGCAGCCTTTTATATATCAGTTTGCGGTTAAAGCAGAGCTAAACCTTTACCACGGCATGTGCCCTAAATGCACACTGGCTGTGCTGTAAACGCACACTGAGCTGCGCATGCACAGCTTAGTATACATAAACGCTGACAGGCAAGGAGAAGGTTTGATAAGAGAAAAAAAACAAGGTCTTTTCTGTCATATAAATTCTACTAGTTTTTTTTTTTTTTTAATTGCTTTAATTCCACTATAAAAGAGTTTAAAGAATTGCATTTGTTGCTGCTCTTTGTACAATGCTGTTTGCCCTATTGAATGAGCTTAACAAGATCGTGTGTTTTTTTAGACCAAACAAGAAAAACATGTAAAGAAATAATAATTCCATCAAAGCGAACTTTTCTAAAGAAAGGAAAACTTTGGTCTCCCAGCTGTATAAATCAGAAAGGAATGTCAGTGACATCTACCTTGTTTTGCTTCATGAACAGTGATCACTGACATGCCGGTAAGGGGAGATTAGCAATTTAGTCATCTGTCAAACGGTGTTTTCATAAATTATTCACCGCAGCATGTTTTACTCCAGTCAGGCGGCGTGTCGCTTTGTACGCTGCGGAATGACATCTTAAATACGGTGGCTTCTGTTCAAAGAGATCGGTGATTAGAAATGACGGATCTTGAGGGACTACAAGTCCCAGAACACAGGAATGCTTTGATTGGTAGTTCCTCACCATCTGTTGCATTGCAGGGCTCTGAGGCTATTTTTTTTATTTATCAGTATATAATAAGAGAGGGGAATGCCCCAACAAAGTGATGGTGAGCACTTTTAAAGGAAAGCTCCAGTCAAATTTCAATACCGGGCCCTTTTACCCCCTTCCTGCCCAGGCCAGTTTTCACTTTTCAGCTCTGTCATACTTTGAATAACAATTGCGCGGTCATACAACACTGTACCCAAGCTAAATTTTTATCATTTTTTTCACCCAAATAGAGCTTACTTTTGGTGGTATTTAATCACCACTGTGTTTTTTATTTTTCGCCAAAAAAACGAAAAAAGACCAAAAATTTTTAAAAAGAAAACACATTTTTTTTGTTTTTGTTATAACATTTTGCAAATAAATAATCTTTTGTAATAAATTTAGGCCAAACTGTATTCCGCTACATTTCTTTGGTGAAAATAACCCAAATCAGTGTTTATTGTTTAGTCTGTAGGGAAGTTATACACAAACTATGGTGGACACAGCCGATGACAGATTGCGCCGCAGGGTGTCCCATGGGGCGTGCGCAGGGCACATTCTGGGAGGACGTCATACGACGTCCACCCGTAATGGTGAATGTCCAGCCCAGCCAGGGGTGTAACTACCACCATAGCGACCCATGCGGGCGCTATGGGGCCTGCAGCCGAGTGGGGCTCAGTGAGAATAAGAGCACCGCCGGCACAGTCTCCCAGCCAGGGGAAGAGAGAGGAGAGGAAGAGGCGAGCTGTCCGTATAAGCAGAGAGCTGAATTGC
Source organism: Lithobates clamitans (assembly GCA_037952925.1). Lineage (NCBI taxonomy): Eukaryota > Metazoa > Chordata > Amphibia > Anura > Ranidae > Lithobates > Lithobates clamitans. Next base: position 89,512 of record JBBGZY010001813.1, on the reverse strand, counting down.
CCCATGTAATAGCTTTCATTAGAACTTCCAGTGTTCCCGGGGCTCACGTCACATAGCTCCACCTTTTGGCCCGGTGTCTTTGATAGACAGAACGCCTATCCAATGCAGGACATGTGACGTCATCAAAGGCGTCGGGCCAAGAGGTGGGGCTATGTAACGATGAGCCCCAGGAAGACAGGAAATTCAAATGAAAGCTATTACAGCGGGCAAACCCGCTCTCTGCTGATCCGGGTGGCTTGCCTCTTTCTCTGCATAGGTGGGGCTGTATGGGGCACAGGCAGACCAGGCTGTATTGGGCACAGGTCACGCTGTATGGGGCACAGGTCACGCTGTATGGGGCACAGGTCACGCTGTATTGGGCACAGGTCACGCTGAATTGGGCACAAGTCGCGCTGCATTGGGCACCGGTCACGCTGTATGTGGCACAGGTCATGCTGGGGGGGGCTGTTTGCAGGGGGGCCCCATACAACATTTTGCTATGGGGCCCTGCTATTTCTAGTTACACCCCTGAGCCCAGCCTACTGTCAAATGATGGCCGGGCAGGACATTCGTCATTCCGGGTGGACGTCAGTGGCTAGTGGAAGTGGTTAAACTTTGAATGGCATTCAGGATGCACAGGGACAGCCTTCTCCATTTCCGCAAGGGGAATAGATCAAAAAGAGTGTCACATGAAAAACCCCTTAGGAGTTCTAAGTCTTTATTATTCAACCGGTTACAACAAGCAGGGCAAAAGACAGCCAATGCGTTTCAGCGGCCACACAATCCCCCTCCATCAGGGCTGGGCGAAATGGAAAACGTGAAATGGACTCAAAAGTACTCCAAAGCAGACTGATTTGCCGGCAGAAGATGTTATAAACAACAGTCACTGGTGGCATTCACACTTTTGAGTCCATTTAACATTCTCTTTCAGTTTTCTCTGGAGGTTTATATATAATTACTGAAATGCACTTTTTTTTTTTAATAGCGCACTACAACAAAGAATAGGAATGTATTATTGAATCACAGGCTGTGATCCATTGTTAGCTTTTCCTTCAGATCTTTTTATTGCACATGTCCAAAATATAAAATGTGAATCTGAACTTGCAGCTATGAAAGTGATCTCTGTTTTGTTTCATACAAGTACAGATTGTGGAATTTCCTTTGCCGTTGAGCGATCAGCTCGTTCTCTATGCATACAGATTGGAAGCTAACATTTGCTCACCCTGCTGGCAGGGTATTACGTTACTCTCTTAACCTCTCTTGCTATAGTACGTTGCACCTTTAAAAAAAAAAATTAATAAAATAAAACTGACAGAAGCGCAGTTTCTTTGACCGCTAGCGCAGCTGTCTCATTTTAATGTTTCTCCCATTAGCGAGCTAAGATCACAGCGCCTTATGTCCTCGCGCTGGAGGAAGGGTTGACATCTGGCCCAGCGAAAGGATTGTGTCAGTGCCACTGCCTTAATTGGCTGACTGCAACTCCTAAATACATGGCCTCTTAATCCCGGGGGACAGGGGACATAACCTGTTTAATGTGATCACTGCTAGCTGTTTAGCCATTTCTTTTGCAAAATGATCTATACGGTTAGGTCAATTCTCACGATTGCCAATTTCTGAGAGCTGAGAGTTGTTAAGCTCCTCATTTCACTGTTAAAGTGGCCTATCCACTTGGCCTTAAAGTAGGACTGTCATTACAGTGTACAGTGTACGTACAGCCATAACTTTTTTTTATTTTAAGAATTAGAACACCTGTCAGGTGTTTACTGCTATCTGAGGCTCAGTTAAAGATGTTTCCCCTTATTTACAGTAATAACGTCAGCAGTAAATTTCAGACACCTCGATGAGCAAAGTTCTGATGATTCCTGGAAACATTGAATTTGCCCTCCTATTGCACATTCCTGTTGGGCTATCACTTTGATGAGCTGACTCACTGGTCAACAGGAATGTATAGGGGGCAGGTGAGCTCCAAAATTGCTAGGTTTTGCCGTTCAGAACAGCATGTTATTCACACATTCCTATAGGGTTTAGGGTTCTAGTACTTCTTCGAATTTGATCATTGGGGATTTTCCCCAATAATACAGCAGTACTGGCTCCCCATCCTATTCCGCTTCCTGCTCCCCTTCTCCTCTCTCCTCCCCTCTCCACCCTGTTGCATGTTCTTCTTCCTGCTCCACTGTCTTCTGCTTCCTTTTCCGCACTCTGCCCTCTTCTGCTTCTATTATCCTCCTCCACTTTTGTTTTACACTTTTCAGCTTCCTACTTTATGCTCTACTCCAAAGCATAAACCAGATAATGCTGCGCTGCTCACAGGATTAGCAGCTAACACACCACGTTGAAAAAATGGTAAACAAAAACTAATGAATCAAAGTGTAGCACTGAAAATTGATGTGCCAAGTGTAATCTATGCAAAACTCAGAAATAACACTGGAATGACAAAATGCATATACTAAATACAATGGTATCCACAATCGATAATATTATAATGAGAAAAAGTCCATAAGTGATGGTAGATGTGAGTCTTTTCCCAGTAGAGTGCGAAGAGATCTTGCAAACAGTGAATATGTATGCACATGTGAAGAAAACCACCACCGGATATGGGAAAGGCTTACCAGATTGTTTGAACACACTAGAGCGTACGCTCTGTGTGTCAAACAGGCTTAATTGATACTGGAAAGACCCTGGATTGGTAACGTCAGACAGGTGTATGCAGACGGCAGCCAGATGGAATCATGGGAAATGTAGTACCACAAGTAGACCGAAGCTCAAGAATCCATGGGCATATGGAAAGTATCTGCTAATGAATGAAGATTCCAGCTGAAGCCTGCTTAGTAATAGTCCTAAGAAGTGATATGAACATGTCACCCAGTCATCTGGGGTATGGAGGGAGAGAGGGAAGAGAGGCCCTTTCTCCCTCCATACCCCAGATGACTGGTGTATGGAGGGAGAGTTTGGGTCTCCAAACTTTCTAAACAAAGGGCCAGTTTACTGTCCTTCAGACTTAAAGGGGGCCCAGACTGTGGCCATTGGGAGTAGAAAGGGTCCTTACGTCAGTGGGAATAAATAATGCCCCATTATTGCTGTCAGTAGGAGGGATTGTGACCCATTATTGGTGTCTTTGAGAGGAATTTTGTCCCATTATTGGTGTCATTGGGCCTCATCATTGGGGTCATTGGGAGGAATTGTGCCCCATCATTGGTGTCATTGGGAAAAATTATGCCCCATTGGTAATGTCATTGGGAGGAATTCTGCCCCATCATTGGTATCAGTGGGAGGGATTGCGTCCCATCATTGGTGTCATTCGGAGGAATTGCGTCCTATTGTTGGTGTCATTGGGAGGAATACTGCCCTTTCATTGGTGTCAGTGGGGGGAATTATGCCCTATTGTTGGTATCAGTGAATGAAATAGTGCCCCAAGGGCCAGATAAATGCAAGAAAAGGCTGCATCTTGTCCCTGGGCCGCAGTTTGGAGACCATTGTTCTAAATCATATCATGCTGATTACAAAAAAAGTGCAATGAAAAATTATTCATTCATTTAAAGTTGATTTTTTCATTTTTACAACAGTTTTTTTTTTAAAGGCCCAAAAATATTTGTAAAATGTTTGTGACCCCAATGTGACCCTTGTACTGAAAAGTTTGGATAACGTAAAATTCACTACGGCTCAGTCAATTAAATAAAAAGCCTAAAGTGTTCATTTCATTTTAAGACAAAAAAGGATATTTAAAATGGATGTGACACTTCTAGTTGAATTCATTACATTCTATCAATAAACATCCCTCAATTCATTATCAATTTCATTTTGTTAGCTTTCCATTACAGTTAGTAGTTCTCATGCCAGAAGCGGATGACATATGATATTACGGGGTGTTCAAACATTTGTGTTTTCAGCGCCCTGACATCATGAGACATTTCCTGCAAAAAGAAAAAAAAAAATCAATAACACTATTTTTCCCTTTTTTGAAAATGGCTTAGTATTGACAAATAGGCCCAGGCTGCGTGTTATTGATCACGTTGTTGTAAAATCACTCTGAGTTAACCGGGGCCCTTTCTCAGGGAGGTGAAAAGAAAGCTGGTATACATCACGGGAATGAAATGTAATTGTGGGGTTGGAGGAAATCTCCTGTTCATTATCGTTGTCACTCATGAGGGGCCATCTTGTATTTCTCTGTTCAGGAAATAAACTTGTACAGATTAAACAGCCAGGATAAGCTGGGGCTGACGGTTTGCTACAGGACGGATGATGAAGATGACATGGGGATTTATGTCACTGAGGTAAGATTTCTTGACATTATTCAAGTGATTTACTTTGTATTTTGTATTTAACCAACCTGCTCTTGAATTACTTCATAGTTCAAAGATAAGGGTACCAATTTTTGCAGTATCAAGGTTTTTATGTGATCATTTCTTGCTCTTCTATTGTCCCTATTTATAATGCCTCTTACTAGGTGGCAATCATAGGCCCAGGATACCATGACCATTCTGGAATTTAATTCTCAAAAACCTGCAGATTTTGTTCAATCGATTTAAAGTGGTTGTAAACCTAAAATGATATATGAACAAAGCATATCCCTCTATAGAAGGGGTAGGTAACCTTTCTGAGATTGAGATCTACCTGGACAACATGGAGGAAATCAAAGATCTCCGGGGGGGGGGGGGGGGGGGGGTACTCTGCCCCTTACTGTAGTGTCCTCTGCCACACACACACACAGTAGCATCCTATGCCCTCCCACACGGTAATGTCTTCTGCACCCACCCCCCCAACAATAGTGTCCTATGGCCCCCCCCAGCTATAACCTCTGCCCCCCTCCCCTTACTATAGTGTCCTCTGCCCCCACCTCCCAATAGCAGTGTCCTCTGAACCCCCCTACACAGTAGTGTTCCTCTGCCTTCCCTCAATAGCAGTGTACCCTACATCCCACCCCCCCCACCCCCAAAGTAGTGTCCTCTGTCCCCCTGCATAGCACTCTCTTCCGCATCTACCCCAGGCAGTAGTGTCCTCTGCTCCTCCTCTATAGCTGTTTCCTCCCCCCCCCCCACACACACACACACAGTAGCGACCTATACCCTCCCACATGGTAATGTCCTGTGCTCCCCAGCAGTGACCTCAGCCCCCCTCCCCCCACTGTAGTGTTCTCTGCCCTTCTGCTTCCCCGCACAGTAGTGTCCCCTGCCCCCCCCCATAGCAGTGTCCTCTACACCCCACCCGACCCAAAGTAGTGTCCTCTGCCCCCCTGCATAGCAATGTCCCCTGCACCCCCCCCCTCCACAGTAGTGTTCCTCTGCTCCCCCCCCCCCATAGCAGTGTCCTGTACACCCCACCCGACCCAAAGTAGTGTCCTCTGCCCCCCCCTGCATAGCAATGTCCTCTGCTTCCCCCCAGTCAGTAGTGTCCTCTGCTCCTCCTCTATAGCTGCCCCCCCCAACATTTGCCCCTTCACAACACACAGCCGTGTGTAGGTAGCTCTCTCCTACCTTACACTGACTGTACATCAGAGCAGATGGAGGGTAGAAGCGGGAGCTGCCAGAGTTAACTTTTTATGTTAACAAGCTAATGATTGGTTGGTAGGACTGCCTAGCAAACAATCACCTTCTGGTTAACTTGCAAAGTTAACCAAAGCAGCTCCCGCTCCCACCCTCCATCCAGCAGTTTTTGACTCTCACGCCGCTCTGCTAATAAAAGGAGAGTGGCAGAAGCTGGGGGAAGCATCAGCACAGCCCTGATTGTGATTTACCTGTCGGCTTCCCGCGATAGATGGGTTGCCGACCCCAGCTTTATAGTGTGTACTTCAATCCAAAGCACATAGTGTGAGTTCTGTCTCCCCTCTCTTATTCCTTTGCTGTCTTCATGAGTCACTTCTGGCCGTCTATGCTGACACCAAGCAATCCTGAGAGACAGCAACCCCCCCCCCCCACCACACACACACACACACACACACACACACACACACACACAGTGATGGACAGCCTCAGTTGTGCATGTTTCCCAGTTGTGCATGTTTCCCTATGAGACTGTGTAGAGGGATGTGTCTGTTCCCTCCACCCCTTCTGAAGCTGAATGTAAATTCTGTGTTTGAACAGCTGTAGAGGAGAGAGTTGCAGATAAACAGGTACAACTTATGTATGAGGATTTGTTTAATCTCTGTGTATTACACAAGGCCAGTCACTTCTTTTGGTATATGTAAGGGTTTACAACCGTTTTAACGGTTTCCCAAAAAGGCATGCCATAAATGATAAGGGTTACAAATGCCTGTGTTCCCAACCGAAGCCATCAAATGGCTGATGGCAGGAAAAGCATTTTCAGAAAGACATCCGCAGCTTCAGGTCCTCTCTCTTGGAAAAGGATTACTTTGACTTTTTCTGCTGTTTTTCTTTGCTGCACACCTGGGTTGGCAATGCCACTCTATAATAGACACATGGCTCATAGTAAGGAGGTCCGCTTAAGCTCATATTATTTGCACTTGCATTTCAGATTGACCCGAACAGCATTGCTGCTAAAGACGGGAGGATCAGAGAGGGAGATCGGATAATACAGGTAAGAATGAAAGATAATTTGTTGTATGTGCAGTAAGAACACAGTTTTGTATGGAAAAGTGAAACTTTTATTGTTAGATTTGTGTTGCCAAGTAATCAGCCATGTAAAACCTTTTTCACATCAGCTCTGGAGGCAGTAATCTAGCCACTTGCTGACCAGGCTTTTTTCTGACACTTGTTGTTTACAACTAAAAATCTGTATTTTTTGCTAGAAAATTACTTAGAACCTCCAAACATTATATATATTTTTTAGAAGACACCCTAGAGAATTGCAGTCATTGCATCTTTTTAGGTCACACTTTTTTTGCTCAGCGGTTTTTTTCAAAGCAATTTTTAAAAAAAAAATATATTGTAATGAATTAAAAAAAAACCCACAATATATACCCAATATTTTTTGTAAAATAATAAATATGTTACCCCAAGTAAATATAGATACCTAACATATCCTGCTTTAAAATTGCGCGTGTTCGTGAAATGGCACCAAACTACAGTACCTAGAAATCTTCATAGGTGACTCTTTAAAAATGTCTACAGGCTACCAGTTTAGAGTTACAGAGGAGGTCTAGTGCTGGAATATTGCTCTCGCTCAGACGTTTGCAGCGATACTTCACGTGTGTGGTGTGAACAACATTTACATATGTGGGCGTGACCTACCTATGCGTTCACTACTGTGTACGGTGATGGGGGCGCTTGAAAAAATAATAAATTGAATTTATTTTATTAAAATTTTTACATTTTTACACTGTCCCTTTTAAAAAAAAAAAATTTTGATCACTTTTATTGCTATCACAAGGAATGTAAACATCCCTTACGATAACAAGACATAACGATAGGTCCTCTTTAGGCTGCTTTCACACTGAGGTGGTTTTCAGGCGTTTTAGCGCAAGAAACAGCCTCTAACTAATGCCTGAAAACCACCTCCCCATTCATTTCAGTGTGACTATTCACACAGGGGCGGTGCACTTGCAGGACGTTCTGAGACGTTCTGACGTTCTCCTAAAACGCCCTGCCCATTTAAATGAATGGGCAGGGCTGCAACACGGGCACTTTTAACCCTTTCTTCGGCTGCTAGCGGGGGTTAAAAGTGCCTCGCTAGCGGCCCGAAAAGCGCCGCTAAATCAACAGTAAAGCGCCGCTAAAACTAGCGATGCTATACCGCCAATGCCCGGCGCTTTCAGTGTGAATGTAGCCTTTTGGAGGCATCTGGGGTCTAAAAGACCCCAAATCTCTCCTCTACCCTTAAAAGCAAAAGATCCAAAAAAAAAATAAAAATACATTTTGATCTTTTGCTTTAAAAAAAAAATGGCCTTGTTTACATGGGACTGGAACTGAAAATGATGTCATGATATTGCTCCGGTCCTCCTAGGTCATAGGGAATGAGCAGAGGTTATCTTTCCTCCACTCATCTCTGTACCCAGACGCCGACAGCGCCTGATCAGTTCCCGGAGCTACCGATCACCCAGGTAAGCCCAGGAACCACAGGAAAGTGGTGGTGGTGGTGGGGGGGGGGGGGGGGACAACCCCTTCTGCCACTTATAAAAAGAATCCCGCTGCGAATGCACCGATCGGACCACTTTTATCTGAAAGACTGGCGCCAGCGGGAAAGAATTATACGGAGGTTATGGCATCTAGCTACAGCCATAACCCCCGGTATTTAATGTCACACTAAGGACATATTATCCCAGCTAGGAAGTCAGCAAGCAGCTAAACAATGACAGCCTCAACCATAACTCGTTCATGAGTATTTAAAGGAGATATGAAGTACATTTTTTATTTTATTTTTTGAAAAGTCAATACCAAGTTCAGCTTTTTAAGTGGGACATGGCTCCAACATCTACATTCATCAGATTGTATTACTATTTTTCAAACAGTAGCATTCACAGCATTTGCTCTACTGCAGGAGGCAATAATTGGTGATCCATCATGGCTACCCTTGTGTTCTTTCCCATAGTCCTCTGTATTGTAAACATGGGCAAAATGGACCACTAGTGGTAGTACCATGTGATACCCCATTGTCATTGTTCCCAGAATTAGGCTAGAAGTGCATTACTCTCTTCTGCTATTGGCCTTATTATGATATGAGGATATGTCAAAGTTTGTCCAGAAGAATGGACCCATTTTTATTCCAGTATAAACTTCCAACTTGCAAACCTCTCCATGTCTATTTGTGACACTTAAGAATATAATTTACTCAAAAGTACTTTATTTGTTTCCATTTTTAAGATTAACGGCATTGATGTTCACAACCATGAAGAAGCCGTGGCTCTCCTTACAAGCGAAGACGCAAAAAATGTTTTCTTACTAGTAGCAAGGCCAGAATTGCAGGTATAGTGCCTTATTTCTTTTATGTGATCATCTCTGTGACCAATTAGAGCTCCTCTTTCTTCTAAAATAAAGGATTTGGAAAAAGAGCGTAGGTAGTATAAATACTTTTTAGCAGCGTAGACATCTTCAGGGTGACCATGAAAAGGTGGAGTAGTTGCCCACAGATCCAGGGATAAAAATCACACTGGGTGCAGCTAATGAGCTTTGACCACACAAGGTAATAGTATCTCTAGTATTGTAAATGCTTAGAGTGTTTTTCTTTTGCAACTGATCCCCTGTAGTTCTCCCTGCCGCAGCTGAAAGCTGTCTTCTCCTCCTCTCCCCCCTGCCGACTTTTAGCTGAAGCAGGGGGTAACTACAGGAGATCAGTTACAGTAAATGCTGTCGCACTGATCACCCCCTCCTCTACAGGTCCCCTTTCCTTCTGCTGCCCTATGTTTACTATGCTTCAGCTTGTGAATGAACAGGAAGCTCTGTGCAGAGTTTTTCCTGATGTTCAGTCATTCTGTGCAGCTGACACTGGAGAGATAGAGATTGAGGACTGTGTCCCCAATCCCTTTCTCTATCTCAGAAGTGAGACATCAAGGGTCTGTATAGATCCCCCGCCCCCCAACAGCGCTGTTAAAATTAAAAAAAATATAAAATACAATTGTAAAAATTGCCTTATCAGTGCCCATCTGTAGCCTCTCCTATGCCCATTAATGCAGCCTGCTCAGTGCCCATCTGCAGCCTCTCCATTGCAGCCTGATCAGTGCCCATCTGCAGCCTCTCCATTGCAGCCTGATCAGTGCCCATCTGCAGCCTCTCCATTGCAGCCTGATCAGTGCCCATCTGCAGCCTCTCCATTGCAGCCTGATCAGTGCCCATCTGCAGCCTCTCCATTGCAGCCTGATCAGTGCCCATCTGCAGCCTCTCCATTGCAGCCTGATCAGTGCCCATCTGCAGCCTCTCCATTGCAGCCTGATCAGTGCTCATTTGCAGCCTCTTCATTGCCCATTAATGCAGCCTGCTCAGTGCCCATGCTGACTAAGCTTCAGCTTGTGAATGAACAGGAACAGGAAGCTCTGTGCAGTCTTTCTGTGCAGCTGACACTGGAGAGATGGAGATGTGTCCCCAATCACTTTCTCTGTCTCAGAAGTGAGACATCAAGGGTCTGTATAGATCCCCCCCCAACAGCGCTGTTAAAATAAAAAATAATATAAAATACAATTGTAAAAATTGCCTTATCAGTGCCCATCTGCAGCCTCTCCATTGCCGATCAATGCAGCCTGCTCAGTGCCCATCTGTAGCCTTGCTTTGCCCATCATTGCAGCCTCACTATTGCCGGATTACACAGAGCCGCGATCTCCTGTGCACCCGGCACTCGCAGTCACTCAAGGTTCCGCCTCCTGGCCAGACTCCTATGATAGGCAGAACAGTGGTCCAATGCCAGAGTGGTCCAATGCCAGGCCAGGAGGCAGGACTGTGTGTGACTGAGCGCCGGGTACGCAGGAGATCGTGACTCTGTGTAATCCAGTGGCGCTCGCCCCCTCCTTCCACGCCGAGGAAGCCAGAAAGAGCCGTATAACACGCACGCATGATCTGCCCCTGATTTTCAGGGGGAAAAAGTGTGTGTTATACGCTGATTAATACGGTAATTTAAAAAATGTGTAAAAAATAATAAACGTCACATAATTAAATGCTTATTTACACAGGTTCTCTGGCCTATACAGTGTTTATGCAGCTAGAGCCTCCTGTTAGACCCCTTCACACTGGAGGCGTTTTTCAGGCGCTTTAGCGCTAAAATTAGCACCTGTAAAGCGCCTGAAAAAATACCTCAGCTGCAATCCCAGTGTGAAAGCCGAGTGCTTTCAAACTGCTGCGCTGGCACGAAGTCACAAAAAGTCCTGCCAGCAGCTTCTTTGTAGCGGTGTAGAAGCGGTGAATATACCGCTTCTCCACCTGTCCTGCCCATTGAAATCAATGGGCAGCGCCGCCGGCAAAGCGCCACTGCAGCGGCATTTTGCGGGCGGATTTAACCCCTTTTTGGCCACTAGCAGGGGTTAAAACTGCCCCGCTAGTGGTCGAATAGCCCCGCTAAAACGACGGTAAAGCGGTGCTAGAAATAGCGCCGCTTTACCGCCAATGTCCGGGCGCTTTCAGTGTGAAAGGGCACTTATCGTATGTATGAACACAGCTGCAGGTCCTAATTTGACAGGTGTGAAGGAAAGGTGAGTAGCCCGAATGCGCACTGTGTTTGGAGCCTTAGACCTGCACCCACACACCTTTCAAATTAGGACCTGTAGCTGTGTTCGTACAGACGCAGCATCCCCATAGCGTAACATTGGCTGCCTGCACACAGCTCCAGTCCCATAAAAAAAAAAAAAAAAAAGCACTGATTCACACTGTACCAACCACAGCACCCATGTGAATAAGCTCCAAGACCTTTTTCACACACAGAGCTTTACTTATAAACTCAATACAGTTTTATCTTTTATATGTATCAGGAATTTTGTAAATTTTGTTGTGTTTGTGTCCGCTAGTAAGGATTTTAGTACAATTTTTATAGAAAATATCAGTTTGACATTGTTTTTTTTATTTTTTTTTTGGAGGGGGAGGGGGTTGGGGACCCTGTCGGGTAGGCTGTATGGGGCACTATGATTTCTAACAGTGGCCCTGTTCTTATATCTGCTTGGATGTAACATGTTTCAACAACCCCTTAAAACTCACCTCTGCCTTATAAAAGAATAATGAACATTTAAGTTATAGACCCCCCAAAAAGATAATTTGTACAAAAAAAAAGGGTTATTTATCATAGATACATTTTGCTACAAAATAACAGGAAGGATTTTTTTGAGGATTTTTTGCCAAGTTATAGAACTTTTCACTTTCTCTTTTACTATCAGGGCCAGTTCACACCACATGCAGTCCAGTGCGTTTTTTTCTGCATCAAAAACGCATAGAAAGTAGGTTATATGGTTTTCAATGGCATAGTTCACACCAGTGCTTGCAGTTCCAGTGCGTTCCAGTTCTGGAAAAAAAAGTAGAACATGCTGCATTTTTCCTGCACTGGACTGTACTGGAACGCTGTAAAAAGCATCAAAAACTCACGGGAATGCACCAAAAATGCACTGGAATGCCTATGTTCTTCTTAAGGGCCAGTTCACACCATAGAAACGCAGTCCGGATGCATTCCAGGTGCTTTTCTACATGCGCGTTTTTGATGCGTTCCAGTGCGTTTCTGATGCATTTTTGTTGCTTTTTTGATGCAGTCCAGTGCTTTTTTTCCCCCCCACTTTTTTCTTAACCTTAAATAAGGACAAGCGTGTTGCAGTGCGTTTTTGGTGCATTTAGGTGCGTTCCGGTGCGTTCCAGTGCGTTCCAGTGCGTTTTACATCGTTCCAGTACAGTCCAGTGCAGAAAAAATGCAGCACGTTATACTTTTTTTTTCTGGAACTGGAACGCACTGGAACTGCAAGCACTGGTGTGAACTATGCCATTGAAAACCATATAACCTACTTTCCATGCGTTTTTGATGCAGGAAAAAAACGCACTGGACTGCATGCGGTGTGAACTGGCCCTCAATGTCTGTTTTTCTATCTCGGCAGCGTGGGGCATCATAGCCGACATGTGTAGCAGGCTCTGGAGGGGTGACCAGGATATTTGGAGTTAGTGCACCTTTTCATTTTTCGTGAAAAGGTAAACTTGCCCTTTAAGCAAAGCCTCCATATGTGAGAAAGATGTTGCTGCCCCCCGCTGAACACTTGAAAATGGCAGTTGCCTGGCTCTATGGCTGATTCTTAGTGTATGTAGGGCTGTATTCTGTATAAAAAGTCATTGGCAGGACTAATAAGCTCTGTCTTCCCATTAGTGCTGTTGTGTTTTTGCATTTGGATTATTCCTACAAGCAATCTATATCTTTAGCACACAAACAAGATAAAATATTAATCACTTTACAGCTATCTGTAGGGCAGTCCATTAAGGGGGGTGGAGGGCAGACAGGAAGGGGGCGTTGTTGGTATTGTTTCTTTGACAGATCTGTGATATCATCTTTTTTCTTTTCCCCTGGTGCACAGCTGGATGAAGGATGGATGGACGATGACAGAAATGATTTTCTGGATGATCTGCACATGGATATGCTGGAGGAACAGCACCACCAGGCAATGCAATTTACAGCCAGCATGCTTGAGCAGGTAATGCGATTCTGCACTGTACTCTGTCACCAGCTCTTGTCATATCTTGTAGCGCCATTCCCGCCTCCCATTAAATGGATTAAACTAACCAGCCAGTTTAATGAATATATGAGGTTAGGACTAGCAGCGGCTATTTGTCAGAGCATCACATAAAAGGCTTACAGGGGGAGAGGACCATATATTTTCATTGTTTTAGCTGGATGCTTTTAAGATAACTGGACTGACAGCTGGAGAGGAGATACGTTTGTAATGTTCAGAGATTAGAGGATAGAGATCCTAATACATACTGTCTAAGGATGAGCAAATTTGCTCGTGTTCAGCAGACCTGGCACGGAGCCCAAAAACCTCACACTTAGAGGCAAACCCGTTTGCTTTCTATGGGACTATAGTAATTTTTGGCCATTTTTAAGGCTAATAGACAAGCTATTGTTGAATAAAGGACACAAGCACTGAGCACTCTTATTGGGCACATATAACAATGGAAACATTTAAAAAAAAATGCCCTGTACTGCCAAAGTAACGGTCTGTACACCGCAGCCCCGGAGTGAGTATCCATCATAAAACTCACAACGACAAGTTCATTGGTCAACTCAGCCATGTAATCATGGTGTCCAATAAGAAGCACATATGAGGCATCTTCGGGTAAGGTGTCCCAGAAGGAAGAAGTGCCTCCCACTGGTCAGCATGAGCATGTGGCTGTGCTGACCAGTGAGCGCTGGGCTGTGTGTGTGTTGCAGTGTATGGATGCCTACAGCCAGAAGAATGTGCAGCAGGGTCTAAAAGGGTGACCAGGATATTTGGAGTTTACCTAGAGCAAAATCAAGGAAAAAAAAGAACATTTAGGGGGTCGAACCTCCCATTTGCTCATGTGGGACTTAAGAGCCCTTTCACATTGAGCCGTCGGCCGCGTTAGCGGTAAAACACAGCTAGTTTTAGCAGCGCCATTCGGTCGCTAGCTGGGCGCTTTTAACTCCGCTAGCAGCTGAAGAAAGGGTTAAATGCGCCCTAAAAGCACCACTGCCGAAGCGCTTTGCAGGTGCTTCTGCAGCGGTGCCTATTCATTTCAATGGGCAGGAGCGGTGGAGGGGCGTTATATATACACCGCTCCTCCACCGTCCCAAAGATACTGCTTGCAAGGTTTTTTTTAACCTACTGCCAGCGCACCGCTCCCGTGTGAAAGCACTTGGGCTTTCACACGGGGGCTGCAGGGGAGGCATTTTTCAGGCACTTTACAGGTGGTATTTTTAACCCCCTTATGCACCTGAAAAACGCCTCCAGTGTGAAGGGGGTTTTAAGCATGTGTATTTGTCTGAGGCAAAACATTAGACACTAATACAAAATCACTTTCACTTTATTACAAAAATGGATACAATTAATAAACAATAGGTCTTAACACGACCATTTAAACTTTAAAATGATCCCACTGGCACGTGGGGCACAGCATAATTATCAATAATTAGAGATTGATTGATGGAAATTTCTGGAGATCAGGTCCAATGCGTTTTGCATATTAGCTCTGCTTCCTCTGGGAACTTTTGATCTCCATCTAAAAAAATCATCATTATTTTAACAAAATAATTAATGGTACATAATTATAGCATAGTGTACATATCTCCAAACAAAACAAGTGGATATACCAAACAATAAAACCACAAACTGTAAGATTACATAATGATTATTCAGTTGCTGCAGTTCAGATATGGACACTCCGATAGAAGGTCAGAACCGCCCCAACCAACAAATATGCAGGGGGCAGAGTGCCGGACATTGGACCATTTAAGAAGGGAAATGAATTCCGTAATGTCCTATCGTAGTCACTAAAGTAGATAGCAAAAATAAAAATAATGTATTGGCATGCTAGGAGGGCATCCACAAATATATACCCACATATTGTAAACAAAAGAAAAGGCAGAAAAAAAGGAAATAAAGAAAAGAAAAAGCAAAGAACAAGAAGAGGAGAAAAAGGGGGGAGGGGCGGAGAAAAAGAGGGGGAAAAAAGGGGGGGTGAGAAGAGGGGCGCCCTCCTATCCTAGTAGGGCTACATACAGCAAACAAACAGAGAAACACTGAAATAAAACTCCCTCCAACAGCACATCACAACATACTAACCCCCCAAGGGGAAGAGCCATGCAGTCACACACACTCTTCAGATAGCCCCCAGAATAAACAAACCCATTCAAAAAGGTCCCCCACTACATTGATTATGCCAAGACACGTGAAAAGGTGAACTTCCCCATTGGGAGATTTATATGTACTTTAAGTGGAGGCTTGAGGTAATGTAATGTAGACTGCACAGTCTGTTTTTTGTTTTTTATATAATGCTTATAGAGTCTGTTGCTTTTTATGTAAATATACCTTCAATGTTTGTCCTTAATAAAATATTTGCTTTGCCATGTCTGAATTTCTAGAAAAAAATTGAAGAAGACGATGGAACCACAGACACCGCAACCATTTTGTCCAACCAGTTAGAGAAGGACAGTGGCGTTGGGCGCACAGACGAAAGCACCCGGAACGATGAAAGCTCAGAGCAGGAGAACATTGCCGATGATCACACCACATCATCAAACACACTGGAAAGTCAGAAGAAGCTCATGTACAGTCAAGACACTCTGGGCAGCGGAGATATGCAGTTCAGCAATGAGTCCTTTATATCTGCCGACTGTACAGATGCAGACTTCCTGGGCATCCCCATGGATGAGTGTGAGAGATTCCGAAAACTTCTCGAACTGAAGTGCCAGGTCCAAAGTGCCAACCAGCGGAGTCGATATTACCAAACCAGCACAATGGAGACCAACCCCAGTGACCAGGAGAGCGTGGACCGTGAACTGGAAATGCTGAATGAGGAGCTACACAGCATCGAGCTTGAGTGTTTGAACATAGTCCGCGCTCATAAGATGCAACAACTAAAGGAGCAGTACAGAGAATCCTGGATGCTGCACAACAGCGGCTTCCGTAATTACAACACTAGCATCGACGTGCGTCGGCACGAGCTTTCCGATATCACCGAGTTGCCAGAGAAGTCAGACAAGGACAGCTCAAGTGCCTACAACACTGGGGAAAGCTGCCGTAGCACCCCTTTGACTTTGGAAATTTCCCCCGACAACTCGCTGCGCAGGATGGCTGACGCTCTTAACAGCTGTCCAGAGGGAGCAGCCAGTAGCATTCCTTACAATGCATCACCGAAGAATGTACGATCAAGCGGAGAAAGCCGCGAGTCCAGCCCCGCCAGATATCTCCAAACAGCCAAGGACTCAGACACAAACAAGGCAGTGGAAGTCAGAGACAAAAAAGTTGCTGAACCTGGCAAAAGTCAAAGCTCCTCTGAAAAGCAGTCCAGTTCTTTTGCGCCACCTTTACGCCATTCACCTTACAAGCACGCCCACATCCCCGCCCATGCACAGCACTATCAGAGTTACATGCAGCTAATCCAGCAAAAATCAGCAGTCGAGTATGCTCAAAGCCAGATGAGCTTGGTCAGCATGTGTAAAGATCTTCAGAATGCCTCGGAGCCGAGGATGGAATGGAAAGTGAAAGTACGTAGTGACGGGACCCGCTACATCACAAAAAGACCAGTTCGAGATAAGTTGTTAAGAGAGAGAGCCATTAAGATCAAGGAAGAGAGGAGCGGAATGACGACAGATGATGACGCCATTAGCGAAATGAAAATGGGACGTTACTGGAGCAAGGAAGAACGCAAACAGCACATTAGGAAAGCCTCAGAACAGAGAAAACGGAAAGAGTTCATGATGCAGAGCAGATTGGATTGCTTAAAAGAGAAACAGACTACAGAGGATAACAAGGAGGTCAGCATCATCGACCTCAGCCACAAAAAGATGATGAAGAAACGCAATAAAAAGATTTTTGACAACTGGATGACAATTCAAGAACTGTTAACCCACGGCGCGAAATCTCCGGATGGAACGCGAGTGTACAACTCGCTACTCTCCGTCACAACTGTATAAAACTTAGAACTCCAAACTTTTCTTCTCTTCTTTTGTAAATATCAAACTACCGTTGCGGTAGAATTCCCCCGCCTCGTTAAATGTGGCAAATATTTTTTTTCTTTTTGTAAATATAAGATAATTACAGTCACTGTGTTTAATAGTTTTGGCTTTTTTACATACCTAATCTTACAACTCGGTGTCAAAATTGCACAAAACCTCACTGCTGCTTCTGAGACAATTACAGCTACTTGCAGCTAATGCCTTGAGTACCCAACATAGCAGAGGGATCTAAAATTGCCCAAATCCTCCAAGATTCAGTCGGTCTCCCAAGAAAGAGAAGGCAGACCATTTAGAAGATTTGCCCTTTCACCGATATGCCCAAAGTGAATAGAATCTTGGGGTTTGGTGTCTGGGCACTCCTCAGTCAATGGAAGTGGTCCTACAACAGCCACATACACTGATATATATACGGTCATCAGGTGAAACAAAAGCAATGTGAGCACTCCACTACATCAGGAAGCCTGTGTTCAAGTCAATGCTGTATAACAATGCAATCATTATACAGTTGTAATTTTTGTTGAAGGTTTCACAAGAGCCAATGCATTTTGGGGGTCTGCTTCCACTTCATCAGTGCTGTGAGTAAAAGTAACTTGTGGCCAAACCAGAAGGGATAATACTGAAATTGCAAATAAGGAACCTGAAAATGCCATACAGGATAGTGGTAAACAGAGCTCTCAGTGAGTCCTGATGTAGAGGATTCAGGGCCCCAAAATGTATTGGCTGTTCTGGAACCATCAGTAAACATTCCAACTTTATAAATATTGCCATTGTATAGAACAGGGGTCTCCAAACTTCCGAAGTAGAGGACCAGTTTAATGTCCTTCTGACTTCAGGGGGGCCAGACTGTGACCAGTGGGAGCAGAAAATGCCCCAGCATCAGTGGGTAAACAATTCCTCATCATAGGTTTGAATATGAGGATTAGTTCCCCATTGCTGGTATAAATGGGAAAAATAGTGCCCCATCAATGGTGTCAGCTGGTGGCGTAGTGCCTCAACGATGGTGTCAGTGGGAGGAATAGTGCCCCATCGATGGTGTCAGTTGGAGAAATGGAGTCTCATCAATGGTGTCAGTTGGTGGAATAGTGCCCCAAGGGCCAGATAAAGGCATGCCAAGGGCCACTACTGGTAAAAAAAAACATTATTGTGGACATAGGCATTACCCCTCCAGACAGAATGGAGTGCTCGTATTCCTTTTATTTCAGCCTATGCATACTGTATGTGTGTTGTCAAGCAAGCAGCTTACTATTTCTACTTGATACAGACTTATAGCCAACATTCAAAGACACCTCATGTCTCCTATATATATGGTCATCATACAGCCTTATTTTCCATTATATTCCCCAGTAACCAAAATGGATATTGGTTACGGTTTCTCAACCAGGGTTCCATGGCACCCTAGGGTTCCTCCAGAGGTTGCTTGGGGTTCCTTGAGCAGTGAGCAATTTCTGCCTCTCAGATAAGTTCCCAGTGATACCACAGAATTTTTTATCCAAATAATTCTTCCCAATGACCACACGTGTAAGGAGCATTCTTTCCACTGACCAGCTCACTGATGTATAATGAGTTGTAGATATAGAAATTAATAGCCGGGGTTCCCTAAGGCCAGAAAGTTATTTCAAGGGTTCCTCTGTGTTGAAAAGGTTGGGAAAGGCTGGTTTAAAGGGCTACTAAACCTTGGGTTTTGTTTTTTTAAATAACAAAAATGTCATACTTACCTCCACTGTGCAGTTTGTTTTGCACAGAGTGGCCCCAATCCTCCTCTTCTGGGGTCCCTCATCGGCGCTGGTAGCTCCGCCCCCGCATCCAGTGCCCACGTCGGAGAGGGAATCTCTTTTGGACACCCGTGCAGGCGTGCTCCCGAGTCCTGTGTCTGCGTCCATGTCATTGGATTTGATTGCAAGCAGCTGGGGCCAATGGCTGCGCTGCTATCAATCAGGACACGAGACACCAGCTAGAGCTTGCGTGCTTGTTCCCGGCCGGAGAAAGACAGGGTTCAGGTAAGTATAAAGGGGCTCTGGGGGGCTGGTACATGACAGGAGGTTTTTCACTTTAATGCATAGACTGCATTAAGGTGAAAAACCATGAGGGTTTACAACCCCTTTAACCATATAAATTAGCTGCCTATTTGATTAGGTAAAGCTGCCAAATTGTTCTAATCAAATTGGCCAATGTACCTATAATAGGCTTAATAAAAGGGCAGCTCCAGCTAGACTGTTTAACACAGTTTAAAAAAACACACAGAAGGGAAGTTTTGTGAAAAGAATTGTAAGTGATGCTGACTTATTGCTACTGCATCAGCTTCCTATTGGCTTTTATTGGTAACTAAACAGCAAGATGTTGACCTTTGCTTCAGGGAATACGTGGGCTACCATTGCATAAAAATGCTAGCTTACTGATCCAAGGGTGGCATGCAGATCAGGTTCTTCTTCCAAGTCTTAGAGAATAAGCATGAAAGCCAAGTGAGCTAGCATTTTTTTTAGAAGGGGGTCAACTGGCAGCCCCCGTGTTTCACTCTTGGCTCAGGTTTCCTTCCACGCCTGCTCCTGTAAGCCCACCTGTTTACACCCCCCCCCCCTCCCACCCATCAACTTAGCAGGCACTCCCAATGAAAGCCTGATTGAAGCATTCAGCTGACATGTGGCAGTTTAATAGTGACAGCTTTGAGGTGTGTACAGCAGCTGAAATAAGGATGAAAGGAAAAGGTAAGTGATTTAAAGGATGTGTTATAAATTTTTCTTGGAGCTGTTCTTCAGTAAGAGGATGCAGACAGCGGTGATGTACAGAGTGCACTAACCCTAAACAACAAATCAGATTTAAGTTTGTTGAAGATCACTGAAAGAGGAATTCAAATTGGTTTCTTTGCAAGGACATTGCTTTTTGCTTAATAAATATTTTAATTTCTTTCTCTTCCATTGAGGGACACAGAAAATCTATCATGCTTGGGGTTTACTACAACCTACGACTGGATACTGGCAAACAAAAAAACATAGGCCAGTCCAGAATAACCACTCCTACTACCAGCATGCCTCAGTTTTTGGCTATTGTCCTAGGTGGGTGAGCATCCTATTTTCAGGTCTGCTTTTGGAAGTCTGGCTTTTGGAGCATTACATCCGAACTTCTGTGGATTAGACATTGCAGGGATAACCTGGAAGTGGCCTAAATTTCACATAGGGAGCTTTCCAAACTCAGTGCTTGTCCTTTCTAAGAGGTCTCACTTTGTGAATAAGCCAGTTGGTTCAAGCACCTCAGTTGCATAGGTTGTGATGATCTGTGGAGGCTTCCCTGCTTATCTCTCACATGGATCTCCTGTGAGTATACATACATAGGACACTTTGGTTGAAGTTGTAGACTGGTACACAAGATCAGAAAATCGTATATGCAAAATAACGCTTTCGGCGTTTGATAATCTGATCGTTGGTACACAGCTTTCAAGAGCTGATCACAACAGTTCGTCTGAAATTATCCGAAGGGACAAACACCAAAAGTTTTCTCGTACGAAACCAGATCATACGATTTTCATTCAATCAGTACAGTTTTCGTTCAAAAATTGGATACAAATACAATGCAAAATGTGATGGGACGTCCGGCACCCAGCTTGGTTGCTTCCGCCAATATACAGTGTCCTCCAGTCTGGAACCAGGCATTATAGTTGAGCACCAAAAGACTAGACGGCATTAGTTTAGGTGCAAACTGGAACTGGCTTTAGAGAAAACTCACACAGCATATATAACACGCAAGATCAGGTAGAGCCTGCTCACATTACCCTAACAATGCAAACTATAAACAGGAATATAATAACATAGCTATGGAACATAAACATTAAGCTAACTGAACAGTAAGCTATTTAACATCTAGTCAAATAAACAAGCCTAGGTGCCCAGACTGTCCGGCAACAAGCCCACAACCATGGATACACAAAGTACATTACACATTATCATAAGCATAAACACATAAACATCCCACAATGGTTTGATAACAAGGTATAGTAGACACAATATTAATCACATCTCCAGGAGATGAGCAGACAGACAGATACAATAGGTGACTCAATTAACAATGGGAATGCACACCTAGGAGGCACACATTGGGAGAGGCATACTTAACAATAAACATATAACACCTTAATAAACAGACTATAGCAGGAGACCCTAGCATCAGGTTGCTTTGAGCTGATTTTATTAAAGTCTACTCTGAGTCGAGAAGCGGGGTTGAGGCAGTCAATGCTGGTTTGGGCATAGAGGCCCCAAATATGTATCTGGGTCATCCAGTTCCCAGAGTCTGTGTGTTTTTGGGAGACATGGGCTTGAATCCAAAGCAAGACCACTCCAAGGGTCCCCCAGGCACACACCTCCCAAGAATAGAGCCCCCTCAAAAGTCAGGGCCCATAGTCAGTAGGCAAGAGGCTACCCTGCAGTCCCCTCCAAAAGCCCCTGTCCTGGTTGGGTCTGTCACAGCAATACATTACATCACTTTTGTAGTCTAGGAAGGCTATTTCCTGCAGGATCTATCACTGGTTGTGGAAGGCATACTTCCCTTGGCCTCCACCCTAGGGTCTTCTCCGTGGAACAAATCCTCTTTCCTGCAGTTAGGTCTAGACAAGCATTTTATCTCTAAGCACCATCAATGGCCAGGTGTCTGTCCTTTCGATATTCTTTCAGACTAATGGCCCCTGACTTCTTGATTAAGACCTTTTGTACAAGGAGTTTCCCATGTAGATCCTCCTGTTTGTTGTACTATGACCCTATGGGATGTGAATCTGGTTCTATTTGCACTTTAGAAATTGCCATTAGAGTAATTTCTCTCTCTACTGTCGCCCACAAGGAAGTATTCCTTACAGCCATCACCTCTGTGGGTCAGTTGTTGGAACTGGTGGCCTATCCTGCAAAGAATCTTTTCTGGATTTGCAAAGAGACAAGATGGTATTGAGACCCTAGACTTTCTTCTTGCCTTGTGCTATTTCTGCCTTTAACCTCAACTCATACATTGCTTTCCTGTTCCTCTGTATGTCTCCAGTTCAACAAAAGGAGACTTCCCTCCAGATTTTGGATATGCTTCCAAATGTGAGAGTTATCGCTCAGTTACTGCTTCCTTTAGAAAGACTGATTCCCTTTAAATCCCAGATTTACCCCATAAGGGTGATCTGGAATCTCGTTCCACCATCTCTAGGTGGCTCAGGCAGACCATCATCCAGGATGATGGTCTCAAGGATCACGTTCTTTCTTTTTCTTGCCAAGGCACACTCTACTAGGCCTGTCGTCTTATTTGGGCTTTTTGGAATAAAGCAGCTGCTTCCCAGCTTTGCAAGGCTGTCTCACCTGGTTCTTCTCATTCTCACAAGTGGATGTTGCGGTTTCATCTGATACCATTTGGGGCATAAGGCTC
Source organism: Lithobates clamitans (assembly GCA_037952925.1). Taxonomy (NCBI): domain Eukaryota; kingdom Metazoa; phylum Chordata; class Amphibia; order Anura; family Ranidae; genus Lithobates; species Lithobates clamitans. The sequence goes on along the minus strand of JBBGZY010001813.1, from coordinate 67,120 downwards.
TTTGTTGGACTTCTTTTGAAATGTCCTGAAGGTGAATGACATCCTGTGTCCCTCAATAGATGCGTTAGAATCAATTATTTTTGTACTCACGTAATCTACTTTTGTTGAAGTCAATTGAGGCATACAGATCCCACCCTTCTGTGTTTATAGTCATGCTCTCTAGACTGCATTGGTACAAACTGAGGCATGCTGGTAGTAGGAATGGGTTAGGCCTACAGTTTTTTTGTTTGCCTCCCATAGGCAGCTGTAAAACCTGAAGATGAAAGACTTCCTAAGTCCATCAATGGACTCCCATGTAAAGGATTTTACAGTGAGTACAAAAATCTTTCTCTCTCCTTCTGGTATAGACGTTTTGCAGTATACAATTTATATGTCCGCCATTCTCTACAGTTATTTAATGTGATTGCCAAATAGTTCTTTATTACACATGTAATAACTTTTAGTCTTCACTCATAAATAAACACAAGCTTTCTTGCCTAAAAACACAGAAGCAACTGCCAATATAAAAAATATATTTTATTAAACTGTATTTTGTGATATTACTTTGCTGTTGTGTTTTTATATAATCTGCCTTTCTATTTATCATTATCTACAATAACAGGATACCATGATGAAAGCCAGCAGTCTACAGAAAAAGCCAATTATGTATCAGATCTTATATAATAATACTGTTTTTTACAATGTTTTTGATATGTTCAGAATGATATTTAAGGGGGTTGTGAGAGGTCAAATGCAGTTTTAATTTGTGAATTTATCTGACAGCAAATACCAGGAGCCCCTATGGAATATAGGAGTCCTGGCAAAAAAAAATTGATTTTTAACTGTTTTTTTTACACAGCAAATTATGCATTTTTGCTGAAGTAAGTGTCACAGAGTCAAACTCAGAATGAACAAGCTGCTTGCTGTTTTCTTCTGTCTTATATACTTCTCTCCATGGACTCCCATATCTTCCTACAGCCTTCTCTTCCCTGTGATTGTGTTACATTTGTATCATTGCCTGTGGCAAGGCAAGCAGTATGCGAGTCCAGAGTCTTGATAGTTGTGGAGAGCAATGTAAACAGTATGGGTACTAATCTCTGCTCATAATATTAACACCTCCACGATCTCCTGGAGTGCTTTTTATTTTTTTTGCCTACACAACTCCTTTAAAGGGTATTTAATGCTCCATTCTGACTTATCGGCAAGGAAAGGTCACTTCAGTTAAAAAGGAAATGTGTAATTTTCTTTCGTTATTTGTTTGTACTGAAATAATGACATTTCATGAAATAGCAAGATGGTTGCAAACATGGCAAATGAGAGAAAATAAATTATTGTTTTGTATGCACAAAAAGGTGGGACTGTGTTGCTTTGCTTTTTTCGCAAATTAAAGGGACACTGTATATTACTGATGTCAATTTTAATAAATTCTTCACATGCACCATGCTCACTGAATCAGTAGCAATCTACTTTTCCTTGCTAGTTCAGTAAATATCTGGAGGTAGTATAGTAAAAACTGGAGGAAGAATACACTGCACACTGGATAATTAAAATAGCTATAAACTATTATAAAAATAAAATATATAAAATATAAATATATCGTTAATACGATTTTAAATATATATAAAACAATATAGGATTATTATAAATTAATACAAAATGGGGACTTGCTCATGAGGGTATCTGCAGGTCAAAAGCCTCACCACAAACATCAAGTATTTCACTCACTTTGAAGTCCGATAAAGGGGGAACACCCCAAAATACGTCAGTGGAGGAGCCCCTCTTTCTAAAGATGACCCACCATGTCCCTTTAATGGTGGTGAATTAATTCTGGGCAAGTTGGTATCTTACCCTGTCCAGTTTCTGTCCTAGCCAATTGACATCCTCTTTTTGGACCTCCTGCTGGCATCTCTGAGGGTTAGTTTGGCGATCTTGTGAAGGACTTGGTGTTTATGGTGAGGCTTTTAGCCTCCAGATACACTCTTGAACATGTCTCCCTTTTGTGATTGTTTGTTATTAATGTTTTTTTTATTAAAAATGTGTTTATCTGGACTATCCAACGTGCTCTTTTTTTCTCTGCTACTTCCAATTTTTTTTAAACTAGTTTATGTAATGGAGTTTACATTATATTCATAGATAAATATGCCAAAACTCCAGGAGATTTGGGAGAAGAAGGTATTAAAGTGGACCTGTTATTTTAATAAGCTCCCCTTCTCCCCAGCCCTGCCTGACTGTAGGAAGCACTCGTCATCCCTTAGGCTTATATCAAGCGATTCTGTCACTGGCAACAATTTGCCGGTGACAGAATTGCTAACACACCACTTAGCTTTATTTAAAGATTTGATTCCTCACTAGTGGGACCCGTGAGATGATGTTCTCTCTCTGCTCACTAGTGAACCTCCTTCAGCCAACATGGGAGCAATTTGGGGCAGTGGTTTCTCTGGATGTGTAGCCGAAGAATTACTCATATAACATGGCCCTTGGGGCCCATTCAGGTGGATGGATGGGAGAGGGGGGCAGTATAAGCAGGCAGTTCAGCTACGATTTTACTGCCACCCTCCACCCCCGACCACCCACCTAAACACAGCAATGCAGCTGTTCAGGACCTCAGCAAAAATTTAATGGCATGTTGCATTCGGCCAAATTCGATTTGGCCGAATCTCTATCTATATCTATGCCGGCTTAACTTATGTGCCTGTTGAACTGCACCATCATATTTAGACACCCGGAAGAACTGATGTAACAGAAAAGTGACAGCAATATAGTGAGAGGTCAGGAAGGTATTTTATAGTCTCACCTACACAAATCATACCATGGTAGGGTTCAGTGCTATAAAGTGATGAAAAAAAAGAAAAAAAAAGTTGAGACTTGAATTGTTCCTGTGAAAGCTAACAGTATCAGTCACTGCTTTTATACCTGGACCCTTCTCAAAGTGCCAATACACATAAAGCCCCATGCACAATGGACGTTAAGGCATAAGGTCTTGGCATTTAGCCGCAGGCAGAGTGCAGAGGTGTACCATCCAGATATGCTACCAGAAGCCTAGTAACTTCTATGCAGAAGTTGTGGCTGGACGGTGCTGGGTGTAGCACTCAGCGATACTTCTATTTAGGGCAGTATGCACCCAGGGACAAATGCTCAGTATGCAGGCTGCTTGTGTTTTAGGTGTTCTTACGCGGGCGCATACTGCTCTAAACGTAGATACTGCTAGGTGCACCGCCCAGACCTGTCCAGATACAGCAGCTGTCAGATCCTGAGTTTGACAGGCTGCTGGCCGTGGGGCTGGACGAGGCACCATTGCCCTCCACCCATGGGTAAACACCAGAACTCCATGCACCAGGGCTAAAGTCACATCAAAAAGGTACTTACAAATAAATGTTACATTGATGCAAAATGTGCATATTCTAAAAATGCGCTTTGAATCTTCTATAATGACTCTAGCTTGAAATGATTTTAATAGCTGGAATCCATGTATGTGTATCTCACCTGGAGAAGAATGTTCGTAACCTCAATTTTCCTGCCACTAAAAGTGTAGATACTACACTCTTCTCCCGATCCTGCGGGGAAGATTTCCCTTCCATTTTAATAACTTAAATAATGGCAGACACAATGTGAAACAATAACGGAAGAAATGCGTTTACACTGCCAGTTCATTAAACAATTATGTATTCTTCCCCTCCAGTGTATAGTTGTCTTAATGGATCTTCTACATGGTTCTGCAATGTGGTTTGCATGAAATTCGTGTAATTCACTGTGAAAGTATTATTCCACCCACTCAGCTGTTCTTTCAGGAACACCCGTGTAGAACATTTAAAGCTGAGCTACAAGCACGTGGCAGATACATAGTTTTAATATCTATTTTAGAACAGTTTTGTTATCTTGTTCAGCTGGTATTGTGATCCAGACAGCACTGCTACTGTAGATCATGGACCTCTCTTCAGACTAAATTGCAGTTAAAGCGGAAGTAAACCCATCTATAAAACCCTTTCATTTCCGGCATGTGCCGGAAATGTAACACTCCCATTGGTTGTGCTCTCAACCAAACTGTCAAACCATCCAACGGCTGGTGTCTTAACTGATCACATGTGGAGCATCATGGCAGTTTTAGATTAAACAGAGGCAAAGATGGCAGCTTCCTTGGCTCAAAACGATAGGAGGGTTTACCTACACTTTAAGCAATGCAGCATGATTTAAGATTTGTCACCAGTCTCTGATTGGACAATGCAGGAGCAGCATTACACTGCTGAAGTCATTCTTCTGTTCTCCTCTCGTGTAAGCTTTTTTAGATATTGGGGAAGAGCATTGATAGCCAGAAGGAAGCACCCTTCCGAACCAGCAAATGTGTGACCAATTATGAAGGGAGTCAACTATTCTGGCGCACACATGCTTGAGTTGCCCTCAACGGTGCCTGCTGGCTTCATATTTAGAAGAGTTCTTTGTTCTGGCTAAAGGACAAGAAAGGGCTTTAACCACAAATTACACCGTAGTTCAGTCTGTGGAAAATATACACACTGCCATAATAAATTAAAAATCAGAGCAAAACGTGAAATTGCAATCCTGACCTAATTACTACCCTCCTGTGTCATAGCTTCTGAGAACCAGTGATCAGGTTAACATCACTAGCAAAGTCACATGATTGACTTGCAATGGTTCCCCAAAGCATTATTAAACAATACTGTCTTACCTGGTACCCCTTTCCCTGGACCCTGAAGTCTTCTGCTGCTCCTCAGTGATTCTCCCCTGCGCTGGGACCTACGGGGAGTCTTTGGTGGGAATTAACACTGGCAAATCCCAACAGAGGTATCTTGTCTTATAGTCCAGTGGAGAATCTCTTGGTGGAGGGGGGACAATGCTGGTAAAGATTTGGCAGCCTATTTTGAGCATATTCACTCATCTAAAGGAAGTGCAGCTATAAGATGTATTCTGGTATACCTAGCAGCCTACAGATGGGGATAGCCGTATTGGGTTTGGAGTGTGTAATGTGTGACCATATCTACCTAAAAATATAAAAATACTAGTTATGGACTCAACCAGACATGCACATGGTTTGTATATATACAACAATCCTGATTGGCTATCAGGATTGTTGTACAGTGCCTTGAAAAAGTATTCATGCCCCTTGACATTTTCCACATTTTGTCAAGTTATAACCAAAAATGTAAATGTACTGTATGCAAATGTATTTTATTGGGATTTTATGTGATTGACCTTCACATAATTGTGAAGTGGAAGGAAATGATACATTTTTTTCCAAATCTTTTACAAATAAATATGTGAAAAGTGTGGGGTACATTTGTATTCAGCCCCCCTGAGTCAATACTTTGTAGAACCAACTTTCACTGCAATTACAGCTACAAGTCTTTTTGGGGATGTCTCTACCAGCTTTGCACATCTAGAGAGACATTTTTGCCCATTCTTCTTTGCAAACTAGCTCAAGCTCTGTCAGATTGGATGGAGAGCGTCTGTGAACAGCAATTTTCAAGTCTTGCCACAGATTCTCAATAGGATTTAGGTCTGGACTTTGACTGGGCCATTCTAACACATGAATATGCTTTGATCTAAACCATTCCATTGTAGCTCTGGCTGTATTTTTGAGGTCGTTGTCCTGCTAGAAGGTGAACCTCTGCCCCAGTCTCAAGTCTTTTGCAGACTCTAATAGGTTTTCTTCTAAGATTGCCCTGTATTTGGCTCCACCCATCTTTCATCAACTCTGACCAACTTTCCTGGCCCTGCTAAAGAAAAGCAGCCCCACAACACGATGCTGCCACCACCATGTTTCACGGTGGGGATGGTGTGTTCAGGGTGATGTGCAGTGTTAGTTTTCCACCACACATAGCGGTTTGCTTTCAGGCCAAATAGTTAAATTTTGGTCTTATCTGACCAGAGAACCTTCTTCCACATGTTTGCTGTGTCCCCCCACATGGCTTCTCGCAAGCTGCAAACGGGACTTCTTTTGGCTTTCTTCTTGCCAATCTTCCATAAAGGCCAGATTTGTGGAGAGCACGATTAATAGTTGTTCTGTGGACAGATTCTCCCACCTGACCTGTGGATCTCTGCAGCTCCTCCAGCATTACAATGGATCTCTTGGCTGCTTCTCTGATGAATGCTCTCCTTGCCCGGCCTGTCAGTTTAGGTGGACAGCCATGTGTTGGTAGGTTTGCAGTTGTGCCATACTCTTTCCATTTTCGGATGATGGATTGAACAGTGCTCTGTGATTTGTTCAAAGCTTGGGATTTTCTTTTATAACCTAACCCTGCTTTAACTTCTCCACAACTTTATCCCAGACCTCTCTGGTGTGTTCATTGGCCTTCATGATGCTGTTTGTTCACTAAGATTCTCTAACAAACCTCTGAGGGCTCCCCAGAACAGCAGTATTTATACTGAGATTAAATTACACACGGGTAGACTCTATTTATTAATTATTTGACTTCTCAAGGCAATTGGTTCCACCAGATTTTAGTTAGAGGTATCAGAGTAAAGGGGGCTGAATACAAATGCATGGCACACTTTTCAGATATTTATTTGTAAAAAAAAAAAAAATTGAAAACCATTTATCATTTTCCTTCCACTTCACAATTATGTGTCACTTTGTGTTGGTCTATCACATAAAATCCCAATAAAATACATTTACATTTTTGGTTGTAACATGATAAAATGTGGAAAATTGAAAGGAGTATGAGAACTTTTCAAGGCACTGTATATATATATATGGAAAACAGAAACACAAAAACAACAGTTTATAAGCTAAAACAACTAAAAAACCTGACCCAAACTATTATAGTTCAAGTAAACCTAACTCCTAATCCAAATATTATAATGAAAGAACATTACTGCAACAAAATGAATGCTTTGTTAAAAAATCTAATGCACGGTACATCATTTTCAATGCCAAAAATCCACAAATGCCCAAAAATGTGCAACAAAACTGCACGCAAATGACAGCAGCAACATTTCATAATCCATAACAGGATATATTCTGAATCATTCGAAGTCAAAGGCTTTGAATATTTACATTACTCAGTGAGTGTTTCCTTCAAAAATGAACCTTTGTTTAAAATCTGGATTGGGATGATGTAACGGATCTTTGTAGAACAAACAATAGCGGTGACTCGGGGCCAAGCATAACTGGATTTGTAGTTGGTAAATGAAAACACAGAGTCCTGCACATTAGCGATCCTAAATAAGATGAAGCAGAGCTGCGTGTCCTCCGAGGAATTGTGGCTGAACGGCTAATTGTGTTTAAAAAGTGAAAGAATGCAAATTAGCATAATATAATTATGTTCTTGTGGCCTTTAGAAGTGGTTACCAGATACTTGTTAGTAGAATTACACAAATGCCTGCAAGCGGATAAATGTAAACTTGTGCGTCTGACTTCTCCACTAATGCCTGACTGGAGATGAAGGAGGAGGCTCAGCCATTGAACACTGAAGATTAGCTATGTATAGTATCTCACAAAAGTGAGTACACCCCTCACATTTTTGTAAATATTTTATTTTATTATATCTTTTCATGTGACAACACTGAAGAAATTACACTTTGCTACAATGTAAAGTAGTGAGTGTACAGCTTGTATAACAGTGTAAATTTGCTCTGCCCTCAAAATAACTCAACACACAGCCATTAATGTCTAAACCGCTGGCAACAAAAGTGAGTACACCCCTAAGTGAAAATGTCCAAATTGGGACCCAAAGTTTCAATATTTTGTGTGGCCACCATTATTTTCCAGCACTGCCTTAACCCTCTTGGGCATGGAGTTCACCAGAGCTTCACAGGTTGTCACTGGAGTCCTCTTCCACTCCTCCATGGCGACATCACGGAGCTGGTGGATGTTAGAGACCTTGTGCTCTTCCACCTTCCATTCCCCACAGATGCTCAATAGGGTTTAGGTCTGGAGACATACTTGGCCAGTCCATTACCTTTACCCTCAGCTTCTTTAGCAAGGCAGTGGTCGTCTTGTAGGTGTGTTTGGGGTCGTTATCATGTTGGAATACTGCCCTGTGGCCCAGTCTCCGAAGGAAGGGGATCATGCTCTGCTTCAGTATGTCACAGTACATGTTGGCATTCATGGTTCCCTCAATGAACTGTAGCTCCCCTGTGCCGGCAGCACTCATGCAGCCCCAGACCATGACACTCCCACCACCATGCTTGACTGTAGGCAAGACACACTTGTCTTTGTACTCCTCACCTGGTTGCTGCCACACACGCTTCACACCATCTGAACCAAATAAGTTTATCTTGGTCTTATCAGACCACAGGACATGGTTCCAGTAATCCATGTCCTTAGTCTGCTTGTCTTCAGTAAACTGTTTGTGGGCTTTCTTGTGCATCATCTTTAGAAGAGTCTTCCTTCTGGGAAGACAGCCATGCGGACCAATTTGGTGCAGCGTGTGGCGTATGGTCTGAGCACTGACAGCCTGACCCCCCACCCCTTCAACCTCTGCAGCAATGCTGGCAGCACTCATATGTCTATTTCCCAAAGACGACCTCTGGATATGACGCTGAGCACGTGCACTCAAATCCTTTGATCGACCATGGCGAGGCCTGTTCTGAGTGGAACCTGTCCTGTTAAACCGCTGTATGGTCTTGGCCACCATGCTGCAGCTCAGTTTCAGGATCTTGGCAATCTTCTTATAGCCTATGCCAACTTTATGTAGAGCAACAGTTCATTTTTTCAGATCGTCAGAGTTCTTTGCCATGAGGTGCCATGCTGAACTTCCAGTGACCGGTATGAGAGAGTGCGAGCGATAACACCAAATTTAACACACCTGCTCCCCATTCACACCTGAGGCCTTGTAACACTAACGAGTCACATGACACTGAGGAGGGAAAATTGCTAATTTGTCCCATTTTTGACATTTTCGCTTAGGGGTGTACTCACTTTTGTTGCCAGTTTAGACATTAATGGCTGTGTGTTGAGTTATTTTGAGGGGACAGCAAATTTACAATGTTATACAAGCTGTACACTCACTACTTTACATTGTAGCAAAGTGTCATTTCTTCAGTGTTGTCACATGAAAAGATATAATAAAATATTTACAAAAATGTGAGGGGTGTACTCACTTTTGTGAGATACTGTATGTTCAAAAAAAAAGACATATGTCCATCGTGTTCCTCTGCTTGTATCCCCAGAAACCACAACTAATCCAAAGGAAGGAAAATTAGATCAGCCTTCCTCAACTTTTTTACCCCTATGGAACCATTGAAAAAATTTTCATTTTCTTGAGGAACCCAGCTAAAAAGCCAATCAAAATGGCGGTGTCTTCTAATATTAGTGGTCAGTGTAGAAGTAGATAGGAGATCAGTCTGCCATCGATCACTACTCAAGGAACCCCAAGAAGAACCCTTAGGTTCTATGGAACCCTGTTAGAAAAAAAGCCAAGGAAAAACCCAAGGAAACTCCAAGCTCACTTACTGACCAGCCCATGGACAACCAAATTAACCTGTCTAACAGTATGCGTTAAAAACAGGGGTTTAGTCTGCACACATTTGCAAATACATGCGTAAGCTACAGGCCTCGCCAAGGCACCCTGGTATCTGTAGTCCTATCACTAGCTTATGAGTGACTCCACAATGGAAGCACATGCATTCTGATGGATAGATGGAGGGCAGATGGACTGAAGGGAGCCCACCCCTTCTTAAAGTTACGGGACACACTGAACACTCAGCACATAGCACAATGGCTGCAAAGGTGTCAGTGCGTTGGCTTGCCAATATAACAATAATACCAGTACTAAAAAGGAAGCCACTGCCCCCACCTAACTGGCCATCGCAGCAAGTTGCATTGGAAGGCAACATATGTTAGAAAAAATAGGTGGGGGCAGTGGCTTCCTTTTTTGTATTTTTTTTCTATGGAACCCTGGTTAAGAAACAATGATCTACTGTATATAAGTGGTCTCCAAACTTTAGCCCGGGGGCCAGATGTGGTCCTTTGCTTGCCTTTATCTAGCCCTTTGAGCACCATTCCATCCACTGAATCCAACAACAGGGCATTATTCTGATCAATGATGGGGCACTATTCCTTCCACTGATACCAACGATGAGGCACTAATCCTTCCACTGGTACCAGTGATGGGACACTAATCCTTCCATTGGGACCAATGATGGGGCACTATTCCTCACACTGATACCAATGATGGGACACTATTCCTTCCACTGATACCAATGATGGGGCACTATTCCTTCCACTGATACCAATGATGGGGTACTGTTCCTCCCACTGATACCAACAATGGGCAGGCACTATTCCTTCCACTGGTACCAGTGATGGGACACTATTCCTCCCACTGATACCAATGATGGGGCACTATTCCATCCACTGATACCAATGATGGGGTACTATTCCTCCCACTGATACCAACGATGGGCACCATTCCTTCCACTGGTACCAGTGATGGGACACTAATCCTTCCACTGGGACCAATGATGATGCACTATTCCTCCCACTAATACCAATGATGGGGCACTATTCCTCCCACTGATACCAATGACGGGGCACTATTCCTCCCACTGATACCAATGATGGGGCACTATTCCTTCCACTAATACCAACGATGGGGCACTAGTCCTCCCACTGACACCAATGATGAGGCGCTATTCCTTCCACTGATACCAATGATGGGGCACTATTCCTTCCACTGATACCAATGATGAGGCACTATTCCTTCCACTGATACCAATGATGAGGCACTATTCCTCCCACTGATACCAATGATGGGGCACTATTCCTTCCACTAATACCAACGATGGGGCACTAGTCCTCCCACTGACACCAATGATGAGGCGCTATTCCTTCCACTGATACCAATGATGGGGCACTATTCCTTCCACTGATACCAATGATGAGGCACTATTCCTTCCACTGATACCAATGATGAGGCACTATTCCTCCCACTGATACCAATAATGGGACACTCTTCCTTCCACTGATACCAATGATGGGGCACTATTCCTTCCTCTGATACCAACAACACAGCACTATTCCTTCCATAATACCAAAGATGAGGCATTTACTACTCCCACAGCCACAGAACAATAAACTGGCGCATTGCTTAGTAAATTTGGAGATCCCTGATCTATATGATAGAATAACTAAATCCTAACCTAATCTCTGTCTATCCTGTAGCAGGCGGTTCCTTGATAGTTTGTGGTGTTTTATTTTTTAATTACTCATTATTTACCTGTTTAACTTTAGAAGTCCAATTCAGTGCCTGTCCAATGCACTCCCCTCAGCTTTTACTGGGTATATGGAAGGCTTTACAAACACTTTAAGACCCAAGGTTTGAAAACTATCAGGATCACCGGTAAAAGACAAATGTTTTAAAACAATTATGGGGAAAATAATGACACCACTGGAACAAGTGTATGAGGAAATAATGAAGAAACTCCTGCACTTTCAGAAATACCTATGCTAAGGGGCACTGCTGCAACACCTAAATGGCTGATCCAAACAGACAAAAGTGATGTGAATAAAGTAAGTGGTGATTGCGCTGTGATAAGAGGGGAAGGAAGGAGGAGGGAGGGGAAGGGGCTAGCTCAAATGTATAGAGAGGTGAATGAAAAATGAAAAAATTATACAAAATATAGAGGTATAATGAGCATGAGGGCTAGTATCATACTAGCACATAAAAAATATAATGTAAATACTGAAACAGAAGAAAAGAAAAATCTCAGTGCAAAAGGGCTAGTACCATACTAGCACATATGTGGTAACTCAGCAAATACTTATCAAAAGAAAAATCTCAGTGCAAAAGGGCTAGTATCATACTAGCACATATGTGGTAACTCAGCAAATACTTAATGGTGACTCCAAGTAAATAAATAAATGGTGAACAGTCCCACCGCCTTGTAGTACAAAGTGCTCAAACAATGAGTCATCAGTTCCAAAAGGCAAAATGGAAAAATTATACAAAATATAAAAGTATAATGAAATGTAATAAAGTGCAGTCTCATGAGCACTAAATCTGAATAAACTGAAGAAACAAAATAGCCTAAAACGTATACAAAGCTAATAAATGAGTGACAAATACAGTGTGGGTACAAAAAAAAATTGAACAAAATAAAAATACATAAATCAAACAAAGTCCATGTGCATGAGGGCTAGTATCATACTAGCACATAAAAAAATGTAAATACTGAAACAAAAGAAAAAAAATCTCAGTGCAAAAGGGCTAGTATCATACTAGCACATATGTGGTAACTCAGCAAATACTTATTAGTGACTCCAAGTAAATAACTAAATGGTGAACAGTCCCACCACCTTGTAGTACAAAGTGCTCAAACAATGAGTCATCAGTTCCAAAAAGACAAGTCCACAAGCCACAGGGAAGGGAAAAAAGGTCTTCAGTGGGGACACCTCTGTACTCGCAAGCAGCTCACCTTACTGTTGCAAGACAACAGCTTGTAATCCAGTAACAAATCACCAGCAGGCAAGGGTCCCATCCAGTAGTTCAGGCGATTCGGGTGGTGGGTGTGCAAGATGGTATATAAAAAACATAAGCAGACAGTATATAGTATAACTCCGTGGCGGCCAAAGTGGGAAAAGGGACAGGACACAGAAGGGGGATGCACTCACTTTTGTAAAATGAGTATGGGCGTCAAAGTTCGTATAACTCAAAAGGGTGTCTTCAAAATGTCCCCGTTTCCTCAATGCTCGTCACAATGGGATGCATATATGTGGAGTATTGGAAGAGAGTGCACATAGCGTGATCCCGTATATAAATCAGTTTATTAGGTTAAAAACAACATGGTACACTTACATTTAGCAGAAGGCTATAGTAAAAAACATCCACGAGCGCCAAGCTCGTATCCTATCATCAGTCTGTGACAGTTCCCGTGCTCCAATCCTGACGCGTATCGTCACGTCACGTGACTTCCTCTGATGAAGTCACATGACGTGACGATACGCGTCAGGATTGGAGCTCGTGGATGTTTTTTACTATAGCCTTCTGCTAAATGTAAGTGTACCATGTTGTTTTTAACCTAATAAACTGATTTATATACGGGATCACGCTATGTGCACTCTCTTCCAATACTCCACATATATGCATCCCATTGTGACGAGCATTGAGGAAATGGGGACGTTTTGAAGACACCCTTTTGAGGTATACGAACTCGGTGTTTGTTGGATTGACGCCCACACTCATTTTACAAAAGTGAGTGCATCCCCCTTCTGTGTCCTGTCCTTTTTTTTCACTTTGGCCGCCACGGAGTTATACTATATGCTGTCTGCTTATGTTTTTTATATACCATCCTGCACACCCACCACCCGAATCGCCTGAACTACTGGATGGGACCCTTGCCTGCTGGTGATTTGTTACTGGATTACAAGCTGTTGTCTTGCAGCAGTAAGTTGAGCTGCTTGCGAATACAGAGGTGTCCCCACTGAAGACCTTTTTTCCCTTCCCTGTGGCTTGTGGACTTGCCTTTTTGGAAATGATGACTCATTGTTTGAGCACTTTGTACTACAAGGCGGTGGGACTGTTCACCATTTATTTATTTACTTGGAGTCACCATTAAGTATTTTCTGAGTTACCACATATGTGCTAGTATGGTACTAGCCCTTTTGCACTGAGATTTTTCTTTTCTTCTGTTTCAGTATTTACATTATATTTTTTATGTGCTAGTATGATACTAGCCCTCATGCTCATTATACCTTTATATTTTGTATAATTTTTTCATTTTTCATTCACCTCTCTATACATTTGAGCTAGCCCCTTCCCCTCCCTCCTCCTTCCTTCCCCTTTTATCACAGCGCAATCACCACTTACTTTATTCACAAGTGTATGAAGAAGTAGTATGATGTATAGCAGTCTTCACTCATACCTCCACCCTGTCTAGCGTGTTTTGAGCCTTTTGACACTTTCTGGTATCATCAAAACCTTCCTGCTCATCGGCGCCTCTTGAACATTTCATTTGGTCAGTGAGGAGGCCACTCCCTAATGATGGGCTATCAGGAATGTATGAATTAGGAGGCCATGGCAAACTTCAACACCGCTAGGAAATGTCAGAACATTGCCCAATCGCAACAGCACAGCATTCTGTTGGACTTGGGGGACTGAAAGCTGTTGCAGGTACTTTATATCTGTCAACAGATATTTTTTTTGCTTTTAAATTCAGTCAATTTTCTGAGGAATAATTCCTTCCTGACCTCCGGATATCAACGTTCTACTATAGGCTCAATTCACTGAGTTTTAACTCTAGTTTTTCACCAGGACGGCTATGAGCTAAAATTAGAGATGGCGCCCCCAACCCAGAAATGCCGGATCACGTACAGTATATTTATAGCAAAGTATATGTGCATGGGGCAGTCCACAAGTGATTAAAAACATCAACTGTCAGCATGTGAGTTTGTATGAAACATTTGCAGGATGGCGATTGCCGACTGGTATGGCAGGTAATACATGTTGTTGCAGGAATATATATACATACATGTTACTGCCTTGTTTTGTTAATCCTGCTGGGTTGTGGATGCAATAAACAGATTAGAGGCTCCCTAATCTTTCTGAAATACCCAGGAGAACCTGTAATAACATAAACAGGATTATTTCCCTGAACTGGTCCCTGACTCCAGCCAAGAGCTTAAAAAGCAAGCAGATGCGCTGTGTGATTAGTGAATTGTCTTGCAGTTCCCTTGTGTATGCAGAAATGCCTTCCTTACAAGAACGCCAGAAATAGCCGCAATTTATTACACAGTGTAATATAATGAACTCATTTGATTGCCTGGAATCCATGGACTACATATCAAGACCATAGGGGCACTCTAAATGTTACCACGAAGGGTTCATGGAATACAAAAGTGCCAGAAAATATTACACTTTTGATATATGGAATATGTTATTCTCTAAATGATGACATAAGGAGATGTAGGACAAAAGAAATGTGTAGCAGTTTTACAGGGATTGTCTTTATTACAAAAACAACAAAAACAGGCATTTAATTTTTTATTTTTTTTACTTAGGTAAACATGAAATATTGTATAGATAAGGAAAATGCTTCTTCTTCCTATTTTATGCATTCAGATTCCACAGGGTTAAAGGCTGCAGCCGATGACCGCTTTATATGCACCAAACACGCTTTTCAAGTCATCAACTATATTATTATTATTTATATTCCTTTGACCCAGCAGGTTGAAGCTTTAACATTTTTCCTTAAAAAGGAACTGCAGTCTGCTCACATAATTTGTAATAAAAAACATCTTTGTCATTCTGAAGCTTCCCTCCAACCACTTTACATATTATTTTATATATACTGTGATTCTGTACTTGCCGAATATGCTGCAGAAATCTCTCTCCACTAAGTCTGGCTGCATCCATTTTAACTGTGGGCAGCTGAAGCTGCTGCCTGTTCACTTCTTGGATTTACACAGACACACAGAGGCACACCTCCAGCTCTGCAGCCCTGCAGCTCTCATTGGCCCTCTTATGACTCATCCCCCCTCCCTTCCTGGCAAACTCTCATGAGAGTGAGAGAGAGCTGTGCATGATGTCATAAGCCTAGGCTAATGACCAGACAAGAACCAGAAAGTGGGCTGTATAAGGTATTCACAGGCAGAAAAATAATGTTTTACAATCCAAAGTTAAAACAAGGGCAGAAAGATTTAATAGATGGAAAGATGAAAAAATGACTGAAGTTCCACTTTAAGTCCAGCTTCTTCTTACCTATCCTGTGCTTTACAGAGCTCATCAAATGATACTTAAATTAGAACTAAACACCATAATACCATAGCTTTAACAGTCTGACGTTCATCGTAGGGTTGCCACCTCATCCCTTTAAACCTGAAGACATATGAGTTACACAGGTTCTGAGGCTAATTTAATGCAGATAAGGCACCAAGTGAGTTTAATTACCACCTGAATTAGCCTCAGAACCTGTGTAACTCATATGTCTTCAGTTTTAAAGGGATGAGGTGGCAGCCCTACATCCACGTGGTCCCTAGCCAGCAAGTAAGCAGGTGCTTCCAAGAGGGTTCTAAAGTGTTTAAAGTTTTCTGTTGCTGTGAATATGCTCTGAGCTTAACCAAGTCAACTATTTTGCAAATATTTAATTGTTGCGTTGTGTCCTTAGGTTGGCTGAGCTGGTGGAAGGGGTTTTTTTTTTATGTAATCTTTATCTATGACAACAAAAATTACAAATTATGAGGATACACATAATGAACTTTGTCCTCAACATACTGTAACTAAGGCAGGAATCAATTACACAGATCAATACAAGCAGTATTAGGTCATGAACATCTTTCCAATGCTATGATGACCCCCCTAAGGGGGATAGACTACCTAGCTGGTATAGAGGCTACCTAGGCTTGTGGTGGTGTGGTTAGGCGAGTATGTATTGCCTCACGGAATAAGTAACCATTCTAGGTTTCTGGGTCTAATAAAAGCCCACTCCTGCATGTCCTCAGTGGAGAGGGGGGGGTTCGAAGAACCTCCATATGACCCTCTCCAGCCAGTATCTAGCCCACAGACAAGCAAGAGAAAGGTGTCGCACCATTATGGGCCCCGTCTCCATTACAGTAAGGAGAGGGAGCATCAACCATTATAAAAAGTGAATCTAGTAGTAGTGAAGTGCCTAATTTCCACTAGGTAGCATGGTCTGGGTAAACACGTGTGAATCCAAAACATAGCATAGAAACCAAAAAGTAAAGAAGGCAGGAAAAATAAGAGAAAGAGGGAAGGGAAGAGAAGGAGGAGCCCTCGCAAGTTGCTACCCATTCTTCCGCTTCCCTAATCTCCTTCACCTTCTGGGTCTGTTCCTCTTGACCAGGCACATGGGTCTGCTTCCAATAAATAGGGCGTTTAGCAGCATTCAAGATGTGTGGCAGGGTGCTCTTCCTATATTGGCTAAAAGGCATAGGAGGAATACAGAAGAGGAAGTGCAAAGGAGAGAAAGGGATGTTGATGCCCAGTATGTCCTTTATCTGAGTTTTAATTTTCTCCCAGAAGGGCCTGATTCTCAGGCATTCCCACCATAGGTGAAGTAAAGTACCATGGCACGGAGGCCACAGCCTCTCCAACAGCGGTTGGATATGGAGGGGTAGATTCAGGACAGAACAGCTAGCACCCTGTACAAGCGTGTCAGTGTCTTGTAATTGGTTTCTTGCGTTCTGGACTCAATGGAGCTAGAATGTGTTAGCTGGTACAGGTGAGCCAGTTGTGCCCCGGAGAACTCCCTCCCTAGGACCCGTTCCCATTCCCTGATATATACCGGCTTAGTCCCTGAAGCAGCTGAGCCCAGTAGTTGGTATAACTCAGAGATCATGCAAGGGATGGGTTCATCTGTGACAAAGAGAAGCTCAAAGGGTGTAAGCTGAGAGGTAGCTCTAATGGGTTGACCTTGCATAGCAAAAAAGTCACTGAATTGTTTAAGTCGACAGAAATCCATTGGGAAGCTGCCATGGCGAGCCCAAAGGGCCTCAAGAGTGGGGAGTCTACCGTTCTCCAGGAATTTGCCACAGCAAGCATTAGAATCATCCGTCCACTTCTTAAAGAATGCTATTTGTTCTCCTCGGGGAAACCAGCAAAAGCCCCCAAGCAGGGCCAGCGGGGACACAGGGGGGCCAGGGAGTATATACCGTTGATCCTATGCCAGACCTTAAGAGCCTGGGTCATTAAGGGAGAGGTAGCATCTGACAACCCCCTGTGTTCCCTAGCCAGCCACGGAGCATAATCTAGGTCTCTACCTGCCAGGCATTTTTCCAGGGATACCCAGAGCCTGGATCAGCTGTGGAAATGCCAGTTCAATATCTACTGGAGAACGATAGCCCTATAGTACCTCCGAATATCTGGTATAGCTAAGCCTCCAGCCCTCTTTGAGGGTTTCAGCACTCTCATAGCTATGCTGGGTCTTTTTGCATTCCACACAAATTCCGTGAAAATGCTAGTGATTGATGAGAAGAAGGTGCTTGGCAAAGGTACTGGTACCATCTGCAAATAGAACTCACGGGAGAGTATTCATTTTATTGATATTCACCCGCCCAAGCCAAGTAAAAGCAGTTTTAGTCCAGTGTTTGAGGTTGTTTCTGACCGCTGTCAGTAAAGCGGGGTAGTTACTATGGTAGAGAGTCTCAAAGCGATCAGTTAGTTAGATAACCAGGTACTTTATGGAGGACTTAGCCCATGTAAAGGGAAACGCCGCCCGTAAGCTATCTGCAAGTGAAGGGGAAAGCACTATCGGTAAGATTTCTGACTTTAAATAATTAATTTAAAATTTGAGAGAGCCCCAAACTGGTGAAGTTCCATTATGAGGTTTGGCAGCGAGATCAGGGGTTCCGTTAAGTGGAACAGAACATCGTCTGCATAGGCCAATAATTTGTGATCCATGCTTCCAACCGTCAGCCCTTTAATGTCCGGGTTAGCCTGTATTTTGCGCAGCAATGGTTCTAAAGTGAGGGCAACCAGCAGGGGCAAAAGGGGGCACCCCTGTCTCGTGCCATTTTTGATCGGGAATCTGGGGGAGAAGAGGCCATTCACCTTGACCTGGGCATTGGGGGTGGAATAGAAGGCCATGATCCATGTCAGCATGTAAGGACCTAGTCCCACAGTCTCCAAAACCGCTCTCAGGAAGGACCAGTCCTTCTCCGCGTCCATTGAGAGGACGAGGTATGGACCCTGTGCTGAACTGGTGCGTGCCCAATGGATAAGGTGGATAGCCCTGAGAGAATTATCGTGTGCCTCTTGGCCTGCGACAAATCGCATTTGATCTGGGTGTACAATGTGGGGAATAAGGTGTTTCAGGCGGTTAGCTAGTATTTTCGCTAGGATTTTAACGTCCACGTTTGATAGTAATATTGGAAGGTAGTTCTGAGCTAAAGTAGGATCCTTGCCTTCCTTTGAGAGCACTGTAATGTGGCCTAATAAAGCTTCAGAGAGGATCGGATTTCCTTTGGCTATTGAATTAAAGTAACTACACATAGGACCGATTAATAGGGGGAGGAATGTACTATAGTATGCCTTTGTGTATCCATCAGGGCCTGGGCTCTTCCCATTGGGCAGTGATTTTATTGTCGCTTCAATTTCAGAGGGCACCACAGGGGATTCCAATGCCGTCCTTTGTTCCTTTGCCAAGAAAGGGAGCCTAGAGGCTGCCAGATAATCCTGAATGTCAGATGGTCTAGAGGCCATGGTCGCAGATGACTTACCTGCATCCAATGAATAAAGTTCCACGGAACAGAGAGGCAATCTTAGAGGAGTGTGAGACCCCCCCCCACTAGAAGTGGATTTGAGTTTGTGGACGTGGGGTTGAGCCTGACGTTTCCAAAGGGCTCTAGCAAGCATTCTACTGCTTTTTTTACCATGCTCATAGTATTTATGAGAGAGGTAATGAAGCTGCCTGCAGACTTTGCGGTCCAGTAGGCGTGGGAAAAGCTCTCTCAGCTTCAGCAACCTCTTTAAAGCCTCTGGGTCCCCATGACGCTTTTGGCAGAGTTCCGCCTGTTAAAGGGCTTCCAGGACTTTCTGAAAGTCGGCCTGTCGTGCCCTCTTACACCTGGCCTCCTGCAAAATCAGCTCACCCTGTATTACTGCCTTGTGTATCTCCCAAATCATCCCTTCACCCACATCATTGGAAGTATTCTCTTTAAAGTAGTGTGTTAGGGTATCAGAAACCCCCGCCACCACCTCAGTGTCATCCAAGTGGTTCTCATTCAGTCGCCAAGACCAATATATGCTGGGTGCTGTGCTGTAGGGTAAAAGTAGCAGACACTGGCGCATGGTCTGAGATGGTAATATTCTCTATGGATGCTGCCTGTAGTAGCTCGAGAGTAAACTGGTCCACGAAGAGGAGATCTATATGGGTGTATAAATCATGTACTTTAGAATAATAGCTGTAATCCCTAGCAGAAGAAAATAGTACCTGCCAGCTATCGAACAGGAGGTGGGATTGGAGGGTTTTTCGAAATCGCTTGAGGAATGCGTACGAGTTAAGCGGTTATGGGATGTGTCAAGTAAGGGATCTAGGCTGACAATGAAGTCTCCCCCTAAGATCAGATGGCCATCCCTAAATTTAGTCAGCCGCTCCAAAGTGGTATCTAGAAAGGCAAGCTGGTTAGAGTTAGGGGCATATATGTTTGCCAAGGTGTATAGTGTCTCGGCTATTTTCCCTTTCAGGAACACAAACCTGCCCAAGGGGTCTGAAAAATGTTCTATGGGTTGAAAGGGGCATGATTTGTGGATAGCTATGGCCATACCTTTTGCCTTAGAAACCGACTGGGAGGTAAAATGTGTCTGCTGCAACAGTTCCAACCATAGCTTGCTTCGTTTGTGTGGAGAGCAGAGACCCCTAACATTGTAAGATATTACCTTAACAGATATCATGAAGGCCCAGGGATACTGTCAGACCGGAGGAGAACCACTGATCATGGCGTGAGCGATGTGATGGGTAGCGTGCCTTAGAGTATACTGAGTGGAGAAAAGGGAGGGAGCAGAGATGAAAAGAAAAAAAAAAACACATTAACATTAACATATAAATCAACACAATGGAACAGGTTAGAAAATACAACCTATCAAAGCAGGTGGAGTCTAACCAGCCTGCTATAAGATTAGTCAGTGAGCCAGGCACAGGGCATCCCTCAGCTACAAGGAGGGCCCTAGCCACGACCCACTATCCCATATAGGGTTTACACCAAGTGTGGATAGGCCTAAGCCAGCATGGGGAAAATTAAGAACCCACACGCTTCTCCCATCGCCTCTACAGGGTATTAATAATCAAACAGAGGACGCCAATTGTTCATGTCCAGCGTCCAACATCTGGGGCAGAGAGACTATGCCGGGAAAGTAAGCGAAACAGAAGCGGCACCGTGCCATTAGTGAAACCTGAGTTTGGGACCAAGACTTCGCTGCCTGGAGCATCGAGGCTAGGAGTGGTTGGGCCCAGAGAGAGAGCGCACTGGAATCGTCCTGAGCCATAAGGGAAAGTTCCATCAATCTCTGGTGGTACAAGGGCCGGGAGAGGCACTGATAGTACAGCGTCTGTTGCCCCTAGAGCGACCTTTCCCTCTTGAGGTTTGCCATGGCTGAGGGAGAAAGCAGGTAAATTCAGGTCTCCCCTCCAGTCCGGAAAGTCCACGTCTCCAAGCTTCAAACCAGAGAGGAAGTTTGGTAAATCATCTTTACTGCGTAGTGTAACTTGTCGCCCCTCTTTCAGCACTTGCAGGCTAAAGGGGAAACCCCAGCAGTAGGTAAGGCCTGCATCTTGAATGGCCGTTAGCAAAGGACGCAGAGCTCTGCGTTGCATAAGGGTGCGCCTGGAGAGGTCTTGATAGAAAAACAGCTTTGCCCCATCAAAATTAAAGTATGGTTTGTTCTGCATTTTTTGCATTATGCAATCTTTCAGAGTGTACTTATGGAGCTTACAGATAATGTCCCATGGAGACTCAGGACCCTGTAGGCAGCTTCAGAGCTCTGTGTGCCCAATCGATTTCTACCGGGGCAGTGTCTGGAAGCCCCAATATTTCCCTAAACACTCCGACCAGGGATGGGATGATATCTCTGGGTGCAGTGGCTTCTGGCATGCCGCGGATGCGTATATTAGCACGTCTGCTGCGATTTTCAAAATCATCCAGCTGGGATATCAGGGCCTCCATTTTATGGTCTTTTGCAGTGCATTTTTCCTGCAGCACAGCGATGTGGGGGAGGGTGTCATCAAAACACTGTTCTAGGGTCTCTGTCCTGCCCCCCAGGTGCGTGGTATCTGCTTTCAGCTGTGCAATGTCCTGTGAGAAAGCATTTTCTTTTCTGGCTGTGAAGCGCTCCAGGTCCTCTCTAGTGGAGAGAGAGCAGATGTGGCGCTTTAGGTCACCATCCCCCAGCAAGTCTGTAGGGTCAGGGCCATGCTCTAGAGAAGACACTGAGCCTGGGGATGCAGGGGGAGCAGAGTCACTCACCAAATGCGGCAATGGGACCTGGGATGCCGCCATCTCAGGGACTGAGGGTGTTGCCGAGTGGCCTTCTTCTCCAGAGCCATCTTGGGTTCTCCCTTCCCGGACCTACAGGTCTCTGGGAAATATGTATCCAATGGACCCTGCCTTGCCTGATCTGTCCTCGGCGGCTTGGAGAGTGCCCACAAATGTTGTGACATGATTGGAGCCGGTTACAGCTAGATTTGTCCCCGTGAAGCTGATAGAAGCTGCAGTGAGAGTGGAGCTGAGGGAGATCACGTCCTCACTCTTCCATAGCTTGGCCACGCCCCCGAGCTGGTGGAAGGGTTAAGGCTGCTGGCCAGGTTTCCCACTCTTTCAGGAAGGTTATCACCCCCTGCAGGTCCAATCATATAAATAGGGCTCATTAAGTGCTCCAGAGAGTTCGGCCTTGAAAATACAGCCAAGATGTAGCTGTTATACTGACGGTATGAACCCCCCCTTGGGGGAGCCCAGTCGGAGTTCCCAGTGGGGTCTGAAACCTATGGACATGGCTTTGTGCTACCTTAAATGGACCCTGTTAGGATTGTTGCTACCTCATGTGGATTCACTGCCTATTTTGGACTCTTGCCTTGAGAAGGACTATTTATGGATTTCGCCATCTGTCTACGGTATGACTACTTCATGGGGTACTATGAGAACTTTGTACAGGAAAGTGTGTAGAAGATATCTTTGAGAACTGTTTGTGTGTTACCTGCAACTACCTCAGTAAAAGATTTTTATTGCCCAGTTTGAAGTCCCTAAAGGGTACATGTAAGGCATATCACAGAACAGGGATTGCAACAAGGGGATTAAAGAGGTTAGAGAAGTCTAACGAGCAAAATGCTGTCCAGAGGAGGCTTTTTTGCTGTTGCTAATGACTACCGTATTTGTGTCATTTGCTAAAGCAACCAACCAGTGAGGAAACTAGTGACAGGGCAGAGAAGACGGATACTGGTAGTGTAGGGGTGTAGCATCGTCTCCCCTTTTTCTGGTCTTTGGCCATCTTGATTGGTCAGCACAGGATGACGTAACTTCCACATTTGCACAGGAGTTCAGTCATCTCAGCACACAGGCACAGTGCTGAAATGGGCTGCCTTTACGCATCGCAGGTTAACACGTTGCATAAAGTGCTAAAGCAGTGCAACAGTGTGAGAGGCCTAATGCTGCGTACACACAAGCAGTCTTTCCGGCAGAAAAGGTCAGACGGACCGAATCTGTCGGACATTCCGATCGTGTGTGGGCTTCATCGGACCTTTTCTGTCAAAAAATCTGACGGACCTTAGAAATAGAACATGCTTCAAATCTTTCCGACGGACTCGATTCCTATCAAGTTTTGTTGCCAGCGGTTTAGACATTAATGGCTGTGTGTTGAGTTATTTTGAGGGGACAGCAAATTTACATTGTTATACAAGCTGTACACTCACTACTTTACATTGTAGCAAAATGTCATTTCTTCAGTGTTGTCACATGAAAAGATATAATAAATTATTTACAAAAATGTGAGGAGTGTACTCACTTTTCTGAGATACTGTATATATAGATAATATATAGATATATAGATCTATATATAGATCTATATATCTATATATAGATATATAGATCTATATATAGATATATAGATATATCTATATCTATATATCAACGGCTAGTGTAAGGGTGTGTTTTCTTTCATGGCCTGGCTTTTTGAAGAATCTTTGCCAGAAATGGGAAAATCAGCACATCTGCAGAAAAAAAATGTCTATCTGGTGATTATTCTCTAATGCAGCTGAGAAAATGCTGAACTTTCCACCATCCCAGCTCTGACAGGAGGAGGTGACCTTCATCCCTGCGAGTGGCGGTGACTGTGCTTGCTGCAGTTTTCCTCTGATTGTTTCCTGCGCGGCAGACATGAAATCCCTGCCTGTCTGATCGTCTGTCCCCTGCCGGGACCACGCTGAGCGTGAAAGAGAAGCACATGGCCGGCCTGCTGCTTCCCAGCATGCACCGGGAGCAGTGCGGAGAGCGCGCTTTGTTTTAGCGAAAATGGCTTTTTATCTTGCGCTGTTTGGAGAAACCTTTTAAAAAGACGTTCTTCACACATTTCAAAGGCCTCTAAGTGTGTGTTTACCCAATGGATTATTGATCCTTGTTTTCCTTTTCTCCATCTGAGCTTGTTTTCGTAGCCCTTCCCAGTGTTAGTTAAATATTATTTTAGAAAATGCATGAAATGGAACGGCATTTAAGCTTGCACAAGTGAGCGCTGTTAGTCAGAGACCAATCGGCATCTCTTGCCCACACTACAAGAAGATTGAGGCCATGGGTTTTTGCACAGAACTAGTAACCATCCCTTTAAAGAGCATGTGGCAGTCTGTGAAGGCTTTCCAATGCTATGGAAAGGCCATCATTTTAGAATTGCAGGGTAGGTTCATGGGCATAACATGGAACTATTAGAACTTTTTAAAACTGCATGAGATTTGGGGGGAAATGGGGGAGGGACATGGCTAATAACAGCATATTGGAGGGATGAAGTATTGCAATTTTTGGGTGAGTGGTCTGATAATGACAGGAATCCCCACAATATCCTGGAAACTAGCATGTAGGACCTCACTGTAGCTCCCCCTATTGGATTGGGTGGTAGTCCTTAGTTTAGCCAGTAGGGTCCCCTGTCTAGGTATAGGAAGATATAAATAAGGGAGCTGAGAGAGAACAGTGAGTTCCTGATTAAGGCCTTCATGGCAATCCATGGGCCTCACCAAGAAAAGCAATACAGAACACCAGACAGGCACTCCAAAATTACACTTTCCCCTCCAGATAAGGATAGCTGGAGGACTATTTTTTAACAGGCTATCGCAGCGTGACCCTTGAGGAACCAAGCTGGCAACTAAAGGAGATGGGACCCTGTTAACTGTATGTATCTAGTGGACTGGGGGTTCCCTGATAGGCCCATAGACTGCAATGAGTGAGCCAGCACTTGGGATGGAGGTCCCCTATGTCCCCACCAGAAAAGCTAGGAGGCTCAGTCAAGTGTTACAATACGCAAATAATAAATGATCAATCATTACATTGCACAGGCAACAATCAGGCAATTTTTACAATTTGTGAGAAGCAAGTGGTCAATCAGTACAATACATAGGTAACAGATTGTCAATTGTTACAGTACATGGGGAATAAACAGTCATATATTATAATATGCAGGAAATAAAAAGTCAAGCATTACAATACATGGGCAATCATTATGATATATGTAACAGAAGCACTCCACGCTAACCCCAAATTGTGTGAAAATACATCACTGATGTGAATGTACAATATATGTAAAGCGCTGCGTAAATTGACAGCGCTATATAAGTACCTGAAATAAATAAATAAATAAAATAAATAAATAAATAAATAAATAAATAAATAAATCAGTGAATGTAATTAAAGTGAAGGTGCTGCAACTTAAAAAAACCTGAATATACGGTTCAGTACAATGTGTGAATATAAATAAGTACGCAACCTATATCATGCAAACCTACTGATAAAAGATTCAGTGAAAATAATCAATATATAACCACAAATTTATATATACTCTTTAACAGTCTATTTTGTCATAGCTAGGCTAAAAACTAAATAAAAGTGATAATAAAATAGATGTGACTAAAAAATATATACAATGAAAATTGGAAAAACCAATCCTGTAAGATATTGTCCATCAAGGGGCTTGATAGCGTCCTTAATGGGTGATACCCCGAAATGTATGTAGAATACCACTACAAATAAGTCCTTCTGTCAAGAGGGGATGTAATCTTCATCACAAATATCAGGCAAAGATGTACAAAAAGGCAGCTTACCAGACAATAATGCTGGCTCAGTGGGCTGAAATGCTCTCCTTGTATTCCTTATCCAAGTAGGAGCCTCCTTTCCCAGTCGATGCCTAATACGGAGAAACGCAGCGTCGGGTGGAGCATTAGGACCTGACGTCACCACGTTCCAGCTGGCTGGCTTCTGCCCCGGCTGTGTGCTGTTTGTTTGAATTTGTGTCTGCCAAAGCTTTTTAAGATGTCAGATGTCCGTCAATATGGAATAAAAGAGAATTTTTAAACCTACTGCACTATGAAGCGCCTCTCTTTCCCCTTTTAAATATTTCACATCTTACGAGTGAACCTACTTGGATAAGGAGTACAAGGAGAGCATTTCAGCCCGCTGAGCCAGCACTACAGTGTTCTGAAGCACTTGATGAGGAAGGAATCAAAGGTTGGTTGTATGAATCAGCTGTCCCTGCTTATGTGATCCAGTATACTTGAGCCCATATGATCTCTGTAATAGGGGTCTGTCCTATCTGGTAAGCTGCCTTTTTGTACATCTTTGCCTGATATTTGTGATGAAGATTGCATCCCCTCTTGACAAAAGGACTTATTTGTAGTGGTATTCTACATACATTTCGGGGTGTCACCCGTTAAGGACGCTATCAAGCCCCTAGATGGACAATATCTTACAGGATTGATTTTTCCAATTTTCATTGTATATATTTTTTAGTCACATCTATTTTATTATCACTTTTATTTAGTTTTTAGCCTAGCTATGACAAAATAGACTGTTAAAGAGTATATATAAATTTGTGGTTGTATATTGATTATTTTCACTATATCTTTTATCAGTACGTTTGCATGATATAGGTTGCGCACTTATTTCTATTTACAAATCATTATTATATACACACCTTCTCCTGGCTCCTCCCACCGCTCAGTGGTGTAGTGGATAGCACTTTCGCCTAGCAGTAAGAAGGGTCGCTGGTTTGAATCCCAACCACAACACTACCTACCTGGAGTTTACATGTTCTCCCTGTGCCTGCGTGGGTTTCCTCCGGGTACTCCGGTTTCCTCCCACACTCCAAAGACATGCTGGTAGGTTAATTGGATCCTGTCTAAATTGTCCCTAGTATGTATGAATGTGAGTTAGGGACCTTAGATTGTAAGCTCCTTGAGGGTAGGGACTGATGTGAATGTACAATGTAAAGGTAAAGCGCTGCGTAAATTGACTGTGCTATAAAAGTACTTGAAATAAAAAAAAAAAAGTGAGAGCTTGCCATTCTAGCTGTTGAGTGCCAGGAGTTGTGATGCCAATGTCACTGCTCCTGTTAGCCAATCAGCGCTGATCTGCAAAGAACACCAGTGGCCCCATATTATTATTGAGAGTCTTTGGCTGAATTCTGGAGAGCTCCCAGCTTTGCTCAATTGTAGGAGCTTGGAAATGATTGGGGAGGATTTGAAGAAGAACTGGTACTGGAGAGTACATGTGCGGAGAAATTGTACAGCACTTTCGGAGAGGAAGTCAACTTCTACACAGCACGTCAACAGGTTCACTTTGATAGTGGCCCCTCCAGCAGTGAACAATCACCATCCTTTCACACCATTCACCTTTCAGTAGCGAACAAAAATACTTGGTTCTTCTGAATATGGGGGAGCATGTGACCACCCTCTCTTCTGTTAACATGAAAGTGCTGGTGATTGGCCGCATGGGCATCTACCACTATCACATGGTCACCAGAATGATGCTGGTGCTTGGTGATTGGCGCCATAGGCACCTTCTGCTATCATTTGGGGACCATTTTGATGGTGGCCCCACCAGCAGTAAATAATCACTGTTCTTGCACCACATTCACTCTTCAGAAGTGAACAAAAATACTTGATACTTCTGGATATGGGTGAGAAATCAACCCACTCTCGTCTCTTCCATTAACATGACAGTGGTGATGCTTGGTGAATGGCCGCATAGGCACCTACAGCTATCACATGGGGACCAGGAGAAAGACTTGAGGCCATGACTTGGAGTTTACATTGGACTTCCTATTCTCACTCAATGAAGTGGTGGAAAAGCAAAAGCAAGCTTAGTTTTTGCAGCTGATGGGACTGGCATTAAAATGACTGGTTCACTTTCCATGCATGGGCAAAGCACTGGGTAAGTTTAAAGTGAAACAGGTTCACATAAATCATATTATACGCCTATTGTACGTTTTTTAATTCTTCTTTAATTCAACTGTTTGATATGATTAATTGTTAATAAAATAAATTTTTGTACCATACTATCGTCCATCTTGCCTGTAAAGTCCGAATTAGGGCCTTGTGGCTGTTTATCCCTTCCCTCTTCAGGTTCACATAAAGTTTTCAAACCACGTTGTTTAAAAACATAGCTGGTAAATCTAATAAATGTAGGTGGTGAACGCGACATAACACAGGAGAACATGCCATTACTGGAAATCCACAGGTTAACAATAGTCTTATTTCTGCTATTGACCTCCAGTCATGCAAGGTCCATGGAAATGACACTATCGATAAAGATCCCGCTATCTCTGCAGGCCTTAGCTGTGACCAGGAAAAAGTCCAATAAACGGAAAGCAGCAGAGTCAAGCTGTGACAGATACTTATTTCAGATAAGGCAGCTGGAAGGGTCCTCATAGATTCGGTACAGCAGATGTTGTGGAGTCTCTGGAGAAGATATGGGATGCTGACACCACGCTCGCCTCCTCCTCACCTTCACTGTTCTCACTGATAATTGTGCTGGTTAACCCTCTGTACAGCTCATACGTTGTTTTATATTTAATATTTTATATTTTGCTATATGATTTACATTAATATTTTCTTATATGATTTACATCGTATGTTAGTTACAGAGGTGATCGAACAAAGCAGAGGCCTCAATCTTTGTAATGTGTTTAGCCATGTTCAAATAAAACGTAGAGGAGCTAGGAATGAGAGACTTCAGGCAAATATAAAATACTGCCATTTAAAAGATAAGGCCTGGTTCACACCTATGCAGGGGCGGACTGACCATTGAGCCACTCGGGCACTGTCCGAGGGCCCTGGGCCACTAGGGGGCCCCATCAGGGTTGCCAGCCTCAGTAAAACCAGGGACAGTATGTATAAATCTGTGTTTTGTTTACATCTGTCTGTGTATACTGTGTGTACATGTATGTGTATACTGTGTGATTGTATACTGTGTGTGTGTATACTGTGTGGCCCCATAATCTCCTATTGCCCGGGGGCCCCATGAGTTATCAGTCCGCCCCTGCACCTATGTGATTTCTAGTGCATTTTCAGTTTTGCAGAAACACACTACAGTCCATTTAACATGGTTTCCTATGGGTCACGTTCACATCTCTTTTTTCTGGTTTTTGGTTCCATAGATTTTAATGGATCAAAAATGTGTAGTGAAAAATGCAAAATGCAGATGGAATATTCAAACTGCAACCTGCGTAGGTGAGCCAGGCCTACTTCCATGTTTTATTTTCTACCTATATGGTAGAGCTGCACGATTCTGGATAAAAGGAAAATCACAATTTTTTTGCTTAGAATCAAGATCACGATTCTCTGCGTAACATCATGTTACACATTATACAAAAAAAAAAAAAAAAACGGGCTAACTTTACTGTTTTTTTTTTTAATTAATTGAAGTGTATTTTTCCCCCAAAAAATGCATTTGAAAGACTGGTGTGCAAATACAGTGTGACATAAAATATTGCAACGACTGCCATTTTATTCTCTAAAGTCTCTGCTAAATATATATATATATATATATATATATATATATATATATATATATATATATATATATATATATATAAAATGTTTGGAGGTTCTAATGCTGCGTACACATGGTCGGACTTTTCGTCTACAAAAGTCTGACGGACGCCGACAGACTAAAGCTGGCTGACAATCCGATCGTGTGTGGGCTTCCCCGGACTTTCAGCGGACTTTTCCAGCCGCAAATCTGACGGACTTTAGATTTGGAACATGCTTCAAATCTTTACGTCGTAACTACGCCGGACCCAGAAATCCGCTCGTCTGTATGCTAGTCCGACGGACAAAAACCCACGCTAGGTCAGCTATTGGCTACTGGCTATCAACTTCCTTAGTTTAGTCCGGTTTACATCATCACGTACGAATCCGTCGGACTTTTGTGTGATCGTATGTAGGCAAGTCTGCTCGTAAGAAAGTCTGCCGCAAGTCCGCCAAAAGTCCGCCAAAAGTCCGCCAAAAGTCCATCGAAAGTCTGTCGGACAGGCTGTCGGACTTTTGTGGACGAAAAGTCCAACCGTGTGTACGCGGCATTAGTCATTATCTACTAAATATTACTGATTTGAACTTGTAAGCAACAAGTGTCAGAAAAAGGATTAAGTAGGGTACACACTATAGGAAAATCAGGCGAACGATCGTCTGATTTTCCTCATTGCTTTATAGCAAATCGGAACTGATGAACTAAAATTTGTTTGAAAATTCTCGTACGACAAAGACTTCTTTTTTGTTGTTTATTGTTTCTGATCATGTGCAGTCTTTCTTTTCTGATTTTTCTTGGACAAAAATCATATGAAAACGGTACACATTAAACCAAAAAGTGTTCGTTCTGTTCCCCTACGAAAAAAAAAATTGGAGTTTGTCCCTTCTGGAATTTTCAATACGAACATTCTGAATCGGCTTTTGAAAATTGAGTACACACTATACGATAGGAAAGTCATACAAAAGTTCCTCGGACAAAAATGTTTGCCCGATTTTCTTATAGTGTGGAAGCCTTTGGTCTTTAGGTGGTTAAACTGACATCATTTACAGACCGAAGTTCATCCCTTTGACCTAAAAGAACCAAATGATACATTGTTTCTTTTTATCTCAGTGCTGAGCAATGTTGTGATAAACTTTGCCGGAGGTTCTTTTTTTTTAATTGACAGATCTCTGAGCAGGGAACTGTTCTGCAATTGTTACATGAATCGTGGAAATGCCGGATTAAGATCGTGAGGGGGGTTGAGTCGAGATCACGATTTTTTAACGATTAATCGTGCAGCTCTACTATATAGCTTGGCTCAAACCTACAGGTGTAAGGCGCCTTTTCACATTTTATTTTGCACCTTCCAGTGTTCCGTATTTAAGAAAACCCTACGCACAAGACACTCTTGGAAGAGAAGTTCCTGACTCTTTTCCAAAAATGCATGCATTTGCTGATGCGTGGAGGTGCCATTAACACTTAATTAATGCTAATAGGCAGCGCATTTCTCGGTGTGTCGCGAAAGCATGCAACTTTGTGCGCATTCCCGACATGCAAAGGTCTGAACCTAGCCTTAAGCTAGCCATAGATGGTTCGAATCTCAGCCGGTTCCTGCTGAGATTTGAGCCATGTATGGGTAGGCTGATTGTACCCAAGTTGATTCATCGATCAACTTGGGTACAACCAGTATGTTGGATTGTTCATGTGATTATTGCCAGTGGCTGTAGCCATTAGCAATAATCACTGTGTGTTCTCCCGGCAGTGTCGGCTCCCTGTGCACCCCTGCTGGGGGAACACAATGGCTCCGCAGGAGGAATTCCCCCATTAACACTGACTGTGTTGATGGGGAAACTGAGCGATTTTCATTCCTGCAACCTGTGGTTGTAGGAAAGAAAATTGCACCATTTATGGCTGGCTTTAGGTTGTAACATGAAGCATAATCGCTTACACCATTCCCCAACCACTCCCCCTTACCTGAGTAATGGATTGCTTTTCCTATAAAAGAACGTATACCATCATCCTGGTCTGGGATCAAGGAATTCCCACATGTCCCGACCCATCTGCCACCGTGACATTCCTGTTATGGGGTGACAACTGACTATTAATAATGCGCCTCTCCTTCATAACATAAAAAGAAGCTCCTTAATAATATAATGCACCTGCATTGCCACCCTGCTATGTATACCCCTGATGGAGACTACAGCCATGCCAACCCAGATTGCTGAAAGGCTTCACTGCCGACTCCCCTTTGTGAAGATGGCGGCGGCAGCACCCGACAGCCGATCCGAAGATTGGCTGGGGTGCCGCATTGCGGGCGCCCTGGACAGGTAAGTGTCCATATAGTAAAAGTTCGCAGCTGCAGTATTTGTAGCTGCTGACTGTTCATTTTTTTGTCCCCAGGCTGGACCTTAAGGAGGGTTTGTGGAGAAAAAATGCTTATGCTCAAAAAAGCGCAATAAAAACGTGCAAAAGAGCGGAATCGCCCTTATTCTGCCCACAATTCCAAATTGCACTGCAATTGTGGCAAAACGCGCCAGGCATGTTTGGGTATGGCACATCAAACGCAGTGCAGTTTTGCCGCAATTGTCACGTAATAGAATCACGGCAAGCAGCATTGTGCGAAACTTGTCATCCAAAAAGGAGCATTTTGGGTGGCAAGCTTTGCACAATGCAGTTTGCCATGATTGTTCTGCGACTATCGTGGAACAACCACACCACGTTTGAGGTGCTATTTAAAATAAATGACACCCAAACACGCCTGGAACGTGTTGCCACGATTGCAGTGCAATTTGGCATCGCGGGCAGAATTGTGCTGATTCCGCATGCGGTCACCAGATGTGAATGGGGCCTTACAGCTTATTCCTGTACCTCTAGACTTAGGGCTCGTTTTGTGGTTAGGGGGAGATAAAAAAAAAACCCACACGGTTGAGGCATATTTTACCACCCCCCTTTAGGCTGCAAAAGCAGCATCAGGGATGTTAAAGTGCCAAAAAAAAAGTGGTCCCAACCCGTCATGTGGCCAGTAGCCCTCCCGAACGCAACCCATTCAAGCAAATAGAGCCACACAGCAACCTAATGCAATGGCGCAGTGTTGCGGCATTTACAGGGTTAAGATAAGCAGGGAGGAGGCAGCATATTGCCTCCTCACTGCCTGTCAAACACCTTTGAAAAGCGTTGTGATCCCTTTTCAGAGGCGTGGTAATCTTACTGTGCCTTTAAATATAGTTGTAATAAACATTTAAAGGAGAACTCCGGGGGGGAGGGGGGAATTCCCATGCAGTGGGGCTGTGCCCGCACTGCATGTGCTATGTGCTCGTTTTTGCTGTCAGTCGAACAGAGATATACTTACCTAATCCGCCGATCTTCCAAGCGCAAGACCGGTTCCTGCCACTCCTGCTCCCCCGCACACTAGCGGTCTTGTGAATGGACTGTTCCTGAAGTCATCACACCCATAGACTGGCTCTGGACATGAGGACAGCAGGAACAGTCCACCGCTGGTAGTGGGGGAGCGTGGTTTTCCTGGAGGATCGGGTATGTGTAGCCTTTTCGGCTTTAAAATATCAACACTGCAAACATTTCCAAGAATGTGGAGCTATCCTCTAATACGTGGTACAATCAACGATGAAACTGCTCAATTTCCTAATATGTTTATTGACATTGCCAATAAACAGCCAGCGATAGCGCTAAGCCGTTGTTTATTAGCCGTCTCTTTATCCGTATCTGGTGACAGAGCCGCTGTGACAGACACATTTATGGTTTATAGATTACAGGGGACAAAGCCAGAGAACGCCTCCTGTAAAAGCCACCCAGATGTTATCGTCGCCGGCCGCCTTATCAACCCGCCATTGACCACATGGAAGAGCGTGTAATTACCGGCCATTGATTTGGGGGAATCCATTTGTATGGAGCCACGCTGTTTATTAGGAACACTATCTGACTATCACAGCAGCCGTCCGTCTATCTTTAATTGCTACCTCGGATTCTTGGCCTGTTATACTGACAGGTCTATAATTTCCTCCCCTTCATCTTCTACATTGACATGCATCTGCTTCCCGCTGTACGCCGGAGAGTGGCTTCAATATTTAACAGGCGAACCGGAGATTATCATTGGTGGATGGATTTTAGGGAATGTATTATTCTAGAGCAAGAGTCTCCAAATATTTCAGACCGGGGGGGGGGACATGGTAAATTTTACAAATATTCACAAGCCAAAAAAAAAAAAAATCAGTTTTATAAATAAGAAAATCACATTTAAATGCAGTAATATGTTTTGCTTTGAGTTTTTGTGTTATAATCAGCATAATATGATTTAGAACAACAAGATCAACAGAGTCCCCATCAGAGGCCCCTTGAAAGCCCCCCCCCCCTTACATCTGAGTCCCCTTTATATCAGAGCACCCCTTAGATTAAGGATCCCCCATCACACTCCCCCATTACATCAGGGATTCCATCAGAGTCCCCATCAGAGGTCCCTTACACCAGGGGCCATATTAAAGTCCCCCTTATATCAGAGTTCCCTTTAGATCATAGCCCCCCTCTTTACATGAGAGTCCCCATCAGAGCCCCCTTACACCAGAGGCCACATCAAAGTCCCCCTTATACCAAAGTCCCTCTTAGATCAGAGCTCCCCCTTAATAAAAATCCTCCTCAGAGTCCCCCATTACATCAGGGTTTCCATCAGTGTTCCCCCATACATAAGAGTCCCCAACAGAGCCCCCTTACACCCGAGGACCTGAGGTTCCATCAAAGTTCCCCTTATATCTGATTCCCCTTTAGATCAGACCCCCCCCCCCCCGCCCTGTACATGGGAATTCCCACCAGGAACCCCCTTATACCAGAGACCACATCAAAGTCCCTCTTATATCTGAGTCCCCCTTAGATCAGAGCTCCCCCTTACATAAATATCCTCCCCTGAGTCCCCCATTACTTCAGGGTTTCCATCAGAGTTCCCCCTTACATGAGAGTCCCCAACAGAGCCCCCTTACACCAGAAGTTCCCGTCAAAGTCCCCCTTATATCTGAGTCCCCTTTAAATCAGAGGCCCCCCTTTCAATGAGAGTCCCCATCAGAGTCTCTCATTACATCAGGATTTCATTCAGAGTCCCCCCTTACATATTGGGCTTGCCATCAGAGTTCCCCCATACATGAGAGTCCCCAACAGAGCCCCCTTACACCTGAGGACCTGAGGTTCCATCAAAGTCCCCCTTATATCTGATTCCCCTTTAGATCAGAGCCCTCCGCCCTGTACATGGGAATCCCCATCAGGAACCCCCTTATACCAGAGACCACATCAAAGTCCCTCTTATATATGAGTCCCCCTTATATCAGAGCTCCCCCTTACATAAATATCATCCCCTGAGTCCCCCATTACATCAGGGTTTCCATCAGAGTTCCTTCTTACATGAGAGTCCCCAACAGAGCCCCCTTACACCAGAGGTCCCATCAAAGTCCCCCTTATATCTGAGTCCCCTTTAAATCAGAGCCCCCCTTTCAATGAGAGTTCCCATCGGAGTCTCTCATTACTTCAGGATTTCATTCAGGGTTCCCCCTTACATTGGGGTTTCCATCAGAGTTCCCCCGTACACGAGAGTCCCCAAAAGAGCCCCCTTACACCAGAGGTCCCATCAAAGACCCCCTTATATCTGGAGTCCCCTTTAGATCAGAGCTCCTTCTGTACATGGGAGTCCCATCAGGAACCCCCTTATACCAGAGACCACATCAAAGTTCCGCTTATATCTGAGTCCCCCTTAGATCAGAGCTCCCTTCTACATAAAAATCTTTCCCAGAGTCCCTCATTACATCAGGGTTTCCTTTAGAGTTCCCCTTTACATGAGAGTCCCCAACACAGCCCCCTTACACCAGAGGTCCCGTCAAAGTTTCCCTTATATCTGAGTCTCCTTTAGATGAGAGTCCCCCATTACATAAGAGGCTCCCCCAAAGCCCCCTTTACATCGGAGTCCCATTTATATCAGAGTCGCCCGTTAAGTTAGGGTCCCCATCAGAGTTCCATTTTACATAAGTGTTCCCATCAGAAAACCCCTTACATCAGGGTCCCCATCAAAGTCCCCCTTACATTGGAGTCCCCCCTTACATGAGATTCCCCTCTTCCATCAGAGGGTCGGATAAAATCATGCAGTGGGCTGTACGCAGTCCAAAGTTTGGAGACCCTTGTTCTAGAGCAGAGGTCTCCAAATTTCTAAAGAAAGGGCCAGTTTACTGTCCTTCAGACTTCAGGGGGGCGAGCTGTGCCCAGTGGGAGTAAACAATGTCCGATCTGGTGTCGTTGGGAGGAATAGTGCCCCTTTTTTGATGTCAGTGGAAGAAATGATGCCCTATTGTTGGTGTCATTGGCAGGAATAATGCCTCAAGGGCCGGATAAAGGCAAGCAAAGGGCCATATCCGGCCCCAGGGCCGCAGTTTGGAGACCACTGTTACTCAAGTTGGGTGTTTGTGGCTCTACATAAAAAACACTGGGATTGATTTACTAAAGGCAAATAGACTGTGCATTTTGCAAGTACAGTTGCTCCCGAGTAAATAAAGGGTGGGACATGATATATTTTACAAATATTCACGGGCCAAAAAAAAAAATCAGTTTTATAAATAAAAGAATCAAATTTAAATGCAGTAATACGTTTTGCTTTGCGTTTTTCTGTAATAATCATCATAATATGATTTAGAACAACAAGATCAACAGAGTCCCCATCAGAGGCCCCTTAGAAGCCCCCCCCTTACACCTGAGTTCCCCTTATATCAGAGCCCCCCTTACATAAGATCACCCATCACACTCCCCCATTACAAACAGAGATTCCATCAGAGTCCCCATAGGAGGTCCCTTACACCAGGGGCCACGTTAAAGTCCCGCTTATACCGGAGTCCCTCTTAGATCAGAGCTCCCCCTTAGATAAAAATATTCCTCAGAGTCCCCCATTACATCAGGGTTTCCATCATAGTTCCCCCTTACATGAGAGTCCCCAACAGAGCCCCCTACACCAGAGGTCCCCCTCTACATAAAAAACACCGGGATTGATTTACTAAAGGCAAATAGACTCTGCATTTTGCAAGTACAGTTGCTCCCGAGTAAATAAGGGGGGGGGGGGGGAGCTGCTGACTTCCATTATCCAATAATGTGCAAAAAAATGCAGTTTTTTTATTTCTCTTGCACGTGATTGGGTATTCTTTGTAGAGTGAAGCTTTACCTCATTTATTAAAGCGGAGGTCCGCCGAAAAAAAAAAACATCAAAAGCCAGCAGCTACAAATACTGCAGCTGCTGACTTTTAATATATGGACACTTACCTGTTCAGGGCGCCCGCGATGTCGGCAGCCAAAGCCGTTCTGTCCGTCGGCTCTCGGCTGCTGCCGCCACCAAGGGAATCAGGAAGTAAAGATGCGCGGCTTCACTTCCTGGTTCCCTACTGCGCATGCACGAGTCTCGCTGCGCGTCCTCACTGGTCCCTGCTGTCTTCTGGGACCTGTGTGTCTCCCAGAAGACAGCGGGGGAGGACTGAGTAGGCGCCGGAAGTGGCGTAGGTCACTGCGATCACCGCGGTGATCTATGCCAGGAAGTGGGAGCAAACACCTGTATTAGACAGGTATCTGCTCCCTCCTCCCCCCTGAAAGGTGCCAAATGTAACACCGGAGGGGGGAGGAATCCAAAAAGTGGAAGTTCCATTTTTGGGTTGGAACTCCACTTTAAGCTCTGGAGCAACTGCACTTGCAGAGTGTACAGTCTATTTGTCTTTAGTAAATCCACCCCACAATCTGTCAAAATTTTAGCCACATGAAATACTTATACTTTTCAAAGATGGAGGGCGTAAGGGATATCTAAACCCAAGATGTACCAGTCCTTCGATGTGATGGCGGCATTCATTTTTATTTTTCAGGCTAAGGACATTTTCAGCAAGTACAGAAAATATCTGCTGATCAAACTCCTCACTTCCTGTGAGTTGAGCTGAAAGCAAGAACAACTATTGTCTTTTTGTAAACGATCAATCCCTCCACTCCCCATATGTTTAGGACACCCTAAATAAAGGAAAAGGAGGCTGAAAAAAAAAAGTAATACAATTACGCCACCACATTTAAAGCCCAACTCCAGGAATATTAAAAAGGATCCATTAAACTGGGGAGAGTAAAGGTGCCTTTTCTTAGTTGATCCTCTGCTTTCCAGGCAGGCATGCTCCAGCGGCAGTGCTGGATTTATAAGACAATTGCCATGGCCCCCCCTGCCAGAGGGGGCCCTAGATTCCCTTTATAAAAAAAAATGTAATAATGATAAAATTAATCTTACTATTTAAAAAATTAACAAAGTGTGTGTAGGTGTCAGGATATGGAACAATTAGGCCAGACTCCAGAGGCAAAGAAAGGGATGAGGGCTTCTGGCAGATGTTTTACATTTCAACTTCTCATATTTTTTTAATATTCGAGATGTTTGTTTTATCATGACTGTGTCGCTGAATTTATTGGCTTGTTTACAAGAGACAAGTGGGTGGGACAAGGGAAAAGTTCAAAAAATGTTGGAAAGTGCCAGACAACAGCCCCGACCCCTTCGCGTGGGAGTGAAATTAATGACCAGCGATGATTTATCACAGTGAGGAACATGAGAGGGAAGCTCACTCCCCCACTTGACCTTGATTGGGTCAAGGGGCGATTCCGATCTCGATTAGGGTAAAGTTTCACCGGAATTTACAAGAGTGGACGAATTCGGGACAGGCATGACCCTGGATTGCAATTCAGCCAGAATGATATGTCAGAGTGTCAGACAAAATCGGCAGAGAGTAATGGACCTTCCTTGCATACATGACTTGCACCGGGTGTAGTAGTGAAGTCAACTCCTAACCAGTGTTAATTTCTATTTTGAGGTGCCCCCGAACTTGGAGTACCCCGGGCCACCCAAGGTCTTAATCCAGTACTGTCCAGGGCTATCCTGATGATGATAGGACTTTAGACTGCTGGAATTTAGGAAAGAAGGCACTGCAGAGTCCCATTTACCACCCAAGGTTCCCCACCCCCCCGCCCACCCCCCCAGTGCACAGACAACACTCACCCTACCAGGTTCTACAAGCCTTCCATTGTTGGTACACACTACATATTCACACTTGTCATTTACAGCCCATTTACTGGCATACAGCACGCTTTAACTACCTAAACAAATGTTCTAGCTCCACTGGAGAAAACACAGGAGGACTGTGACACCCCTTTCAGTGAGTCTGGTGTATGTTCTATATCAAGGGTCTCTAAACTTTCTAAACAAAGGGCCAACTTACTGTCCTCCAGACTTTAGTAGGGCCAGACTGTGGCCAGTGGGAGTAGATAATGCCTCAGGCTTTGTGGTCAGTGAGAGTAAAAAAATTACACAGCTCTACTGTGGTGAGGAGGA
The DNA here is from genome assembly GCA_037952925.1 of Lithobates clamitans. Taxonomy (NCBI): domain Eukaryota; kingdom Metazoa; phylum Chordata; class Amphibia; order Anura; family Ranidae; genus Lithobates; species Lithobates clamitans. Next base: position 28,388 of record JBBGZY010001813.1, on the reverse strand, counting down.
GGAGAAATAGAGCCCCATCATCGGTATTAGTAGGAGAAATAGTGCCCCATCGTTAGTGTAAGTGGGAGGATAATTTCCCCATCGTTGGTGTCAATGACAGGAATAATGCCCTGTTGTTGGTGTAAGTGGGAGGAATTGTGCCCCATCATTGGTGTCAGTGGAAGGAATAGTGCCCCATCATTGGTGTCAGTGGAAGGAATAGTCCCCCATCGTTGGTGTAAGTAGCATGAATAGTGCCCCATTGTTGGTGTCAGTGGAAGGAATAGTGCCCTATCGTTGGTGTAAGAGGGGGGAATAGTGCCCCATCACTTATGTCAGAGGAAGAATTTATACTCATTGATATCAGTGGGAGGAATAATACCACATTGTTGGTGTCAGAGAGAGAAATAGTGGTCCAAGGGCCAGGTAAAAGCAATCAAAGGGCCACAATTTGGAGACCACTGCTATATACAGTTAGGTCCATATATATTTGGACACAGGCACAATTTTCATACTTTTGGCTCTGTATGCCACCAGAATAAGATTAAAATGAAACAATCCAAATGAATTTGAAGTGCAGACTTTCAGCTTTAATTCAAGGGGTTGAACATAAATATCAAGTACAAATTTTAGGAACTGCAACCATTTTTATACACAGTCCCCCCATTTTCAGGGGCTTAAATGTAATTGGACAAATGAACATAATCGAGCTGTTCCAAGCCTTCTCCACACTTTTTTCTTCCCGTCATTCTGGCACAGATTAATCTTAGTTTCATCCGTCCAAAGAATGCTTTTCCAGAACTGGTCTGGCTTTTTTAGATGTTTTTTGTCAAAGTCTAATCTGGCTTTTTTATTCTTCAGGCTTATGAATGGTTTGCACCTTGTGGTGAACCCTCTGTATTTGCTATTGTGAAGTCTTCTCTTGATTGTAGACTTTGACAATGATGCGCCCACCTCCTGGAGAGTGTCCTTCACTTCTCTGGATGTTGTGAATGAGTTTTTCTTTACCATAGAGAGGATCCATTGATCATCCACCACTGTTGTCTTCCGTATACGTCCAGGCCTTTTTATGTTTCTGAGCTCACCAGTGCCTTCTTCTTTCCTCAGAATGTATCAAACTGTTTGGACACTCCTGATGTTGCTGCTATCTCTCTGATGGATTTGTTTCATTTTTGAAGCCTTACAATGGCCTGTTTCACTTGCATGGACAGCTCCTTTGAATGCATGATGCATGTTGGAGTAGCCCACACCTGGCCACGAAACAGCTTTTGATTCAATTGTCCAATTATTTTTGGCCCCTTGAAAAAGGGGGATGGCTATTCTTAAGAGCTGTAATTCCTAAACCCTTCTTGTGATTTGGATGCACATAACCTCAAATTAAACCTGAGAGTGTGCACATTCAGCCCATATCCATTATAAAACTATAGCTTGAATATGTTTTGGTAAATACCTGAAAAAACCTAACATTGCGCCTGTGTCCAAATAAGTATGGACCTAACTGTATGTTATAAGTATATCTGACTTTTTTTCTGAATCTCCCAAACATATATAAAAACAAAATAACAATCAAGTCAGATATCCTATAGATATTTACATTTGAAGCCACATCTCCTCTTCTTCCCAGGGCCGGAGTACCTGCATTGTGTAGAACTGTGCATAACATTTCCCAATAAATCAGTCCATACAAAGAAATGATTTGCCCTAGCTCCGATCCTAGATGAGGTTCCTCGGAATAATGGGCACATTTTCAATGCCAAATTGCTGTCGTTCCGCAATCTTATGCAAAGTGCAGCGTTCTTCCTAGGACCAGAGCCGGTAATGTCCTGCTCATTTAGCAAGACTCAATAACCGGGGCTGTTATCAGGGACGTGTGCTGCGAGGACAGATTGAACCAGATAATATTAAAACGCCATTATGCGACTGCCAAGAATGCCAGCTCTAGATATGTAGCAAGCTGCCATTTACAGCTCAGTAGAAGTGGCTGAATTGTGTCCTCTCCAATGAGAAACAGCTGTATCAAAAGAAGATTTCAGCATGTGTAAAAGGGGGATAAAAACGTGCTGATGTTGCCTTTGTATAAATCGCTGCAGGTAAAAGTAAAACTGAATCTTTGAAATGCATACAGGGAAAAACAGCCTAGCTGTTCAGTACCTAAAACCAAAACGAACTTTAAGTTTAAATCCGCTAAATCCATTCCAGGTGCATCAAATCAAAATGCTGTGCAAAGTCTTGCAGTTTGTTTTCTTTAGAAAGCAGCCACAGCCTGAGTAGAAAAGCCTGTCCCCTGCCAGCAGCTGTAGAGACGACCTTTCCAGTCCGCATGGAGGCAGCGGCCTCTCTTCAGAGATCCAACACACCTCCTTCTCAGTCAGCCTTACAGCTTTCCAATCAACAAAGATCTTGATCTCAGCTGATAGTAGAACTCTAGCTTTGACCTATCAGGAGGGCATATCAGACTTAGAAATTATGTAGAGGTCAGAGGAAGAAAACAGCTCATGGCGGGGAGAGGGGCCCAGATATGTGACTTTCCGAAACTGTTCAATAACGAAGGGGCTTTATGAGGCTGCAGCGCTAGAATGAAGTAGAGGTAGGTGAAACGGGCTGCCGGAGAGGTAAGTATATTTATTATATCACCTATTGTAAGCAGGGGCGTTGCTAGGTCTACAAAAGATCTGGGGCTAGAGCCCATAGTAGCGTAGTAAAGAAAGTCATACGTTTGGGCGGGCATACACATGTATATACAGTAATATACGTGTGGGTGTATATATATCCCCAGAGAGCCCCCTGCTTACATCAGGGTCCCCAAAGAGCCTCCTCCTTACATCAGAGTCCTCAGAGAGCCTCCCCCTTCCATCAGGGTACCCAGAGGGCCCCCCCCACTTACATCAGGGTTCCCAGAGAGGCCCCCTTACATTAGGGTCCCCAGAGAGCCTCCCCCTTAAATCTGGGTCCCTAGAGAGCCTAGGCCTTAAAATCAGGGTCCCCAGAGAGCCTCTCCCTTACATCAGGGTCCCCAGAGAGCCCCCCACTTACATAAGGGTCCCCAGAGAGCCTCTCCCTTACATCAGGGTCCCCAGAGAGCCCCCCACTTACATAAAGGTCCCCAGAGAGCCTCCCCTCCCCTTGGGGACCCCTGCAGAGACTCGGGGCTATTGGCCTCAGATTCGGGGCTATAGCCCCAAAAGCCACCCCCTAGCAACGCCCCTGATTGTAAGGCAGGGTGTTACAGAATTTAGGGCTCAAGTTCAGCATGCACTTTTTTGTGCATGCCAGTAAGTCACATTTTAGGGCAGCCTATTAATTTACAATTTAATTAAAAAAAAAAATGCTGCCATGATTTGTAAAGTCCCAAACTGATGGTACTGCAATACTAAGCATTTTGGTGGGCATGAAAGTGTTTTCACTATGAGTGAGCATGCCATTACCAATTAACAGCACCCGTGCACATTTGCAAAGGGCGGAAATTTTTTTTGTGCGGGAGAATGTGCAATTTTGCATGCGTTCCCGCATTGCACCTGGTGTGAATGAGCCCTTAAATTGGAACTTGAAAAACAAATTTTAAAAAGACGACCAAACAGGTTTTGTATGCAGAACAGACATAGTATATCTCCTCTGCAGTGAATTACTCTTACTTGCCTTTTAACAAGATTCTTAAGAATGTGCAGATCTATGTACAATTTAGGCATCTGCCGGGATGAATTACTCCCGTGCATACGTCATACCAGCTTGGCCAATCAAGATGACCATGGGTCCCAAACCCAGAAGAAGACCAGGTGAAGAAGTCAGCTGTGAAGGGGAGGTCAGTATATTTCCGCTTTAAACCTTCAGAGACCTGAAAGATCACATGCCTGACGAAGGGGTCCTGCGTGAATCCGAAACGTTGCACTCTCCTTGTGTTGTGATCATGCAATAAATTACACGTTTGGACGCTATCTACGTCGCTCCATGGTGTGCTGGCAAATTTCTTCATTGTGACTCGAACCAGTATGCAGCTGGTTGTTACTGCAGCACCCATATCTGTGAGCTCATACAGGAATGTGTGCGATGGGAATATGAAGTATTACCTGAAAGAGTCTTTGTGACGGAACCGTCCAGCACCCAGCTTTGGTGCTTCCATCAGTATACCGCTTCCTCCAGTCTGAACATAGGAACCAGATATTATAGCAGACCATACAAGACTAGCCAACAACAGCTTGTATGAGAACTGGCACTCTTTATTGAAAACGTACACAGAATTTATAATGCTATACAATCAGGAGAGGCTGATCACAATATCGTATGCAAAGGCAGCTGTATACAGGAATATAATTAACATAACTAAGGAACAACCAACACAAACAGTGTAATACTTCCCCTCTAGCAACTAATAGCTGCCAGTGATTTAATTAGTCTGTAAGCTAATCAACATAACATATACAATCCCACAATAGTTTGCTAACAAGGTGTAGTAGTCACAATATTCATCTCCTGTTCAAGAGATAAGCAGACTGCCAGAAACAATAGAGTTCCTAATTAACACAATTAACAATGGGACTGCACCCTAGGAGGCATACAATGGGAGAGCCACACATTTGTTTATTCTGTCCACTAGACAAGTCATTAGAAGACAAAACATTTCCCATTTGAAGTAATCCAAACCACACTCTCAGCAACCATTAGGTAATTGTCCATCACTTTCTTGGTCACCCTGTGCACCTAATAGACACAGGGTGACATTCACATACGAGCCTGGGGAGCTAAAACAGGAGTATCCCAACCTCTCTAAGGTAAGCTGGTTTCCACGGGCCCCCCGCTCAAAGTGACTCCCATCATAGTCTCTTTAAGAAAGACTGTAAGATATTCAACGGCTGATATCTACAGTTAGCCTGCATTCATGAGAAAACAAAAAGGGGCACCAGCACCAGCCTTGTGCATTAACAGAGACACCATTTATTTTAAGGTTAAAAAGTAATATGCTCACAAACAGTATAGAGCATCGGGCTCATCACGAATTTCCAATAGATGGACCAAAACTGGTAACATACCTCCAGATATACAGAGAGGATGTCCTAAAGTTCTGCAGATGCTAACGTGTTTCGAGGGTGACCCCTCTTCATCAGAGTCCTGTGCTCTGATGAAGAGGGGGCACCCTTGAAATGTGTATTCCTGGTGATGTTAAAGCATTTTTTCATGTGTTTTTCAGGCATATTACAGGTTTTTTGCACATGTATCAAGCTGTTTGTTTCCTGTGCTGGGCAAGAGAAGAGCAGTTCTATAAGAGCAGAGGAATTCTTCATGTATAAAATTTACATGCATTCCCATTAAAGTCTATGGAGCCAAAAACGCCTGACTTTTAAAAAAAGTTCATGTACTTTTTCAAGCACAGGGTGTGGAGTGTACAAGTGTGCACAGAGACAATTAGAAAGAATGGGATTCTGCACATTCAAGTGTAATAGGCAGTGGTGGCCCGTCCACTAGGGGCGCCCGGAAACCGCCCCTCTCTCCAGGCCACCCCCCTATATGCAATGGATAGATTCATGCATAACATGAATCTATCCACGGCCGCCATGGCCACCCCCTATTCTTATGTCCGGCCCCTTTCAGGGCACTGAACGCATGAATTACAGCGACCAGGGTTTTTTTTTTTTTTAAGCACCTGATTAGAGCCAGAGCCTCTAATAGGTTTCAAAATAGGGTGGGCTCGGGTAGCAGAGGATGCGTTCCGATCCCACCCAGGAGTGTTGCAACAGCGAATGAATATTTGCTGTTGCAACACTGATCTTTCTCCCGGCCAGTCAGGAAGCAGGTATGAAATCTGTTTCCAGATTGGCCAAAACGTCAGGTGATCCTATTGGATGCCTAGCGCCGGGAGGAGCAGAGAGGAGACACACCGCGGAAGCTGCTTCAGGAGAGGACACTGGAGCAGCTTTCACCGAGCCCGCCATGCTTAAGGACAGGGACAGGAAGATGGCCGCATCCAGGGTAAGGACTGACCAGACAGCGGGTGAGGGGGGTTTGCTGGTGGTGTTAGTGCCGCGCCAGGGGGGTGTTTGCTGGGAGTGTTAGTGCAGCGTCTCGGGGGGGTTGATAGGAGCAGTTGTGCTTGTGCCGCTCCACCAGCGGCCCGAGGGGGGGTTGTTTGCCACCCCCCCCAAATAAAGACCCCACCAACCGCCACTGGTAGTAAGGTGTAGTCAGGCGTAAGGAAACAAGCAGAAAAGCGCTCAGGTGTGAAGGGGGGTTTATAGTGGCTAAAAGATAACATGAGAATGTTTTGATCCAAAGAAGGAGATTGTCTGCCCTTGTCGGGTCAAGAATTTTATATTCCCTGTGAAGCTAATGTTCGATCTTCTAATGATTAGTATCCTCAGATTGTTGTGGATCTTTCAAAGGAGCAGAATTTAATTTTTTTCTAGAATTCATGAAATTTTAACTGTGAATGTGGTTTTAGTTTTGGCAGGTCTGGCTGAAATGTTATGAGCTTTTGAAATAAATTAGTTGACGCAATGATGGCAAGATCAAATGCTCTGATGAACAATTTTTCAGAAATTCCATACGATCATTCGAATAAACTTCTACTGATGTATGGACAGCTAAGGCTTCATTCACACGGCCATAAAAAATGTCTTTACAAGCGTTTTTGTATCTGCGGATCTGAATGCAGCTGCATTGGTTGCAATGTAGACATTCCCAAATTGCATAAACACCGTGTTCAGATCTGTAACACAAAATCCAAGTATTTACTGATCATTACGCGGGAACTTTTGTGCCGGAAATAAAACATGTATAATATGATCAGTAAAATTTTACAGCCATGTAAATGCAGCCTACAGGTATACAGTGAGATAAAAAAAGTCTTTAATCCCCTGCTGATTTTGTACTTTTGCCCACTGACAAAGAAATGATCAGTCTATAATTCTAATGGAAGAGGGGAAGGAGAAAAGGCGCCAAGCAGCCAATAATTTAAATCGGTTTATTAGATGTACATAAAAAACATAGTGACAGGTTCAAATCACAGGGTGTATGCAGGGAGATTGTCTGTGCCTGGATGGGCTGTGTGAAGGATTCTGTACGGGATCGTGAAGAAAATCTTTGCTGCAGCAGCAGCTCCGTGGAGACAGAAAGGAGAACGCTGGAGCCACGAGCTACGGAGCTTGTTGACAGCTGTCAAGACCTGGAGAGGAACTGGCCAATCGGAACACGTTTCAGGGGCTAGTCACGCCTCCTTCCTCAGCCGATAATTTTAATGGTAGGTTTATTTTAAAATATAAAAAATAATAACAAAATAACAACAAAAATATCCAGAAAAACACATTTCAAAAAAGTTATAAATTGATTTACATTTTAATGAGTGAAATAAATATTGGACCCCTTTGCAAAACATGACTTGGTACTTGGTGGCAAAACCTTTGTTGGCAATCACAGAGGTCAGAGGTTTCTTGTAGTTGGCCACCAGGTTTGCACACATCTCGGGAGGGATTTTGTCCCACTTCTCTTTGCAGATCCTCTTCCAGTAATTAAAGTTTTGAGGATGACGTTTGGTAACTCGAACCTTTAACTCCCTCCACATATTTTCTATGGGATTAAGGTCTGGAGACTGGCTAGGCCACTCCAGGACCTTAATGTGCTTTTTTTTGAGCCACTCCTTTGTTGCCTCGGCTGTCATTGTCATGCTGGAATATTCATTCACGACCTATTTTCAATGCCCTGGCTGAGGGAAGGAGGTTCTCACCAAGACAGTACATGGCCCCGTCCATCATTCCTTTGATGTGGTGAAGTTGTCCTGTCCCCTTAGCAGAAAAACACCTCCAAAGCATAATGTTTCCACCTCCATGTTTGTTGGTGAGGATGGTGTTCTTGGGGTCATAGGCAGCATTCCTCCTCCTCCACACCTGGAGAGTTGAGTTGATGCCAAAGAGCTTGATTTTGATCTCATCTGACCACAACACTTTCACCCAGTTCTCCTCTGAATCATTGAGATGTTCATTAGCAAACATGTGCTTTCTTGAGCAGGGGGACCTTGCAGGGGCTGCAGGATTTCAGTCCTTCAAGGCGTAGTGTGTTACCAATTGTTTTCTTGGTGACTATCTTCCCAGCTGCCTTGAGATCATTGACAAGATTCTCCCATGTAGTTCTGGGCGGACTCGTCACCGTTTTTATGATCATTGAAACTCCACGAGGTGAGATCTTGCATGGAGCCCCAGACCGAGGGAGATTGACTGTTATTTTGTTTTTCTTCCATTCGCAAATAATCGCACCAACTGTGGTCACCCTCTCACCAAGCTGCTTGGCGATGGTCTTGTAGCCCATTCCAGCCTTGTGTGGGTCTACAATCTTCTCCCTGACATCCTTGGACAGCTCTTTGGTCGTGGCCATGGTGGAGAGATTGGAATCTGATTGATTTTTTCTGTGGACAGGTGTCTTTTATACAGGTAACAAGCTGAGATTTGGAGCACTCCCTTTAATAGAGCGCTCCTAATCTCAGCTCGTTACTTCTATAGAAGACACCTGGGAGCCAGAAATCTTGCTGATTAATAGGGGATTAAATACTTATTTCACTCATTTTAATCAGCTGGTGCACTCTCAGCGTTCTAATGAGAAAAGCTGCAGGGTCTGCATCAATTTTAGATGTATCTAAAGTGGTTGTAATACAGAAGTTTTTTTAAATTTTAATGCATTCTATACATTAAGATAAAAAGCCTTCTGTGTGCTGCAGCCCCCCTCAGCCCCCTAATACTTACCTGAGGTCCATCAAGATCCAGCGATGTTGCAGGAGTGTCTTGGCTGTCCGAGCCTCCCCTCCTCATTAGCTGAGACATCAGCGCGGCGCCATTGGGCTGGGCCGCGTCTCCGTGTCTGACACAGGGAGCTGTGGCTCGACTCAGGTGCGGTCATTGCAAGCTGCTTGCTGTGGGGGCACTCATTAGGATGGAGGGGCCAGGAGCGCCAGCGAGAGACCCGAGAAGAGGAGGATCCGGGCTGCTCTGTGATATACCATTACACAGAGCAGGTAAGTATAACATCTTTGTTATTTTTAACAAAAAAAAAAAAAAAAAAAACGAGACGTTAGTATCACTTTAACCCATTGAGGAGTATCTCATTAAGACTAAAATCCCTATTGCAAGGGATGCCTAAAATCTGATTTGTACCTAAAGCTGGTACACACTTTTTAATTGAATGAAAAAAAGAACCCGCCAGATCGCTGCATCCACACAAGCGATTTTGATGCAACACGCACCCCTGCTGTGTCTTTGTATTCTGACGGGGGGCTTAAAATGAATGAACACACTGATTAGCACTTTCAGCAATTGGCTGTGATCGCTGATTGAATGCTGGTTTTCCAGCACACTCGTTCAGCAGAAGCTGGTGGTTAGACTCATGGACTGCAAGATGACCAGTTCCTGCTGAACCAGCCTATATGTACCATGCCTTAGTACGATGCGAACTGATCCGGGGGGTGTCAATAACTTTATATTGACACCCGCAGTGGTTCACAGATGTCAGTGTGTACCGCCAGTGAGTGACATGCGATACGAGAAACCGCACTGGAATCGCACTGGTTCCCGCATCACATATGTGTGAACCGGGACTTAAGGAAGGTAACATAACTCACAATATTTTCTAAAAAAGTTCTCTTTATTTTAACTAATGAAATTGCTTCTGTTGAAATGAAGAAACGCAGAAAGAAAAAGCCACGTCTGTTGAAGGGTCATTATACAAACGTTTTGTGTACTGAATGCATATGGTAAAAATAGCAAATATATTCATGGAAAAATAAAAAAATAAAAACTGTTTAATTTCTAGGAGGAAAACTGTGAAAAATAAATGAAATGTGTGAATTCTGAAGATGATGGTTAAACTAAAACAGGGTGGCTGTTCTATAAAATGTGTGTGGGTGTTATATAAATGAGATACAATAATTAAAAATGTTTGTAAAATGATATGAGAGAAGACATTATCATACCAGGACATGTCACTATGGGCCGCACGTGTGAAGAGTGCGCTAATGGCTTGTTCACACTTATGGCTTGCCTTCCTTTTTGCAAAAATTGCTTTTCAGATGGCAGTTAACAGCAGGCTTGGAAGCAATAGGTCGCCTCTTCGAGGCCTGCTTTAACCCTTGAAAGCATGACATTTGTTTACAGGGCGGTAGCGGTGTGGCCCCAGCAACCTGCCCGCTGAACATAAAATGGGGTATAATATTTGCTGCACCTACAAGGCACAGTGGCAGGGCACATGTACCACCTGGTCCAGCTGGTTTGTAAGGATAAGGTGGAGTGTCAAGGGATAGTAAAACCACAGATTAATTGCCTGCTTTTACTGCACCCTCCCCCAAGTGTAAATGAGCCCTAGAAGTAACATTCCTTCTTACTTAAAGTATCTAGAGATACATTTTCAGACCTGGACAGTAAAAACAACAGTTGGAGGATGATTGGTAGTTACCTTTGGCACGTTTCCTTCAAGGAGCCGCCTTCCTTTCTCCCTCTCTCACTCCCTCCTACTACTTTCTATACTTTCCTCCATCCTTTCTTCCTTACTGTCTCTTTCCCGCTCAATCTTTTTCTGTCTGCTAGTTTGTCATAAACCCTTTGATTCATTTTATTTTATATTGAGTAAAAAATAAAAATAATTTGCAAAGATCTATTGGCTGTCCTTCCTTCTCTTTCCTTTATTCTTCCCTTCTTTTCATTCTTCCTCTTTTCCTACTTTTCTCCTTCTTCCCTGCTCTTTTCTTTCCTTTCTACATCATTCCTTCCTGACTTTCTTTTTTTTATCCCTCCCTTCTTTCTTTTCTCCCTTTCTCCTTCTTTCCTGCCTCTCTTCCTTTTTCCATCTTTCTTCTTCTCTTCTTCCTTTTTCCCTGCCTTCCCTCCTCTTTTCTTTCTTCACTCTTTCTTCACTCCTTTCTTTTTTCTTCCCTCCCTCCTTTCCTTCTTCCCTTTTCTTCTTATTTCCTGCCTCTCTTCCTTCTTCCATCCTTATTCTTCTCTTCCTCCTTCTTTCCTGCCTTCTTTCTTTCCTCCTCTTTTCTTTCTTCACTCCTTTATTCCTTTCCTGCATTTCTTTTTTCATCCCTCCCTCCTTTTATCTTCCCGTATTCCTTCTTCTTCTGCCTCTCTTCCTTCTTCTCTCCTTTTTTTCTTCCTAATTTCTTCCCTTCCTCCTTCTTCCCTCCTCCTTTCTTTCTTCACTCCTTTATTCCTTTCCTGCATTTCTTTTTTCATCCCTCCCTCCTTTCTTCTTCCTGTACTCCTTCTTCTTCTGCCTCTCTTCCTTCTTCTTTCCTTTTTTTCTTCCTTCTTTCTTCCCTTCCTCCTTCTTCCCTCCTCCTTTCTTTCTTCACTCCTTTATTCCTTTCCTGCATTTCTTTTTTCATCCCTCCCTCCTTTCTTCTTCCTGCACTCCTTCTTTCCTGCCTCTCTTCCTTGTTCTCTCCTTCTTTTTTTTCTTCCTTTTTTTTTCTCTTCCTCCTTCTTCCCTCCTCCTTTCATTCTACCCTCCAACCTTCTTCTCTTTCTTCCTTCCCCCATACCTTCTTTCCTCCCTCATGTCTCCCTTCCTCTCTCTTTCCTTCTTTCCTCTTGTCATTCTTGTTTTCTTAATTCCTGTCTTTCTTTCAGACTTCTGTACTTTCTTGCTCCCTCATTTTTTCCACCCTTACCTTTTCTCTGCTTCCTTCCTTTCTTCTTTCCTTACATTCCTTAACTCCTTCTATTCTTTCTTCTCCCATTTTTCATCTTTCCTTTCAGTCTATTCCACTCTTTTTTTTCTATCTCTCTGATAATTCATTATGATCCCTTTGGTTCACTGTGATTTAACTTCTTCTAAAGCCGTGTACACACGAGCGGAAAGTCCAACAGAAAAAGTCAGACGGAAGCTTTTCATCGTCTATTCCGATCGTGTGTAGGCCTCATCTGACTTTTTTTTTTTTGAAAATTCTCACGGACCTAGAAATAGAACATGTTCTAAATATTTCTGACGGAACCAATTTCTATCGGGAAAACCGATCATCTGTATGCTGTTCTGACGGACCAAAAGCATGCTCTGAAGCAAGTACGAGACGGATGATACTGGCTATTGAACTTCCCTTTTCTAGTCCCGTCATAAGTGTTGTACGTCACCGTGTTCTGGACGGTCGGACTTTGGTCGGACTTTGGTTTGACCGTGTGTAGGCAGACCGCTTGAATGGAATTCCGTCGGAGTTCCGTCAGGGAAACCTTCGGGGTTTATTCTGGCGGCAAAACCAGTCATGTGTACGCGGCATAAGTCAAACACAACAAAAATAGATTACAAAATCCATTGGTTGTCCTTTATTCCAACCTCCCTTCTTTCCTTCTTCATTCCCTTCTTCCTCCTCCCCACCCTTTTATTCTATCCATCCTTTTTCACTTTTCCTCTCTGTTTATTCATTGTGATCTCTTTTGCGTTAACTTTTTTTTTCAGTCAAACACAGCAAAAAGAATTACAAAATCCATTGGTTGTCCTTTCTTCCAATGCCCTTTCTTTCCTTCTTCATTCCCTCCTTCTTTCCTTCATTCTATCCCCCCCTTCTTTTTTTCTATCCTTCCTTTCTCATTTGTTCCTCTCTTTTTTCAGTCAAACACAGCAAAAATAAATTACAAAATCCACTGGTTGTCCTTTCTTCCAACCTCCTTTTTTCCTGTCTTCATTCCCGCCTTCCTTCTCCCCCCTTTGTTTTTTCTATCCTCCCTTTTTTCATTTTTCTCTGTTTATTCATTGTGGTCTCTTTTGCTTTAACTTTTTTTTAAGCCATACACAGAAAAAGTAAATTACAAAATCTGTTAGTTGTCCTTTCTTCCAACCTCCTTTCTTCCCTTCTTCTTTCCCTTCTTCTCTCCCCTCATCTTTCATCTTTTTTTCTATCCTTCCTTTCTCATTTTTTTTCTCTCATTATTAATTGTGATCTCTTTTGCTTTAACTTTTATTTTTCAGTCAAACACAGCAAAAATCAATGACAAAATCCTTTGGTTGTCCTTTCTTCCAACCTCCTTTCTTCCCTTCTTCATTCCCTCCCTTCTTCTCCCCCCCTTTTTTTCTATCATCCTCTTTTCATTTTTTTCTCTGTTTATTCATTGTGATCTCTTTTGCTTTAACTTTTTAATTTTAAGTCAAACACAGCAAAAGTAAATGACAAAAGCCAATGGTTGTTCTTTCTTTCAACCTCCTTTCTTCCCTTCTTCATTCCCTTCTTCTCTCCCCTCTTTTTTTTTCTATCCTTTTCTCATTTTTTTTTTCTCTCTTTATTCATTCCGATCTTTATTGCCTAATTTATTTTTTTTTAAGTCAAACACAGCAAAAAAAACCCCACAAAATCCATTGATTGTTTTTTCTTCTAACCTCCTTACTTCCCTACTTCATTCCCTTCATCTCTCCCTGCCCCCATACCCCCCCCCCCCCCACCCCACACACCCTCTTTCTTTTCATCCTTCCTTCCTGTCTATTTCACTTTCTCATGATTTCTCTATGTTTATTCATTGTGATCCTTTTGGTTAATTTTGTTTCACCTTCTTCTTTGAAGTCAGAAATAACAAACATAAATTACAATGATCGGTTGGCTGTCTTCTCCGTGTCCTTGGCTCCAGCAGCAATCTCTTGGCTTTGGCATATGTTTAATAAGAAGCGCATTGCATCTGGAAGTGATGGCGCAGCGGGGGGCTCGGTGTTGCGAGTCTCTGACAAGGATTTTAGGATGTTACAAAGTCTCCTCCTGCTGTGCCGCTCTTGTGGTCCTTGTCTCTTTTTTGGCAAAATTAGGATTTATGTTTTGTGCGATGCATGAAGACAAGTCTAATAATTGTGTTTTATTGCTTGTTGTACAACAGAAACATTAGGAAGGGGAAATTAAATCAGTACGTTACTCTGAATGCATTATTTTAAAGAGACAATATATGGGGGGGGGGAGGGGGGGGGGTTTGGTTTGAAATAATTTTTTTTTATTTGCTTGACTTCACCTTGAAGAAGGAATGGTGATGTAAAGGAAATGTTTGACATGTAAAGCAGTAATTTGGCCACTGTGACACTTATGTTCAAAGAACACGTAAATAATTCAAAAGTGTACACCTGAAATATGGAACATCAAGCACATTGCCTATTTAGGTATGCAATATAAATATTTGTTATTTTCAGCTAGCAGCTAGGGCTCCAAATTCCTTTTCACTTGTTAGCCAGGCAAACTTTAAAGTGTTACTAAACCTTCAGGTTTTTTTTAACTCAACCAACAAACATGTTATACTTACTCTGTGCTATGGTTTTGCACAGAGCAGCCCTGATCCACCTTTTCTGGGGTCCCCTGCTGGAACTCCAGGCTCCTGCTCTTCGGCGAGAGCCTCCAGGGAAAGCCACTTTCCGGGGGTGGGCACCAGTGTGGGCTCGCTCTTGAGCCACCCAGTCTGCGTCTTTCGACACAGACCGGGCAACTTAGCCCCACCACCCGCCCCCTCGCCACGGCATTTGATTTATAGCAGCGGCAGCCAATGGCTGCTGCTGCTATCAATCTGCCCAATGAGGAGGGAGACAGCGGTGAGAGCCAATGCTCTTGTGCTGGATCAGATAGGGCTCAGGTAAGAATAAGGGGGGGGGGGGGGGCTCCTGCAGCACAGAAGGTTGAGGCTTTGAACCAGTTTATGGCTGCTTCACACCTGAGCAACATGGATACGCATGAAAGATGCATATGAAAATAGCGTGTTGCACTTGTGGAGCCATTATTTCTTAAAGCGGTTGTTCACTGACGGTTTGTATTTTTTTTTTTTCAAACACTTAAAACATCACATAATGACAATGGCACACTCACGTTTTGCGTTAATTTCCTCCCCAGATGGCCGGTTTCGTTGTAAATAATACGTTTTTAAAAATGTGGACAGCCGTTTTCATCTTGCTTGTGGGCATTTGAAACCCACAAGCATTCACTTCCTAGTTCCAGTGATGCTGAGCTACCAGCATTCCTTGCTGGTTCCCGTGCATGCTCAGTTGTAACGGCGCGGAGCGTCGTAAGCATCCTGGTTGCCATCACAACGGGCGGCGTCCTAGGAAGTTCCCGCTCCGTTCCGATGTCTAACGTCACTTGTTCTGTTTAAATCCCGCGAGATTTCGTGGCGGGCCTCCGCACTGACTCCTGGGAACAATGACACTAGCTCCCAGGAGACAGTGCGGCGCGGCGGAAATTACGACAATACCCGCAAAATACCCGCCCATAGCCGCAGGGAGAAAAAAAAGACAGAAGCACATATACACAGGTACACCCGAAAAAAAAAAAAATAAAAGTTCCGTTTTGCATTCTATGCTGTTGTATAATATGAATGAGCTAAACTTTGAAAATTGAGTGAACATCCGCTTTAATGGTATTATACCAAACATGGGTAGCTGCTGGGTGTTTTCCCCACAAAAAGACATGCAAAACAACTCATCATCCACCGCACTTGGCTGCCACAAATGGTACTTGAGCTTCTTTGGTGCATTCATTGTGCAATGGATAACCCATTCAAATCAATGACAAGCACCCAAAAACACACTAAAATGCACAACGCAAAACATGTCACGTTGCAACAGGTGTGAATGGAGCCTAACTGCTTTGCTGAAAAAAAAAGCCTGTTTACAGAGCTGAATAGCTGAAGCTCATCGCATTGCTGTGTAGATCACATGCGATGTCTGTGCAATGTGAATTCAGCCATACAGTTTGTATGGCTGAATTTGCTTTGCATTTGCACCAAGATGGTGCAGAACCCTTTTTTTGGTTCCGCACTGGAATCAGGTGTTCACACCTATTAGATCTGATTCCTGCACCATCGCACTGCGATCTGCAAACCGATCTTGGGGCGTCATTACCTTTGTATTGTCAACCGCAGTGGTTCGCAGAGAGCAGTGTGAACCGTTGGCGATTCAGGTGTGATGCGCGAACCTGCACTGGAAACGCACTGGTTCCCGCATTGCACAAGTATGAATCAAAACTTAACCTCTAGCCGACCAGCCGCCGCAGTTATAATGCAGCAGAATGGCACAGGCAGGCGAATCGCCGTCATGTTACTTCGGCTCCAAAGGCGGACACTAGAGGGCGCGCTCGCACTACCGGAGGCGCGCTTGCGTGCCCGCTGCTCGCCCCCGGAGCCGATGCGAGTGCCCGGAGGTCTCGATGACCGCCGGGCCCCCGCAATCGCTCGTAACATTGCGAGAATCGGGAGCTCTGTGTGTAAACAAGTGACAGATCATCTGTTCATACAAAATATGAACAGTCCCCTCTAGTCAGTCCCCTCCCCCCTTCAGTTAGAACACACATTAGGGAACACAGTTAACCCCTTGATCACCCCTAGTGTTAACCCCTTCACTGCCAGTGACATTTTTACAGTAATAAATGCATTTTTATTGCACTGATCGCTGTATTAATGCCAATGGCCCCAAAAATGTGTCAAAATTGTCCGATGTGTCCGCCATTATGTACTGGGCAAAAGTTTTAGGCAGGTGTGAAAAAATGTTGTAGGAAGACTTTCAAAAATATAGATTTTAATTGTTTTATTTTTATCAATTTACAAAATGCAAAGTGAGCGAACCGAAGAAAAATCTGAGAACGTTTTTGGCAGGTGTGAAGAAATGCTGTAAAGTAAGAATTCATTCAAAAAATATTTATTTTTAATGTTTTATTTTTATAAAGTTACAAAATACAAAGTGAGCGAACAGAAGAAAAATCTAAATTCAACCAATATTTGGCGCGACTATCCTTTGGCTTTAAACCAGCATCAGTTCTTACACTTGCACACTTTGTAAACTTGCACAAAGTCAGGGATTTTGTAGGGTTAGAGTCAGGTATATGATTAACTAATTATACCAAGAAAGTGCTAATGATCATCAATTTCACATGTAGGGTGAAACAGCCAAACTCTGCTGGTAAGGTGAGGTTGTAGAAGACAGTTTCATGTCACAGGTCATACACCATGGCAAGACTGAGCCCAGCAACAAGACACAAGGTAGAAAAAGAATTTGGCCCAAGCCACATCCAAAACAGGAAGTACAAAAGACTGCAGGACCAGATATGCCGAAAACCGCCTAGCTAACCGGACTTTAACCACTTCCCGGCCGCCGGCCGCCATATGACGTCCTTGAATTTGAGCGGGTATATCTAAATGATGCCTGCAGCTACAGGCATCATTCAGATATTGTCTTTTTCAGCCGGAGATTCCCTACACCATAAGAATGATCATAGCAGCTGTTCAGGTACTAGCCCATTCTTACGGGCTGCGAGAGGGGACGTCCCCCCTCCCGCTGCCCTCCGGTGCTTCTACCGACTCACCGATACCATCGGTGAGTCAGAGACAGGATCTGCCTGCTCCGCATGTTTACCATAGAGATTTCCGGTGGACCAGATGGTCAACAGAGCCTCTATGATCGTTCGGAGGCCGGGTGCGATGTTATGACATCACGCTCGGCCTCTGCATTCAAACAAATGGCGCCACCTCGGCTGGGAAGCTGAGATCGTTTTTTTAAATCTTTTTAATTTCAGCTGTCCCTGCCTAGAGGTGAGATGGGGGGTCTTAGTCCCGCCCACATATAAAAACGGTGTTCAAACCACACACATGAGGTATCGCTGCGAGCATTAGAGCGAGAGCAATAATTCTAGCCCTAGACCTCCTCTGTAACTCAAAACATGTAACCAGTAAAAAAAATTAAAAAGACACCTATGGGGATTTTTAGGCACAGACGTTTGGCGCCATTCCACGAGCGTGTGCAATTTCTAAACCTTAATGCACAAAAAATTGGGCTAACTTTACTGGTTTTTTTGGGTTTTTTTTTTTGCTTTTTTAAAGCATCAAAACTGTTTTTTTCCCCAAAAAAAGCGTTTAAAAAATTGATGCGCAAATACCGTGCGAGATAAAAAGTTGCAATGACCGCCATTCTCTAGGGTCTCTGATAAAAAAAAACATATATAATATTTTGGGGGTTCTATGTCATTTTCTAGCAAAAAAATTATGATTTTTACATGTAGTAGAGAAATGTCAGAATTGGCCTGGGTGACAAGTGGTTAAAGGCTCAACATGGGAGACAGCAATTGAAGAAAAGTGCTATTTTTATTGTACAAAATACATAAAAACTGAGGCATATAAGCTTAAAAATTAATCCACAAATAAATGATGCAAATTCTACTCTAGTAAGGTACCGGAAGACCATAAGTGTAAAAATATCAAGAGATATTAACAGCACTTGTAGAACTGTATGCTTCTGGTAACCCAATCTGCCAGGTCAAAGACATAAGGTAGTTTTATTGCATCAACAGGCAAAGATTTCAAAGCAGACCTGATGTGCTGTTCAAGCTCTTTTGAAGAAGCACAAAGAAACGGACAACATCGAGGACCGTAGACTCAGTGGTCGGCCAAGGAAACTTAACATAGCAGATAAAAGATACTTCATTCTTACTACCCCTTGACATCGGAAGATGTCCAGCAGTGCCATTAGCACAGAACTGGTGGACACCAGAGCGACCCAGGTACACCCATCTACCGTCCGGAGAAGTCTGGCCAGAAATGGTCTTCATGGAAGAATTGCGGCCAAAAAGTCAAACCTCCAACATAGAAACAAGGTTAAGTGATTTAACTATGCATGAAAACATAGGAACTGGGGTGCAGAAAAATGGTAGAAAGTAATCTGGACGGATGAGTCAAAGTTTGAAATATTTGGCTGTAGCAGAAGGCAGTTTGTTGGTGAACAGCTGGAGAGCGATACAATAATGAGTGTCTGCAGGCAACGATGAAGCATGGTGGAGGTTCCTTGCAAGTTTGGGGCTGCATTTCTGCAAATGGAGTTGGAGATTTGGTCCAACTCCATTTGGAAATGCATACCAGATAAAGTTGGCCAAGCTGGCCGCATATCCACTTAATTTAACAACTAGTAGCACAAGTGCTAACCTGAGTGGATACAAACTGAATAAATTGTTAACATAGGCCCTCCTACTACATATGTTTTTGCAACTCAAAGCGTACCTACAGCCAAACAAAAAAATTAAAGGGTTGCACCTAATGTTCAGTATTAGTAATGCTAGAGAATGTTGTCAGAGACTGCAGACATACTAGAGGAAATGATGGTCAGAGCTTGGCCTGGTTGGAGTCGGGACAAGTTCCTTCCATGGCCAGCAATCACAGTGGTGGGCTTAGGACTAACACCCTTTAACAGCCTGAGCGTCTTACATCAATTTTCATAGGGTTGGAGACATGTTGCAGAAGACAGCGAGAGACCAGGGCCACGTTACATGATCCAAAGAACACTGTGAACTTGACAGTTCAGTGCTCAGAAATCGTAGGTAAGCTTGCCATAAATTGTGCAAATGCCATGGTCACTGTGCAACTCGGACTGGATGGTCAAGGCGGTACAGCCCTCCTCCGATCGGTGAATCTCATACTGCACAAAGAACAAAAAGCAAACACCTAGTGCATTATCTCCAGCACTTTATTAAAGTGGTTCTAAAGGCTCAGAGAAAACCTTCTCTGTGCACCAGTCCCTTAATACTTACCTGAGCACCATCTCAATCCAGCGATGTCCATGAGTGCCTCCGCTCTCCAGGGACTGTGCTTCCTCTATGGCTGAGAGAACAGTGGGAGCCATTGGCTCCCACTGCTGTCAATCACAGACACTTAGTCAATCTGGAGAGAAAGGGGGCGGGGCCAAGCCATGGCTCTGTGTGTGAATGGACACGCAAAGCCGCAGCTTAGAAACGAGCCTGCTCGGGTGCCCCCATGGCAAGCCACTTGCTCTGGGGGCACCCGGCAAGAGGTAGGTGCCAGGAGCGCCAGCAAGGGACCCGAGAAGAGGAGAATCGGGGCTGCTCTGTGCAAAACCACTGCACAGAGCAGGTAAGTATAACATGTTTGTTATAAAAAAAAGAGACTTTAATATCAAGATGGAATGGTAGCACATTAAAAATAACAAGGTACAGAAGTCCGCCCCCCAACCTCATCGAAATGTGCGGATGACAGAACCCTCTGAAGCATTTTGGGGGGGGGGACTGGCCCCCTTCTTCAGAGCAATGGCTCTTACATTTGTGCCTTTCTGTTCTGTGTTGTTTGTACATGTTACATAATACTAGAAGAGATCTCAGCTCTATTATCACTTTACTAATGAATTTTCTCTCTTCCACTGCAGACTGATGGGGTCCAAGGGCCGCATAACAAGTACCAAAGGGCCGCACGTGGCCCTCGGCCACAGGATGAGCACCAGAGCTCTAACACATTTATTAGAAAGGGCAAGTAATGGCACTTACCATATCCGCCTCCCTTCTAGCACCATGCCTATTAGTCTACTACAAGCACAAATTATATGTCCCTGTCCCTTGTCAATGCTCCAAGCTTCTGAAATTATGTATGTGCTGATTTGTCTGATTGAGCGACTTTCCACTTATAAAGCAGCCAAAGCTTTCCGGCTTCGAGCACAATCCGCTGAGTGCCACTTCGTTCCCCTCCAAATTGCCGGTGCTTTTAGTCTTTGTTCATCCAAACAGCTTTTTTCTCTTCAAGCGTCCTTTTACCATCAGCTTCCACATGACTTCTGCTCCTTCCCCGCCAATAGAATTGATAGAAAGCTTTTTACGCAATTAACAACTTAACAAAAACAGTCATTTCCAATTCGAGAAACACTTACTCGCTTAAAGTCAAATTCTGCGGTCACCCCGGAAAACAAAAACCTAGTTCTGCTTTTCAGGTGCGCACAATTTATTTATTTATTTTTTTTTTTTTAAGTAAGCACACAATTTTTTGTGAGATATTCTGTTTATTTTAATATTATATTATTTTATTATCAGTTACGGTAATTCCCTTATTCTATTATGAATCTTTTTTTCTGGTTCTTATGTTAGATGGGCAGAGAATGGAGCTTAAAGAGGAACTCCGGGCACTGGCAGAGAATGGAGCTTAAAGAGGAACTCTGGGCACTGGCAGAGAATGGAGCTTAAAGAGGAACTCTGGGCACTGGCAGAGAATGGAGCTTAAAGAGGAACTCCGGGCACCGCCAGAGAATGGAGCTTAAAGAGGAACTCCGGGCACCGGCAGAGAATAGAGCTTAAAGAGGAACTCCGGGCACCGGCAAAGAATGGAGCTTAAAGAGGAACTCCGGGCACCGGCAGAGAATGGAGCTTAAAGAGGAACTCCGGGCCCCGCCAGAGAATGGAGCTTAAAGAGGAACTCCAGGCACCGGCAGAGAATGGAGCTTAAAGAGGAACTCCAGGCACCGGCAGAGAATGGAGCTTAAAGAGGAACTCCAGGCACCGGCAGAGAATGGAGCTTAAAGAGGAACTCCAGGCACCGGCAGAGAATGGAGCTTAAAGAGGAACTCCGGGCTCCTGCAGAAAAAAAATAAAAGTCAGCAGCTACAAATACTGTAGCTGCTGAATTTTAATATTAGGACACTTATCTGTCCAGGGTTCCCACCGTGTCTTCACCCGAGCCGATTTTTCCATCAGCTATCGGGTGCTGTCGCCATCATCTCCACTAAGGGAAGCCTTGCAAAGCGAGCTGCACTCTGTGAATGGGCCAGCTGTGGGGGAAGGAGGAGGGGGGCGATCGCCCCTCCCCCCAAAAAGGTCCAAATGTGCCAGCGGAGGGGGGGGGGGGCAGACAAGTGGAGCTTCCCTTTTTGGGTGGAGCTCCGCTTTAATTCCTGGTAAACAGATAAAGAGTGTAGAAATACATATAGATTCACTGTTTTACCTGTCCAAGGATTGCGTCATTCTGTTCAGCTATTCTTGTCATCCAAGAACTTCTTCTGAGCAACACGTGTCTCGCGATTTTGTTTGCATGGTTTTGCCGCAATTTCTCAATTGCTCCGAAGTCGAACCGCGATTGGGGTGCCATTAAGAAGTAATGGCATTGCAAACGCGCTCTGCCCGCAATTTCAAATCGCTCCCAAACATGGGACGTGTTTGCGATGCCATTACTTTTTAAAGGCACCACAATTGCGCTGCGAAGTAATGGCGTTGCAAGCGTGTTCCGCGTTTTGCAACAATTTGGAATCGTGGGCAGTACTGTGGCAATTCCACCCACAATTCCAAATGCCTACGTGTGAAAGGAGCCTAAGACTTCATTCACACCTGATCCCAGGCTGAATCACCGCGATCCCACCCGCAATTTCAAATCACTGCAAAACGTGGGACGTGTTTGCAATGCCATTACTTTTTAATGGCACCCCAATCGCACCGTGATTTTTCCACAATTGTCACAAGGTAAACTGTGCTGCAATCGCAACTCGCAACACTTGCCACTCAAACAGGAAATTTTGGGCGACAGTGTCGCGTGTTGCTTTTTGCGATGATTGCAGCGCAATTTACCGCGTGACAATCGCGGCAAAAATGTGATTAGAAGTAATAGCATCGTAAACGTGTCCCACGTTATACAACTATTGTAAATCATGGGCGGAAACACGGCAATTCCGCCTGCAATCAGGTATGAATGGAGCCTAATGGCATATGTTCTTTTTTTATGTTATTTTTCTGTGTTGTATCGAACTTCATTAGGTTCTCATTTTTTTGTAGTATGTTGTCATCTAGTGGTGGTTTTAGGCCATTGGAACTTGTTTACTTATGTGATTTTTTGTGACTGCTGTGCTGGGGGGCGGCGCCCGTGCGCACCCTATGGACGGGCCGCCACTGGCTCTTCCTACACTTCTAAAGATTGTAAAAAGTATCTTCTGTACAGTAATTAGTTAAAGTAAAATTGCATTGGATTCAACTTCTGTGTCTTATTGAAGAGTTAATCTGCCTGCGGATTGTGCCAAGTCAGCAGGTGACCATACTGTGCAAGACAGACTGGGTCTAAGTAGGTATGCAATGCATAAAGCAGCATTTGAAACAGAACAACATAAGATGTCCACGAGGCTCCTGGTAGCCTGGCTGAGACCATTCCATCATTGCTTAGACTTTAGACCACACCGGGGAGCTCAGAAACACTGTTTGTTTAATGTATGGCAAACAATAGGTTTTACTTTAATAAAATGATTTGATAATGCTGATACATTCCCCAGTAATTCCTGTAAAACAGGTCTGTGTTAGCTCTGTATAGGTGGTATTAAACTCAAAACCAAAACCTTAATATATTGCACCTTACCAATTCTTAGATGTGATGGCTGCATTCATTTTCTCTTGTAAGCTTTCTTTGCTGTATTTTCACCTGGTGATCTGGCCAGTAAAGTCTGCTGTTTTTCAACAAGCTGTCATGCAGTTGTAGCAGCTACGGGGTTGAAACAAACCATTTTCCACTGATAGGGGTGCTTATAATGATCAGCTTTTATTTAATTTATGTAAAACCTTTATCCCCAAAAAAGTAAAACTGATGCTGAAACTGCTTAAAGTGGTTGTTAAGCCACTCTCACTACTTTACACTATCCGCTCTGTCTTTAAATGCTGTGTCCCCCTGTGTGTTTTATAAAAATGCCGATTATAAGGGGGGCGTGACCGGAAGCCGACCTTAATGGACGCCTAAGCTCACAGCTCCATCAGCCCACAGCATTGAAGGCACATTAGGGGACGATCCACAACACCCACATGGGCAAATCGAGGACCACCTGATCCTCCAAACAAAGGGGCACATCGCAACCCCCTCCAGGAACATCCGCAGACCTCCGCACCTTCTTCCTCCAGACGGACATGTCTCAGAGCGGGGGAGACAAGATGGCGCCGGACACTCAGGCGCGCGGTCAACGGAGCTCCCCGCAGCCCATGCCACCTCACACCACCCAGCAACACCACCCGTCTGGCTCCCCGCTGAAGGAGACAACCCCAGGGATCCCAACACATCACGAGGGAGCGGTGAGTCCACCAACCCCCCCCGATCCCCAGTCTATGCAGACACGCGGGCCGCGGCCCGCCATGACGCCGGCCGCCTCACAGCACTATACACAGTGCTCAGCTGCATTTCCGCGCCTTCTCAGAGCGGCCTCAGACCCTTACATGCAGGGAACGGCTCCGCTCTCCCCAGCATCCTCAATCCTTTCCCAGGACTACCCACCACTACCTGCCCCAGCCTACCCTCCTGTGCAGAAACACCAGGACCTGGAGGATGACAGTGAAAGTCCCTGGGCCATGCCTATATCGTCCCCCCCACCAAAAGCACAGAGACTCTCGAGATCCAGAGACCCCAGTGTATCTAGGCAGCAACAAGCCTTCAATCCCTCATATGCACAGAAAGCCAGCACCCCCCCCTGTACAACATCAGACAACCATCACATGAGGCCCCCCCAGCTGACACAGGCCCTGCCGTGGTCGGAGCAGTGGGAACCCTCGGTGTCTGGACCCCCCATGCCATCTGAGGCAGGCTCACTCAGCCCACGCTCTCCGCCTCCAGCCCCATCCCCACCGTGCCAGCAATTTGGACCGATGCAACCCCCACACATGCCACCTCAATGGCATACATATCTCCAGGCCATGCCAACTAAGGAGGACTTCAGACAACTAATAGAAGATGTGAAATCCACATGCCGCACAGAAATTTAAGTTCTCCAAACAGGCCTTAAGCACCTGGCAGACAGAGTGGAGATGGCGGAGGAAGAGATCCAAGAAACAAAATTAGCTGTTCACAGATCACAACTTCAAGGAGCGGAACATAGATCACTCCTCAGAGATATGCAGAGACACGTGGAGGACTTGGACAACAGGGGGCGCCGCAACAACATTCGCGTGAGAGGTATCCCAGAATCGGAGGGTAGCGAGGACTTACAAACCATTCTACAAACCATCTTCAACAACCTCCTCGGTGAACCCCCCACAAAACATATAGAGATGGACAGGGCACACCGAGCCCTACGACCTAAAGGAGCAGCATCCAAACCAAGGGATGTTATCTGTAGAATCACCTCCTACCCCCTCAAGGAGGGAATCATGAAACAAGCACGCCTGGCACGCAAAATTATTTTTGACGGGACTCAGCTACAACTATACCCTGATCTTTCCTGGATCACTCTGCAAAAACGCAGACTTCTTCAACCGCTACTGCAACTACTACAGACCAAGACAATCCCTTATCGGTGGGGCTTCCCCTTTACCCTCACTGCAAAGCACCAAGGCACAACAGCTGTTCTGAGATACCCGGAGGACCTCCGCACATTCTGCAATACCCTGGACATTCAACCCCCACAGCTTCCAGAGTGGGACCTAGTAGCCACCCCTCCAACACCACCTACAGTCTGGCAGAAGGTCCCCACCTCCAATCGGCCCAGAAACCCTGAAGCATCACGCAAACCTGCCAAACACAAGAACGGATAAGCTCCACCACCCCATGAAGGCTTACACCTCCGTATGGAACACTACTACTCAGGAACTCTGGTTCTTCCTATTCGGGACTTAAATGCCCTCTATATTTCTAGTTTATAGTCTCCTAAATTGCCCCTACACCATAGAAAGATTAACTACAAGGGCTCTCCTAGATCGAGCTTTGAGAACGTAGATACTCTTTTGATCGCCCCTCACCCCCCCCCTGTTCTTTTTTTTTGATTCATAGTTTAGCGAATCATAAAGTTTGATTGTACAGCTATACTAGCGGCGGGCTCCTTGGTGCCTTCTCCTGGCTGGTCCTTCTGGGTTGGCGTGGGGGAGGCATGTGGGAATCCGTAATTGTCAAGGCCTGTTGGCCAGAAAAGCACTAAAGATAATGTATGCAACATGTTACCACTTGGTTTTATTCTCTCAACCCTCTCTCCCTCACCTTTCTTCTCTCTCTCTCCCTCTTAGTCGTCCTCAGATGTACACAAAGGTGACAGTGCAGTGTCCTGGTCCCCTCCCGGAGAGTGCCGGCTCCTGGCTTTTGACCACAGACCCTGGTGCATCCTCGGTAAGTAAGCTCACACACACCCACCCACATGTAGACAGATGGCAAAGATACTATCCTTAAATGTCCATGGACTGAATTCTAACAAAAAAAGGCATCTGGCGCTGAGGGAGTTCAGACAATCGGGAGCTGATATAGTAATGGTACAAGAAACACATTTTAATAAAGAGGGCTCATTCGCGTTCGCCTCCAGATATTTTCCTCAAATATATTTATCTTCTAGCACTCAAAAAAAAGCGGGTGTGGCTATACTTATTAAAAAGGGAGCCCCCTTCACTTGTGCAAACCACTATGCTGATCCTAAAGGTCACTTTATTATCCTACAGGGTACATGGCACGCACAACCAATCACGTTATGCGCCCTATACGCACCGAACACCAAACAATATAACTTCCTCTCCAAAGTATACTCCCGCATCTTTAAATCAAATCCAGGGGTTTTGGTGGTGGGGGGGGATTTCAACCTTGTCCAATCAGCAACTGCGGACCGTCAGGTGGTGGGCACCCGAACGTCACCAACAGGAGTCCTTAGGGACTCTAGACTCTTCCGACAAATCTCTAGACGATATGCGCTCTTTGACACGTGGAGGGCCCTTCACCCAGGCGATCGGCAGTATACATTTTATTCCGCCCCCCACCGCACCCACTCTAGAATAGATTACTTCTTCGTCAATAATCCCACGCTCAAATTAACACAAGCAGCTCAAATACTCCCCATCTCATGGTCAGATCATGCCCCCATCCTACTCAGGCTGAACTTAGATACCCCCAACCGCAAATCCTATAATTGGAGACTTAACACATTCCTCCTCCAACACCTGCCCTCTCAATTGGAATTACATTCCACCCTTAAATATTACTTTATAGAAAATGCCTCCTCAGAAACTTCATTATCTACACTATGGGAGGCCCACAAGGCGGTCCTACGCGGTAAGTGTATGGCACTGTCCTCCGCAATGAAGAAAGATAAACTAGCAGCGAAATCAAACGCGGAGAGGGACCTCAAAGTATTGGAGGCAGGGCCGTCTTTAAGGCAGGGCAAAAGGGGCAGCTGCCCTGGGCCCTGTCATTGTTGGGGGGCCCAAAGCAGCTGCCTCATACTTGCCAATTATCCCAGTTTAAATTCCTTTGTTCCTTGAAGTTTTAGCCCATTGCTGTGTCCTGATATCTCAGTGTGAAGTCCTGCTACTAATGCTGCCCAGCTCTGCCCTATTGCGTACAGATGACTCACCTGCAGACCCCATGTTTACATGTAAATAACCAACATTCATATGTAAATAGCTGCATCCGACAGCATAGATATGTAAATAAAGGCAGCATTCATATGTATATCATGCCCCCAGCAGTGAGGAGATGATGTGCTGTAACCTCTAGCAACAAATCAGTGAGCAGTATTACTGTACAGTAATCTCTAGCAACCAATCAACAAGCAGAAATCATGTGCTGTAACATCTAGCAACAAATCAGTGATCCGTAATGTGTGATATAACCTCTAGCAACCAGTCAGTAAGGGTAATGATACACTGTAACCTCTGGCAACCAATCGCAATCGCTTCCTGATCTGATACAGTGAACTGATTTTAAGACTAGCTGCTATTTATTGTATGTCTCAGAGCAGGTGGAGAGCGAAACTGTATGGGGGGCCCAAGAAAATGTTTGCCCAGGGTCCAATCAATATTAAAGACGGCCCTGATTGGAGGGTAAGCTCCAAAATACCCCCACAATACCCCTTCTTCGGAAAATAATTAGTCTCCGCTCCACCCTTAAAGAACTCGCATTAGGCCAAGTAGAAAAAGCACTGACTAGACTGAAACAAATGTTTTATGACAAGGGAAACAAGGCGCATTCTCTTTTAGCCAACAAATTACGAGACAAATCCCACATGCAAACACCACACCAAATTAAAAATAAATAGGACAAATGGTATCCCACCCCACAGAGATTGCCCATACTTTTGCAGACTTTTACAAAAACCTATACAATAACCCAGACATACCCAGTAACCCCCCCTCACAGGACCTATCCCACAGACTACGACAGTATCTAGAATCCAGCGGAATCCCCCACTTGACGCCAACTGACTTGATATCACTAAATGCACAGATCACAGACGAGAAAATAGAACTGACTGTTAAAAGTTTGCCTTCACATAAAGCCCCAGGACCGGACGGATTCCCATACGAATACTACAAAACGTTCCTCCCCACCCTACTCCCACATATACGCAGGATATTTCAAGCCTTCCTACAAGACACCCCCATACCTCCAGACATGCAACGTTCCTTTATTACGCTTATACCTAAACCGGATAAAGACCCCTCCATATGCGCTAGTTATAGACCCATTGCGTTACTGAACTCTGACCTAAAAATCTTTACCAAACTCCTTTCCAACCGCCTCAATCAGATCCTCCCCTCCCTGGTCCACAAAGACCAGGTGGGATTTGTCCCGCTCAGACAAGCAGGCGATAATACTAGAAAAGTAATAGATTTGGTGGAGGTGGCGAATAGGGAAGGCCAGGCGTCCTTACTGTTAAGCCTGGACGCGGAAAAAGCATTTGATCGGCTGGGGTGGCCTTTTCTGTTCGCCACCTTGCAGTTTATGGGATTTCAGGGACCTTTCCTA